>JAZDUA010000015.1:6712500-7912500 GCA_038098605.1 Gryllus longicercus
ACCGTATCTTTCTACAGTCATTAGGTGTTTCCCAGCGTTCTCACTCAGAAATGCAACCACGGTCTTCATGCTCTCTGTCCATCACGCCAGTGAGTCGACGTTTCTTGAATCTCCCTTGAAATATTTAAAACCCGTCTAGGCACATTCGCTCACAATTCCACCCGTCAGATATTTTGTAGTTAAATGAAGATAGTTGCTGATAGATCCAATGATTCATTTTTGTGTTACGAAGTGAAGGGACATTAGTACCTCGTTGTTAAGAAACTCATTATGTGTTCGCAGGTCACATTCTAACGCTGTCAAAGTGATTTCGTGTACTTGCCAAACACTTGTGCATGATTGCTAGTGTGTCAGTCTAGTTACTCGAAAGTTGATTGGCAATTGGTCATCTTTGACCTTCTGTACAGTCATAGAAATTTGTAACATATGTTACAGAGACCTGTATAAAAGGTTTGTTAGCTTGTTCATATTAATAATATTAAGAGTTTCAGGATTTGGGGATTTTAAAAGGCTAGAATCCAAAATAGGAAGTCGTCTCTCCGTTAATTAGTTATTTGTTGTATCACTGCCTCAGGACGTGTCATTTTGTGAATCAGTTTGCTGAAAATTTGTCACATCCCGTTAGGGGTGTGGTTATGAATTTAAATTCGTCAGGACAGGTTCAGCACAGTCCCGTGTTCCATTTCTCTTTCGAAAGAAAGAAAGACCGGTCTAATCGGACCGAATCTCGAATATGGAAGCTAGGTCAGTTGTAACCAGTCGCGAAGGATTTGCTATATAAAATCTTACAAGATATTTCTACACCTGCGATTCACATTCCTGATGATTATATTTGCTTAAGTATACTTAATAACGGAATGAAAAGGTTTAGGGAAGTAAGACTTTGTTCGGGAGGTAACACATAACCACGGTTTGATCACGTAATCACGGTTAGATCACAAAAACTATGTTCATCGAAAAGGTGGAAAAATCCTTTTTAACTCATCAATACTAGCATCCAGTCACCAATGGAAATCCAATTTGGACGGGCGTTTTCATTCCATAGTAGAAAAGGAAACAAAATGACCAGAATTTTTTCATCAGAACCGAGTCTTGCTTTCAAAAAGAGTTTTTGATCAGGACTGCTAAGACAACATGGAATTGAATTCGTCTAATAGTCGCTGGGAAATAAATTTAATTATCTAAAAGTCTTTACTTTTAACGTGTACAATAATAATGATAATAATAATATTATTATTATTATTATTATTATTATTATTATTATTATTATCATTATTATTAAAGTTACGAATAACATACAAATTCCTCCAGAGGTAGCTTGTTCGAATTACAAATACCAAATATCTACAAGAAAAAAGTAACCATTTATATGTCTACTAAATGACATTTTACAAATTTCAAGTGCTAACGTTATTCCATACCTGCTAACCCTCATACCATTATAGTAATAATAATAATAATAATAATAATAATAATAATAATAATGTTAAACAGTCTATTGCAATATATTTAATATTTTTTGACAATTTCTACATTCTGAGAGAAAGTCTGTAGCAGTAATGTAGTTAATTTGTTCGTGTATTGGATTATCCTATATACAATTAAAATATACCTACCTCTGTTGTCTGATTTCCTTGCAGAATTTTTGCCATGTGATCCTCTAGCGAGACGTGTGGTGGTTTTGGAATATTTCGTCCGCACTTCTACTAATGGAGGATGACCTATTGTTTTCAATAATCCACCAAGTAGCGATTTCTCTCTGCGTTTCTCCAAAGGTTTCCACGATGTTAATCCATGAAGCGGCTAGTCCCATCTTAATAGGGAGTTAGTGCACACCCTCGAACGTTAAAGCAATCGAAAGCACTATCGATCTTTGGCGGATGCGCAGTTCAAGTTTCGCATCACTTTGGTGCATCTGCGCATGCGCAGGAGATCAAGATTGCAGACAATTGCTGCCCGCTAAGCGTACACAAACTCCCTCTAATCGCTAGCTGGAACTCGTTAGGTTATCCAGTAAACAAAAATAAAATCTACTATGAATTGCACCCTCTATCGACTGAGGTGTCATTGCAGTGCCTCTGACCGTACGTTTCTAGGGTCATGCCACAGTCATGACTGTGGCATGATTTTTGATACTAGTTAGACAGCCGGTTCGAATTCAGCCACCGTTTGTACGAGAATTCTAACGGCCGGCCGCACGGTAGTTTTACGTGATTCGATCAATACGACGTGAATGTCGGAGGAGTACCATAATAAACGAACCACAGACCGCGTGCCATCATTCCTTCCTCTTCCATCCTCAATCCTTGCGTACACACACTTACTTCCACGAGCACTACACTACCACACATGTCGGGAGATTGGAGCTCCTCCTCCCGACTGCAGCGGTGCCTCGCTGGGGGGAGATATTTGGATTAGAGAAATCCCGCAAGCCAACGCATAGATCGGCGCCGGATCTCATCACCGAAGATCACCGCCGCGACTCGTGAAATAATCACTACAATTACGGAACTAATGACCTTGGCAGGCGCCTGGGATCACGAAATAATCAATCCTACCCTCCGGAAATTCTCGCCACCACCGGAACTTAAACCCGTTCCCGCGCAGTTGCGCTGACCGCCACGTGGCTCAGCGCGTCCCATCGGCGACCTACTGTATCAAGGACGATTCCTAGGCGCGAGCGCACGTGGCGGCACGTGCCAGTGCGCGGGGCGGCATGTCCGCCGCCGGGAGCACGTTCGGGGCGCCCCTCTGAGTCAGCGGCGGTTGACGCGGCGCGGCGCGACGCGGCGCGGCCTTTCGCGTCCGGGGCTCGCGCCCGATCGCCAGGTTCGACGGACGCGCGCTGACGCAGGCCGGCGCGCGGGCCCCGTTAAGGCCCGGCACGCGCCAGCCATGAAGCGTCTGCACGTCACTCCGGCACAATGGGCCCGCGTGGACGGAAAAATTGATTGAAGGTGCTGCGGTAGAAATTCAATCATCCGAAGCCCAATTACATGAATCTTCAATTATCTGCATCGGCTTTAGAAAAAAAAGGAGGAAGTCAAAATGGGAAAATATATAAGGAATATATTAATTAAATTTGTCACTGGTTGGGTTTCTTTACGGCTGCGGAATATATTCTCCGAGCGTTTTTGCGTCAAACGAGGTGACGGGGAAACGTGGTGAAAATATGAATATATTAATCTTTGAATGCTGCTGTTGTACTCTTGTTAAACCATCTAAGACAAAAAATTACACGTGAAACTACCTTTAGATTTTATAAGCAATGGCCGCACAGTTATGAACGAAAGGCAGTAAAACGTGCGTTTTTACAGAAAACCGTTGCATCTAAGCACCAGAAATGGACTTCTTATGAAGAGTGACAAGCCACTGAACAAGATTGGACCAACGGAGAAATTAAGTATGTGAAAGTCTTAATTTAAATGACAAAATATCTCATATTAAAGTAATTGAGCCGAGATTTAGAAATGATGCACGAAGAAAGACTTCCAAAAGCAAGAACTTCGTCCCAAACCATTAAGGATACGATGTAAAGAAAGATCCACGAAGGGGTATGGATAGACTCAATTGGTGAATGGATAGATGAATTCTGATACCGAACGGACAGTTCTGCTTAGTACCTACAAGAAAGAAAAAGAAGGGTAAAAAGGGAAACCTTGAATTAAAATCGATCATATATACACATGTACATTTTACCTATCTTATTTTACTTCGTAGATATTTGTTTTATATTTTGTTGTCATTTATTTCACCTGAATGAGAAAATAGTGCACTTTTGTGGCATTCTTGCCCACTGTACGGCAGGCTGCGTCTTTCATCGTCGCCTTGCGTATCACGTCACGCGCCTCGTCCCCCGCCCTGAACGCACCTCGCCCGTCAGCCCCATGCTTTCGTCAATCTGCATGAACTCGTAGCTGCCTCTTCTAGGATTGTTATGGTTTGAACGAATCATATATGAACAGCCGGTGTTAGGACGGACGTGGGAGATTATATACGTTGATACTTTACCTGCTCATTGAGAACTAATTGTAGAGTGAATTACATCCTCTACGGGATAATACATTAATTTGCCATATTCCCTATCTCACATATTACCTTATCATGTATCTCTCACATTTCTTACACATGGATCTAAACACATGTACCAAACGCATATACGTAGGAAGATGTAATGCTTTTGGTGTTATTAGTCGTATTCTTCAGATCATGCTTCTGTAATTTTCAGTTTACATTGATCCGAAAAATGTTCAAATACATTAGTACGTTATATTAATAGGCGTTATCGGAAATCTTGGACCGTTTCGTTCAAGCCAATAAAGTTCGTGTATGTCCAACTTTAGGCTGTATACAACTCACCTATCCAGACCAGTCTCCACCCCATAATGATTACCATTGATTTTCACTGTCACCTACCTTTTATTTAATAACTGTGACAAGCAGCGAAAAAGTGAGTCTAACGTTAGAACGAAAAAAATCTCTTGTGGGCAAGATCTAAAGCAAGAAAATAATGTCAGCACTTGTAGTTCCACATTTCCTGCACCATCCCTTTTCTTTCTTTATACTTCCAACTATTTGTGTATCTGCCCCTGAGAAGCCTTCGTTTTCGCCTTCACCTTGTGTCTCTCTATCACACTGGCATTCCGCAAAGAGAGTGGAGGCGGGACCGGTGCTCCATACCCGTCTCCTGACCACCCCTGCTCCGCTCTTGACGCAACCATCCCTCCCATTCTTGCTCCGCCCCGTCCGCCCCAGCTACCATCCCGTACCAACCCTCACCCGGCCCCTCCACCCGTCATGCTTCCCAGCACCCACCCTCACCCTAGCAATCACCCCAGCTCCATCTACAGCTCCTGCGCCCGCCTTGCCCCACGACCACTCTGTCTCCGCTCCGTCTCCGCTCCGTCTCCGCTCCGTCTCCGCTCCGTCTCCGCTCCGTCTCCGCTCCGTCTCCGCTCCGTCTCCGCTCCGTCTCCGCTCCGTCTCCGCTCCGTCTCCGCTCCGTCTCCGCTCCCTCTCCGCTCCCTCTCCGCTCCCTCTCCGCTCCCTCTCCGCTCCCTCTCCGCTCCCTCTCCGCTCCCTCTCCGCTCCCTCTCCGCTCCCTCTCCGCTCCCCCTCCGCTCCCTCTCCGCTCCCGCTCCGCCCTTGCTGCCGCCCAACCGGTCTCTTCATCATCCCGCGTGCGTGGTGGCGCCGCGCCGTTTGAGCCGCCTCGTCACGCGCGTCTTACGCCCGGGGCCGGCCCCGCGCCCCGCTGACGCAAGTCCGGTCAGCCGGCCCGCGCGGGAGGGGTGCGCGCCGCAGACTTGTTTATGGCGGCATTGTGAGGCCCGGAGCGGAGCGGCGGGCGCTGGTAAACAAGCGGTATATTAGCCGTCGGGGCGGGAGGGCGCGAGCGCAGTCGCAAGCTGGACGCCATCATGCGGCGCAGGAGAGGCGGAGGTAGGGGATTACGCTCTGGAGGTAGGAAGGCGTGAGATCGATTCTGGGAGGGGGGCTCGAGATACACCGGCCGTAGACTGAAGATACAGTCCTTAAAAATGGTTAGATGTAATGAAAATCGGTCTTGAAAGTCACTACTCGCATGGGGTATTTTTCTATGAATCTATGTGTTACAAATGTTAGATTGTAAAAATAATTAAAAATGAATCTTTAAAGTAATTATTGAAGATGGATTTATTTATCTGTTTTATACTTATAATTAATAGTACTTTCCTTTATTTTATATATTTGATTTTATTACGTTTGTTTATTTATATTTCATTTATTTGTGTATTAAAGATCAACCATAGTTTGATAACGTCTTCCGCTCTCAGGTAATGACATTTAAAATATGTCTGTGCGTTTAAATGTGGGCATAATCGTGAGTCCGTGTTTAATACAAAAGCTCATTAATATTTAAAGGATATTATTCAACTGTGTTGGCAATAATGGCTAATTAATATGATTATAGTTAAAGTAATTAATTTCTTTTCAATTTGTATATCACTCTTGCTGATTCACGAAAAGGTGTTTTTTTGTGATTTAATTTCATTGTGTAATATCCTCGCACCAAATTCCACGATGTGTTTCTTCTTTATCTGTTTGGCGCCTTTAGCCCCTTACAATACTTTCTCGTTAATCATCAGTACTGAACATTCATATGTGAATCTGTAATTCATTTTATGTGTTCATATTCACTTTAGTAATAGAATTTCGTATCCCGTACAAACATAATTTCATTCGGCTTTACAACTCAATGTGAAATCACTGTGGTGAATGGATCATTGCTCTTCATTGAAATCTACATTGATTCGTCTCTGTGATATTCATTGGCTTTGATTTGATTAAGTATTCATGTTCACGCTGACCGATACTGCTAATTTTGAAGACAGCTGGAGAGTTTGATTCTCAGTGCCGATAGGTTATCTGGCTATGAAATACGTTTTATTTTGATATAAAGCAGACTTATCCTAGATACACATGTGCCCTCTGTGCCCTGGTTTAAATTCAGTTATTTTACGTTCAAGCTCTATTCTTTAACCTTGTATTGACTTTTGTAAAATATTTCATTCTTAATATAAAAATATTGAAATCGTAAGTACTAATATAATCTATATTTAAATCTTGGACCAGCATTGTTAAAAATTATGGTAATTCATACTAATATTTATTTTTCGAAGGGCTCGGTGTTCGTCAGTTGTAGGCATCATACTTACGTGAAATCGGCTCTTTTCAAAATTTTATTTTTTAACGCGCTAAACAATTGAATGAAAACGTCTTGAAGTCTTGAACTCTGGAAGCCTAATTATCTAATTTATGCTTCACTCAAGAAGTCAGTTTCGCATCGCGACATTGAGCTACAAGCACAATGACGGATCGAGGAAAATAAAACAGTAAGACTCGTGACAATATCAGTTGTAATGAGCATTACTATAACTTGGTGTTACTATAAAAATCACATATGAAGAGCACAGGAGAAAATTGTGATATCCAGAAAACTATCTATTGAAAAAATTACGTTTTTAATTTGAGCATAAAACATTCTAACTGTAAAGTAATCATCTTAATTATGTTAATGTTACTTTAACGAGCAACGAAGACGGTCCGGTTGTGTTGTTTTATACATAAATGTAATAAATAAAAACATATCACACACGGCGGCGACAGATTTACATCCGGCGCATGCCAGACTCGCAAGCCACACGTGTTGGTTAATGGGCCACTTTAGGATCCAAACAGGCAGGACGCGGCGGGAAGCGCCGCGGCAAGATCAAAATCACTTTCTGCTTCGCACAAACAGTAAACACGTGTCATGCGGGGCCGCATCCTTCCTGCGTGTGCTCCTAGACCAGCCGTGTGGTTATGGTGATTTGTTTATTTATTTAATTAAATGTACAAACAATTCACAACTGTTTGACGTACATTGAGAAGGGGAAATGCAATCTGTCCGAAGTTTCACGAGGTCTGAGAACTCTGCATGGGAATATTCGCGCCCCATGTAATAAAATCTGCTTGCAAGGGTACATCTATTTATTTATTTATTTACGTAAAAAACAGTTAAAAACTGACGTGCTATGGGGAGAAGTTAATTTAAAGTGACATTTATGTCCTTTTGGGTGGTCAGTATAGTCACTAATTGTATAGAAACGGTTGTGCAGCAGAAACTATTTTACTTGAGACTTAAACTTTTGTATCGAATTTAATCGTTTAATGTCATCTGGCAAGGTGTTGTAAAATAATGTACATGTATTGTATGTGCATTTTTTGTAGTGATCTGTTGACACTGTCACCTGATGAACATGATTACTACGTCGAGTGTTGTTGACATCAGCCTTTGCTGATAATATACTCCCGCCCTTATGTAAGTCATTTTTGACAAAAAAACCTTATTCATCCATCAAGAGACAATGTAATGGTAAAATGCCTAGATTAATAAAGAGTGTCTTACAAGAATCAGGTGGGTGAGATTTGCTTATTTTTCGTAAAATTCTCTTTTGCAATCTGAAAGTCTGGGAGCCCTCAGGCGGGAATGAACATTCGCGAAATATACACAACAAGCAGTATGGATGCTGACTGAATTTGAAAGAATTCTGAAAGCGTAGCATAAAGAATTTAATACAGTGTTCAATTCATTTAAATGAAAGTTCCATTTAAGGTTTGACTGACTTGATCAGCAGCAGAATTTCGCCCTTATCCCCTATCGTGCCCTTTTTGAAGAATCGCCTTACTACCGCGAGAACACAAGAATCATTTATTTCAGAAACCCATCAAACGCCAAATTCCTTACTTCGAGACAATTGAGAAAAAGTCTCCGAATTTACCTGGTTTCAAAATATGTTTATTTATTAAAGCAGTTTATAAATAAATATTTTTCATATAATCATGCACTAAACGACGTGTCTATCCTCTTGGAACAGTAATCCGCCGCTAATGCGTGTTTTATATTTTGGCGTTTGACGGGTTTCTGAAATAAACGATTGATATTCTGTGAAAACCTCCGTTCCCAACTGAGCTGAGATGGGAACGGGGAAGGTGCATGTGGCGGCGTGCGGTTGCAGAGCCGAGCGCGGAGCAGGTGGCGGCCTTCCTGCGCGCGCACGCCGACTTCCTGGAGCGCTTCGTCATGGAGGAGGTGCAGCTGGAGCAGCTGGAGCGCTGGGTGATCCGCGGCACGCGCCGCGCCAAGCAGCGCCTCGACCCCGCCTCCGCCGCGGGCGCCGGCGCCGCCGGTCAGTCTTTCTCCTGTTACTCCTCCTATTTCTCCTTCTGTTTCTTTTTCTCCTCCTACTCCTACTTCTGTTTCTTCTTCTTCTGTTTCTTTCCCTCTTTCTGCTTCTTCTCCTCCTGTTTCTTCTTCTTCTCCTCCTATTTCTTCACCTCCTTCTGTTTCTTCTTCTTCATCTTCTTCTTCCCCTCCTTCTGTTTCTTCCCCTCCTGTTTCTTCTCCTCGTGTTTCTGCTCCTTCTGTTTCTTCTCCTCCTTCCGTTTCTTCCCCTTCTTCTGTTTCTTCCCCTCCTTCTGTTTCTTCCCCTCCTTCTGTTTCTTCTTCTTCTTCTTCTTCATCTTTTTCTTCTTTTGTTTCGCCTTCTTTTGTTTCGCATTCGACTGTTTTGCCTTCTTCTGTTCCTTCTTCTTTTGTTTCTGCTTCTGTTTCTCATTTTTCTGATTCTTTATTTTTATTATTATTATTATTATTATTATTATTATTATTATTAAGATATATATATATATATATATATATATATATATATATATATATATATATTACTAATTTCAAATACGTGCAGAAAAAAAAACAACTATGCAGCCTCCGACCCTGTGAGGGGTGCCAACAGTTTTGTCAGGCACCCAGTATCTCTGAAAGAATCTGTAAACAATGGGACAGTTTCTATTTTGTCTGAGAAATACAAATATTTGTTTTTCGCCTTTTCTCATACTGTGCTCATCGATTAATATTATTATCATTTCTTTCCACGCACCGGGCCATGCGACAGCAAGACTACATACCATCCGCCATTAAATATTTGCTATTTACGTGCTGCCTCATTGAATTACAACTTTTTTTTATTTTCTTGGTGTGAAAAAATTGTAAAATGTCCAACTCGAATGTAAAGTAATTCATTTTCGATTTCACGTTTTTTTTCTAAATAAACAGATTATTAAATTTTGGGATATGTATTCTGGATCAAGTAAATTATTTATGCACGAATAATATGCAGCTACGTTGCTATACGAACAAAATGAAACAAATATTTAAGTTCACGATTCATTGTGAATACATTTATAACATATTCCATTTTAGTTGGTTCATTGAATAGCAGAAATTGAATAAATTACGTAATATAAATTAGTGATGTTTGCTTTTAGAAACTTTCAAAGATCTAATTGTCATTGTTAAAAGTTGTGGCGCTGATATTTCAAATACAACACTAAGAGCATTAACTTTTTTTCGATTTGCAATTTAAAGATATATGTGCTTTTCTCGATCAAAAAATCTTTAATAGACTAATAATAATAATAATAATAATAATAATAATAATAATAATAATAATAATACAATTATAATTGTGAGACAGTGTATTAGGTAAAGCAAGGATCTTCATTTTAATAAAGATTCAATATTTCCTTTGTACACATACTAAAGATGTAAAAATTACCCACAAAACACTAGTGGCCTTCTGCAAAAAAAATGCTGCTGAACAAATCCTCACAAAATGCTCTTCCAAAAAGTAGCACACTCGGCTCAAGAACTACGAATATAATAGTTTAAAACGAATAGATTAAATATTTTAACAAATATGTCTTTACAAAATCTTCAGTCTGCAATAACAATTTGGTAGTTTATATCATGTACTGCACAACTGTTCTTTATATGCTGTAACGTAGCTGGGCTCTGTGCTTTCACGAGAAATAAAATTTCCGAGAAACTTCAACTCTCCAATATTCATTCTTTACAAAATTCGTCTCAAGGAGAGTGTAACCCCAACTCTGTTTCATTACAATGGTTTATGTTTGGTACGGAGAGCATAGTCAGAACTATTCTATAGCAATGTTTATGTTTGGTAAGTTACAATACCAAAAACATTAAAATAGGTGCTATTCCATAACGCAACTCTTCAATAGTAAATAATGGCCTGCACCCTCTTCCTTTGAGGTTTGCACCCCGATGACGTCAGCTGTGGCGCAATGGGAATGAGAATTCAGTCGGCTCGCGCAGAATGAGAATAGGCAGACTAACATGATGAAATATTTGACTTTTTTTTCAGAGAAAATCGAAACTATTTCATTGTTTTAGGGTATTCCCCGAGTTCCTGGGTGTCTCATGAAACCCCTTATGTGACCAGTAGCTGCGTAGTTTTCTTTCAATTTTTGCTTTCTTCTTCCAGTAAAGTAAATAATATTAAAAATTTACAAAAATGCGTCACTATTTTTTTCTGTTAATTCAATCTGTTTGTTACAAAAGCCTCGCTTTGGAACAATATATAGTAACCTCGTTTGTAATTATCATTGAAAATAGTTCTTCGTGTCAGGTACGAGATCTGCATTTAGCTCGCTGTTCTTTATCGCATAAAAGACATTTCCTTGAAGCGTCCTAGAGATGCTCAGCGAAAACGTGCACTGTCAAGGAAAGAGCACTCTGCATTGGAGCCTCTGCTGATTAGCAGCGTCCGAAGACCCGTACTTCATGCCGCAATCCCCTGTACTCGCCTCGTATCTCCATTTCATTAAAATTAATGGATTTTTAAATGAGAAGCTAATGCTCTGAGGATAGTGAATGTACGTAGTGAGCAGTGCTGCGCTGAAGCCCGTCTCCGTAGCCTTTATAAAGCTTTCCTTCTCTTTGTAGGTAAGAACGGGAGGAAGACGAGCCTGTCCCGCTGGAAGGTAAGTAGCAACGGGCAACGTCGCTTTTTATCTGCTTTGAGCGATAGTGCTGGCTTGCGGCGCCGGCCCCCGGAAGATGTGCATTGGCAATAGGTTGTAATGAGATAAAGGGATGATGAGATTTCTTTCGGGTCGCTCTCGGGACTTGCAGGATTGAGCAAGAGAAGTCGTTATTCGTCTACATCTTAAAAGAACAAAAATAAGTTTTCCATAACCAGAATAATTTACGTGTGAACTCCAATATCAAAACTGCTGTTTTTTTAAATAAATGTTTCTTTTAGTAAAATTCGCCGATTTTCTTCTTTTATGTTACTGTTAAATTGCTTCTGTTCGGGACCTACAACTTCTATTCATTTGAATCTCATTTGTAACGATAATTGGTTTCAATCGTTTTATTTGTTTCCGTTTTTGTTTTTTCCCTCGTTGGCTCAAGAATTGTTCAGCCAACTCTTTTTTTTTTAGTAAATGCTACTTGCATGTAATAAATGTTAAAAATAAATGTTAAAATGTTCGTTTATTCGTTCCATTTCAAAAACTTGGCCTATGATTGAGAAGCTCTATAAATTCCCTTCTTCAAAATTAGTCATACGAGTATCAAATGCTCCAGTATCAATGTCTAGATCCTGTTGTCGACTCGATTTGCGTTGGGTTAAAAACTGTTTTCAACTCTGGGAGAAAATGTTCGTCTCTTACACTAAACAAATTGTGCAGCGTTTTATTACCTTTATAATTATTTCCAACCAAATTTGCTTTTCATTTTACAAGCAAATTTTGTTTCACTTGAATAATCAATGAGATGCAACCCATCGCTAATAAAACTAAGAATGACGATATACTGGGAACTTTCGTATATAAACAGTAATTTCACATTTTAATGGGTTTCAAATTTATCAAAACATTATGCTTCAGATCATTTTCTTTTGAAATTAACATGTTTCCCAATGTTTTTGTATATTATGTAAACTTGTTTTTCATAAGCAACGCATATCTTCCCCGAAGGGTAATTTTAAGCCAAATGATCTCTGCGAGAAGTACTTTATGGGAGCAAGACGTCACTGGCAAGGCGGCGAGGGTCTAGAGCGGGCGCGCGTGACCAGAAGAGGTGAGCGTGAGAAGTTGAGAATGAGATACAGGGCCCGGCCGCGAAGCAGAGGGAGGGAGATGGGGTGGGGCGACGCCGGACGAGGCGAATGGGAGAGGGGGGGGGGGGCTGGCGAGCGCTGACGTCACGGCACCGAATGCAGCGCGTCCGGCGCCCCTGGGCCTCCGCTTCCTGCGCGCCTCCGCCCCTCCTCCCCTCCCCCCCATCCCACCCTCCCCGCCCCGCCCCACTCCGCCCGCGCAGGCCGAGGGGCAAAAAGTTGCTGCAGATGCTGCTCCTAGGGTTGATATTGCAGCGTAAGGGCGCGGAACTTCATGCTTTGCGATCTTCTATGAAACTAATTTGAGTCTCTCTTCTCAGAAAGAAATTTTGATTTGAATATTGACTTTAAATTTTCGAAGAAAGCGACATTAAGTGGTTCGGCCTTAGTTAACAAATAATAATTGGTAATTGTTTTAATCAATTTCCTACTGTCTGTGACTCATTAAGAAGTGGAATAGATACGATTCCCTTTTCATTTTTAACATTAAAGTGCAGCTTTTCTCATAGCAAGGCTTTCCAATAATGATGAAGGGGGAGGGGGTCAATTCACATAAAAATTCTCGTTACAGCATCGGTACGTCGCGATCGAAACAATGCTGCTTCTCGCACGGGTGGAGTTTAGAGTCCCTGTCACCAGAGGGCATGCGGTTCTCTCGATGACAGCTTGTTGGAGAGGAGCCAGGTGTTTTCTTTTTGGAGACGCTGAAATTTGAATATACATTCGGCGCAGCTGTAGTCGTCGTGTGTGTAGCGTAACACGGTAGCGAGCCGGCTAATGAATGGTGCCTGCCAGCTCTTAATGAGAATATTTAAGCGGCCGAGCAAATTGAAAAATTGCTTGTCGATTGGAAGAAATGACAGCGTAGGATATACGACCCGTTATTCTATCCCAACGAACAACAGTATTCGAGAGCATGTTAAATCATTCTGGGTTTTCTTTTTTGTCGATCGTGAATATATTTTTGGACAATTTATTAAAATTCTGACGTATGAAACAAAATGGATGATTAGGAGTTTCTAACTCGATGTCAAATTTTGACTTGTCAGCTTTGGAGTGTCATTAAACTTGATTGAAAGTCTAAAACTCTGCATTACAAATTACATCATTTCGACTACATCATAATTATAATGGCAAAGTTCCTAGTTATAGAGGAATAAACCCTTACGTTAAAGAAAACTCTTCACTCCTTTCTCTCGTGAGTAAATTGCAAACTAGACTCTTTTCATAAACCTTGATTGCGTGCCTCCCGAGCCGATTTCGCTGTTCTCGCTGCGAATTAGAACCATTTTTAATTAAATGATTAAACAGTTCCACATTGTTTATGAAAAACTACCGACTTTCACCAATTTGTATATACAATTTTTCAGTCGATTCATTATGTTATTTCCGAATTGTTTAGTATCAAGAGAACGACATTTTTCTTTGACAAATTTTGAAAGGATTAATTGATCAAAACATTGGAGAAAATTAATGGACCGTAAAAACCTTTTTTTAAATGAACTGAAAAATGGAACCTAATACCTTTTGCCAGTGCGGTATTAAAGACCATCAGGATCGCTGGGGACCTGGAACCCGATTAATCTAAACTTTTGAAATGTTTGCCATGGGTAAAGAACTAAAATTGAAGTACCGAACACTGATTTTTAGATTGCAAGTACATTTCTATTATTATTTTCAATTAGTACTGTTAACTTCTTACAAAGCAAATTCAATATTTTTTTAAAAAAAGTTAAATGTATTATGTACATTATTTAAAGAGTTTGGGCAGTACGAAAGTAAGCTACAGCAAGGCTTTCGCTATTTGTAAATTCGATACATTTCGATATTGATCGAAGGGTGCCTCATCTTGCTATTGCCCCATGACCTTCTTAAATATGAACAAGGCATACATTGTAACAAGATAAGCCAAACTCGAGATATTGACATTTACGAATCGCGGAAGAGTTGCTGTGGCTGGTGTGGCGTATCTCGTTGCTGCGCCCTGGGCCTTCCTTCAAAGAGTCCCTCGAGAGCCATTGGCGCGTGGGTGGTGACGGTTGGGGGCGCGCGTGTTGCAGTTCTGCGTGCACGCGGACAAGCGGCAGATGCTGCAGGAGCTGACGCGCTCGCTGCAGCAGCGGCCGGCGCAGGCGCACGTGCTGTGGGAGCTGGCCGCGTGCATCTGCCAGGCCGTGGCCGCGGACGGCTTCCGCCTCTTCCTGGCGGACCGCGCCAGCCCCGAGGTGCTCGCGCAGTACCTCGGCCTCGACTCCAGGTACCTGCTTGCAACTCTTCTGGAAGTAGTTTCGTCGTCGTCATCGTCACCATCGCTACTACCACCGTCACCGTCATTATCACCTCCGGCCACGACACTGATTCCGTCTCCTATTTCGACCCCTATTCGTCCCATATTTCGGCCATATTTCGCCTCCTATTTTGCACCTATTTCGCCCCCTATTTCGCTCCGTTCCGACCCCCATTTCGACCCTGGTTCCGGACCCGAACCTAGTTCCGGACCTGACCCTGGTACCGGACCCGACCCTGGTACCCGTCCATGGTTCCGAACCCGACCGACCATAGTACCGGACCCGACCCTGGTTCCGAATCCGACCCTAGTTCCGAACCCGAACCCTCCCCATTGACACTGCCATCACCGACGCCGACGCGCATTTCGCACTATTTATATTTTACTCCTATTTCTTTTGAATATAAAACCCTTTGCATTTTTCATTGAATGAAATTATAATGTCTCCTAAAGCCTGATGACTCCACATATCAACTACTGACCGAAGGGGAATTCTAGCGGCAAGCGTCTCTGATCGGTAGTTTGTTATGGTTTCCCAGATCAATACTAATTGGATGCTTGAGTAATACCTCTAAAACGGGCCAATTTTTTTCTTTTTCATCCTCACTTCCTCTTACTCATTCACACTTATCTACACTACATTACCACATGTGACGAGATACCAGAACTTTTTCTCAGCTGGGACGGTGTCCCGTTCGTGAAAATACGTTGGCGAGGTAACCCCCGAGCAGACACATAGGTCAATACCAAATCTCATCTTCCAGTGGAGAAAGGTCACCGCCACCTCCTGAGATATGACATGCGCTACTCTTACGAGACTAATGAACATCATAGTTAATCTTTGGGTTTACGTCTATGTTGGTTGTTTTTGTTTTTTTCAGTTTCTGTTCGAACTTAAGTTAGACTCATCATCTTGGGAAGTGCACTAAAAACAGCGCCGCCCCCCCCCCAGTAGTAAGCAGGGACAGAATGTAGGTGTTTTTGAAAACTATGGAAACATTTAGTACCTCAATTCAGGGAGTATTAGTTGTTTCACCAGGGCCGGCATCGGTAGCTTAATTGCTTAACCACGCTCCATGAAGTCGTGGAGGTTAAACAATTCGAGGCACCGCGTGTTTCTGGAAGGGCGACCGTTTGGGAATCCTGGGACCAAACTGTGCAGAGCCCCTGGCCGAAGGGATAAAAGGCAATGACTGACTTCAGCTGGCGATGACTGACAAGACTAATGGAGAATTACTCCACGTTCGACGATAGTACGTGATTGAGAACGTTGTTGCGAAAAAACGTAACAGAACATTTTAAAAAAAGTGGCACAAGCCATTTTGTACTATGACGTTTCACACTAAATAATCAAACAATAAATCAATGAGCGGGAGAGAATGCGACGTATATACGTAAGCTTCCGCGGCTCGAATACATAAATTCTCGGATATCCGGGAGACGCCGCGTCGTTGGCTGGGGTGCCGACGTTTCGCCTGACATGTCGCAGGCTTCCTCACTCCCCTGCACTGAGGAAGCTGCCCTGCCCCGAGTCACTGCCCTGAGGAAGCTTGCGACATGTCAGGCGAAACGTCGGCACCCCAGCCAACGACGCGGCGTCTCCCGGATAGCCGAGAATTTAAGGATGCGACGTACTCGTAGACAGATTTACAACCGGCACGTGGCAGGCCGAGTAGCGCGTCTTGCTCGCGCGTAGTGTGCTCTCGTTGGAGGAGTGTGTCTGAGAGGCGCGTGCGCGGCGCGCGCGGTGTGTTGCAGCGAGGGCGGAGAGCCCAAGGTGCAGCGGCTGTCGTCGGAGGGCGCGCACGGCGCCGAGGTGCCCACCGGCCCCGCCCACGTGGCGCGCACCAAGGAGCCCCTGCGCCTGTCGCGCGCGGAGCCCGACCCGCGCTTCCCGCACGCCTTCCACGCCAACGTGAGCCACCCGCTCTGCTCGCTTGCTTTCCAGACGTTCTCTCTGCCCGTCTCTTTCTTTCTTTCTTTCTTCCCCTCTCTCTCTTCCTCTTTCTCTCTTTCATCCTTTCTTTCTTCCTCTCTTTCTTCCTTTCTCTCTTTCTCCCTCTTGCTCTCTTTCTTCCCAATACTCTCTTTCTTCCCAATACTCTCTTTCTTCCCCTTGCTCTCTTTCTTCCCCTTGCTCTCTTTCTTCCTCTTGCTCTCTTTCTTCCTCTTGCTCTCTTTCTTCCTCTTGCTCTCTTTCTTCCTCTTGCTCTCTTTCTTCCTCTTGCTCTCTTTCTTCCTTTTGCTCTCTTTCTTCCTCTTTCTTTCTTGCTCTTGTTCTTCTTCTTGCTCTTTTCTCCTTTCTCTCTCTCTCTCTCTCTCTCTCTCTCTCTCTCTCTCTTTCTTTCTTTCATCTTTTGTTTTTTCCCTCTTTCTCGTTCTGACTCCTCTTTATCACCTTCTGTGTTCCCTCAATCTCTCTCATTTTCCTGTATCCCTTTATTTCTCTCTATTTCTCTCTCTCTCTCTCTCTCTCTCTCTCTCTCTCTCTCTCTCTCTCTCTCTCTTCCTCTTTCCACTTCTTCCTTTTTCCTTTTGTGTTCCTCCTTTCGTCTTTCTTACTCTCGCCCTCTCCTCTACATATTATTTTCTCTTCACCGACTCTCTTTTTTCAGTTTCTTCGTTTCCTCTAATATTCCTTGCCTCGCGTTTCCACTGTTTGTGTTGCCTCCTCTTCGATTGCCTTGCGTCCTCACCTGGAGCGCCCGGTCCTTTGCAGAGCGACTGCACGCACGTGCTGTACCAGCCGGTGGTGCAGCCCGACGGGCAGCTGGCGGCCGTGCTGGAGCTGTGGCGGCGGGAGCCCGGACCGCCCTTCCACGAGGAGGACGAGGAGATCGCCAGCAGCTACCTGGTGTGGGGCGGCATCGCGCTGCACTACGCGCAGCTCTACGTCTCCATGAACAAGCAGCGCACGCTCAACGACTTCCTGCTCGCCGTGGTGAAGTGAGTGCCCGCGCCGCCCGCGCCAGCGTCGTGTCCATTAAGGCCCTTCACAATGCAAACATAAACATAGACATGGCGTTGATGTAAATTACGTCCATAAGCGGACTCATTCGCAATGCCTTCGCGTAAGCATAACACGTAACACTTTAACTTACAAGCTCACAAGCTTTTGTGCTTATGCTTAAGGAAGCGATAATAAATGAACCAATCACAGTACGGTAACTCAAAATAGAGAATCGAAATAGCGGAGTCGATAGACCAACTAACGCCATATGAGCCATGGACACAGTTGATACCTCAAAATCGATTCTCACATCCAACCAATAGTAAACTAGAATGTCTCACAGCCATTAGAAACTCTTATTTTGTTTTTGTTTATATTAGACATTGTGAATACTTCAGTCTATCACTTATATTAATGTTTACGTCTATGCATTATGCTTATGTTTCCGTTTGCATTGTGAATGCGCCTTTAGACACTGAATGTTTCTTAAGTAACCGATTAATAGTATTCAATTTTTTGTTTTCCTTGTTCTCAAATGAGTGGTTAATGCTTAGTCGTAAAGGGGAAGTCGCTCACCATAACTCCGAAAATAGTGTTTCATGTGATTCAGTACTTATTCTCTTCGAATAAAGAAATGAGGGAAATTTTACACGTTCTGGAAAAATACAATCACTATGTACAGAGAAGGGGGAAAAATACCTGGAACGGGGAGGGGGGCGCTAGCGGACTGAAAGGCCCTTCTCTATACAAAGTAACTTGTACACCGCACCGGGCCGTGAGGTGCCCGGGGGGGAGAGGGATTGCGCTGGTTAAGAAGGGAGGTGGAGGATGACAAAGTTACACGACTTTCATTGCACATACGTTTATTAAAATGAAATCTTATGCTAGGTGAGATGAGGAGATGAAAGGTGAATAGACAAGATGAAACACTAAATATACAAATGGTTGTTGAGACGTGGCTGCTACTTCTCACCGTGATGGTTAGGTAGTGACGGTTGTCCCTGGGCACACGGCGTTGCCGAATACCTTATGTGTGGCTGTGGCATGCGTGGACCTCAGGGTTGCTCCTCTCCCGGGCGAAGCGGGAATGCAGGCGTCCCACTCAGTCCGCTGGTGGCGGGGAGAGTATGTCCCACAGCTTGAATACGGACCGGGCCCTAGGTGGGCCGTGACTGCAAGAATGTGCGCGCGGCACACACTGTCTCTCGCCAGCAGGCAACCGAAGGTGTGTGAGTCAGGTGGCGTCAGTACACCTGTGTAGTGGCTGCTCGTCGAGGATCGAGCAGCGCACTCAACACACTGGTACACGTGCCGAGGGCAGCGTGTTCACATGCGCGAAGCGCAAAACAGGAAGATGCGTTCGTGAGCGCGGAGACTGCTCAACGAAACGCCAAGGATAGGCGGTGTCGCCTGTGCCTCTCGCGGTGGCTCTCGCGGAGGCTCTCGTCGCACAAGTGCCAGCTGCGTTGTCAGCCAGAAGGCCGCGGCCCTTCGGGGAAGCTGGAGGGGGCGCCGTTCGGGGGAGGGTCCGGCGGCGCGGGGGCGGCGTGCGTGCGGCGGGCGGCTGCCTCCGGAGGGAGGGAGGACCACCCACCTTGCGCGAGGGCTTTTGTGTCGTGGACGGAACACACTAATCAGAATTATAAACACATGTTTCTGAAAAGTAATTGAAATGTTTGCCAAAATCTGAGCATATATTTTTGTAGTGAACTATATCAGAATATCCTGTAATCCACCATAATGTTTAGCGTATAGAGTTACTGAACGTTTTTTGTAATGCGGCACGTACGTCAGGATGCTCATTGCCTTTATGTACCTCGCTAATGTTTTGTAAATCTCCATTGCAAAGATAGATTGTTGCTCTCGCAACAAAACAACGTAATGAACGAATGATAAAGCATGTACGATCATTCAATTAATTTTAAGATAAAATGAATTGTGATTATCTAAAATACTATATCTTATCTAAAATACGTTAAAAAGCAAACGAAAACACACCTAGGTACCTTTTACTTGAAGACCAATATCACGAAATTTGGTTGAGTAGAATATTCAAACGTGTTTATAAACGAAAACTCTTAGTCTTTTAAATACCGATACGAAGCAGACTGCTTCTAAAAGAATTTGATAACATATTATTTTGTAACTGTAAATATTGATAATCTAACGATGTAAAATATTAAGTTTTCGTTTTGATACCAGATTGACCATTCCATTCAACAAAAAATGGTAATTTTTTTAATGAAAGATAGTGGGTCCTAAGAAGGATTATTACTTGTTTTATTTAACCTGTTTAATAGTAATTACACTACATTTTAATAATATATTGAAATTAATAGAAAAAACGCCTAGCTGCCGTCATTTTTTCATTATGTCAAATTTAAAATCCTCTACATTCAATGTAGTACGTTGTGTTCGTCGTTTTGTTTGCAAGTTGCAAGCGATATTTTTGATTTCGATTTTCCATATAAGGCGCATATAGTACTTTTTTGTAATTTTTCAATAGCGTATCATTTCATAATTCAATTTTCCAATAATCCCCTTTTTTGCGATGAAATCGCATGGATTCTGCTATTTATATTAAAAGCTATAAGTGGGGAAATGTACATACATTTTATTTTCATAGGCATGTAATTATTAACCTTAACCAAAACCATTTACAATAACGGCTATTATAATAATGATAATAGTAATAATAATAATAATAATAATAATAATTTTATTTCCAAAAGAATTACATTGACAGTGTACAAAAACCATCACCATAAAAAGAAAAGAAAAACAATAAGAAAGAATACCAATTTTGTTTGACTACTCTACAGAGTACACTTCAAACCCTCTCTAAGTACTTTATGTACTTGTCAGAGAGGGGTTTTGTTATATTGTACGCTTGTTTTGTTCTGTTTTTTTCTTTTTATCTTTTTTGTATTACCGTTGTTGATTATAGTTCACTCATTATCAGTACTGTTTGACATGAATTGTTTTTATTGGAATTTAGATTTTTTTCCAAGAAAACTCAACAGGCAGAAAGAAATCATCCAATTATCTAGAATAACAAATAAATTGTAAATAAATTAAAAGATATGTTAGTTGGCAACTTGTTAATATGAAAACTAAGTTATACTTAATTACCATTTTGAAAATTTGTAGTGACAAATCAACAAACAAAACAAAATAAAATTATTATCTAAATTAACAAATCAGGCATATCTAAATTAACAAATGGCAGCTGACATTAACTTGAGTTAAATTGTACAATTATAAATCATTGGAAATTAAATAATTGGACTCAAAAACAAAAGACTTATGGTGACAAATCAAGTCAACAAATTATAGGGCCCACAAACAAAGTGTGGTCTACACAGAGATCAATTAACAATTGACATAATTACTTGTAGACAAATTACAATCAAAATATTATGTAAAATATAACAAAAACAAACAAACAAATAATGAAACTGACTGAGAGTAAACGATACATTATTTTCAAATTATCATCTTGCGATAATCGCTGTTTAGTATATGAAAATTTAGTTGTACATAATTCACAACATAAAATCCTGCATTGACGAAACTCAAAAGAAATCACAATCATCCAATTATTATCTTAACTACACATTAATTGTAAAGTAGAAAAGAAATTAAATAACTAAATTAAAACCAAATAACTGAATGAGTGTGACAGGAACATTATACATTTCTTACAAATTTGAATCTTGTGAAGAGGTAGTTTACTGTGTCAGTGAAGATTTAGTTGTAAATAATTAACAAAGTTCCTGAGCTGTCTATTTTCATGTTATGCCTAGTATCTTGTGTACCATTCTTTTAATTTTTTTTTCAATTCCCTTTTAGATGTAACTTTTAATATTTCATCTGGCATTGAATTCAGCAGTTTTGGAATGGCTGTGTTAAGCATCCTCTCTCCAAATTTATTAAAAGTGTCTGGAAGTATGAAATTGTGTTTTTTCCTAGTTTCATAGCTGTGCCCACTGATTTTTTTGAATTTTTCATTGAAAAAGTTTTTTTGCAGAATTTGAAATTCATACAGTTTTTTAACGGTCATGATTCCATGCATTGCTGCACTCACTTCCAGGGTGCTTATTTTTTCATTAAGGCTTTTAATGCATTTATTTTGCAGGTTCTGAATAATATCAACATGCGATTTTGCTGCAGCTCCCCATACTCCAATTCCATACCTGATCAGAGACTCAATTAATGAGAAGTAAACCAATTTGAAAATTTTATAGGATACGAAATCTTTAATTCTCATTAGTTTCCAAACACATGTTCTGATTTTTTTGCTTAATTCCAAGATGTGGTCCCTCCAGCTCAGATTTTGATCAAAAGTTACACCTAAATACTTCAGTTTGCTTACAGAATTAATTATATTATTACATTGACAGTTCTTAAAGTCTTTGTGTATGCAGTCAGCTTTGTGAAAGAATATTTTAACTTGTGCTCTTGCAATTTTTGGAGCTGTAATATGCAGTATTCTGGTCTTTTTCTTATTTATAATTAAACCTTTATCATGGCACCATTTTTGAAATATTCCAAATTTTTCCTGTAACTCCATTTCTGCCTTCTTTTGGTCTCTGTTTATAGATAATAGCATCTTGTCATCCGCATACATATAATAGGAACCATTTTCTAGATAATTTTTTAAGTCGTTCACAAATATTAGATAAAGAATGGGGCCTAGGAAACTTCCTTGTGGAATTCCCCTTTTCACAGTTTTTATTTCACTATAAGTATTATCTATTTTTACTCTAAATGATCTTCCTTCTAGATAGCTTTTAAATAACTGTAAGACTTTGCCTCTAACCCCTACGCTTTCCAGTGCATCTAACATCTTTTCATGGCTTATTACATCGTAAGCTTTTGACAAGTCGATGCTCAATGCTATCACATGCAATCCCTTGTGTAATTTTTCATTTAATACTTCTCCTAGGTTTTCCAATAAGTCTGTGGTGCTTTTGTTTTTTTGATATGCAAATTGATTTTTATCTATTATTTTATATTTTTCCAGGTAGTTGGTCAGTCTTTGCGATAAGTATTTTTCGAATATTTTACTTATTGTGTTTAATATGGAAATTGGCCTATAGTTTTCATAGCTTGAAAGACTGTCTCCTTTATGTATTGGTAGTTGTAATAATAATAATGATAATGATAATAATAATAATATTGATAATAATGATAATAATGATAATAATAATAATAATAATAATAATAATAATAATAATAATAATAATAATAATAATACTTGTTATTTTGTGGTAATAGTATAATTAACTTAATGTTTAATATACTGTCTACATTTAACTTCTTAATAATAACTTCATGTCGTCAAAAGCGTTCTAAGATTAAGAAGAATAATTTAAATAAAAGGACAAAATTCCTCTTCTGCATAACAGGTAAAATATAGAATAGTTTCCTCTAAAATGTAAGTTACATTTTGCATGTATGTTCACAGGTCAATTTTTCAAGATATGGTGAGCATTGATGCCCTGGTAATGAAAATAATGAACTTTGCACAAAGGCTTGTAGATGCCGACAGAGCATCTTTGTTCCTAGTCGATTCAAAGACTAAAGAACTTTATGCAAGGATATTTGACGTAGGGGTGAGTGACGTGGTGGAAAATGCTGGTGAATTGGTTGATGAAGCAGGCGCGAAGCAGCCTTCTTCGCGAGAAATTAGGTACAGTGTGACTTAAAATTTCTAGAAACACTTATGTAAAAGTATGATGTATGTAAGTTTGATGTATGTAAGTTTGATGTATTGAGGTGTATGTAATGTATTACGTAAAATTGCTCATATTTGTGACGTTATTTTCTACGCTGTTAACAGGTTCCCGTTAGGTACTGGAATAGCTGGGCAAGTGGCCTTAACAGGTGAAATTCTCAATATAGATGATGCATATTCAGATCCCCGATTTAATCGGATGGTGGACCAATTGACTGGATATCACACTCAATCTATATTGTGCATGCCCATTTTTATTCGAGGTGTAGTTATTGGAGTTGTACAAATGGTCAACAAACATGTGGGGACATTTACCAAAGTAAGTACGTGTTTTTGAAATATGTACAAGTATCTAAATTAATTGTTCCATATCTAAGTTTCGAAAATATAGTGAATTGTAAACTGAAGACTTGTATATTTTGTATGACTTTCAAAATACCTTCTTCTTACTATACAAACTATTTCATATGTGAAATTAAAATACAAATTATATTACATTCAACCCAAAAACAATATAAATTAAATCTAACACGATTTTCTAGACGATAACGTATTATGATCAATTAGATATGAGCACTGTAGATGATAACATTTAGTATCAGTGCTGCGTTGACACAAATGGCCCCTTCTGTAGGATTTCTTAGACAAAATATTTGACTGAAGGTCAACAGCGAACATGATTATACATTAAGGGTTTATCGCATTGCCATAACTCTCAATTAATTATGAGTGATCCTAAGAGAAAGATGTTAGCCTTTAGGACAGATCATCCTCTTGAGTGCTGTCACCTATAAATACTCTGCAAACCATGATGTTTCCAAATCATTAGTGAATTACACAAACACCAGCAACATTAAAATGCAGGAAATTTATAGAGATATGCATGATCTTTTATAGAATGCATGAAAGCCTGAGTATATAATTAAAAACACGAGCTACGTGTTTAACAATAAGTTAGTATCCAACTCAACCGTTAATACCAAAGTACACCCAACAATTTTCAATGAAGTTTCAAGAAATGCGATCAAAAAAAGTAATTTCGTGCCAGAAACCCGACTCATGGATTTTCACTCAATAGCGCTAATAAATAACATTCGTTGTCGTTGGAAAATATCCAATAAGTATTCACATCATTTTATATATTTGGAATACAAGATTGATATTTCTCAAACGAGTGAAACATTGTATTGACTCACTTAGTGAAAGGTTACCATAAATCACGTTCCCGCTACCTACTTTCTTCATAACCAATCCTTAGTACATTAGATAATCCTCGCAGTTCTTAGCTTTCGGTATTTGCCTGATCGTCGGCAATGTCATCGTTCTTTTGCTGTCTTCGGATGGTTGCAAGCAGTGTATCCTCCACAATCATAACTGAGAAATGATTTAGCCTGTCCAGTTCCTATGTTCGGTCCGCCAATGTTCAGTTTCGTAATCAAGCTTCCCCAGCTTCTCGAGAAACATTCGGCGGGAGTTGTCTCTTAGTTAAAGACCTGGAGACCTAAAGGACTCCAGCCGATACATCTTCGAACAATGGCACCACGCACAAGGGCAAGAACTTCCATCTCACAGGCACAACTTTCCGCTTTCAGAATGAAATGCTCTGCCACCTTTCATTTACCGCAGCAGATAGGCAGTGTATCCCTTCCCGCTAACGGTGTGAGGCCTGTCGCTGCTGTCTGATCATGAATTTTCAATTCCTGCTCGTCTGCTTCGCTGCTGTCTGATCAAAATTTCCTTCAGTCTCACAAATGCCTCAAGTTGAACACTGTTAAGTGTAAGAGATCTTTGGTCTTTCAACTCACACAGAGGATACACCATCTTAGAGTAATGTTTCAGAAAAATATGAAAGTATCTGCTGAGATCCATTGAACTTTGCAATTGTAGGAAGTTCTGGGTTGCGTGAAACCTTAAATGGTTTTGACGTTTTCTGGTGATGGGCGTACACCTCGCCCTTTCACGATATTCCCCAACTGTATTATTGGCTGCAGGAATTGGCTTGCGCGTTGCGCGTCTTTTACACAAATAATATTATAGAGCAGCCTATCATCCGCTTACCTATGTTCCTATGCTTACCTATGTCTCTAGTTCTTCGAACCATTTTGTGATGCAAAACCATTCTTCACTGGAAGAAAGAGTTCACCGAGAAAAGTACCTAACTTCCAAGTCTTTATCGAGAAATTGCTAAAAAACAGGTAGTCCTTTTTCATTCTGAAGACTGCTCCCAGGGCTGTCTCAAATTTTTTCTTGGTGTCCGGAACGTGTCTACTCTATCCCATTGCATCACTGCATCGGTTGTTGCCGACATTTCTGATTCAATATGAATTGTTCGTATTGCGGAAGGTTGACTGTCTCCACACTGCTCCTACTACACCATCACCTCTACTGGCTCTTCCACTTCTATTCCTTCGGTCTTGTTCAAAGCTGCTCGGATCGCCTTGTTGGATTCTTATGTCACGTGTTCTCGATAAATCTCCCTTAAGGACTTAATTTTTCAGAGCTACTTTCGTCGCCATTTTCACTTGCGTTCGTCCGCCTGCCGTCATTATCTTCGACAAATTCCGCCATGCACATACTAGAGCTTGCTTGAAGCCCGACGCCGAAAGATAGAGTTCCGAGAGGGGCATTCACAGTTCTACTACTTTTAATGCGCATAAACCACTGGTTTGCGTGCGTTGTTCGCCATCGTTCCCGCGAGCCATCCTTCTCTTCTGTTAACTTGCCCAACAACTCAACAAGCGCACCGTCGAGTCCTCCCAATTTCTAGTGTGATTAAACATTCAAAAGTACTTCGTTCGTGAGGTTTTCACTCCTTTTCGCGCTAAAAATCTCAAACTCGTTTAATTCGGTAAAACCTGCCCAATATACGCTACATGTTTGTAATCCAGGTGCTGTTTCAGCGAAATCTGCTATCCGGACAGGCCCCCCCAAATTCTACAAATTCATCGAGCACAGGTGATGGAAATGCATTTGCTTTTAAAACCGAAGCTCCTTTGATTTTTACAAAAATCAACGATTTTCATAGATTTCAACAGGCACTTGTTCGCTCTCTTACAGAATCACATTCAAGTTCATTCACACGTTCATCCTCCAATATAATCTAGTCGAAACTGCTCTTTTCCTCCAACTTATATTTTATATACCCGCCTTGTCCTGTCTAGTTCTCTACACCACACTCTCTTTTCACACTTCCATTCAGATTACATTTGTCCAAACTTTTAATGACCTCCACATTATTTACCTTAGAAAAGAAAGTTGAAATAAAGCATTGATGACCAGGGAGGTAAGTGATATAAGTTGTTACACCACGGAAGAATTTGTACAAACTAAATGTTGCAAGTGAATTCATGGGTCTCGAGTAATAATTAAGTAATTTTCTTAATTATGGTTTTACTCTATAACCTTTTAATTAGTATAAACTATTTGTTATTATTATATTATTGTTAAAATTTTAATATTAATTTTTATATTTAATTTTTCTCTAAAAAGTCCTGAAAAAGCTCTGAGACGTCCCTTGAGATAATTCATAACTAATCCAAAATAATCCCTGAGTTTCAAAATGTTCTTTATCATGTTTAAACCATTGATTAAACTCCCTTAATCCATTGCTGTATGATCAGGGAGAAGGTCAAGGAAGCCATAACTCCCAGATATTTTGAATGGGAAATTTTATTTCCGTATATATGTTAAATCTGTGGTTTCCTACTTTTTAACCTTTTCAACAATTTGGGAAATTGTTATAAGACATTTAGGAAACATGCTCTCAGTCATCTGGCAACCTTGTAAATGGTTCATCATGCATTCAATAATTGTATTAATTTATTGTGACATTACATTCAATTTTACTCTCTCCTTGCAGTATATTTTAACTACTAGTAAAACATGACAAATGTAAATACTATTTTTAGGTAAATTGTTGGATCCCCTCTTGTATTAGGCATCACATCTCTAAGCCTCCTTCACATCAAATAGTTAGAGGAGTGAGCATTATAATTTAAAGATTGGTATATGTATACACTGAAAACTAGTTTTAAAATTAATAACAAATCTATAAAGACAATATTAAAAACTGAAACGTGATAGAAACTGTAAGTGCTCTGTTGGCCTCAGGAAACACAATAATTTGGTTTTAATTCAGAAAACTTTAAAGTACAGAACTTAGGATTAAAAAACTATTTTTTTAATGATGATAAATCTCATTAAGATCGCTCTATACAAGCCTCAGTTTTTGTAACAGTTTCTTTAGTCTCCAGAAAGAAAATTATGTTATTATTATTAATCATGACAGGATTTATATCGAGTGAACGAGTTTCACGAATTTGACATTCTGTCTGATGTTACAAATGGTGCTAATAATAATCAGATGTAGATAAGTATTTATAATCATCAGTTTGATGCTGTTGTTGGGTTTTCTCAGTTCTCTTCTCTTTAATGTACTCTTGCAATTTTCGAAAATTCAGAATTCAACGAAAATGGGACTTCTGTTTTCTTTGTAAGTGTACTTTACTCAATCTCAGAAAAAAATAATCCAAGAATTTGGAGCAAAATTTTTGAGAAAATTTTGAAGATGTTGAGGCTTTATGTAAAGTACCCCCAAAATTCAGAACATCCATTTCAAAATTGCCATGCCTCAAGTCTGACCAGATTGTCCTGGAAGTAACAAATTTGGAGAAAATGATCTGAATGGTTTAGGAGCTAGTAATGTCAACAGTCAGTCAGATGTTTTTCCATAAACCAATTTTTTGGTATCAAGTACTCACAAGCTTCTGGATTCTGTTTAAACAATTACTCTAATTACACACAAATGCTAAATTGCTTTAATGAAAGCAAGTATTTACTTATAGGTATATACAAGTAGCGCAGTTTATTTTTGCATCAAACTTTACATATGTCCACTTTTCCTATATCTGGGACCCATGTTTTAAATTTTTCTATCTAAAATTCATGACTTTTATCAGCAAAATTACAATACTTTCTCTTAACTATGCAAGTACATAGAAGGCTAGAAAGTAAAAATCCAATTTCTGAATATAAATATTGATAGCTATAATTTTATCTCTGTAAAATACAATGATGCTTTGCAATATTTCATATGCAAAGACTTTATAATAATTTTCTTTTGTCTGATGCATTTATATAAAATGACTTACCATAGTTAATGTGAAGAAAATGTGCAAAAGCCCTATCCTCATACTCTTTCAGGGTTTTTTTTCACCCATTTATATTCTTGTTATCCTTTATAGAATCATCAAGCAGTACTAATGAAATTCTAATCATTGTTGTAGGAAGATGAAGAAGCTTTTGAGACATTTGCTGTTTACTGTGGTTTAGCCTTGCATCATGCTAAACTGTACGATAAAATTGCTCGATCAGAGCAGAAGTACAGGGTCGCTTTGGAAGTACTGAGCTATCACAACACATGTTCAGAAGACGAAGTGGAGAAAATGCATGCGCAAGGAATTCCAGACAGCATACCAGGAGTTGACGAGTAAGTAACTTCTCTAAAATGCATTTCTATTTGACTTTCATTTTGTGCATTCCTTTTCATTGCATTTATTCTAGTGTGTCATGTTTCAGCTACTACTTCAGTGTTTTTGCACTTGATGATTATGAAAAAGCACGCCATGCAATTTTCATGTTCCAAGATTTGTTTGGTCTGTCACGCTTTGATACTGACAGTGTTATCAGATTTACTTTGACTGTTAAAAAGAATTACAGACGTGTACCATATCATAATTGGACCCATGGATTTGCAGTTGCCAACTCAATGTACAGCATTATCAAACACGCTCCTGGAGTATTTTCACCAAATGAGGTAATTATTTTCCACCCCTTCTAAAAGATATATTCTGTATTGAAATGCCAGTTTGTAATATCTTTCAAACGTTGCAGTGTTTGGCACTGTTTATTGCGGCTCTGTGTCACGATTTAGACCACCGAGGCAAAAACAATAAGTTTATGTTGGAAACTGAGTCACCACTTGCTGCAATTTACAGCACCTCCACAATGGAACATCATCATTTTAATCAAACTGTCACAATATTACAACAGGTAAATATTTTAATATCTGTCCTTTATATATACATATAAATAAAACTTTTCAAGAATTACAATTTTTTGAATGGTGTTTTTATCTTTCTTTTTTCCAGAAGGGTCACAACATCTTCAGTAAATTGTCCAATAGTGAATACAAGCAAGTCTTAGGACTCATGAAGCATTGCATTCTAGCCACAGATCTAGCAGTATTTTTTCCAAATAGGGCAAAGGTTAATCAGTTGTTAGCTGATAATTCATTCAATTGGAATAGCAGCAGTCATAGGTAATTTTGACCTATTGTTGAGTCTTTTCTTTTTTTTTTTTTTTTAGTTCCCATTAAAATGTACAGTAAATGCTAAAATGGAAACCTGCCCTTCATATCTAGGTTGTTGCTGCAAGCCATTACAATGACTGCAAGTGACTTATCAGCTAGTGCCAAGCCATGGGAACTACAAGTTGAGACTGTCAAAGTTATATTTGAAGAATTTTATGAACAGGTAAGAACACTATGTTTGATTTTTCTTTTTGAGAAAATGGTAAAATTTGTTTGAATAATCACACTTCACATACATAATGTTAATATTTTTACAACACTTTTTGGAAAATCTATACTAAAACAATATTTTAATTGAATGAGAGTGCCAAGTAATTCCTCATCCATGAATATTGAAAGCAGCAGCGAGGCATTTGGTCATCGATACATACAAGTGATGATAAAGCATAATAATAAAATTGTGACTGTAATTGGATAATTAATCAATATATAATCACATTTAACAATATTAGTACTGAAACAGCTGAGAAATAGTCATAAAACAAGAAAAAAATTGCAGAGGAATTGCTAATATTAGGGCCTCCAATTGAGAGCTTGCCACTCATGACAGCGATTCAGTTCCTCAACAGATCACACCGGTTTGTATTCTTTTGCACAGCAATATGCAAGGACATCCTCTGGAGGCTAAGATAAAATAATTAAGATGGAAAATGCACAGTTTTGTACATAAGGCAATCAAACATCAGGCAGTTGCACATGCAAACCAAATGCACTCAAGGGTCCACATACATAATATTATATTATGTATAATACTACATAATAACATAATACTATATAATATTATTTTTAAATAATTACATAATTCCAACATAAATATTTCAATCAATATTGCCATATAAAAGGAGGGAACAAACAAAAATTCTCAACCATTTTTTGGAGGGGGCATGAGCCTCAAACCCCTCCCTCGATAAACCACTGGGAAAACAACACAAATTACCAAGTATATTCCTTGCACTGTTTTCTACAAAATTAAATCTTTTTGTGCCGTGAATTATATTTGAGGGGAGTCATCTCTTCAGGGTATTCCTATTCCATGACATAGGTGGGCAGTGACCCACAGAATCTTGAATTCTTGAAGGTTTGTAATTTTCACTTATTCTATCAATTGTTTGAACATTTTTTCTTGTATATGACTCTAAGGGCATCTCTTGTTTTCTTGAATAGATTTTGTAATTAAATTTCATGAATATTCTGTATTATGAATATAACATTCTATTTAAATATTTTAAAGGGATAATATAATAATAAAATAAATAAAATGAGATAGATAAAATGAGACCCCTATTATAGCTAACCAGAGTAAAGCTGATTGCTACAGACAATATTATTCTGTTAATAAAAGGATCTAAGTTTGGTTTTGTGTAACATCATTTATGTTTTGTCTCAACACTGCTATTATTTGAGCTACATTCAAAACTATTTTTTGTACCTACTTTTAAGCTCTCATCATTGACATTTGTTTTATCATATCATTGACTTATTTGTGGACTATGGGGTTTCCACACGGAAAAGCACGTTTAGTTGTTTATTAGACATCAAATTTCCCAAATTACTGACCACATTTTTGGATCATGTTGAATCTTCTTGTGTTCTCAGCCTGAGAAAGAGATATTCTTGTTACTCTCAGTCTCGAAATTCTCATTGAAGTGACTATGCAAGAAAGAGTTGTGATAATGGAAAATATTAATTTTAATATTTGCTGGAAATACATGATCCCCGATCTTGATGAGTATTTTTGCAACAATTAATATTTCTCTTTCAGGGAGATGCAGAAAGGGCTAACGGTCTTCAGCCTATACCAATGATGGATAGAAATCAACCTGATCAGCAAGCATCTTCCCAGGTTAGTAAAACTAGAGCCAAGCAAGATGAAGTATAAAGTAATGAGCAATGATGACACATTACACTTCACTTACCCTGTCCTACCCACAAAAGATGTTTCTTTTGTTTTCATTTTTTAATGTTCATCGTTCTTTCTAAAGCATCAGGAAGATTCTTATGCCAACTCAGGCAAATGTAGTAGTGGTTATGTTAACTCTAGCTAAATCTAAGTATGTGACACGAATCCCATGGTCACGTATTTTTCAGGTTGGTAAAATTTTCAAGGTTCAAATAGTTTATCTCGATCAAGTTGAGAATGATGTTTACAGGAATGTGCCACTGTCATTGTTTACATCTGAAACAATAGTGATGGAGATATAAGTATACTCAACTGAAATTAAAAATGGTACCGTGCAAAAGTGTGGTGGGAAGAAGCGTGATTTATTTCATCAAAAATCTAAGTGTTTTCCCAAAGTATATTTTAACTATTTGGACATGTCTGCACCTCATATTGGAATAAATAGAAGTTTACTTTTACTCTCTGCAGAAGGAATCAAAATTTTGATAGAATTCCTTCGATGAACAGAAAATTGGTACTGTAACATTCATATAAATCTAATAATTTCAAACAAGTAGTTTTTCAGAATGCATATAGAATAAAATTATTTTTGTGTAACAAGCAACTATCACAATAATGAAAAAAATTGAAGGTACTTATGACAGTGAAATTTTGGTACTTTATTGCATACCTAACCAATCGTGTAAAGTCTACTTTAAAAAAATATGAATGAAGGAGAATTAAAAATTTTTAATTCAACAAAAAAGTAATACAATTTTATTCTGTAATAGAAAAGTAAACACTTTTAAAAAATGCATCTTAACATGACAAAAATAAAATAGCGAGTTCAAATTTAGCATAATGTGTCTCTGAAGTTATATTTCATCAGCTGATTCCATAGAAGCAGTATCAGTCTCTGATGCTGTAAGACTTTCCTGGCTGGTGTCTGAGAGAGCGTCTGCCTCGCTAGATGATTCACTGCCACTTTCCGGGCCAACACTTATTTTATTTCAAGGTTATCAACAGCATTTTCAAGCAAAGCATCCCTATCCCAGTATTCTTTTGTTATTTTTTTTGGTATGAGTGTCAAGCTTTCTTCCATTCTTCTATTGTTATTTTATCAATTGCTTTGGATGTCATTATTTTTAAATTAGTAAGGGACACTTGATACTTGTTTCTTTTGCTCACCTTCATTTTCACTAACACAAAATATAATTACAGGCAGAGGCATCTTGGCTGCCCTCGAAGTGTTGCATCTCGAAGAGATCTCTCATTTCCCATAGCTACTCCCATAAACAATTCGCTTCAGCTCCTTGTGATTTTTGTTAGCGAAACTCACTGTACAGACCCGTGTTTACAATGTTAGTTCCATGACGAGCCGCAATCACTTCCTTCATTCTTCACTTTGTCGAGTTATATTATAATATTATGGAAACATTACAAATAATGCTAGAAAGTACATGTTTACATGTACATAGAACAATTAGATTAATAGATCTAAAAGCCCTAGCCTTTTAAAGTTTTAGGACTTTTTTTTCAAAAATAAATCATTTTTTGAAATTAGATTTTGGAATAAATTATTTTTAAAATTGTATTATAGAGAAATCTGTTTTTAAAAAAGTATTTTTTTTATTTTAAAATTGTAAAACTTCAAAAATAAAATTGTAAAAATCTCCTTTCTTTGTAATTTAGAAAGGATGTTATGTTTAAAGAGTTGGAAACAAAAGAGTTTAAGAAAAGAGATTAAACTGTTGGTTGACAAATTTATATTTTGTGTCAAAATCATTGCTCTATAAGTTTTAGTTCATTTTGTGGGTCAGTTTTAACTCTCCTACCTTGCTAGATCCTGTCAATATATTTACTTGTTTTAACATTTTACTATTTTTGAGAGTGTTCTAAAATATGACACATTTGTTTTGTTTCATTTTCTTGTAGGTTGGTTTTCTGACTGGCATTTGTTTGCCATGCTACACCCTGATGGATCAACTTATTCCCAGTACTCGCCCCATGTTGGAACAATGCAAAGCAAACTTGAAGAGATGGCAAGAAATTGATGAATCAACTCGTTTAAAGGAACAGAAAACATGATCTCAATGCTTGGTTTCCATTTCCTTCCAACAATTGCAAATGCGGGTTTTAATGTGGCTTTACTTATTGCATTGTATAGTCTCACTTCATTCTCTGAGAAGGGAATATTAATCCAGAAAGAGAAATGAATTGTTCAGGTCCCTACCAAGGAATAATTTAATTATCTCTAATTGTTTAGTCACATCATTTCTTTAAACTACAATTTTATTTTATTTTCCCCCAGTATTGTAATTTATATGTTAACTTTTATGATGTCAGAAGAAAGAAATTGTACACTGTGTGTACTTTTTGCAGTAATAAATGTTAAAATGTACAGATTTAATTATGAAAGCTGAAGGGAGATGACAAGTTTGGAAATATTTCTATTACTGACCAAAAGCATGTTTTATTGTTTTAATTAAATTATTACTTTAATCATAAAGCATATGTGATGCTGAGTCTAGTTCTTGAGTACTTAGCAAAACTATTCAACATATTTGTGGCTGCATTAATTCTTTGCACCATCTCTTTACTAAGTGCATGTTTCAAGGAACACCATTGAGTAGTCATGTGTTGATGGTAAAAAGTATATACAAACATTCCACTTATGTGTTTACACTAGTCAGTTTCTGTACTGCACATTTTAAGTAGATGACAAGTGAAAATAGAATTATTTTTCCTTCAATAGATTGATATTAGAAACATGTTATTTATGTTATTTTCATTATATATATTTGACTGATTTAATATTATAATTGTTATATTGTTTATTGACTTTCAAATTCAGAATTTCAGAATTCAGAATTGTATCTCATTGCATTAAAATCTCTCACTTTACTTTTCTATCTTAGATGAGATAACGTCAGTATTCTGTCAAAGATGGTGATTTCCTTCAAATGAATATAGGTAATGTATTAAATGCACAGTTTAAATTGTTGTGACTATCATAAGTGCCATTAAATTTAAAGATCTGCTGCTTTTCTTTAAAGTAAATTTTCATTTAAGAAAAGTTGTTGAATTTGTTGTTAACAATAGATGCATAGCAATTTTTGTTAACAAGGAGAAGGCGGCTTAAAAATTTTGAGTCCAGGGTTTTCCAAGTTTTTCTCACGATGGCATCCTAATGAACTCTACAATTTTATCTGAAACTCAGCTCTTCCAGCAAGTATTTCACCCATTGTAGGCTACTTATGCACTACTCGTAAAATGAATAAAACAAAAGCCACATTTCCAGTATTATTTACATTTTATATGAGTTAAAAGAAACACTTAAGCATATGATTTGAAGGAGAATAAAACAAACAAAAGTATTTTTGCCCTTGTCCGGTGTTAACAGCTGAATATTTTGGACTGTTTGTGACACTTCGTTAACTTTCACTTAAGACTTCTGAGTATCACAGCACTGAATTCAGAAGACAATGACTTTGATCAAAAGATGGTATATTCAAATAAATGAGTAAAAGAGCAATAGTTGCTAAAGATTAATAAAATAATTATTTAGCATCATTTAAATTCAATTGTAATATAGAGTATGTTACATAATACCCTTCTCCTTTTCTTGCTTTGATTTCACAGACAATATTTTTATAGGATAGTACGAGAGAAAATTATTTTGATCATCTATTCTTGTCGTCCGATCCGTCTTAAATATAAGTTTAGAAAAATTTGTAGATTGCTCTTTATGTTAAATAAAAGCAACAGATCTATATTGTTAATCTCACATTTTTTTATAACTCTGCTGTTATGTTTCATAGAACTTTAAATTTCACTTTTGGATTTAGGTATAATATTTAATTTTATTGAATGTTCCCTGTGGTGATGTCAGATAATTGGCATGGAAGCAATTCTTGAATGACATGATAAGAAGAAAATTTGACCAAAAGAACTGACATATATTTTCATAAATATTTTGTATTGTGTATATTTCTGACATATCACGCACCTCTCCATTTCTACTATTAGTGCTTAAATTATGCAAAAGATCATAATTCATTGTATTATAATTTCAATGTGTTTTTGACTTATTAATGGCACTGCTAAGTAATGGAAATAAGCTATGTAAAATATTTGAGCTTTGTGTGAGTCTGAGTTGTGCTGTCAACTTATGTATTGCCCTTTTATACTCCTTTGTATGTGTCAATGGAATTTCTACCTCAGTGTATTGACTCCTATGTAAGAAAAGAAGAATCTTTTTCTAAAGGAGATATATTTTTCATAATTAATATACAGTATTTCTCATAACAATGATATGCCTTTGTAGGTGTCGTAAATTGTGGTCAAATCAAATATGGCTTAATATAGTATTTTAACTACCTTAGTGAAAATGTAATAAAGAGTTGTCAGATTTAATTATTTTATTGATGTTATTGTATTATAAAATGATTATTGTAGGAAAGAATGTTTCTGAAAGTAATGTAATAAAATTCAGTGTAATTATATCAATGTGAAAAGATGAAAGAGACATTTTTTTGTTCTTAATTCCTATTTATGCTCTGCCTTGTAAATAATGGAGCTCTTTTTTAATATTTGAATATTTTATTATCAGAATGTCCCCTTTAACGAATCAGCATTATTATTTTAATACGATCAAAGTGCAATTAGTATTATATTTTTCTGTTTCAGAAGTAATACTTTTTGCCAACTGAATTATGAATGGCAAATAACATTTAGCAGGGAAGAGCCTAGTAATCTCTTGCTTCTGAAGATGATCTTTAATCATTTGTTTTTTAAATGATTTATTGATGATGCCAATTTACAGAGAAACTCAATTAGAAACTGATAATAAAAATAAAATTTTAATATTCTCATAACTTTCTAATCTTACCTATGTCTTGTTGGTTTGTTAATGAAGATTTTCATTGAAAGATATGTTTATGAAGTAAAGTAAATTAAGTAAAATTTGAAGAGCTAAAACATATAAGGTGCTATTCCATTATAATGCCCTTGTAGATATCTGTAAACAAACATATTATTATGCTTGTTTAAATTTTAAATTAACTCTTTTCACTCCCTATTGAAGCACACTGCAGTACATGTCAGTGCACTTCCTGACAGTTATGCAGATAAGGCTCTCATATACAACTTTCTCCATCTTCTATTCTCTTTCTTTCCATTTAACATGTCACCCTCACTCTTTTATCACCCTATTTTCTTCATCACTAGCCTTCTCGGTATCTGTTTGGCCACTCACATGTTTGCTGTGTAAAGCGACTTGCATCAGAGACAATGGAATACTAAGGGTTTGATGCATACTCATTTGCAAGCTTCCTTGACATGAATTCTTGTGGGCAAACTATAACTACCTGTGTTTGTTGTGCGAACCCTGGCAAGTCCTAGTGACTGAAAGGAGGTGTGTACTATGTACCTCAATACACTATCTTGGCCCTGGCAATAGCAATTTTTGGGAGAGGAAAGAAAAAAAATACTCCTAATATATTTTCTTCTTCCTCTTTTTCCTTTGCCTTTTCTTTTTCTGTATGTAAGTAACAAATAATATGTTTCCTTTGATGTTTGAAGAAAAATGAATATTTTTTTTAATAACAGCAGTGAGGAAATTTCTTTTCATTGACTTTTAACGATTTTAAACCAAAATCAATCGAAATCACTTTGAGGAACTAATAGCCTTTCCTCCTCCAATATCAGTTCGTGTGACATCTTCACAAATACTGTATGTCATCCACCGATGGAAACACCTAACGTTCTGGCCACAGAATTCTTTTCACAGTGGCCCCACACAGTCTCAGGCTCCTAACCCTCATCGTCGACACTACAGGAAGACATCGGTGACACACCGGAAGGTCCTGGATTCCAGTCCCGACAGTTGCAGGGTTTTGGACACTAGCTAGATATCTAGATCGAGTTCATTCGGTGCTTGGAGGAATATCTAGCGGCCGGATGCTCTGATCGGTAGTTCTCCATGGTTTCTCCGATTAACACCAGGCGAATGCCGGAGCAGTACTCTAACAAGGAACGGACCATGGACCGCGCTCGATTTTTCCTTTCTTTGTCCTATCCCTTAATTACACCCACACTCACATGCACTACACTACCACACTTGTCGGAAGGTTATAGAGCTTGCCTCGGCTGGGGTGGTGCCCCGCTGGTGGGAGATACCTGGTTGAGGAAAATTCCCACAAGCCCACATAGGTCGGCGCCGGTTCTTGCCAGCCAGCGGGGGGGGGGGGGAGATCATGGCTACATATCACAATGAAAACGTGCACTACACTTACGGGAATAGCGGCCTTAGCCGTTAACGCGCCCGGAATCATCAATCAACATCTTATATCGCCCACGTCGCGTAACGCGCTGATCGGGTCACCTTCAACTCTTGGAGTTTCTCGAGCAATCGCGTCTCCAGGGCGTGCGGCGCGTACCGTAAGGGCATGTACCGTACATGGATTGAGCTTCTCTGGCAAAATACAAGCGCACTGATGCTTCTTTGAACAGCCCCAACTGTTAGCCGTCGTCTTGAAAAACCGGGTGAACAAAATTCGGTAGTCTTGTACATCCCTGACCTCGCAGTGCATTCTGACCGGTCGTCGACAAACCCAAATCTCTGAATCATTTCCGAGGCTGCGTGGATCTGGCACCCGTCCACTACCCCAAGGAGTAAACTGCTTGTACCCCGAAACTCCAGTCTCACATGCGTGACTCCCACTATGAGCAGGCTCCAGTTGAGGTAGTCATCCGACGACTACCCCGCATGCGTGTCCAGTGCGGCTGACTCTGGCCACCTGTGCCGAAAGGTTTCCTGATGCATCACTGTCACTGCTGGCATCGAATCAATTTCCATGGTGTACACTTGACCGTCGTTGATGCGTACAGCCACCACGAGAGCCGAGGGTACGGGCATCTGTACTTCCCATTCTGCTCCAACGACGAACAAATGGTGTCGATGTGGAGAGTGCGGGCTACACAAAGGCTGGTATGTTGCGTCCGCAGACGGACTTCCCTGCCTGTTGGACACCACTTGAACTGCATGAGAAGGGGCTGGTGCCCCGCGAGCGCGTCCGTGTTCTCTCATTTGGTCTTCTGGATCCATTCGGCATTCTGACACCTTGTGGTCGCCCGTGTACCGGAAGCACTTAACCCGTTTCTGCCGTGGAACCCCTGCCCAAAGAGCTAGAATATAGTAGATAATGTCTGCTTCTATAGTTTTAGCTTTGGTGAAAGCTCGCCGAACTAGTGTCTGTCATGTTTTTTAAAGTCAATACATAGGAGTGGCGGTGTAACCGTCCGTAACCGGTATGATCACTATGATGACGTTTAAGCTCCCGATTGGGTGAAACCGTGAACAGCTGAGATCTGCCAGGGGCAGAGTTGCATTAATCGCAGTATATAATACTTTGTTTCCCAGAGTGCGCTGCTTTGACTGCAAAAAACATGGCTTCAATTTGCTTCAAAGATGGAGCCACTCTATGTAATAATAATAATAATAATAATAATAATAATAATAATAATAATAATAATAATAATAATAATAATTTATTTCCAAAAGAATTACATTGACTGTGTACAAAAACCATCACCATAAAAAACAATAAGAAAGAATACCAATTTTGTTTGACTACTTTACATACATTATACATCCTGTTTAACCTTTCGGTATAAATTCTGGTCTTATCAGGTTCAAATTTTAAATTTATACCTGATAAGATGATAAATTTAAACCTGATTTGATTTTATTGGGTGCACACGGTTGTAGAGATACCTATTTTATTTTACTCATTTCATAACTCATTTCTTTCGATAAAATCATAGTAAACTATATATCTCAGAATAGAAATTGAATGAGAAATCATTGTGTGACTTTTCCAAACACACAATTTTATTACATACTAGTTAAATTGGCGAATTTGCGAAAAAAGTATAACAATGTGTAAATCATTTTAATTGAATTTATTCATAAATTATGTTGTTTAATTTTAAACATGTATTAGATGTAATCAACAATATTTGATAGGATATTTATTTTAATTTTTTTGTGCGCGGAGCACGGTTTCATGACGGTCGAGTGGGTTTCTTTGCTTTTTGGTGCGGGAGTCCCAGGCTGTCGCCCTTTGTCGTGTTTTATGAGTCTTCGGGTCAGCCGGCAGAACTTGTGACGGGGAATGGGGGTGGGGAGAGCTTCGGGGCGCGTGGGCTTATGGCAATTAGCGCACGTGAGCTATCGAAACATCTCAATATTAAGATTCCTATCTGCAAATACAGGAACATAGCTAGATTGGTGCAACCGATGCGCGGCTGTATCAACCTGAAATAACACTGTCAACACCCGAATAAAAGTTATCAAATAATTTATTGCTAATTAATTGCCAAAACTTAGAATTAATGGCAACATATTTTTATTGATAAAATGGGTTTGATCTGACTTACCGCAACGCCAGCACAATCGAATATATTCGAATCGTAGCTCGACGGAAGCTGTCTGATACTTTATTGATAATTCATTTTGAATTCATCATCCCCGGATCTCGTTTTCCAAGCGGACGATATTTCCACACTTTTTGAGGAAGTCACTTCTCTTCCATTCTATATAGATGTTGGGTCCAATTCTTTTATACTTTTGGATTTGATCGAGGGCTGATGTAACTTTTAGTTCTTTTCGAACATCTTGATTTCTTTCGTGATCAGTTTTCGTACAATCTTTTAATGCCCTCAGAAACTTCATCTCTGATGCCTGTATTCTGCTCATGTCTTTGTTTCAAAAGCCAGCACTCGCTTCCGTATAGCAGGGTCGGTATTGCCATTGTCTTATAGAATTTCAACTGTGTTTCTCTTCGGATTTTCTTACAAAGGGTTCTTTTGATAGTTCCACACATTAGCTGGAACTGCGAGAGTTTTTTATTCTATGTCTCTGCCGTAGTTGAATGAAACATAATTTCCTAGATAGTTAAAATTGCTTTCTTGATTTAGAACCTGGTTTTCTACCACTATCTTAAACCTTACTGGTTCCTTTCCGCAAAATGCCATATTTTGCGATTAATGCCAATTCATTGCCATATTTTAGAATTAATTACCACTTATTTTCATTGAGAAAACGGAAAATAAGATTTCTTCAAGATTATCTTCAAATTTTTTCATTGAAATGTTTGCTCAAATTTATTCAAATGGGATAAGTAATGTGTCAGAAGTCTGATTAAAACACCTCGAAAACTGCAATTGTTCTAATTTTTCGCCATCCTATCACACCTAAAAAAATTTGGGTTGGGAAAATTTGTTTAAAATATAACTAAATTGCGATGTTTAAAGATCTGTAAATTTGGCGTAAAAATTTTTATTTGTCAGTTGTTGCTGATTGCTAATAGTTTATCAGAAAGCTTTAAATTGATGAACTGTATTGTAACTGTGTTGTATTTAATGGAGATGAAGATGAAGATATATTCATTTGAATTGCAAGCAAGTTTTATTTAATAACCACATTTAAGAGTGATAGGCCACAAACAGTACTGGCAAAAAAGAAGTTGTAGGTAGGTACTTATTTGTTGACATCATTATCTGTAACACAATGATTAGATAATCCTTGACGTGGTTGAAAGACGATACGAACATCAAATGTTTGAATTTCTACAAATATTTTAAATATAACTATTTATATAATATAATATTTATATTGGCTAATTTTGGTTGGTATAAATCACACAATACAAAGTTAAATGAAAAATAAAAATTAATATTTGTAAACTTTCTTCCTTTTTTAAAGCACTATATTGATATTAATTTGTTCTTTTTTTTATTTTTAGATGTTAACTATTCCTTGTTCAAAAACAAATCATATTAATGAAAAGTTTTGCTGAAAATGTTTTTTTGTTAAGGATGAGCTCAGTACTAATTTCTGAGCACAGCTCCCACCTTTTTATCCTCCATTTTTCTGAATAGGTGATCATAATCGTGGTTTATCTGTTCCTTCCAAACTGGGAAAAATGTTAATCATGAGGAGCGAATGTTGATGAAATGATTGAATTACTATTCATGGGATGATGGTTCATACAGAATACATGGTGATAGAAGAAACCAACCATGCCACAAGCACATAGGGAAAATATCTATTCTTTTACACAGTATTCCAACACACAGCCTTTTACCAGCCAAAACTTAAAATTTGAAAAAAATGTGCTGAATAATTAAGTTTATCTTTGAAAGTGAATCTTTAAAGTAGAATCTTTTAAAACCAAGATAAAGGAAAAAAACAGGTCAGTTTATTTTTGGAATAATAAGATAAAGATATAATATAAAGAGGTATATTATGTCTTAGTTTAGTAATATAGTGAGTTAATAATAATATAAAGAGTTATAGTATATCTTAGTTAGTTATAGTATAAAGTTTATGACCTAAAATTCAAATCCAGGATGTAAGGATTCAGTAGTGGGCTTCTCTGAAATATTAATTATATTTTCTTGTCCATGTTCCAAAATAGTATTAATAACCTTATGAATAGCTAAAAAAATATGTCTTGTTGTGATTTGTGGTTTCTACCGATAACATATTTTAGGGCCTTATCTCAAATCACCAAAACAAACAAATGGATAAAGCAAGGCAATAACGGATGAAAAGAAAAACTGAAATTAGATTTTTAAAAGGTTGACATAAGTATTTTTTGTCAGGTCTAGGTGGGTTAAAATTATACAGTGTTTAGAAGATAGTTATTTTCACTATCCAGATGATATAGGCCTACACATTGGTCTGGATGTTATTTATAAATCCTTTCCAAATGAACAGAAAAAATAAATGATCAACTCATAGAACTGTAATAAAGTCAGCTTCAATGCGAGAAAAAATATTAAAAATAAAAAGTATTTACTAGAACAAGCTGAGGTGGGAGGCATCTTATATATCTTAAGTACATTAAAAAGATATTCATGGAACACAGGATTCTCTGAACTCTGAGATAATTATACATGTACATGTCTATTTAATATATTATGAATTTGTACTATTGTTCTTTTATGTGTGTACTGTATGTTGCTTGACATTTTATATCCTTCTTTCTCTTGCTCTTGACCACAAGAGGAAATGCATCACATTCACTTGTCATTTTTCATGTGCTTCCAGTGCTTTGGTTTACTTCCTAGATATCAATAGAGTACAGACACATTAATATTCTCTGAAGTTTTTGAAATAATTCTAATATTAATGTATATAGTAAGATTAACTGTCAAAATTTACTAGATGGAAGAAAAAGGTGAGGCATCATCTCATATATTTATTTCTGAGGAATTGGGAACTTAAATATTTTATTCTAAAACATTTTTTACTGAATCTTTTATTTTTTCCTGAAGTTGATTCTGTGCAATCTGCTCCTCTGGCCTTAGATAAAAGGATACATTGCACTTGTCAACCTTTACATTTTGTGTATCTAGTCTCTGTTTTATCTTTGATCTCTGGAACAACACTGATTGTCTGGTGGAAATATGAATCAGGTATATCTTTTAAATTTTCTAATTCTTTTTTACCTTGTAAAATAATCAATGTACATGCTAAGGTTTGAAAGATAATTTCTACTACGTGCATATACAATGAATCTTTCCTTAGATTCTTGTCCACTAAAAACATTCTTAGGGTAAAGTAAAGTATTTTGTATGATTTTTTCAGTAAAATTCCATGAGAAATTATATAGAGAATTGTTTCGATTGGAATCAGCTTGAGTGTCTGATTTTATTTTCTGACTTTTTATTCATGTATCAGTTTTATATTATTGTAGGAATTATTAAAAATAAGCTTTAGTAAGTACATATAAGAATATATAAGATATGCATAAAACTTAACTTTAATTAAATTTTTTTAAAAGATGTCATTGATATCGCAAAACAATTTATATCTTGTTATAAATAGAAATTTCAATGAATTATTTTATGAATTTATAAAACAATATTTACAAAATACTGAATAAAAAGGACATTCTAACGTGTTCATTTTTCTTTTCAGATAATACACTAGTATCAATTGATTTCATTAGTCGAAGTGCTTGGGAAGCAAAACCTGTCAAAACAACTGCTCAACCTCTGTGTGTGAATCCACCTAGCATTGTTGTATTAATGGATAGTAATACTGATAGATGCTACTCATTTGAAGATTGTTCTCATCTTATTAGAAAAATTCAGGTGCAAGACATTCCCAAGCTTCATGATATAACATATAATTTTCTTATTGGGAATGATGGCCGAGTTTATGAAGGAAGAGGTTGGGATACTCCAGGATATCACTCTGGACAGCTTAATGATAAATCTATAGGAATTGCGTTGATGGGTAAATAGAAAAGAAAGTACTACAGTCAAAATTTAATATACATTACTTCGATAAGTGCTTTTCAGATAAATACATGAATCTCACAAATTTTCTTGTTGTAAAGGTAATTTCAATTATTATCAACCATCTGAGAAAATATTAGAAGTGTGTCAGAAGTTCTTAGAAGAAGGTGTGAGAAGTAAGAAATTGGATCCTAACTATAAGGTAATTGGCAAGAAGCAAGTAATGAATAAACAAAACAATCCTGGGGAACACCTGTGGAAAATAATAAGAGGTTGGCCTCGCTGGACAAATTGCGTCAGGGATGGGTGTTCTGAAAGGCTTTGTAACAGAGCTAACTATTTAGCACACTGAAAGAATGTATTTTTTAAAATATCAATATTCTTTTTTATTTTCATGCCATGTACAATTAATGTAAATGTACAGTGTTTTAAGGTAAGAGGAATATATGGAAGTAACATCATGTCAAAAAAACATTGAAGGAGGTGTGAGGAAAAAAGATATTAGAAGATAAACTAAATGCACTTGGTGTTCTCTGATTTAAATTAACTTTAACATGTATTGCATATTCATGTACAAGTTAAGAAATGTGAATTTATTCTTTGAGGCCAGAATTAAATAAATTCATAGTATGAAGTTGCAGAGTATGAAATTCATAATAGCCTTAGAGTTATTTTCTTTTACTGACAGAAAGAAAAGAGAACTTGTAATATTTCAAGAGAAGAACAATCTGAAAATTTTCTTGAGCTCCATAATCCCTACCCTTTCTTTTGTACATAGTTGAATTATTCTGAAGAATATCAATAGGTGCGGATAGCAACTTTTGAAAACAAGACATTTTTGCTCTTTGGTAATAGAAAACTATTTGAATTGGCAAATTAGCTACAGATTTCATTTTTTGTCTTGCTGATGAAATAATTAAAACCCTACTCCTTTCACATCTATTCAAATGTGAGATCAAGGAAAAACGAAGATAGAGAAGCTACATTTACTAGAACCAAAATTAGGAACTATTTTGAACAACTTTGATCAAGGGATCAAAGGGAACTATAAGAAAAACCTGATCAGGATAGAGGTCATTGACCCAAAAGCTGCAAGAATTAATTAAAAACAAACAACAACTTTTGTTTTTGATTCACAATATAGTTTCTAATTAGATCTCAAATATAGATCAACATTTTTTTTTTTAATTCTGCCTTTTGTTTACAATAATAAACTACAATTTGGTAAAATTTTTCAATATATGAATAGTTTGTACCCTAACAGAATATATTTATCCCTTCTCATACACATAGAACAATATTTTTTTGAAATGTTGCAAAAATTAAAGATTGAGACATTGAAACACATGTTGGGGGTTCCTGATACTAAAATATGAGTTTTTCAGAAACATCTTTCTGTCTGTCCACTTAAGAATGACATGAATGGCTAAACTGTATGTATATACCCATACTTAAAAAAATTAAGTGATTGGTCTGACTCAAGGAGAGTCTGCAAAAGGAATTTTGTAAATTTGAAAAAGTATGGCATTTGAAGCTCATATTACAATTTCATCATCTTCAAAATATCTCTAAAAATTCTTATTTGAATAGAATAAAGGTCATTTATAAATACAGTAAAACTCTACTTTTCATTCAACCTTGTGAATTTTTGAAAATTGCAAATTTTGAACTTTTTTATTCTCTCCTTCATATCCATTATAGAAATTAAAGCTTTTGTTCTCATATTATCAATTCTTGAATATTTGCACTTCAAATGATGTCATGTTCAGTTTTTATAGAATATTATAACAAACAATATTTTAAACAAATATTGAACAAACTTAGTGGGTGTTGCTACTGAATTTTTACTTTCTCCAGTATGTGGTATATTACTTTCTAACATAGATAATATATACTTAGTAAAGTTAAATAATGCAGTGGGAAATTGATATTAAAATTTTGATGGAAATACACATTTTTAGCTTCTCTGATACTGAGTGTTTGATATCGAGATAAAGTGTTTTTCAAAATTTCTGTATGTTGGTGAACAACTCTAAGCAATATACAAGATTTTTCCCAAACGATTTTTCTACAACCAGTGTGTTCAACCCAAAGCCCTGCAAATTTGAATTAAATATAATTTTTTGGGGTAAAGTTTACTTGAAGCCCCTACTGCATTTTTAAAATTTTCTCACATGGCTCCAAATTTTTTGATTAAAGTATGACCTTGGATAATGTTGTAAAGGACACTTAAAAGAATGGTACAGGTTGCTGATTTTTCGAAAATCCCCGAAAGTGCAGGTTTTTTGGGGCGTCTTGGTACAACTACAGTATTGAATATTTTTTCCCCTAATAAAATCTATTCTTGAAAGAGAGATCTTATTCGATGCGATCTTAAGGTCGTGTTCAATTTTTCGTAAATATGAGTAGTTTTCGTGCAATTTTGCGCGAAATCTAGGCAATTTTAATTTTTTAGACAATTTTTTCTCCTAAAACGCTCCAAAAATTTTTCCTTAAAATTTCTTCTTATATGTATCAAGGGAAGGTACAAAATATGGTACTTTTCCCAATTTTGGCGGACTTTCCGTTTTTCAAAAAAATATTTCAATTCTACAAAATTGAAGATAGCAATTTTTGCTTTAAAGTTTGTTGTAGAAAATAATCCCTTTACAATATCATGTCAAGTTTTTGAAAAACTACGAACAGGTTGTATTTTTTCTTTAATTTTTTTTTACTGATGGAAAGGATGCTTAAAAGAATGACGCTAGTCTAATAACCGTTAAACTCTCTGAACTTTCGAAAATTGCAAATTTAGAAATAATGCGAAAAAGTATGTACCTTTGTGAATCCATTCATTTTAAATACGAGCTGAATACAAGATATTATGGAGAATTATTTAAATTGGATGTCCAAAACTTTGATTCAGTACTGTGCACCTGTGCCAGTTTGCACAACGATCAAGAAGTATCCATTCTGGCCACATAGTGCGGAGCTGTCGAGTTTCGCATGTACCTCAGTATGTGTGTAGAATGTACCACACGAGTTTCCCCTCGTATTTCATATTTTTCCTGCAGGACATGAGTCCGAGATTACAACTTAACATTCAAATTAACTTGGTTTCTTTAAATCATTATAATACTTTTAAACAAAAATAGCGTATGCAACTCGTTTATAATGTTACTTTTGTACTGTCGAAAAAATATTTACTGAATGAACGACGCCATGAATGAGTTCTGGCTCGTTTCGACATAAGATTTTTCGTCATTTCATAATACAATCACACCGTGTTAGGGCAAAATATACAAATTGTCTCTTGTGTAAAGGTCTGCAGTGAAAGGCTTTAGTCAACTTTTAATCATTATCTAAAGGATGCCACAAAATTGTATCATTTAACTAATTGGAGGAGGGAATGGTCAATGAATTTTCAGAAAAATAAATTATAACGAAAATAATTTTATGTTGCTCAACGTAAAACGACAATCCATTTCCAACAATAATGTCTTAGCTTCCTCTTTCTTTCAAGCGAAAGAGCATAGGACGTAAAATTCCTTCTTTTAATCTCTACAAGTTGTAAATGGAAACTGTCTTTTCCTGTTTGGCCGTCAGTTTGATTTCGGTTTCTACCATTAAAGATAATGGAGGAGCACTACGACGATAGCAAACTGATGGTGTCTGTTTAGAGCTAGAGAGCTCAGTTCTCTCGAGGACACCGTGGGGTCCACTCGAAGAGTAGATCCGGAAAACCACCTGCCAAGGAAAATTCCTCGTAAGTAATGCCCTCAAGTAATGTTAATATATTGTTTGATGAAAGTTAAGTTTCCATTCATTTCATAATAAAATATTTATTATAATAACGTTGTGTTCTTCAACTTTTCAAACTTTAAATGTACATTTTTTTTACTTTTTCGTCTACTGCATACGTAGTACAGGGAATGTATTATAATGCTGTGGGGAAAATAGCAATTTATCGACAGAAAAAGTCAACTTGCCGAGACCTAGTAACAAAATAGTGGATAAATCTTCTATTTGTAGTAAATTACTTCCTCTAAAACGTGCAGTCAGAATCCACGTCCTTGACTCCGAAAAATCGATTGACGGAAAAACGCCTGTCCTGTGAAAAGCGCTAGCAGCTAAACCATAAGTAAGATTTTCGCCAAAATTGATATGCCCCTTAATTTAGAAACGATTATTTTGATTTTTGTGGGTTCTTTACATGAAGCCTCAATATTTTTTTTTCTAAAAAAAAATTTCTTTAAATTTATTTCTCTGATAGAGAAAAAGACGTTTAAAGAAATTTCGTAGATTGCGTTTTCGTTCCACTCCCTGCATTTTTTAAAATTGCAAAACATTCTCGCATGTAACTAAAGTGGTGCTGGTTGCGTTTTCATTAAACTCTAAAATATTTAAAAATTGCAAAAGTTTAAAATTTTTAAAGCGACTTTCTATAATAACAATTCCTAGAAATTCCTATTTAATTTTTAAAATATATGAGTAGTTTTGCAAAATGTTGCGTGAAACGTAGACAATTTCAAACAAAATTAAAAACAGCTTAATTTTTTTACTTTTTTACAACCGCATACACAGTTGAAAGAAAGTTATGTAGTGCTGCTCGAAAAAATGGCGATTTTTTGGCGTAAAAACTTATCACAGGGCCCTGATAACGAAATAGTGAATAGTTGCTATAGTTAGAGAGAAAAAAACTCTTGCACGGGGTATAGTCAGAATCCAAATTTTTTGTGTCCTTCATACAGAAAAATCAAATGATGACAAAACGTCTCACCGTCCGTCTGTTCACAATGTTAACGCATAAACTGTTCAGCCGATTTTCTGCAAAATTGATATTCCTCAATCGTTCTGGCTGACGACTTACGTGAGATATTGAATGTTTATAGTTATTATTAAAAAATGTAGTAATGTGTATAAAATCCGTAATTGTGAATGGGTGTGTTCAGCTTCTTCGCTGCTGAAGCCCCTTGAAGGTGCGCATTGAATATTACTCAACTTTTTTCGCAGCAGTTTTCGCGTAATTTCTGCTTGAAGATATTGCAAATTATAAAAATAACCCTTTTCTCTAAAACCGCTTCCATATTTTTTCACGAATACAACAAAGAAAGCTTAAAAGAATGGCGATGGCCTAATTTTCGTTGAACCCTATGAATTTTCGAAAACTGCAAATTTAGAAGTCATCTGAGAAAGTAATGCTGTTTGAGTATTTCTAGTTAAAATGATACGTGCCTGCAATAACGAAGAGTACAGAAATGCCCCACATTGCCTACAAAAGAACATCATCACTACATCATTGCCTACAAAACATCACGACCAATGGCGGTCGGTACGGAATTCTACTGGTGATGCCAGTAGTGAAGCGGCATCGATAACAAAACATCGATGCTACCAATTCCCGATGTTAATCGTCGTTAATGTAACACATCGATGTTAATAAAACATCGATCAAACCCATCTATGGTTTTAAACAACGATGCGAGGTTTAAAAACTGGATTAATCATCTCTAAAATAAAATACGTGGGCAACAAAATTTAATCTTCATTATAACTTGATAAACACGGTCATAGTAAAATTAAACTGAAAACAAATTAAAAATCATAAGAACAAATAAAACTAAAACAGCCTGAACGCTGATAGTAATCTCAGGAGGTCACAACCTCCTCAGTTCGCCGAAGAAGGGAATCCTTATGCCCAGGGCCGCCTCTCCATGTGCGAAACTCAAGGAAAGACGTACGAAATACCATGGCATCGGGGTCATCCTGAGCGAGAGATCGGTGCTCGGTGAAGATAGTGCCATTAGTGCACTCTATGGAAAAGAACGTGAATTACTGTGCTAGTTCGATTTTGACACCGTCTTCTCCATAAGAGACGCAAACAAACACTGCGTTCTTTACACGGCGTTATACTTCGATTTATTTAGTGTCCTTTGACAGATCGGGTGCTTAAACGACACTACCGTTACGTCACTATGGTGACGTTCAAGCTCCCGAATGGATGACACCGTAACAGCTAATGAACTGTCAAAGGACACTATAAATAAATCGAAGTGTAAATGGGCAGAAACGGCGCTAATCCACAAGTAGCTACGAAGTTTTGGAGAAGGCTGACAATCGGCACTAAGCCCTGCGCGTTTGAAGAGAGTATTGATAAAGTATCGAATGACTAAGTGCTAGTTTAAAGGAATTACAATAAAGAAAAAATATTCTGAAACAAAATTTTGAACGACATTTTATACACACATTTGTGGAAAAATTTTATTTTCCTTGTTTTTTTTGTTGGTGGTGCCATGGCACATTGGCACTACCCTACAAGTCGCAACTGTTATTAACTATTTAACCATTAATTAATATTGCATTTTTTTCGCAATTTGTTTTATGAACACGATTATTATACAAAGATGAGAGAAACATGTCCACAATAAAAATTAAGACGGTCGGGATGGCCGAGATCGTGACGACAGTGGTGCCGTAGCGATCTCGGTCCGAAGGATCGCGGGTTCGAGTCCCACCTTTCGTTCGACCTTTCACCCTCTATCATCACCATATCATGTCATCTTCACAGTTACGATACCGTTAAATTGTTGATGCCTATATGTTGATGCGACCTCAAATACCAAACAAAAAAAATCTTGTAGTAATTAATGAATGATAAACTAGTTAAACATTCGGACACAATTTGTATTTAATTCTGCGGTAGTGGCCGCGCTCGCGCTTTTTCTCCACGCGCTGAGGCGTTGTTTTTGGCGCAGCTTCCGGCATGTGCGGTCGCACACTCGCGCTGCTGGCGCTGGCGACGGTGGCGGCGGCGGCGGAAATCCGACCGGAAGCGGCCGCAGTGGCGGCGCCGGGCGGCGAGCGGCGGGCGGCGGCGCGCTGGTTCCTGGGCGGCCACACGGTGACGCGCGTGCTGCTGGAGCACGAAATCGTCACGCAACGCACGTCCTCCTCGTGCGTGGTGGTGGCGCCGTCGCTGCCGCCCTGCCGCAGCATGCGCGCCCTGCACGACCACCCCGACGTGCGGCCCGCGCAGCCCGCCCAGTACGTTCCCAGCGCCCCGCCCCCCTCCGGCGGCGGGTGGTGGAATTGCTCAAGCGACTAGGGGGGAATGGGAACCCGAGTGGATTTGATCGACTGATTGTTTGGTGATTCCGGGCACGTCAACTACCAGGGTCGTTAGTCCCGTAAGTGTAATGCATGTTTTTGCTCGGAAGGTGGTGATCTTTGCCCCGCTGTAGGGCGAGATCCGGCGCCGACTTACCGTCGGCTAGCGGGGTTGTCCCCACCCAGGAATATCCCACCAGCGGGGCATCGCCCCACTCGGGACAAGCTCTCAGCTCCTGACGGGTCTCCCGGCCTGTATGGTAGTGTAGTGCGTGTGTAAGGGGCGGGGATAGGACAAGGAAGAGGAAGGTGAGATCGCGCGCGGTCCGTGGCCCGTTTGTTAGAGTACTGCTCCGGCATTCGCCTGGTTTTGATAGAAGCAAGTACGGAAAATCTGTACACGTAATCTTCTGAGGCTCGAATCCATAAATTCTCGGCTATCCGGGAGACGCCGCGTCGTTGGCTGGTGCCATTGCCCTGGGGAAGCCTGCGACATGTCAGGCGAAACGTCGGCCTCCCAGCCAACGACGTGGCGTCTCCCGGATAGTCGAGAATTTATCAATTCAACGATGCTTTATTTATGGTTGTATTTCAACTTTTGTTCATGTTCATGTGTGTTGTTCGGGCGCAGGGTGTTGGCGACGACGCCGGCCGAGCTGCCGGTGGACGGCGACGGCGACGGCGGCGGAGCCCCGGAGGCGCGCACTCTGGGCCGCACGTGGACGCGGTCGGGCAACGCGCCCATCCTGGTGAGCAGCGAGCCCACGCCGACGCTGCCCACGGAGCAGCAGCGCCCGGCGGCCGAGAGCGGCTGGAACTGGAACCTCTTCGGCCCCGACATCACCGTCACCACGGTGCTGCGCCAGGTGGAGACGCTCAAGAAGCTCGACCCCAACCTCATGGTCACCTTCTCCGTCACGGGCTGCCAGCCCACGCGACTGCCCTTCGACCTGGAACATTGCGACAACGTGCCCCGCGTCGAGGTCGTCAAGGCAGCCAACCCCTAGGTCTACGCGCAGGCGCCTCGCAACAAGTCATCGACCGGTCGGAATTCTGGCGGGCTTTACACGTGTCCCAGACTCATGCACACACGTTTGTGCTGCCGCATCATCACTGATGCTGCTGATGTGGATGCTTGTTAGAAATACAATTTACTTCATCTATTACTCAATTTATCGCGTATTCCTGTTGTATTCTTTTAATATACAATAAACATTTATTGTAATTTCACCTTTATTGAAGTATAATATAGGTATCCACGAAAGTTGCTTTATTTTTAAAAGCATCACTGGCATATCGTAATATATATTATTCATGATGTACTACGAACTTGTACTTTTAGATTTTTTTAATAGCTAAGCAGGTTTTACAAAATAAAATGTTGACTATCAAGTAATTAGAAATAAATGGCTCTATAATTTAAATAAATATTGCAAATATAATAAGAACGTTAAACTTTTAAAGACACAAACAACATTAGATTTTATATCTTAATCTCAAAATTTGGAAGTACAATTTTTAATTAATTTGTTAGCTAATTCTTCATAAATCTGAGTTTGGTGATAACTAAGGCGCTTAAAGTTTCCTTCTAACAAAACCGTATCATGGAATATTGCGTTCTTGGTGACTTTTATTATTTAATATTTTTCAATAATTTTGGAATATTGAAGTTGGGAAAATAAGAATCTGATTGGCTGGGAGTAAGGAGAGTAATCGAGACGGTTAGAATCAGAGTAAGCCTCCCCACCATATGCTCCACCTGAGATAATATCTCACAAGGCTAGAGTCTACTTGGTACTACATGTGGACCACTCTCTCTTTCGAAGGAAGGGTTACACATTCTCAAACACAGTGGGTTGACCCTTTCTGGTTCTTACCGTCTCAATTAAAACGCGAACTTCACATTTCAAATATCAAGAACATTTTTATTCAACATTTTGGAAAAAACAATATTTGCACATCAGAAGGTGGAGATATAAATTTTACGTCACTCACGTTGTTCGTACACATTCATCAATAAATAACAATAAATTAAACTTATTCCTAAGGGTTCGTAATTCTAAGGGGCGGCTCTCAGTGCGCGGGGGCGGGGGCGGGGGCCGCCGGTTGTGCGGGCTTCTGCGCTTTGGCGGTGCGCGATTCCGCGCCGTCTGCGCTGGCGTACTCGTACTCCTCGGCCCACTCCTCCTCGACCTCGGCCTGGGCCGGGGAGCTGTGCGCGGCCTGAGCCGACTTGGCGTCTTCCGCCTGCTCCGCGTCGGGGGCGGCGCCCGCGTTTTCGCCCGAAGCCTTCTCAACGGAGACTTCTACGGGGAGACCGAACACCGTCGCGGGTTTGTTGAGCGCGGTGCCCACGCTGCTTACCAGGGTGTTGGCGATGTTTGGCAGGTTGTTGGCCACGATGTTGGGGAGGTTGTTCACCAAACTTCCTGCGATCTGGGCAGAAATGTCTGCGATGGGAAGGGGTGGAAGGGGTGGAAGGGGCGGTGGGGGTGGGATGTTGAGGGCCGGGAGTTGCGGCAGCTGAATGGGTGGGATTTGTGGCGGCTGGATGGGTGGGAGGTTTGGCAGCTGGATGGGTGGGAGTTGGGGCAGCTGGATGGGTGGGAGGTTAGGCAGCTGGATGGGTGGGAGGTTTGGCAGCTGGATGGGTGGGAGGTTTGGCAGCTGGATAACCGGGGGTTGGGCTGGCAGAGGTGGTCGTGGGGGTGTAACTGGAGGGCTTGGGGCAGGGGTTGTATGAGGATGAGCAGGTGCAGGAGCGGGTCCATCGTAATCGTAGTAGTCATCATCGTGATAATGGCCGTAGCCATGGTAGTAAGGCTTCTTAGTGGTGGTGGTGGTCGGTGGAGGCGTGGTAGGTGGGGGCGGGGGCGGGGGTGGGAGTGGCAGTGGGGGAAGTGGTGGCGGGGGCGGGGGTGGCAGCAGTGGGAATTTGATGGTGATATGAGGCGGACCCGGCTGGGGTTTGGGGGTTACCTTCTTGCAGAACGGAATCTTGGCGTTGACAGGCACGCAGTTCTTGACCTCGAGCGTGGCGGTGACGTGGTAGTTGGTGACCTTGGCCACCTTGGTGAGGCGCAGGGTCTTGGTGTGGGTGATGATGACGGTCCTGTGCTTGAGGCGGTGCAGCAGGCGCTTCTCGGCGCCGTCGTCGATGGCCTTGGTGTTGATGGTGCCGGCGGCGGCGGAGGCGGGCGCCTCGGGGGTGGGGCGGATGATCTCGAGGTAGCGCGCGTCGCGCTCGGTGCCTTCCAGGTGGTTGGCGCCCGGCTCGCCCTGGCTGCCCTCCAGCAGGGAGCGGTGCTCGCGCACCGCCACCTCCTCCTCGGCGGCCGCGGCGGTCGTGGGGTCGGGGGCCTGCGTCGCCTCCAACCTCCTGTGGGGCGTAGGGCGTCATAAGACGGCGGGTTCCATTTGGCACGGCATGCCGTTGCGGCATTGCGATCCCATTCTTCAATTTAATTTTTTTCTAATACTTCTATTTTATTACACGCGACATTCAACTGTATGTTTGTTAGCCAGGAAACTGTGTAAATAATGCGGGCACGTAAGCTTACCGAGAAATGGTTGTTATTTTAAATATAATTGAATTAAGAACTTACAAAATGTAACATTGCTGTATCCAGAGCCTGTTTGACGAAATAATGAATTAACGAAGAAAATATTTGTCTGATTAAATAATAATGGACGTTACGAACTATCGTTATTTGTGAAAATGTATATATTATGTTAAAACCGATTTATTTACAGTCTGACAGTTGTCGACTGACTTTATATCATGGCTTTTTTGTAAAAGCGTTCAGTGTTAGGGAACCTTTTAGAAAATCTCACAGTTAATACGCGAAATTAAATTCACATTTGAAGCACTTAGACTCTCTGAAGAGTGCATGCCCTATTCGCGGTTATCGGCGCCGCTGCGCGTGGTAGCTCACCTGGCAGCGGTGGGCTCGATGGTCAGCGCTTCTTCGTCGTCCCAGGAGTCGTCGTCTTCCAAAGGCTCCTCGCGACCCAGGGCGAGGCCTAGGGGATCGTCTTTGTCGTGGAAGCAGGGGGCCAGGCCCTTCTTCACGGCCAGGCAGATGGGGGTGGCGGTCCAGCCGCTTGGTCACCTGAGGAGCGGCGACAACAATATTGTACATAATCGGAATTTTGGGGTCAATTTTACGGTTTTGACGGCTAGTTCACGGTACCCCCTTGCCTGAGACTACTTTAATTCCCCCGTTTGGAAAGGAGGGGTATGAGAGACGATGAGAGGCGTAATGTTAGCCTCTCATCTGACATGTGGTGAACATGACGCATTCCCTTCACCGTAACTAGCTTACTCCGCCTGTCTGAGCTTTTCTTCGTCACACAGCTACAGAAACCGAGACGATTAAAAAAAAATCAGAAAGTGAGTAAAGGGAATCGAACTCAAGCCACACCACTAGTACGCTACTCATGTGCTATCCTATAGACTACGTTTAGTTCAAATCCGCTTTCAAATTGCCATGTGTTCCACTCGGCAGAGACAACACTTAAATGTACATGCGATTAAATGTTCTGTAGCTTTAAAATATTTGAGAAATTGAACGACTATAATTCATCATTTCTGTAACAACACATCATTTTAATTGCAGTAGTCGCCTTTTGAGCGTAAGCGGTTTTGAGACCTATTTGTAAACAAAATGCTGGTGAAATTTTGAATTCTTAACATGTCGTACAAGATCTAAATAAAATTGAAAAATAACATAGTAAAAAATATCTAATTGGACTTTGAGAGTATACGAAATTGAATCCATATTATATGAAGTTTTGTCATTAATTTCATGGTTAGATCATTTTATCATTAGTTTTATAATTTTGTTATCTTCCAAAGTTGTTTACTGTAAATATTTGGATTCGTGAAAATATTTGAATATTTTCCTGCACCCAGAAAGTTCACCGTGACTTTAGAATTATTTATTTTCATATCAACATTACTCATTTTCAATATGAAAAAGAGCATTATCACTCATTTATACATTTGCTATTGTCTAAAGCAGATTGTATTCTAGAGAAATAATCATCAGGAATCTCCGACATTGTCGCCGTATCTCGTTAGTATAAATGAAAAAATCAAAAAGACAAAACTCTAAAATTGTACGTGAATTGAAAATGAAATATAATTGCAGAATTATTTCTGTGTATATACCGCACTGACGAAATAACATTAGTATTTTCGATGTTCGAAATTATATCGAAAATTAAGACTTTCTAAGATTCATGGAAAATTGATTTTAGTAATATATTGTACCGTTACATTTGAAACTACTTCCATGATTTTAATTTTAGAACGAAATCGTGGTGCAGAACACTTTCAACACTTTAAACGCCACACGCCACGTGGTTGTATCTAATATATTTCATATCGTTTAATGATCAGCTGGGCAAAAAAATAATCAAGAAAACCTTTCAAAATGTACTGAGACTTCGTATTTTAAAATAGTAATTAATTAGTCATCAAATAATAATATTAGGAACACCATTCGCTGTACATCGTCAATTAGGCCTATGTTTGCAGAGGGCAATGTTTCTGCAATTGTCATGCTATATTAAAAACGAGAAAGAAGAAAAATAAGTAAATGAGATAATGCAGAAGAGTAGGGCGTTTGACTTTGCTCAATACTGTGTGTTCTGAATTGACACAAATAATCATGTTATTTCTTGCTAATGAATCCACGATACAGCGGGGACCGTTGCCAGCTACCCTATTTTCTAGTTGTTAACGTCATTTAGCCAATACAGCGCCAATAATGACAGCGATTGAAGTTTGCAAACGGAGGCGACAGTCCAGGTTATAGCTAACAGTGTCCGTTATGCTATTGGCCGTGTGTCGTTCAAAACTCTTCGAAATACCACCTTCTTATGAGAAAAACATACTATGAATAGGATTGCTAATACACCATCTTTCGCTCCAACTCATTTCTTTCGATTGTTCTTAATGTACGTGGCCGTTAAAATCCTTACCGGACGTGGAGTTAAGAGTTGCTTTATTTTCCGTGGTAGCGTTATGTCGATTCAACAGGCAATTCAAGAGAAATGTCAAAAGATCGCGCGGGGAGGGGGGAGAGACTCACCTCCACGAGGACGGTCTTGGTGGTGGCGAGCGTGTGGACGATGGGCTTGAGGTGGTGCAGCGGCAGGTGCGGCAGCTGCGGGAGCGGCGGCAGCGGCGGCAGCGGCAGAGGCGGCAGTTGCGGCAGCTGCAGCACGCCACCGTGGCCGTGGGGCTTGTGGGTGATGATGGTGGTGGGGTGCTCGTCGTGGCTGTGCACGCCGTCTTGGTCGATGTCGATGTTGTCGCCGTCGTCCTCGCTGCGCTCCGCCTCCGCCTCGGCCTCGGCGCCCTCCACCGTTTCGGCCACCTGCGCAACATTCACACAGTGATTAATTCACGGGCACGTCAACGGCAAAAGTTGTTAGACACGTTATTGTAGTTAATGTTTGATCCCGGGAGGCGGATGGTCTTCCTCCCCACTGGACGGTGAGATCCGGCGTCGACCCAAACGACGGCTTGCAGTGGATTTCCCCAACCAGGTATCTCCCACCAGCTAGACACCGGCGTAGCCGGGACAAGCTCTAAGCTCCCGACTGGTCTCCCGGACTGTGTGGTGGCGTAGTGGGAGGGGGAGTGGAAAGGAGCTGAGTTCCATCCCGATGTGTAGCTATACTGCGATTTTCGTAACTCTGCCTCCTTCATCCAATAAGGAGCTTGAACGTCATTATAGTAACGTCACTATGGTGACTTTCAAGCTCCCGATTTGATGAAACCGTCAACATCTAATTCCTGCCAGGGGCAGAGTTGCAAAAATAAAGTATAGTGTCGAAAAGTCGTCACCGTCGCGGCTCGAACCATACGACCTTCCGGTAAGATTTAGTGTAAGAATCAGTGGAAATCAACTCTAACCTGAACTCACGCACTCATTCATTTATTTTTTCCCTCACTCACGCACTTTCGAATCTGTAATTACGAATGTGCCTTTGTAATGGGAACGTTACAAATGGGAAATCTTTACAAATATTTGAGTTCTACAAAAACTATATGGCGAATCGTAATCATCGTTTTAAATAATCTGGTGTAATCGAGAGTCAAAAACTTCTGGGGCATTGATATATTTCCGGGTGAGAAGGCACTCAAAATTAAGAAGAAAAAAAATCGATAAAAGAATTCAATAATTATTTAACAACTACTGGTTTTTAAAATATTGTGCAGATTATTTATCATAAATTACAGTTACATTTCACTTGCATTCTCACAAGAAAGGCAGACGCAAAAACAGCCGCAATGCCAACTTTCCGAATTTCGTTCCGCCCTCCACTCCGCGGTCGAATTGTCGATGAAGGAGCGTGGCGCGTGCGTGCTGTGGGCTCACCTTGTCGACGACCGCCTGCGCGTCGTCCTGGCTGCCGCGCATGGACGAGAAGAAGCGGCGCAGGGGCCCAGCGGCGTGGGCGGGGGGCGCGGTCGCCGCCAGCAGCAGCGCTGCCAGCACCAGCAGCGCGCTCGTCCTCATGGCTGTCGCTGGCGCTGCAACACGAGTGCGTAGCCCGTTGAAGGAGAGCTCACTCTCTCGCACCATTTGCATAAAGAAAAAGAACTTCGGCTCAAAAGTGTGCTACTGCTGAGTAGGAAAATATTCGTCGTTCCTGATTTAAACAGATTTCTGGTGGAAAAAAAAAATGGAGTCCTTTTGAGAAAATTTTCAATAGGTTTCAGAGGGTTCGTGTGATGTACCCCAAATTTTAAAAGATTCTTTAGAAAATCGCAGGGCTTCAATTCGGGCCGGATCGATCGGGGAATATTGAATTTGACAAACATCGTACGTATAGTTTAGGACCTAGTGTTGGTCACAGATAGACAGTCGAACTACACTACATTTTACAAAAACTATTTTTTTACTTATATGAACGAGAAAATTCATCTTTTGCGGTATTAGGTAGCCTCAAAACGAGTTTTTCAGTAAAAAATGACATTTTTAGCTGCAGCATTACATGAATATCTTTGCACTACATATATATTACTTCCTTTATACGTAGAACAGTGAACGTAAAAACTTGAAGTTATCAGATTCTAGTATATAAAAAGCAGGCGCACCCCGCAACTACCATTGCACATAACTCAGAAACGACGTATCCCCTTAAACTAAAACGTTGACTTAAAAATGTAAACGAAGCTGGTTCTAGTTGTCACCGACCTTGACGTTCATGAAAAAAGAAAGTGCCGGAATTCTAGCAGGTTATAGCTTTCTATTTGAGAACCCGCAACTTGAATGAGAGAAATCAAGAAAATAATAGAAATGAAACTAAAATAATGCGGATAATAATATGGGTCCAACTTATTTCTGAATGAAAGCTAATTCAAGAATTCATAAATTGTAAAATGCAATTTCTGTCGAAGAACTTTAGAATAGAAAGGAAGATGTAAGCTGCTTTAGAATGGAGAATACTATCCACGTCTGGATTAATAACGGGAGCCAGTGTGTACTACTCAGGCATCGATCCCAGAGCACCGGCCGAACAAACAAATCTGCCCAGAAACTAACGAGATAACTAAAATGCTCTCCTGCTTCGTCTTTACTAACTGTCATTAACTTTTCAAAGAGTGGTCTGAAATATCTTACTTAAGCACCATCACTATTTTGAAAGAAACGTGAAGACTTTAGTATCCAAACCCTGGATTAAATTGAATGGTATTTTGATGATACTTGATCAAATGTCCATCTCTGCTAAGTTGACAATTGTGAAGGTTGTTGTTCAAGAAAATCCCTACTTTTATTTACTACGAAAATGCAACGGAAACCTCTCACGTCATCTTAACGACTTCCATGGCTTTGATTGAAATCGTCGAAGACTGAGGTCACCCAACTGTGAATGACAGGAAACAGTTACATGCCGAGAAATTAATCAGATATACCAAATTGCTGCGTCATGGCGTCAAATGAGTACGTTGCAGCGGTGTGTATGAGTATAAAATGAGAATCTGAATCGAGAATCTGCACGATTACGGTATTATTGGCAAAGAACATCGGCCCCATTAGAAAAATTTTAGCTCACGTAGCAAAACTGCAAATATCGTTAAAATAAAACTGAATAAATAAATGTGAAGTATGATTTCCATCTTCGTCCTGTTTTCGAGAAAAATTGAAACAAATGTATTAATGTCACTCGGTGAGTTCACCTCTTGTATCATAAACTGACTTAAATTTGATCTCCTTTCCCTTTGATTAATGAATTAGCAATTTGCGTTAAAACTAATACATAAAATGTAGGATTTTTATGTTGATGAAAAACATATGAAAGTATTTTTTGTAGTTATTACTAAAAGATTAAGTTTAGTTACATTTCGAATCACGTTTCACTTTGCTACTGCATAATATCGTTAATTCAAATGTTAGCCAGAACTCGTGGAAATCGCGAATATTATTGCGTCCTAATCGATTGATGGTCCCCGAGGAATCGCGCACTGCAACTTGTAAGTGGATATGACGACTCACCTGCTTCCCAGGAACAGTCAGCACTGAACTGACCTCGGGTGGCATCGAGGGGCCTTTTATACCCACCGACACCACCCTTTCAGTACGGTACCAGGGCTAAATCGGACGCCGCCCCACTGCCTCTGTGAAAGTGCGTTCCTGATGACGGGTCGCCCAGGCGACAGGCGGCCGCGGAGTTACGACTACACGTAGGATTTTTAGGATTTTGGGAAAGTTGATTTAACCCATTTTAGGTTTTCATAATTTTTCTAAACATGATAATGCAATTCGGAACAATAATAGCAAAGAATAAGATTTAAATGAGTTGTTAATAGCATTTTAATTAGTACTTTAAATTGTTAACATTTATATAACTCATTTTATGCAATGTATTTATTTTTTAATTCGAAGTTTTTAAATATTCCCTTGAAAATTGACATGAAAACCAAAAAAATTCTTCAGATAAAATACTCTATTGCAAAGAACAGAACAACCATTTATATCCCAAAATATGTAATGTGAAGGACATCCTATTGCCTCTCAACGCACACTTGAAAGAGAAAATGTTTGCTGAACGCAAAAACGGAATGAACTGTGCATTTTTTGTAGATACCACTTCTCTCAATCTCAATCTTACCTTATTCTCAGGAAGAACTTGCTTCTCCTAAAAGAAGTACGTTTGTGACTTTCATCTTTACAGTAATCAGGATTACCCTGAATTTTCGTGAGCTTTGACGATCACGTGATCACATACGTCTATAATACGTCCATAATACGAAATATCTTAATTGATGCACCTAAGGTTTAGCAGAAAATTAGTATTAATATAATTAAAAGCAATAAAAGCAGCGACGTTAGATGCTGAGACCAGACCGCCGTAAAATTTCGAGGATTCGGAATGAGTTTTCTAAAGCCAATTTTGATATATTTTAAAGAAATACCAAGTCTTTTAAAAATCGTAACACATTTTAACCATTTTTAGGGTGCATGCACGCATGATTGGCACATGCAATGGTTGAAACGGATATATGTATCAAAATAATGATGTTTGGCAAAAGTATATTTTACACTCTAAACTAACTGTAAAGACTTTCCACACACTTAACGGCATTAGGAGGAAGTAAATCCATAGAGCATAAAAATGCCTTTTCACCCTTTAATAATCCCATTTTCACGTCTCAAATAATTTTGGCTATTTACAAACTTGTTTCGTTCTTCAATTATCTCAAAGAGTACTTAATTATGTGCCCAGAAAATCAACTCAAGTAATTTCAGAGTTATTTAGCGCAAACAGATTTTCAAATTGCAATAGTTTTCTTAATTAATATTGTATACTCGGGATTTTATACTAATCTTGATCCTAGGTGATACATCTTGTCTTTTCAATTTGAGAGTGAGTATTATTGTGTGTAAGTCATTGGAGTTTTAGAATGTCGAAAATTAAGGGGGATTAGCGCATCTATTGGCCATTGCACGGGTAAATTATATTTGTCAACCCTGTTCCCAACAGCAAACATTATTTTCATTAAATTTTAGCGATAAAACAAAACATAATGGTGACAATAAAACTTATTAAAGTCAAATAAACTATATTATGAAATATTATTTTCATCTCAGTTTATATATAAGAAATTATGATAGTTTTTTATGCATCAAGAGTTCTAATGACCGAGCATCGACAAAGGTCCGAGCGCCTTGACCACTATATACGAATCACGAATCTTATGGTCGAATATATCAGTTCATATCCTGTATTGAGGTTGTATACAAGACCTTTGGGTGCAGGGAATTGTTGAACAGGAGTGGTCATGCCGAGATAAGATGCCGAGATTTTGCCGAAAATACACATTTTTGGGGAGTCTAGTTCCGAAAAAGTTTTCAGATCGTCTGACCATCCATGTCAGATATAGGAGTAGGAGGATATGAATAGGATTATAGAGATTATATGTATAAAATGTATAAACGACTATGATAATCCATAATATGTATATAATGTATAAAATGGTGCTACAGGTGGGCCTTCGAATTATTTAGGGAAAAAGTAGAAATTACGAGTCGAAGCTTTGTAATGTATGTTTAATTCAGCATAAAGCTTACAAAACAAGAAAAGATCTAAATTACTATAGTAGTAGTTGAATGTGGCGTCGCCGACGCTGTAAACTGTTTTAAAAGTATTTTCGTGTGTTAAAATTTCTCACATACTTCATTTCTTTCATGCCTATCTTTGTTCCAATCTAGGATTGGACTTATCAATGTTAAACTCCCGGTCAACAATTCCCTGCAGCTAATGGCCTTGTGAACTACCTCAAAATGGGATATGAACCGATAATATTGCAATTTCAAAATTATAATTACCGTGAAAAATACTTGCAGGTATTGATGATGCGAACACATAGAGTTTAGTACAGCTACACATTTTATTACGCATTTTTTGCTAATATGCACATAAATACACATAAAAGATCACCTGTAAGGTGGTCTCTGCGTTTTAATCTAATTCTAACACAGGATCATTATCAAGTAGTTTCGAAAATTCTGTCCCAACATCTTTTATAACTACATTTTGTTCTTCACCGTATTTGCATAACACTTCCATATTTTTCTCCGCTAATATTTGAAACGATTAAAACTCAGTTTAATTTGTGTTTACTTATACTTCTGCAATTAATCTATTAATATTTTTGTATGCGAATTTATATAAACATTAAAAGGCGGCAGTTTGGTATGTTTATATGAACAAGGTGTTAGTTAAGTTCGATAAGAATACGTTGTGGGCCACATTCATTTGAAAATCAATATTTGCACTCTTAAGAATCTAAAATTGAGAATTCGAACATAAAAATGTCCATTCATTCTCTAGGATTACTCATAGTTTTGTTTACTCAGTACTTGACATTCTTTATATTTAATAAGTTCCTTGGCGATACTGGTCGTAGGTTTTTGCAAATTTATTTTTAAAAATATGGTAATACGTATGAAACTACAATGAAATCTGCCACGTGATTAACTTGGAAATTAAATTGTTCAATTGAAGATGTGTTTCCAACTTTGCCGTGAAAGAAACTTATGACGTATGGAGCAAAAATGGGTTTTGAATTCTGTAGTTTGATCAATACATAGCTTTATTTAGGTAACGTTGGTTTAATTTCCGGCACACTCACTAAGATCGCAAGAGACAAAACATGCAAAAACAACAGTTTTGATTATTTCTTTGAATCTTATGGTCGGAACCAAAAACAAATAATCAGTTTCCTTCCAGGAGAAAGAATCAAAAGCGTCGTATGACTCTTCAGATGTCTCGATTGGTGCACGGGAAGTTTTCCAACCATGAATGACCAATCCCCACGACCGCCACACACACACACACACACACACACACACACACACACACACACACGCACGCACACACACGCACACGCACTCAAAGTTACTCAAATACTGTATAGGGATAAAAAAATTAATTTGGGAATTGTTTGTGAACAAATCGAATTTGTGCACAAATTTATTTTTTATTCATTTGTTCAGAAATTCAATTTGTTCACACAAAAATCACAATTTTTATTCTTCTATTAGTTCAAAAGGAAATCTTAAGTTATATTTAAAAAATATGAAAAATAACTTTGAAGTCATAATGCAATTTGTATTTTGTCGTTTTCTACTCGTTTACCTCTCACATAATTTAATGTATGGTCTTAGTCACAATAAGAATCGCTGCTTTGCTCATGGTCTTCAATAAGAATAGTTCCACATATCTACATAATCCAAAAAGTAATGACATCACGTTCGGCTGTGAGGCCGTGTGATACTACAAATCCAAGGATTCCATAGAAGAGAACTTTTATTCTTTCTATCCACCGTGAAAATGAGTTTCCTCAAGGAAATATGTGATTGTTATACTTTTATATGATGAAGGCAGTGCCCTCAACGTGGGAAAACGTTAGAGGATAAGTGTGTGAATGTCGTTTGCGTTGGTTAAACTGAAAACAACAATTGAGAATTTGTGCATTGACTGTGTTTCTTAATTTTCATTAAACTATGTGAAATTGAGGAATTGCGACAATATTTTTTGAGTTGTTTTTGTTTCAACTAATTACTTACAAGATGGCGTCGAGTATACTCTTGAATGTTTAAACCATGATACTTGGAGTCACGGAAGATGGGACCAATTATTACCGAAACACGTGTATGGCCTTTACTTATTAATATTAAAATTATATTGAATTATACTTTAGGGATGACACTCCTCATAGGTAATCATTTTTGATTACCACAAGTTAAAACTTTTTACCTTTGTACACACTCTAAAAAAATGCGAGTAGTTTTGTAAATGTGTAGATATAAAGAACAAATATTTTCATAAAAGTTCTTCAAACCTAAAGGGATCATTCCTGCGGCGAAATATTATTGTTACTATGGGAACAGTTGATAAAAGATCCAGGATGTGTCTGTAGTAGTGTTGCATTTAACCAAGTGTACTGCTCCTATCCAAACGTTTCTACAAGCAATAATTTCACATAATTTCATTAACAATTACTGTTGAAGATCCAGAAAGGATGCTAGTGATGGCTCGTGAAACAATGTTAAGGGGACGTAAAATATCTCTTTTACCTCCTCTTCACAGACAGAACGGTGGCAGATAAAGGGAGTACGGAGGCCGGATTTCCTCTGGTTTCAATATTTGTTTTTGTGAGGTTACTCATTTTATTCGAAACATTCATATTGATATTCTAAAGAAGTTTTTCCATTAATCTCGAGCGGACACAATTTCAAGAAGAAATTTACATTTTTTTCTTTAAGAAATTTAGGGAGAACTGTAATTAGCCTTCTCCTGTAATGCTTTCTGAAGCATGCAACACTATACCTTGTTACAGATTTCTTTTTACATTTTTCTAGCCAGCACGACGTACAATTGTAGGGGAGATTACGAAAATGTCAGGCACTGACTTATTTACACAGAACTCGGCGGTGTGAATTAACTTTATGGTTGGCGCAAGGGTTTGGTCAGAATTCTACGTCAGCCAAGAGCTTTCGTAAGTCGTAGCTGTTTGTCACATGTTCTCTACGGTCTAACAAACGATCCACTGAAATCTCATTTGATCAGTGCAACGATTGTGGAACCGTGGTCAAACATTTCTTTCAAAACTTAGAAAATAATATTCTCGTAGTTCATTAACAGTTTTCTGTAATATTGAGACAAATATATTATTTCTCTTTTTGAGCTAAAACCATCAAGTAAGTTCCTAGTTTTCGTGTATCAGTTTTTTTTTTTCGTTTTGAATTCCCTTGTTACTTCTACGACCATCTTTAATAAAAACATCCGTTCGGGGCTGGTTGGCACTTTTATATTGAGGCTTGCTTAGCACACTCAACCTGTGATGTTCTACCTCTGAATGTATACCAAAAAAGAACCTTTCGTTTTACGTTATTGCTAGGCAACATTCATATAATTTTCAGCTTGTTATTTGAACATAAAGTAAGAGAAAAGACAAACAATATCTTTGCTCTAATCCTCACAAGTACGTAAAAGGCGTAAGCTCTATGATCGGCAAATTTGAAGACACTGGGAAGTTTTAAAATTTTATATTTCAAATTTTGTGCTTAAAGAGGCCACTAATGACGCAGTGGCCTTTACTGGTGTTCTACTACTTACAAATTTTATAAAATAATAATTCCTGTCATTTCTGACATATATTTTATAAGCAGAAACATGTCTTTTGAAAGAATTACCAGCATTTTAATGGTGTTTCTACTTAGGTAAACTCGGGACTCGTGTTTTGATCCACTGCACGACAATAGAGAGGGTTTTCTGGGTGGGCTCTCTTGCCCCTCGTGAATCGACACGAGAGGGCGGTACATATGAGTCCGACTACACATTCCCTGCAGTAGCAGCAACAGCGCGGTGGAGAACCCGTTGCAGGGGGAAGGGCTCCCCCGTCCTCTTATCATAAGGACGACTTGAAGGTAGACATGAAAGAGCCTCCTTTCTTTGACGTCAACCGGTGATCTTTACGATTCTAACGAGATCACATTCATTTATTTTCTTTCTTTGTAACTTAAAGCTGTAATTTTACTTTGCTCACCTATCGTAAGTTTAAGCTCACTTTCGCGGAAACGCAAACAATTAATTTAATCAAATTAACAAGTTAGTGTTCCATAAAGGACCAGAAGCATTTAATTAGTGGCGTAAAATACTGATTAAATCTAATTAAAGACTTATTTTTAAATACTTCATCTTCAAAATACCAAGGCTACTGTAATTGCCAATGTGAAGCTAATCTGCTAAACCAAACAGAAATAAAATTGCTTGCATTTTCTTGTGTAAATAAAACATTGCAAAATGATTCATTTTGACATTCCCATGGAAGTACTGTACCAGCCTCATGTAAGTTCCTGTGACCCACCTCACGGCTTGTGCCAATCAACACAACACTCATATTGGATTATTTGGCACATCTTGACCTTTAAAGATTTTTATAGAAAAGTTTGACAGTAAAAACGTTCTTGAATAAAAATACCATAAGATAGCTTAATAAATGTAGTTTCCATTGATACTTTCAAACTTGCCAAAACTCAACCGGAGCTGCGAAAAAAAATACCATCTTGTGCCAAACAGCCAAGTACCCTACTCAATGTACGTTGACAATTATTCAAAACATGTCGTTTATCTTATCGTTACTAAAGAAAATAGTGTAAATAGGACTCGCCTTGTCTGTCTTATATAATATATAATAATATTATAAAATGGACAGAATTGGGCATAATTGTTATGTGTGAAATTTATTAACACATATTAATCAGGTTAAGCACTTCTTACCTTCCTAATTCAAGAAACTACTCCTGAAGAATGTACTTCAATGACTTTGACCAGACCATCTGTTAATGTTCAGTTTATGGGGTCACACCTTGAAATATAATTTTGCCACGATGGCAAACATCAGCATCATGAGTAAATTTAACTACATGTTCCACTTTATTTGGCATTTGTCTGTAGCTTTTGCTAACACACGAGAAGGTTTCTTATATAATATTACGACAAAGATGCTTCTTTGGTGAATAATAAGGGGATCGATTGAAATCACTCGTTCCGTATGTGCCCATGTTCAAACTTTTGTCTTGCATACAAACCTGTAAATGTAGTACATTCCCCTTTTCATTACTGTGAAATGTAGACTTATAATTTACAATATTTTACCTGCATTTCATTGAATTTTATCTAAAAACAGAAATTGTATGTGGAAAATATCAGGGACGAACTTATTTACACAAAACTCGGCGGTGTGAATTAACTTTATGGTTTGTAGTTACCGTGACCGTACTTCAAATTACATTTTCCCTAAACAAAAATCAAAATAACTTTTGTTAGTTTGCACTAGGGGGATCCCTATTAGGATTATGTTTAATTATTCAAATCATAACAGGGATCTTCCTAGCTATACACTACACTGCTGATATCAACATAGCATTTAATAGAGTAAGTCACATCTGCCGAGATGTAAATTTTGGTTGACTTTTACGAACAATACATGCTAACGGAGCATCATTTTTCTTCATCTGCCTCTACACCCATGTAGGACGTGGAATATACTACGGATCTTATAATCTAATGCTCACTTGAATGACAGGAACTTTAATTCTATTTCTGGTTATAGCCGCAGCCTTCATAGGATATGTATTACCATGAGGACAAATATCATTTTGAGGAGCCACCGTAATTACCAATCTTTTATCAGCAATTCCCTATTTAGGAACTGATTTAGTTCAATGGGTATGAGGTGGATTCGCAGTTGATAACGCTACACTAACTCGATTCTTACACTAAATGAAAGAGCACTAAAAATAATACATGTCACTCCCAATTTCACTTTACGAACGATGTAAATTCTCTAGCGCAGCCATTATATTTTCGCTTTCGCTGTTTTGATTTTCTTTTCTACGATGAGTCAGCCGTTTTATTAGAAAATAGGTGCCAAAGAGTGTGTTGTGTGTGCTTTTCTCGTTTTCGCATCTTTTATACTTTCCCTCGTATTACGTGCGCATGTAGAAAAAAGGAAGTGCAAAGCTGTAGCAGAGCAGATTTTTGGACAGAAAAACTCGTAACAGGGATCTCTGATGTAAAAAAGTGGAAAAATGTTGCTCCTATGTGTATTAAATACGTATTTACTATTTATAAGAGGGATATTTATCCACATTTTTCTATAAGGGATCCCCGATATGATATTTTCTATCTAAAAATTGTCACTCTCAACACGTTAGGTCAGAATCCACGTTTTGTGGGTCATTTTTACCGAAAAATTGGTTTATGGCAAAACGCCTGTCCAACGTAACCCGATTCCGGCAATTTTCAGGTTCAGACAATTTTCTCCAAAACTGACATTCTTCGGTTAATCTGGCCGAACTCGAGGCCCTGAGTGTTTTAAATGGATATTTCGACTTGGAGGATACTGCACATGCACCCTCAACATTTTCAATACTTTTTAAAACAAGTCTCAAAATATTTTGATTTTTTTTCTTGGATAAAGAAAAGTACGCTTGAAATTTGCGCAGGTCTCATTTTCGTTGAATCCTGAATTTTCATAAATTGCAAAAGTTAATTTTTATTTGGCCTCTTCCTTCAAGTACCGTACAATATTTAAGGTAGATATTTTCCTTAACGAAATCTGTTCTTCAAATAAATGTCTTTAAATAACGTCATGTACATTTTTTTTATTTTTGTTGTTTTCGCGTAATTTTTCGTAAAATGTAAGCATTCTTTTAAACAAAATTTTCTCAATAACCGGTAAATATTTTTCTCGAATAGAGCAAAGTGAGTAGTAGTAAGGTTATAAAAGTTGCACAGGTCCGATTTTTGAAAAACTACGAATTTTCAAAAATTGCAAAAATTAACATTGCAAAACTGTATTTATAATAAAGCTTTTATACTTAATGAAATGTGTTCCAAGAATTAATTTTGTTTAAATTTTATTTGTATATTTAGTAATTTTTGCTTGAAGTTAAGATAATTTTAATTAATTTTTTAAATAGAATAAACATTTTTCTTTATTAGAACAATGTACGCTTACACAAATGGCGCAGCGTTACTGTTGAACGCTCTGAATTTTCAAAAATTGCAAATAATATCAGAATGTGTGTTGTTACGTCATCACTAATTTCGCGGGGATTTTGTCAGATGCATGCGAGAATTTTTGGTCGAGTTTTAATAATTTATGTGGGGAAATAATATACTTAATAATATTTCGACACAAATATTATGAGAAGCTGTTCTAGTTTTGCCAAAACATCATTGCATCTTTAAGATGTTGTTTCTCAATTAAAACGTTCTTCGTAACTCAAATGAAGTAAAACGCAATACAGGAGTTCAAAAAGGATTCGTTTGCTATTTGAGTAAAGAGAATTTAATATGTGTTGCGTCGCACCGTATATTCTTTCACATGCTAAATGATGCGTTTATCATACATGTAGCACATGTGTGCCAAATGACATAGCCTTCAAGATATCCTTTTGCTCTTAGTTGGTGTTACTGTAACGTGTGTTCCGTCACGCACTTCGAACGTGTACGAACTGAAGGTGTCTCATCTACGTGGGTACTACAAAATAGTTCCTCCTTGACGTGCGTGTACAACGTGTTAAAAATTGTAACAACACGTGTTAAAAATTGTGACAATGCATTTATCGTGGGTAGGATAAAGTTACTTAATTTAGACTAAAGATTTTATTTTTTTCTTTCATTACAAATTTAGATTTTTAATTTTTCAAGAACATGCTCTCTACCAAGAGTCAATTAAAACAAAATACATACTAAAAATTAGCATTCTATTTATTTTGATTATAAAATACAATATTTTAATTACATGCTGGTAAACAGGAATGGGGGGGACCCAGAAAGTGTGCTGTCGCTCCACGAGTAATGGTCGCCAAATTTGAACTCATAAGTTGAACCTCAAAACAATTCACCAATAATAATAAAAAATAGAAAAAAAACGATTGTATTTGTTGAACGTAACATTAATACAATATATCCCGACAAAAAAAACATAATGTTATTGCATTCGCCTTTTTCAGCACCGACCCAAATTCAACAACTTTTTGCTGTACAGTTGTACTCTATGTGCATTTTCGTGCGGAAATATAGTTGAGGTATGAAGGTCAGTAGAAGTAGTAAAATTATTTACATTTTATGTTAAAAAGCATAATTTGAATTATCTTGTGAGATATTTTCTTTCATTCCAGAACAAAAGTCGACAGAATGAAAAATGTCAATAATATAGAGATTATGTTTGTTAAATCGTTGTAATATCTCACGTGCTACAATTAGATATAATAGCGAGAATTAATCGGATGTAATAGCGCAATCGTTTGTCTTTGCCTTGTAAAATGGAAAAGCTAAGAAGACTTCCAAATATGGTATAATACAGTGGTAATATGTGACATAATTTTCTTACATTAGTATATGTGCAAATATTTACAAATAAAATGTGATAATCTTGAGAAATTGCAATTTTAATGCGTTTCTCTGTTAAACGTTTCAGAGATTTCAACGCACGTGAAGAACAGAAGCACATTAGTAACGTAAAGACATTGCATGCGGAATGCTACGTTGTTTACTAAACGTTTCTAAAAAAACAACAACACGCTTTGACACCCATACTTAGCGGACACATTGTCGGAGTTGAAGTTTCGGAAGACGCTCATACTACCTGTATTTGCTAGGTCAAATGACGCTGGAAATTGTTTATGGCGGCTGTGTACAAACTTGCTTTGTCATTTATTTCCCAGTCGTAGTCGTAAAGAAAATGTCAATACAAATTTTAATAATTGCATTAATGGGATTTTTTCGTCTTCTGAGAAAATTAATTAAAATTTTAAAAAAATTAAAACTGGAATTGTATAAAAAAATGAGTAAAGTATTTTTACGTTTACGGTGCAATGCACATTACAATAACATCAGAATAAGTTTAAAAGCACATTATTAACATTTACTTAAAGAATCATACTCGAACTGCAGTAATACAAAATAATATAATCGTAATAAAAACGAAAAAAAGAAAGGATTGTCGGTGATATTATGTCAGTAGAAAAATGTGAATGTTCACACTTCATTTCGAATAAAAAATAATTATTTTAATAATGTTATTAAGAATATGCTAATGTTTATAGACAAAATGATGTACACTGCATTGTCTATTTGGTTGTTCTTTTGGTAATTCTTAATAACGATACGGCGTTAGTGCCATCTGTGCGTTATTGTAAGATCTAGCTCCTGTCGATGAGCGGCAGAGTGCCTTCTTTCTTAAGGGCTTTCTTGGAGTGCGGATATCCGTATTCCGAGGACGCGTCGCTTCCGCTGCCCCCCCCCCCTGCCCCGCGGTGTCCGGGCGCCCCGCTGCGCAGGCGCACGCATTCCAGGCCGCGCCGCGCCGCAACGGGATCCGACAGCCCAGCGAGCGGGAGAAGCGATGGAGACGATGGAGGCGGCGGCGGCAGTAGAGGTAGCGGTGGTGGTGGCGGAGGCGGGGAGGTATTAATGCAAGAGGTGGAGGCGGAAATGATGGCCCAGGCGGTGACAATGGACAATGGATAGTGATGGCGGTGGAAGCGACGACAGAGGTTGCGATGGTGGTGGCGGGGGCGATGGAGATGAGGGGGGAGTCGGCGGTGATGGCGGTGGAAGTGGAGGAGAATTTGGTAGGAAAGGGCGGTAGAAGATGTGGTGGTGGTGGTGGAAGTGGAGGCGGTAGCGGTGTGGGCGGGGATGACGACGGGTCTCCGGCGGCTACGATAAAGAACGGAGCTGTTCTCAGCCAGCGCATTCCCTGACCTTCCCCTTCTCCTTGTGTTTCGTTTCGTTCCCTCCCGTTAGCCACGCGGTGGGTGATTAGAATTTATCATCTTTTGTTTCAAGCGCTGTTCCTATCATTTCTGGTTCTTCTGGTCACTGCAATATCGTCTCGTCATTAATATTTTTAATCCTATTCCCCCTTTTTGTACTGCTATTCCACTTCCTTGGTTTTTACTTTTCTTATTCTTTTCTAAAAAATATCTTCATTATTTTGACTGTTAAAGCACATGACCTTTACATGTTAATTCAGGGAATACTGTTATAAATGTAATATTTTAAGAAAAACAACCTTCACGATTACTCCAATATTAATGATCCTACAGCTTATGCTCAGCACATGAGTTCTTTACATACCAAGAATACCGTAAACGTTGCTGTTACATAACGCAACAAATAATTAGGAAGGCGGGCGGTCTCTTCCTTCGAGCCTCGCTGTCTTTGATGTCAGCTTTGTCGTAAGAAATGACGTAATGAGTAAGATCGGTATGCGCTTCTCGTAAAAATGCCGATTGGCACAATCAACTGTATGCAGTTTTCAGTCAATATCTTAACAATTTTATTTTTTTAAATTTTTTCGCGAGTTCCTGGTTAACGAAAACCACAGGCTTTTCGTATATGGTCGGATTATGCATTGTTTTCTTTCTACGCGCATCGGAAATTAGTAATATAAATGAAAATAATAATAATAATAATAATAATAATAATAATAATAATTATTATTATTATTATTATTATTATTATTATTATTATTATTATTATTATTATTATTATTATTATTATTATAATTATTATATTGTATTCTAGTGTTATTGAAGTATGTTTTAGCTGGGTTTACACAGTACCATAATGGTTGTGTTCGACAAAAGTTACACTACCCTAAATCTAGAAGACAAAAATACCTCTCAGAATTACATTATAGCTAATGAGAGGATACAAGCATTGAAATCTAAAGCTCTCCGTGGAAGATTTCCCCACTCTCTCGACAGTACTGATAAAGACATATTGACGCGTTCGCTCAGAGATGGGTTTTCGTTTGAAGAAACGAAGGATTTTATTTATTTATTAATTCAGAGCAAAACATGATACCCAAGATGAATGCAGGATATGCCACCAATAATCAGAAAGAATTGACAATCTCTTAACAGCATGTACAAATGCGGCCAATACAGAGTACCTTCTTCGTTATAATCTCACTAAAAGCGTTGTTCACCAGACCTTAGCATTAAAACTCGGACTTCTCTCTGACAGAGTTGCCCATTTTAGGATATATGGCTAGGCCTACAATGGAAAACAAACATAACTAACTGTGCTACGGTATTTCAATTCACACAGATAAGTGTATTGCCGCTAATAGAAACGACGTTGACAGTATTAGAGAAAAAATGGAATTTTCATTGATGTTACTAATCGGGCTAATCACAATGATATAACTGAATCTGGAAAAATATCTATATACTCTCCGGTTGCAATAGAGTAGTATAAAGAAATGTATAAACTCAATTTAGTGAAAATCCCTATAGTAATTACAGCAACTGACTTGGTCAACAAAAATTTAAAGAGATAGTTGGAAACAGTTGTCTTAAAGCTTAGAATTATAATACCTAAAGACCAAAAATCCATGATTTTGGAAACATGTAAAATTGTTTGCACTGTGTTAAATCACCACTATCCTTGGTTGAGATATGCCATTGAAATCAATATATAAATATAAATATCGGTGCACATCAAGACTTATAATGCTTAAATGTTTTTGGAGAAATGTGAAGATTGCTTGTATATAGCACTCCTACATTCGAAATTTAAGATCTAGAAATGTCTCGGAGAGAGAAGAGAAGGGTACGTTCGTAAAAACATCATCTAATGATTCTTATCATGAAACCATATAGACTAATACGCTTTATATAATTCCAACTGTTTTACCCCAACGCTTTACTTTTTTCCATTTTTGTAGATGAGGAATGTAACAGTATTATTATTAACTGTAATAATAATATTAATAGTAACAGTAATTATAAATATTGTAATAATAAAATTTATATGAGATTTGATATTAGCAAATCTTTTCTTTGAATTTTTCTTGTAGTTGCATACCTAGGTCGAATTCATCCGCTGTCTGGAGGAGAATTGAATGGGGCTATCCCACATTCACCTAGTTCTGAGGTGTTCTAGGGTTTACTAGAACTTTCACAATTAGAGACCGGAAAAATATGTAGTATAAAACGTCAAAATATATACATAAATAAGTAATAAAAACAGCAAAGAATATGAGATAAATATGTAAAATCGGACATACTATATAACACTCTAATTATAAAAGATATTTACATAATACAAAATAATACTTATAAAAAATTCGTAAACTAATTTAAAAAATAATATTTATGTAATAAACTTTAAAAAATAATATTTATGTAATAAACTTTTTAAAAATAATTTTGAAAGCACAAATCGATGCACACTTTGCACCAAACAACTTTGCCGTCATTCGTAAAAGCTTCATCTATTGTTATCCAGAACAGCAGACCACGGTGCATATGGGCAAGGTTGCACCCTGAGTCAGATTAGACTTAACGGAAGCAATCGCGGAATATCGCGATATCTACGATCAGCAAAACAGTCACTGTAGCATGCAACATTTTCATCGACATGTTACACGTCGGCGATCGCCAAAGGGTCTCGAAAAATTAAAGTTAAAGGTCGCAAAATGCAACGACAATGATACTTTTCACACCTAGATTTCACCAACAATGTAGGAAAAAATACTGATTTTTTCGAAAATACTTATTTTTATGAAAGATAAGTAATAGAAATGAAGAAAATTGATAGAATAAAAAATATTTCGTGAAAGTAGCAAAATATGTAAAATATGTATTATAGTACTAAATATGTAAAAACATGTAACGAAAAAATTGGCAGTTGTTTTAGGAATGCGACGATTTGCCAAGATTATAGTTTTGAGAACGGTAAGTAGAAATACAAAAAAATGTAATTACATAAAATTCCGGTCTGTATTCACAATATAACTCAGTACAATGTTAAACTTTTGAACGCGGTACACTTGCATATGGGTTCAAGCTGAAGTTAAATAGCATATTACACTAAAAGAATAATATTTGAAGTTGCTATTACTTCAATTCCACAAAAAATGTGCGATACCCCCTTGTTTTACTGATTCCTTCAGTTCATGCGGCCGGCTGTTCTGATCGGTAGTTTTTCGTGAATTCTCCGATCAACATCAGGCGAATTCTGGATCAGTATAAACGGACGAAGGACAGCACGCCATCATTCCTTTCATGTCCTTATCCTATCTTCACCCCTTACTTACACACACTTATACTTACACGTACTACACTACCACACGTCGGGCGACTAGTCGGCAGCTTAGAGTTTGTTCCGACTGGGGCGGTGCCTCGTTGGTGGGAGATACCTGGCTTAGGAAAAACCCCGCAAGTCGACGAGTAGTTAAGCGCTGGATTTCGTCATCAAGCCGGGGATCACGATCACGGCTAACTCCCGCGAAAAAAACATGTACTATGTTTACGGATTTAATGACCTTAGCAATTGTTGTGCACGGAATCACTAACTCGAGAGCACTGAATCATTTAACCCTGAAACAAGTTCATTCGATTTATTTAAATAACAAAGTGATTTATATAATTCTTAATTCAATGATTTATTAAGCAAATTCATCTTGAAATGGTGTATAATAATGTTCCGAATATTAATAAATTCTGTTGCTCATTAACTGGTTACATTACAGCGTGTTGATATTACGCGCAGTGTTGACATGTTCATATGGCAATTTAGAAAGCTGTTCCCTGCCCGTGAGTGCAATTACGTCATACGATGCAAAACAACCAACAGGCAGCTTACCAGCATCGATTCAATTTGGAAGCCGCCTGAGGACAATCACCTTGTGAAAGAACTTCCTTACACGGCCCCAAGGAATGCCTCGCGGAGTGCTCGCGGTGGCTCAGAAAGCGACCCCCCCCCCGCCATTGAGCTCCCAGCACGACGCGCCGTGCCCAGCGTCGGAATCTCGCCTTCCTTCAGGAGCAAGTGCTCTCTGGCGGCGGGAGCGGCGCAGCGGGGGGACTCCGGTTCGACCTTTGACCCGACATTAACCTTGAGCGGGCGGAGCGGCGAGTGCCCGCGCGGGCGGTGTGGGACCGCGGCGGACCCCGGCCGGGCCAGGAGCCTCCTCGGACTCCGTCACCCTACGGATGGGCCCGAGTCAAAAAAAGAAAAAGCGTGTTTGTCGATGACGTCCTCTCGTCTTTTCTTTTGCTTTCGCGTTAAGCTACCAGTCGTGTTAGAGTCCAGGAATGTTTCTGGAAGTATGTACTTTCCTTCTTCAGGTTTACGTGACCATCTTTGGGAAGTGTCCTTTTCTCTTGTTTTTTTTTTTTCATATAACAAACAGTTCCGCTGGAATTCGACGATTGTTTGTATCGGACGTTTTAAAGTAGTTGTCACGTGTCGATGGGTCAAGAACATTAAACGGATGCATTATCAAATTCGAGAGATTGCCGCAAGTCGAAAGTCTGGCGCAGAATTACACGCAAACACCCGAGGGGCTCCATCGTGCTCGACCATTTGTTTAGAGAGGTCGCAGAAGTCAGTGGGGAGCATGGGGAGGTCGCGCTGAGGTACAACGTGCAGCGTTTATGTAACGCGGGCCGGTGGTTGTGGGCGACGGCGGCGGCGGCGCGGGTGGAGGCTGCGCAGGAGGTGAAGGCGGCGGCGGCGGCGGCGGCGGCGGCGGCGGCGGCGGGAGCAGCGGCGATGGAGAGGTAGTGGGCGCTGAGCCAGACTGCGCCCTACAGTGGGCCATGGACAAGGAATCGAGGTCATGCTCACGTTGTACAAAACCCCAGGACAACGCTGGGGAGGCATGAAATTGCGTATAGTTTTGTACATAGAAATACAAAAATAATTGTTTTGTTGACGTGAAACGACTACGAAAAATCGGTTCCTAAAGGGGAGGTGTTTAGTAATCTCGCATATACTGAAAACATTCAAATATCATTTAAATTTTTTCAACTGCTTGAGACGGCTAAGTGACATCATGCATTACTGATGCAACGTCTCTGTTCGGGAGGTCCTAGGGTTTGAGTTCCGATGGTGGGAGGTTTTCGACACAAGCAATACAGCTAGGTCAAGTACAGCCGCTTGTGTAGAACCCTTCTAGGAGCCGGCTACTTTGATTGGGAGTTTTCCGTGATCTCTCCGATTAATATCAGGCATATGCCGGAGCAGTATTCTAAAAATGGGTCATTGGCAATCTTGTATTCCCCATCTTTGTCCCCACCTCTTCCTTTACACAGACTCAAACACACACACACACACACAAACGGACACACACACGCACACACACTTGTAGGCTATATACTATCACACACGCGAGGAGACTAGTCGGGAGGTTAGGCCTTGACTAGGCTCTGGAGGTGCCTCGCTGGGGGTATACCGAGGGGGAAATTCCCTGAAAGTACATATGTAGGTCGACACCGGATCTCATATTAGATCGGGAGGGGAAGACTGGCTTTAACATGCACTTATGAGTCCAATATTTAACTAATAACACTTAAGAGACCTATCATCAATGGGGTCTCATTTTTTTTAAAGGAACGTAGTCATAATTTGTTCACTCATGGGTTGTGTATGAAGCTGGTCGTTACATGCAAGACGTAACAAGACCTCAGTTAAAATGTCGTGCGCGACTTTACAAAAACTGTGAGTCAGAAGAGTATTTTTCGACTCTTCCCCATTCGTTTGTAAGAATCAATTCTTCCATAGTGAAAATAATATGTGAAATTAAAATTGGTGCTTGAGAGGAGTTGCAATAGTTACAAGTATGAAATTGTTTGTAGAATTTTTATTGTTATGGCGCTCAAGGATAGCAATACTCGCCAATTCCCTTGATGAGAAACTTAGTTGATTTCTGACAGTAGGAGTTTGCTTGTTAAAACCGCAAGTACCTTCTTGTAATGAAATCTTGTATTAGTATCATTACGTATATTTTTCATCCGTACTACCCATGTGAATTTCATTGGTCTCGTTTTTTTAGAGAAAAGAAACCATTACTGGATCACGTATATTTTGCGTGCTTAATGGCATCGCTATTGTGCCACGTGTAAAGAAATCAGAGGTGCGTTTAGAGGGCATTTTAACCACAGGGGACTTGAAAAATATGCGAGCTCGCAATCAAAAAAAGCCAGAGCAATTGCCCAAATATAACGCAGGACTAGATTTCAATACATTCTGAATGTATGGTGTGTAATCTCATCAATATAGGCTACTAATATTAATGTGTGAGAAATGTAAGTAATGTATTTAGTTACGTCATTTCTGACGCGAATAAGTGACCATCACTGGAGTATGTGTCTTGCTCCCTGTTGCTGCTATGTCTTCAATAAAGTAATTTTGTACCATTTCATAGCAGTTTTGTTCCACATCAATTGATTTTTATCAGACATTTTTACCAGATGCGTCGGATTGGTGGAAAAATTCCGTGAAATCGAACAGGAAAAATTATATTTAGATTACTTTACTTTTACTATATTTATATGTACTATACATTTTTCACTTATGTTTTATATTTTGTTCGAGAGAGCATTACATGTTGTATTATAAGCAGCATTATTGTGGGATTATTTAAACAGTAAAAAGGAAACCTATATAAATGGAAATCGGAGTAGATATGTATTAACTAATGATTAAATGAATATGAATATACTAAATGAACTATTTAATCAATTTTAATAACAATTTTTACAAAAATTAATTGGAATATATTTGATCGACAGTTAGTGAGATCACATTCATTGGTTAAAAAAGAAATCATATTTTCACGGACTGATATAATGATCGGCAAAAGCTTCGACGAAGTAATCCTGTTTGGCATCAACGTAGTTGAGTGTAAAGGACATTCATCAGAGTAAAGTTTGTAGAAAATGAGGCAATAAATATGATACTGTAATTGGGCTTTCAGTTGTATTTCTCGTTTTTAACGATAATAGGAATTATCACAACACGTATGCTCATTATTTATTTCGTTTCTTTCGCCTCACATTCTGAATATGCGGGTCCACTTTGTATACACTTTCGGCATAGTTGATTACTTGTCAAATAATTATCGGCATGGATAAAATCATCGACTGAACAAAATGTTACCTGCTATATTCAGAGACTAGAAACGCGAATAAGAAAAGTAGGAGATGCAGTCGGTCGTTGATGTAATGTGATTTTTACCCTTTTACAAAAGACAAAATATGATCGAAAACATCGTCAAATTGTTCGCTAACGAGCCCAAGGGACTTTGCCCTCGCTTCTTTGACTTGAATGTATTATGTGTCAGCTGCAATATCGAAGTCCAAAACCTTTAGCTAAAAATTTGTGCGCAAACTCCCGTTTCAAATCTTTTCTGATTGTAAGCATTCGTTGTCCAAGCCAACATCTTCAAAAATGTCACCTAGAAGCAAGACATTTGACTGCTTGTTGCTAATAACGTTTCTAAAAATGTTGATAAAGAAAATAACTTTTATTTAACATTTCGTACGCCCACAAATCATCAATAAACCAATATTAATTTCGTCGCTGACGTGACTTTGACACTGTAAGCGGTGTCACATCGTGGGTTGCCCATCTTGAAGAGCGAGACAAAGAACAGCGTCAAACCAAAAGAGAGCCAGTGAAAATATATGTCGACTATGCGTCTCCCCTTTAGGAATTCTACTACGAACCAACAAACAACCGCGAATGCGAGACTAAACTGCCCGAGATATTTACTTCGTCCACTGTGCTTGAGACGCAAGTGCGCAGCAGAGCAACAAAGAAGAGAGACAAACAATATGTCGGCAAAAATTAAGTTTCGCGAAATCGCAATCAGATATAGGTTCTTTTATTGAAACATGAATGAAATTCCTGATTGTGTTAAAGCACAAACAAACAGCTTTGATGGTTTCTCTACCGCAAGTGAAAAACTGCGAAAAATCGCAATCAGATATAGGTTCTTTCATTGACATATGAATAACATTTCTGATTGTGTTAAAGCACAAACAAACAGCTTTGATGGTTTTTCTACCGCAAGTGAAAAACTGCCCACAATGTTTACTTCGTCTTATTTGCTTGAGAGTCACGTGCGCCACGAACTTCCCTTATAATGAGTAGGAGGCGAATTTTGAAGACCAAAAACATAGCCAAAAATGACCAAAAATGATCTTAAAATGCTTTAAAAATGCCCTAAAAACAAAGAAAAATGACGTAAAAAATTTATCAAAACCACTTCAGATGAACAACTTAAGCTGTTGGGTGTTACTGATGTAATCGAGGTATCTTCCATTTGTTCAATTGAACTCAGATCACAAACTTCTGGTTTGAACTGTTCTTGAAAAGAAAATATCTGCCTTTATTTATCGCGAAATCGGCCGAACTGACAACGGCGCTAATAGGTGCCACAGGAACCTTAGATTACATATTACGCACAACGGCTGACATTACAATACATGTGCGAAGAAATCGAATAGGTTATTCAGGAATTCTGTGGTGAACATTTGTTGCACCTCGTAAATATTGTTTGAAGCAAGTACCTATCAAATTATATTAAAATCAATAAAATCAGCGAAAAATGCAGTAAAAATTACGAAAAAAGTTAAAAATTAACTTATTAGCGAAATCGACAAAAAAGAAAAAAATGACGTTTAAAAATAGTGAATTTCCTTTAGTCATAACATAAAATAAATTTCTATACTAAACGGCATTGTTCTAAAGTGAAAAGAAAAAATGCAATTAATTAAAATCCGCCCCCTAATAATGAGTTTTCAACCATGTGTTCTGTTCGTGAGAAGACTAGTTTTGATGAATGGTAGATGACAATGATATGGTATAGTTCGATGGTGGATAGAGGTGGAAACGAGGCAACTCCGAGAAAACCTGGCAAGAAACCACTCTGCCCACCACAAATTGCATTGGGATAGACAGGGATTTGGGCCGCACCCCTGCGGTGGAAGGTGGACATTGTGGTCACTACACCACAGGTGGCCCTACCCGCAAAGCATCAGAGAATAAACACAAACTATTAACCGGCGAAAGCCACAATATTTCGCCCACGCTGCCAGCTTCAGAACCCCATTCCGTCATCGCGAGCTGACATCATCAGGTCTTTGAGATTAGATCGAATTAGAGCCAACCGGTTAACGTGAAAACATTTCGTTCGTGCATCCTACCTCGTTTTCACGAGAACTGAGCCAAAGTAATAAACCGAGAAAGTGAGAAAATTTCGCCAACTCGTCCTGCCTGGTAGACTTTATAAAATGGAGTTTTCTGACTTCGTGCCTTCGACAACAGAGCCAAAGTAATTCCCGCGAAAGCGACAAAATTTCGCCAACGCGTTTTGCCACAGATCCTTTATGTTCTTACGTTCGGACGTGACTTCGAAAATAGCTAAAGCAATATCCGGCGTATGCCAGAGAATTTTGTCCTTGGAGCCCTTATATGTCCTATCGTTCTGACATTGTTTCCTAAAACAGAGACAAAAGTAATAATCGGTAAATGCTAGAAAGTCCACCCCCGCATCCTGCTTTGGAGGCTTTAAGTTCTCGTGTTACGACTTCGTGTCTTCGAGAAGTAATAAAAATAACAACCTGCGTAAGTGAGAAAATTTCGCCCAGACATACTGTTTTAAAGGTTAATTCTGATATCGTGTTATCGAAAAGTATTCGAAGTAATATCTGGCGGGCGTGAGAACATTTTGCCCACGCATACTGCTTCCGAGCCCAGGTGTCGTCGCGTTTTGACAGCGAGTCTTCGAGATCAGAGACAAAAATAAAAGCCGTAAATGCGAGAAACTTTCTCCCACGCATAGTTCCTCGGAGCCCTTATGTCCTTGCAATTTCAAATCGAGTCTTCGAGATCAGAGACAGAGCAATAGCCGCGAAAGCGAGAAAATATCGCCCACTGCTTCGGAGCCTCTAAATCCTCGCGTTCTGATATCGTGTCTTCGAAAATTAATCGATACAATAACTGGCGGAAACAAGAAAATTTCGCCCACGCATACTGCTTCGGAGCATTCTGTCACCGTATCTCTGGAAACAGAGTTAAAGTAACATCCGAGAAAGCTACAAAATTTCGTATCGGTATGATATAGTGGTATTGGGGTGAGTTTTCGTTAGCATTTGCAATGAAATAATTATATGAGTCGCCATTGCCAGCAATACTGTTTATTATAAGAGCACACAAAATTTTGCCCACATTCCCTTCCTCAGAGCCCTTGTGTCCTCACGTTCTGACATCGAGCTTTCGAGAGTCAAAGTAACACCCGTAAAAGCGAAAAAATGTCGCCCACCCGTACTGCTTCGGAGTCCTTAAGTCCTCGTGTTCTGACATCGTGTCTTCGAGAAGTAATCGAAGTTATAACTGGCCGAAACGAGAAACCTTCGCCCACGCATATTTCTTCGGAGCCCTTACGTCTTCACGTTCTGACATCGTGACTTCGAGAACGGAGCCAAAGCAACACCCGCGTAAGCCAGAGAATTTCGCCCGCGCGTCCCGCCTTCGACCCTCTGTGCGGCGGCGGCGGCGCGTTGGTGGGGCGCGTGACGCAAGCGGCGGAGGTGGAGGCGCTGGCTGGCGCGCGCGGCGCGGCGCGGCGCGGGCGCGGGCGCGGCCCGCCGACAAACGCCGGCCGCGACCAGCAGTGCGCCATGCGCCGCGCCGCCGCCGAGAGCTGGAGCCCGGAGCCTGCGCGCCCAGCGGCTGAGCAGCGCTAGCGGCCTCCAGCGCCCCCGCCCCCGCCGCCCTCGCCGCCGCCCGCGCCTCCGCCGCCCCCGCCGCAGCCATGGGCGCCGCCTGGTGCCGCCACCGCGCCGAGAGCGCTCGCGACCCCAAGTCGCCGCTGGATCGCGTCATCGTGCGATGCGTCGACAAGGTAACGGACGACACCGGGCTACACGTGCGGGGTTTGTCGGAGGGTGCGAATGCAACAGCTGACTGACGCTGACAGTTCGCGCTTGGCTCACAGTGTCTGGCAATAAATTTACGGAGAATCCAAACGTTAAATCGCCAGCAGTTTTGCAATATTTATACCCCCTCCAGCTAAAATATTTGTTTTTCTGCTCGTGGATCTCGAGTGATCTTTGTCTGTGCGAGCCAAAAGCGGCTGTTTGCGTCCGACAAGTGCCGCACGTGTGGGACCGAGGCGGCGCAACCGACGGACCCGGAGTCCGGGGACCGTCTGAAGATCTTCGCCAGCAACGATCGCTAGTAGCGGGCGTCTTCGTCAGGCGTCGTTAGCCCTATCCGAGCGGACGTTGTTAACTTATCTGCCACCCGAACAACAGTTGCTTGAGCAGTAATCGTGTTTTAACAGCACCGATACCCACTGACTCCTAGACCTGTTTCCTTTCTTCTCGGTCGCCGTATCTTGTCGATTGGAAGGGAACGGAAAGTGCTTCTTAAAATGTCGATTTCACGCGTTGTCTGAATTCTTCGGATGGTGTTCCCGTTAGAAGGCCACATTTCTCTAATGTTCACCTGTATTACCTCTGCGTCCTCCTTCAATGACAGTGTTGACGGATGGGTGAAAGTGGCGCGTGTATGAAGTGTAAAAAGAAATTCTATATTTGAATAAGTGAAATTCGGTTGTGCGTCATAAGGTTATGTACGTCTAATCACGTGGAAATATGTTCACTTGCTTGGAATTTCGGTCGCGTATGTACTACATTAGACAAAATTATTTGCTACAATAAATTGCAAATCCTTCTTTTGACTTATTTCCATGTAGGTATAATGAAAGGAAAGCTACCAGCCTTAACGATAATGATTTCCAAAATTCAGAAACAAACTATTTTCATTCTCAGTAAAGTATGTAGAACCACCTTTCACGTTTCTAAAGAATCATTTTTTCACATTATTACAAAGTTAATGCGCAGGCTGGCTGCACTGACACCAAAATAGAAATGATATGGATGAGGACAAATGTCACTTCATTCGTTTTCTTTGCGTTAGATATTTTAATCCATTTGCACTGTCTGTATAGTGATGCACCTGTCAAGGAGTGTTGAATGTCTCTATAAATTTTTTGCACATTCAAATAGAAAAAGATAACATAGATTATTGAAATACAGATATTTTAGAATTGTGGTTTTGTATGTAATTTTCAATTTACCAACTCCAGATTGTATTGTGCAAATGTTTATCATAAGGTACGCTAATTTTATTTTAGACAAAATTATTAGAGAGGATTTCCTTTTTAAATACGTACGAATTCAAATCGTAATTACAATTGATAATTTGAATTTAGAAATTATGAAAACAATAATTTTATACGGGAATATTTAAGTTCAACTTTACTTCAAAAAATACATTTCCAGAAACAAGGGGCCGAGGAAGGAAAATGTATTTATTCCTTTACTCCACATCATCGAATGAGTAATCTCACCAACAACGCATGCACGAAGTGCCATGGCTTCGAGCAAAACAAGAGCAAAGGCGAAAAGATATGAGGGGCGTGCGGCTCAGGGGAAGGTTGCGAGGGACTCAGTGAGTGAATTCTGATTCCGATCGCGTCCAACCTTTAGTTGCATTGGTAATTAATTCCTTACGTAGTGTAGTGAATAATATGTTCCGGAAGATGGCGATGTTCCTCCGCCGATGAAACGTGAAATCCAGCATCGACGTACACGTCGGATTTCGGATTTCCATTCTCCAGATATCTCCCCCAGCGGGGCGCAGGTCCAACCAAAACAAGCCCTATGCTCCCGACTATTCCCTCGACATTTGTTGTATTGTATAAGTGTGAAAGATTATCCATATAAGGGGGTAGGAGGGCAATCGATAATCACGCGCGGTCCGTGGCCCGCTTGTTGGGTACTGCTCCGGCATTCGCCTGGTATTGTTCGGAGGAACCACTCAAAATTACCGACCAGCGCAGCCGGCCGCTGGAATTCTCCTCCACTACACGGCGGTTAAATTCGACTCAGGTTTGTACGACGGCTAGTACCGAAAATCCGTCGCCGACGCGACTCGAACTCTGCAACTTCCCGGCCAACCGCAGAGGCGACGACGTTGCCGCAGCGCTATCTCAGCCGGTGCGAAACAAGCGCGAGGGAGAAAAGCCGCGAGGAGCGTGCTCGCGCCGGCGCAGTGAGAGGTTGTGTGACAGGCGCGTCCGATGCGACACAAAAACGCGGCGCGGCGCGGGCGCCTGCTGCGTGCAGCCGTTCGTGCGGGGAGTGGATGGGATGGAGGGGGCGGGGCGGGGAGGAGCAGGTGCGCAACGGCGGGGCTCACTGACGCACGCTCACGCGCGCACGTGGCGTGCCGATCCTCGCGTCGCGCACGTAGTAATTACTCTCGAGGTACACGAGTACATGCCGTCTCATCTTCATGCTCGGTGAAAGGGTTTGTTTGATTGACGACGCCTCTTGGAACGTTGCTTCTTGGAATGAAATTCTTACGTTTTTCGTGGTATTAAGAGAAACTGTACAATGTGTAATGCAATATTATTCGGTCTGTTAATAAACTGGCAGTTTGTTCCAAAGAATGCGTGAATCAACTTTGATTCATAGTTTTGTAATATGAGTTCATGCGCTATCTGAGCACTTGAGCTACGTATTTTCGAAATGCTCTTAATATTAAATCGAGGTACTCAAGGCATCGTTTAATGACTGTAAGTACTTTAAGTGTTAGACGTAGTTCAAGCGTTTATGCTGTAGTTTAAGGCCGTTATTTTGTTTGTGGCAAGACTGTTTCGCGTCAGGAAAGGCACAAAAACCACGAAGCCTTGAGTGTGTTGATGAATTACTCGTTGCTACACCCTGAAGGCTTATAATGGGTACCAAGAAAGCCACTTAAATGATCACTGAACTGCTGGCATTTGTTGTCACTCCACTGTTTTCGCATGAAGAGTTTCTTAAAACATGTCAATTTTTCAATCCTGTCAAAATATGTTAGTCACTAAACTGTTCCTGTCACTACTTCAAAGTAAAAATAACACACTGAATTGATATTTAATTGCAATGTAGTTTTATTCAGTAGTAATCTCAAATTCATTTTTCTGATACAAAAAACTCCAACAAGATGAAGGGCAAGGAGATTGTTGATCATTTTTTTTCTATTTCTACTCTCAATATGAATACAACGTTGCATAAATTCGCTGTCATTATGATTACTGTGGTGAAATTACGTCTCTACTAGTTAATAAATTCCCGCAAATGCAATATATTTTTGTTAATATTCCTGCTTCAATTTATATGCTTTATGTTTTTTAACTACAAACGCTACGTCATAATTTTTCTTATTTGTTTTCTCTACGTTAACTCTTTTAAGATACACAAGAATGTAAACAGAACAGAAACAAAAACACAACAGTCTAGCAGCGATGTTGTTTACAAGAGAATAATAAAATGTATGGTCTGAACAATTAAAGTGATCATGGAAATATTTATATCTGAACCAAATTCATTCAACGAGCGATTCAGTGAACATTTCGCACAAGTGAGGATGATACGATGCATATTTCATTTCTATTCTCTCCTTCAACTCAATTCTTATAACTTTCTCCATTGGATTAATGGATAAAAGTGCAAACGCATTAATATGAACATATCTTGAACGAAAAAACAGTGCAACTCAATAGGGTGTCAAGTTAGTTCCCTTCTAATACTATATCAAGTTACAAACGACATCAGATGATCTTGCTCTCACGAATTTGTTTTTTTTTTTTTTTCAAAACCGCAACCGGTACACAGAAACAAATTCTAGGAAACAATTTCATCTTACACTTTCTCCGTCACACATTCACTTCTTCCTCGCGGTGATTGTTTTTTTTCCTCCGCGGGGATTAACACGTTTACTTGTGGGAATCCCCTTTTAATTTTCCTGCCCACATCGACCTCGAAGGCCTTCCGCGCGGAATGCGGATTCCCGGGAATCGATCCAACCGATTGGTCTTCTGATCGAGTAGCGGGTTGCGGACCGCCGAAGTATCAGAGTGCGACTTTCTCGCGCTCTTGCATCGAGGCGTTGTTTGCCGCGGTTCCCCTCCACTGTCCATGGGGGACGTGCGAGAAATTCCCAGCCGCCTCACGAAGCCAAACGGCTCTGACGGGTGGAAGCGACGTCCTCAACGCAGTATAAGTGTTGTTTACGACGTGGTCGAAAGTGCGGTGCGAAGCGGTTGCAGTGATGGAGAGGTGGGCGTGGCTTGGCAAGCCAAATGGCGTCAATTGAGTTCTTAGGGGTGAGAGAACTTGTTGGCAGTGAAAAGGCATACATGAAGTAGACGTTCTTGTAAACAAAGAATGTTAACCTATAAAAAAACGTTTAGAACTGTTAATATTTGTTAAGGTATTTTTATGATATCCGTAAATATATATTTTATATTTATCTGACTTGTGACCTTTTGCCAAACATTACTTTTTTGAAACGATTATAAAACATCGTTTGTAATGTATATTTTTTTCTTAGCGAATTTTATGGTGACAAATTTTTACGAATATTATGGTGACAAAGTTTTATGGTCGACAAATTTTGATACAAATTATCCTACACGCATTTTTTCCTACTACTTTAGATTTCTTTAAATCAATATGTAATGGTGATATTGATCATGTCTGAGTGAGAACTATTTTTCGCATAAGGTAGCAAACGTGTGTGCGGGATAAGTATCAGATCAAACTGCAATGAAAAAAATTCTAGATACCGATGACTTTCAATGGATGATATTGCATTCTACTCGAAACAAAACTAACAAACAGTGACAGGAATTTTTTCTCTACGCTGAAAATGCTTACTATGAAATATGTTACTAGTTTTCAGATAATATGTTAAATCTACATGTACTTGAGTATTATTTTCTTCAATAATACAGACCGGGAGAGGTGACTCAGGGCATTAACTGGTGTCACTGCAGTACCTCTGACCGGGAGGTATTTGGTTCAAGTCGCGACGCTGGCAGGATTTTCGACACTACTTACTAGGTCAAGTTCTGTCGACTGAGGAAGAATTCTAGCGGCCGGCTGCTCTGATCGGTAGTTTTACGTGGTTTCTCCAATCAATACCAGGTGAATGCCGGAGCAGTACACTAACAAACGTACCGCGCGCGATCTTTCTTTCCCATTCCTTGTCTTATCCTATCTCTTACATGCCGGGAGACCGACCGGGAGCTTACAGTTTGTCCCGGCTTGGGCGGTGCCCGCTGGTGGGATTTACCTGGTTAGGGAAAACCTCGCTAGCTCACGGTAGGACGGCGCCGGATCTCACCATACAATGGGGAAAGATTACCGCCACCTCCCAAGCGAAAACCTAAACTACACTTACGGGACTTATACCTTAGATGTCAGGAGTTAGTAGACGCGTCCGGAATTGCTTATCAATCAATCGATAATACAGAACACACCAGTCAAGGAGTTTGTATTGCCTTCGTAAATGCCTGGATATGTAAGTGATTTAAGTCTTCCAAGGTTTATTTCAACTGCACAGTCAACGTGTCGGTTTGAGACAGCAATTAAACGATGATTAAAATTCGTGGGAAACCTTTCGCGTGGCACTCCTCCCGAAAGGGTGACGTGGCTCATGCAGGTTTCATGTGATGCATTTTAATGGTCTGTAATGCTATGCATGCAAGATGCAAGACGATCCAACCGGATCGCAGAGATGATTCTCATTTTTCAACGACGCGTCGCAACGCAGCAATCTCAATTTACATGACGTTCGTTATAGAGTCGAAATGCAAGGTCGGATTTCTCTGACGATCAAGTTCATCTATACTTCAAAAAATGAACTAAGTGAGATGGGCATTTTAGATACTCATATTTAATAAATTTGATAATTCTGCAAAAACATGTTAGAGTGAACCACAATAAAAACCTAAATTCCTCTTTTCTCAAAATAATTTTGCAGTTTTTAGTCACTTTCTAACAGTCAGAAAAAAGAGTGTAGAGGAATATATATATAACGCCGAGGATCATTAATGAAATAACGAAAAAGGCGTGTTTCTTGATAGGTCCGCTTGTCTCTTTGTTCGTCCGTCTGTTGACAACAATAACACTAGTAACTATAACCACATACAGAATGACTGAATATTCCCAAACTACCTTGGCTGATGCCGCAGTCTCTCGAATTTAGAAAGGATCTTAATTTTTGGGAGAACTTTACATGAAGACGCTAAAACATGTTCAATTTTATTTCAAAAACATCTTCACATTTTTTCTTTAAATTGTGTGTTCGAAGAAAGCAAAATTCGCTCATAAAAATGACGCATCTCCTTTTCAGTAAAAATGTTTAATTTTCGAAAATTATAAAAGGTTAGAAGTTTTTTACGACGTACGTGTAGTACGAGTAACGAGTAGTAACAGTAATGGTAGTACAGTGGTAGTAATGGTGCTACAGTAATGGTAGTGGAGTCAGATTTGTTTTTGCTTAGTGAAATCTGAACTTTAAAATTAAATCTTTAAATAATAACGTAAATTTATCAAACTTTAGCAACAAGTATAAAATAGCACTAGCATCAGATAGTACGCAACGTATTCAAAAATTGATTTTTCATGTAGTGCGCCTTCTTAGTTTTTAATGTCATGTTTTTGAATTGCAGAATGAATATTATTCTATAATATATCGTTAAATATAATCTGTTTAAATATAAACTCTTATGTACGAAACAATCATAATATAGTTGCATGTCCATTTATTTCATTTATACGAGATATTACCCAACTTTTCTAAAGAATTGCCGCACAAAAGTAAAGAGTTAGACTAACATAATCATTGATTCACATGACCATTCAAAAGAAGGTGTGTTTGGTCTCGTCCTTTATCTCCGAACCCTCTGCGAGTGGGCGCTGGTGGGCGCGGGCGGGCGCGGTCGTAGACCCCGCGAGCGATGGCGGCGAGGGCGGCGAGGGCGGCAGCGGAGGCGGGCGCGGGGGCGGGCGCGGGAGCGGCTGCGGGGGCGGAGCGCGTCCAACTTTGATTCCTGAGAGTGGCCCCTCCCTCCTCCGCTGGCGGGTTCCTTCGGTTGGGCGGCTTCTCGGGGCTGCCCGCCGCAGACCGCCGCTCAACCGTTGAGCGTCGCGTCGGGGCGTTTGCGCAAGGCGGCAGCCGCGGACGCGCTCGGTTGCCTGCCCTGCCGTCGCCGTCCCCACTGCGTCACCTTCGGCACCATTGTTGTGCCTTTCTTACCAGCTCTGATAATAGCACCGAGTCCACCAGTCTCCACGCCGTGGACATCGTCAGTCTCCTACCTTTGCAATCACCGACCCTCCCCCCGCAGCGGCCTAGTCCATGTTCCTGCTGCAACCGCATCAGCCACCACCGCACCCACGTCACCCCGCTTCCACTGCCGGCGACACCGCTTCCACCGCCTCTGGGCCAACTCATCACTATCACCGCCACCGCTGCCCTCAGTGCTTCATCACCCTCTTTCATAATCATCGTCGTCACCACCAACATCGTGGACACAACCATCACTACCACTACTGTCACCACCATTATCGTGACCACCACCACCACCACCAACACCACCACCACCACCACCAACACCACCACCACCACCACCACCACCACCACCATCACCACATCAACCATTACCGCCATTAAAACTATAACTTCATTTTCCTTTGTTTGACCTGACATTTTCATTTGCTGGCCGAAATTTGTTGCCGAAATTTCATGATATTTATTGCAATGACTCCTGGCTCACGTGTTAATGTGCGAGAGACTTACGAAAATAAACTTACGATGTCACGTGTTTCTCCTAAAATAGTGAAATTTTTATTCAGCATTACATTCTGTTAGGATCGGATTCAATTTTGTAACGTACTGTACTATCTACTCGCTGGCCAAGCTACTGGAAATTGCGTAGGTTGTTTAGTAATAAAATTCGCCAATGAGCTGCAAAGAGGCCTGAATGTTTTTGTTGCTGGAGTGTTACTTTCCACTGTCCGTTGGTTGTCGTTTCCTTAGCGTGACTGTTAAATACACAGCCTCAAGGGGTTTGGCTTCTCGGATGACAGACGGACTCGTGGAACCGTCGACAACGTGAGAAACGCAAACAGGCTCTCTCGAGACTCCGCAAAATATTGTGAATACGTCTTCATTGAGTCGACATTCCAAGCACAATTAAAAAGAGATTCAAAACATGCGACAACGTCTCCTAAAATATTTAAATATATCATTTCTGGGCTTCAATGAAAAAATTAATGAAATTTACATTAATTCGCGCGAAAGACTAAAAAACAACATAAGCTATGTGATTAACTGGCTTGACTTGGCATGCATTTCCATAAAGTTATTAAAGATTGTTTGATAACACTAGTGAGAAGAGAAACGTACCTAATTTTTCAAATAGTTAATTGTAATGCATAAAAAAGACACATGAAAGTCTTACCTTCATTTTTAATCAGTACCATATTCTTGAGACTTTGCTCCAGTATTAGCCTCGATTCCATCGGTTTATTTTGAAATAATAAGTGATGATTTACATAATATTATGAAGTATACTGTGGATTTTACTTCTATCATACAAAACGAAAACAAAAATCATACCATAGGATTACCACACCGAACCCTCAAACCTTCGTTATTACCGCAACCGTCTGCTTAATTTGGGTTGGAAAAAATATAATGATGCAAATATCAACATTGATTAGTAGTCAAGTATTAGAGTGCCATTCTTTATTGATGTATTGTTTAGAGAAATTCCTAGAAAGGCATAGTTTCATATGATATTAAACACTATACTTCCCTGAACGATACCGTGGCAACGTCTACGACGCTTTACACGAATTGTTTGCCTGATTTCGTGGGTTGCTTACACTGTTTGACGATAAAGTGCGCTTGCAAGTAAGCGTTTTACGAGCGCCCTTTACTCGGTTTAGTGGATAATTACCTAACTAGTCGCTTTACTTGCAGCGTTCACCTCCTGAATTTAGAGCGAACCAGGCCAAGTGGGTTTTTCCATTGCTTCTTCACGTCACGTTCCGAAGAACTCCGGCTCCAATTCGTGCTTTGGGTCAGGGACTCGCCCGCAAACCTGACTCCCTTTCGTTCTCTCGCTTATTGATGGGAACAATCCTTTCTTGCTTCCAGCACTTTCAATAGAGAAGTAAAGTGTTCTCTGCATGAAAGAAGAGAGGCGCTGTCTTTTTGTTCATGTTGACATAAAGGATTAGAGATCATTGTCTACTGCTTGCATTTCCAAAACCCAGCTCTTAAGCCTAGAATAGGGAGAGAAATATCAATGAAGAACGAATTTTTTTGTTTTGAATGCACGTGCCATATTTTAACCAAACAAGTACTGTGGGGTTCTGCTTCAAGTTAAGACAGACAGGCGATCGAGGTATGTATCTTATAATCTGAAAATTTTAAAAACTAAGATTTAAGTTCTTAAAGCAGAGTCACTTGTTTACTGCCTAAATACTCTCGGCAAATTTCATATAAAAATAGGCTAAAACTAAATTATTTTCTAACAAATTTACATTATTTATTATATATAATATAATACAAAAGGTGAATATCTATTACACTTGTACGTTAAATATGACTATTTTATAATATATGAGTTATATATTAATAAATAAAAATATCAGGTAACTCGCTTGTATCCATCTGTCCGTTTGTCACTCACGGTTAGACCTCTCACGGTTCATCGTTTAGGGCAAGCGAGATGTCACGGGAAACTTGTTAGTCAACTGGTGAGGCACAAGCCACATTTTCATTTCCTTCTAATCTATTTTTTTTTCAAAACTCAAATTAATAAATATGGAAATGCTGTTTAAAAGTGTTCGTAGACAACATCGTAGTAGCCACACTACGCCTGCAACATTACTATTTATTTAAAAAATGATATAACGTACCGACGTTGTATGGAGTAGATCGTCTCAAATTTCCTTCGCTTGTTCGGACACCTTTATGATCACATATAACCTTTAGTTGCGTGTTGCAGCAAAACAAGTATGTTATCGCTACTTGTCATAGGATCAGCATACTACAACATACACCATTTCAGTCGATTACTCCAGCGGTATCGAACAGAGCGAACGAGGGGGCAGGGAGAGAGCTTGTCTAATAACACGGCGTTTCAACGCAGAGCGTGTACTCGTGAGAGAAGCTCATTGAAGTGTGACGAAAACGTTAAGTTGCCGCTGCCGCCTCGTCGCCTGCGGTCAGGAGAAACCAGCGCCGTGCGAGCCGCAAAGAGCCAGGCTTCGCGCGGGCTATCGGAGCTGCGGCGACGGCGAAAACTACGCTGAGGAACTCTAATACCGTCAGGCGTCGATATCGCCATTCCCGAGCTGTTCTATTGTCGTGGATCTGGTGTTGTGGGTACTTGTCATGGTGTTCTGCCGCCGTGGTGACGTATTGTCGAATTGACCGGTCGACGTGGTGATCGGTTGGCATGACTTGGTGTCATCATGGCCTGTCATCGATCGTGGTGGCTCGTCTTAATAGTAACCCTCTGTCGTAGTTATCCTCGTTGTAGTAACTTGTCGCTCGTGACAAGAGACCTGTCATTTATGACGGTGTCATTTATCTCGGTTAGCTAGTAGTTGTACTAACTGGCCGGCCTGATGGCCTTTCGTCGTGGTGACCCACGAACCCAAGGAATCGAGACCCATCGTCATGGTGGCTCGCTTCCGTGAAGACCCATTGTGATGGTGATTCGTTTCCGGGGAGATCTCGTTGTGGCGATTCACCCTCGAATTTACTCATTGCCAGGAATCTCCTTCGCCGTTGACATCTTGTTGGGGGAATTCGCCATCATTTTGACCCTTTAATCATAATGACTCATTTTCGTGGAATTATCTCATTTAAAAAAAAAACACATATTACTTCTTGCTCAGTATTTCTGCCTTTGAAGGGGATTGATATAAGATTGCTATAACAATATAGGATGATCCATCCTTTGGTCTAATGGTCAATATATATGAGACAATGTATCGATATAGAAAGGTTAAATTGACAAGAAAAAGGAGCTTGGCAAACATAGTGTGTGTGTGTGTGTGTGAGAGAGAGAGAGAGAGAGAGAGAGAGAGACAGAGACAGAGAGAGGGGGAGGGAGGGAGAGAGAGAGAGATTATATTTTCAGATAGTTAAATAGGGTTGAAACTAGTTTTAGGAAATTGCCCATTGTAGCTATCCGTCCTCGTGGCGGCACGTCTCCATGGTGGCTCGCCATCATGTTAATTTCTTCACTTCTTCACATATTGCTGTTGCTGCTTTGTCGAGAAGATTCATCGTAAAAATGCCTCGTCGAAGTCGAGGTGAATCGTTGTCGAGGGCTCTCATCACCAGAGGAACCTGACAGAACGGTGGCCAGAAGTCGTCTTCGCCTCCGGTTGGACCGGGTAGCTGAGCTGCTTGTAACCACAGTGGCGTCGGAGTGCAGGTGCTTTAATCACGGCAGCAACGACAGCGACTGGGCGACGCGGACGGCTGAGCCGGCGGTTACGGGTGGCGCAAGAGCTACCAGTAGCACTGCAATTAAACGCAAATCACCGTCTCTTTTCCCCTTCCTGTCCTCGACACCGTCACTGCTGTCATTTGCCTTACCTTAAGGTCACTTAATGTCGCCATCGCAGAAGTCGCTAGTTAATTTACACTTCATTCTTACATTGTCTCTGCTCTTTCCTACTGTTCCGGATTTGCTTCAATATGTATTTATTAATTATTGTCTTCCTCGTTTTTTCTCACCTACATACTGTATATTTAGTTTAATTCTATTTTTTATTCTATTTCTATATGGAAGTGTACCACTGATTGCTTTTTGTTCCTAATTTCAAGACTAGTTAGTTCCATTAATTATAATACCCTGTTCTTTGTTTATTTTGGAATTAATAACCATAACTTAATTGTTAAAATTTACATGCATTATATCTTCCTTTTACACAATCCTCCTCCTCTTCTTCTTCTTCTTCTTCTTCTTCTTCTTCTTCTTCTTCTTCTTCTTCTTCTTCTTCTTCTTCTTCTTCTTCTTCTTCTTCTTCTTCTTCTCTTATTCTTCTCTTGGATTTTTAACCTTTCCACGGATTGGATTCAATTATCTTGTTTCATATCGTTCATCACTACGCCCCGTTTCCTTCGATTATATTCACCAGCAACTCCGTTTCTCCTGACATTTTGTCGTCGCCACCTGCAGGGCGACCCAAAGCGCCGCCGCCGCCGCCGCGGCCGTCGTGTGACCGTCGCAGCGAGCGACAAAAAGGCGCGCAAGGCGGCCTTGCCGATGTTCCGGTGTCTGGGCGCGCGAAAGCCCTGGGCCGTGCGTCCTCGGGGGACGCCGCCCGCCGCCCGCCGCCCACTGCGCCGTCCTCGCCGCTTTGTTCCGCCGCCGCACAGTGGTCGGAATCGGCCAAAAAGTGGACAAAATTAGTAATTTTTGTCCGATCTCTTTGAAAATTTGGATTTACATATGTTTTGGGTCCCTGAATACAGTCCATGTGCCACTTTTTTAAATTTCTGAAATCCAAGATGGCGCATCCAAGATGGCGGACCATTTTTGTTAAATTTCGATTTATGCTACAAAAGCATTAACAAAATGATTCCTTTAACTAATTTTAATTATTCTTAAGTATTTTGTACAATGAAAACATATGTTTTCAAAAGAAAAATCAAAGAAAACAGAATTTTATATCTTAAATTAATATTTCATAAATAAAACCATTTTTGGCATTTATTTATAATAAAATACTATTCTTATTGTTATATTAATATTCTGTTTTGTCATACTTATGACATATTATATTTATTTGTTTTAAGATATCATCAATTGTTTGGAAAATAGCAGGTAGAAAGTTTTTTGCTTGATTAAATATTAATATTTTCTATAAAAAACACAATTAAATATAGTATTTTTATAAATTTCAGTGGCATAAATATATATTATTCATGTGTTTAAAATTTATTTGTAAAAGACGATTATAAAAGAAAATATTCGAGAATACTATTTGTTTATGATCGTTAATATATTAAAGTAGTAATTATGATCCTTCGTTATAAAGTTACATAATTTACAATGTTGTACATATAAGTAGAATATAAAATAAAAAAATTAATGCGAATGCAATGAGCAACTTTAACATGATTGAAATGGGAATCATTTGACATTGACAAGTTGTTCCAATTTATAGACTGTAAGAAAATTGTAAATTGGTTGAAAAACCGATTTCAATATTAATATTAAATGTTATCAAATTGATATATAATGATGAGACATCACATATTTTTGGTTTTTAAGAATATTCCTAAAAATTTTATTATGTTTAAATCGGTATAATTTAGAAACAATAATAATATAAATATCACTACAAATTAAATATTAAAATAAGTAAAAAATACAGAGCTAATGCCTAACTGTATCCTAATTTGATGAGTATATTAATCTATCAATATTGTTCGCTAAAATTTTTACTCCTTAAACAGATTTATCATATTATTAAATAGCCATGTTAGTAGTAAATAAACATGTGTAGGAAAAGTAATTTTAATGTTCGGCCTGCATAACGTAGTTAAAATGTAAAATGTAATAATTAAAATACATTTAATTTATCATAACCTAAAAAATAAAATTTGGAATTAATACAAACAAAGTATTCTTATATATAACAAGTAAAACATGCAATCAAAGACAATGAGCAACTTGTCTAAATAAAAAAGAATCATTTTGTTAACGATTTTTTAGAATAAATCAAAATTTAACAAAAATGGTCCGCCATCTTGAGATGCGCCATCTTGGATTTTAGAAATTTAAAAAAGTGGCACATGGACTGTATTCAGGGTCCCAAAATATATATAAATCCAAATTTTCAAAGAGATTGAACGAAGATTACTAATTTTGTCCACTTTTTGGCCGATTCCGACCACTGTGCGCCGGCCCGCTGCGCTGCTGGTCGGTGCGCGGCCGCGACGGGTAATGCCACGGCACCGGCAGCCTTGACCCGCGTTGCTTCCCGCGGCCCCGCCCCGCCCCGCCCCGCCCCGGCACTCGTGTATGTTCGCTGCCTCTCCTTGGCTGCCCGCGGTGGCCAAGCGTGCTCTGCGGCGCGCCTCTGATGAGGAACGAGTGTGAGCAGTGTCTCGTTGAGATTCAAATGTTTCAAATGTGAAAGCTGGGTACGTTGCCCTGGTGTAGTAGCCCGTAATAAACCATTGTCTGCGTGAGATCGCATTCACTGTGCATGACCTTTTCAGGTAGAGAATAAATGAATAGAGATTTATTGCTTAGTATGAACGGTATAATTTCTCTATCGATCTGGAAATCCCTTAGTTGACAAAGATATATCTATTGACATGAAGTTTTAAGTTTAGGAAGATGGAGTCTCCGAGAACAGGTGCCCTGAAGAAAGTTCTGGGGGAACTTCGTTGTTGTCATTTTTGGCTGCATGTGTTATAAAAATTAGGCATGTATAAGATTCTATGCGATGGCAAGGTTTGCGTGGCGTATATGATTCTTCCATCTTTGGGTACACTATTTTACTCCCGCGACACTCTGAAAAGACCCACCGTATGCAAGTAGCCGAATGACATTCGCCCTGATCAAGGTAATTGGATATTGACCACAGGTTGTAAATGCATAAAAAATTATGCACTAAAGAAGTTGTTGATACTTTTTGTCGACAAAAACATTTACCGGCGCAGTTCATATGCGCTTGACTGACCGGAAACGTCATGCCCTAGGTAAGAACATTTCCACTAAAGTCCATAACGTATCGACAATCGATTATACTAGGATTTATTTAACCGTGCACTTAACGTAAATCAACTGTTCGGTTTCATCGAAATGGGAGCTTGAACGTTCAAGCTCCCGATTGGATGAAACAGCGACCTTACTGTCGCAACGTATAAGCGAACGGATTGGACGAAACCGCGACTCACGTCAAGCGCACGACTAAATAAATCGTTCTACACAACGTTGGCACCCGGGTCGCGGCGTCCTGGAAGCAGAGCGCGGAGATCCCATGGCACGCCACAGCCCTCCCATCTCCGCGTGCTCCGCCGCGCCCGCCGCCTGGCCTGGCGCCCGGGTGACCCTGTCCGCCTCGAGCGGGCGGGCCCGCTTCCAGATCCTGCGCGGCGAGCGCGCGCGCGCCTCGTCCGCGGCTGCACTCGCGGCGTCTCGGGCGCAGCCGGGGCGAAGACGCGCGCAGAATTTACGAGCGGCGAGTGGCGCGCCCCGGCAGCCCCCGGCGCATCTGTCGCTTTGCCAAAGCCCTAGAAACCGACCCAGTTCCCGTTACTCCAGCAGGTGTAAAAATATTTTACACGGAGTGGAATTGCTTCTCTTGTCAACGTAGTCTCTTTTTTTATTTTTTTATTTTTTCGAATAACAGTGTTAACCGCGTAGTCGTCGGAGACTGCGGTTTCGTGAGACTCAATACATATCCAAGAGATTTAGTAGTATCATCACGTACATCGGTCAAAACAATTGTACAAAAAATTCAAACGTAATGTCAAACATATTAAATGAGAATATCGATCTTTGAACCTCAAAGAACATCACAAATTGCGTTATTTTAGTTTTATTTTTGCTTGCTAATAGGGTTTTCTTGTTATTTAAGGTCGCATCAACTTCTAGGACATTAGCGATCACTATTGATTGAAACGGTATGGTAACTCTGAGGATGACACGATATAATGATGATGATGATGATGATGATGATGATGATAGGGGGTGAAAGGACGAACACAATACAACCATGCACGAGGCGGGACTCGAACCCGCGATCCTTTGCTCCGAGATCGCTACGGCACTACTTCCTTAGCAATCTCGACCACCGGCTCGGCAGAGTGGTTTGTCTTGATTCGTAATGAAACAATGACGCACAATTCTTAGTACACGTAGCTTTTCAATCTACTTCGTATGTTTGCTCTTGTCCGCGCGGTTTGTTAGACTTTCGTTACTTTCTAGCACATGTAACGATTCGTTTATTTTTTATATACGCCTTTGGGAGACGATGCACTGGCACGTTCTTAGATTTGCAATATCTCAAAGACATGTAGAGAGTTACACTGAGCAGGTGCGCAGTTACACCCGAGGAAGAAAAACAAGGAACTGTAAAAAAAATTAAATGTGTCTCCTGTTAATTGTTCCTTTCAGCACATGCACGCACACTTGTTCGTGATAGCAACGTTGTGAATGAGAGTTTCTCTACGTGAGTAATGGTCTTTACATTTAGAGCACTCAGAGTTAACTGCGTTACCAAGTAATTCCATTAACTTTCATTGAGGAAAATGTTTCGTTTCTAAAATACTGTTGAAAACATTTTCAGAACATTCAATGTTTTGATTGAAATTGAATAGCGTATAATACACAAATATGCAGTAAATTGAATGGCAAGGTAATCAATGTACCAATCTAAATTACAATTTCGTCGTATTAATTGTTTGTGATCATTCCTTCTTCAAATCTGTAAAGTGATTTATGTAATGTCGGATATAAAAAAAATTGGAAAAAAATATATTAAATATGAGCAGCGATATTTGCGATTATCATATTCTTCAACCTAGCAAGTATTATAGGCTACACTAATTATTTTGTTTCGATTCTCAGAAGAGGAGGAAATTGTGTTGACCTGCTCCTCACGTGCAGGGTTTTCCCCGCCTGTGGAAGTGCTCAGTCGCACCCGAAGCGCATAGTTCCCCCAACAGCCTTGGCGAAGGCGTTGAAAAAGCGCTTGTGGAGCACGCGCGAGCGAGAACGCGTCGCGATGCTGTTATCCTTCTCGAAGGCGGCCTGTTTGTCAATCCCGCGCGCGTGCTTTCCGCGTGACTCTCATCATCAATGCACTTTTGCCTCCGTCACCTTTACTGCTACCGCTATTACCTCCGTCCTCGCCACCACCACCGTCATCACCACCACCACTATCTACCACGCCATCCCCACCGCCATCTCTATCACCACCAACGCTACCACCATATCCTACTCCAACATCACCTCCATCTGTAAAACCACCACCACCACCACCGCCGCCATCACTACCACATCCACCATTACCAATTCCATCGCCATCTCCACTACCATCTTTAACAATGCCACTTTCACTAAAATCTCCTCCACAATCACAGACAGCGCGTTATTATCGTTGTCGCCATCACCGTCACCGCCACTTCCGTTTCTTGCTACTCCCAAGATCTGGGTGTCATCACCGGCATTCATACCTGTGACGCCTCCGCCAACCGTGACATTTACTTTTGCTGTAGCGGTATAGCTGCTCGCCTTCCGTCCCTGGGACCGAGGTTCGTTCGCTATACGACCCCCCCCCCTCCCGATCCCCATCTAAGACAAGTGGAATTTGATATAGACAAAGTAGCATGTTGTCTCGGGGTTGTCCCGTTTTTCCTCCCTCTCATTCCACCTTCTTCTCCCTCTTCATTCTCATTCAATACCGTCATTATAATAATTACATTTGAATACAGATGTCTTTCCAAGTAGAGACGTCGACGTCACGTTGACATCTGGCTTTAGAACTCTAGCCATTGAGCCGTCTTTCGGAAATTTACGCCATTCGTAAAACGTACGCCGTACACCGTAAATAAAAATTAATTTATCTCCAGAGATTACCAGCCTTTACTCCCACGACCACCGAAATCGCACCCGCCACCACAGTAACCGCCGCTGTCGGGTCCACTATTTTATTTCATGCCAGGAATCAGCTGAGTACTGACTGACTCGAGGCGTCGGCGTGCACCTCCGCCGCCTGCGCTGCCACTGCCGCACGAAGGCGGCCGTCGGTCGAAGGGATTCAGAGCGCGGCATCTCCGGGGCGGCACGCGGCGGATGCACCTCCCGGACGCAAAGCCAATGGGCGGGGTTTTAAGAACACTTGCTTTGATCGGGCTAGACGTGGTGGAATGAGGTGGGTTGGCTCCTCCGGTGCATCGATTGTTGCTCTTTCTGCGCAGCACCAATTTGCGTCACGAACCACGTGACAACAACATGGGCACTTCGTGCGAAAAGCGAGGCCAGACATTGGCCGCCATGTTGCCATGGGGGGGGGGAGAGAAGTGTTGAGAAAAATTTTGGAAGAGGCTTATAGTCATAATTTTCAACGGTGATCAACCAAAAATAGTGCGAAGAAGGTGTAATTGAAATAAAATATGAAAAACGTGCTTCTTATGTCTGTTTCAATGGCTTATGAAGAGGTAATAATTTTTACATTTAAAATTCCAGCTAATATTGTACCTGAAGCTCATTGGCTGAAGTCAGATACGGTGCAAAAGAGTCTACCCATCTATTGGGATAGAGTGACGTATTATCCGATTTGTTTTTCGCAGACGATGTCTGAGTTTCAAATCATGGAGGAGGAGTAATATCTTGGAAGAGTATTGATATTTTTATAGTAATGAGAGAGGGATAATCATTTGTTTACACGACATTTATACATGTCGGGTAAATTAAGACTTTGATAATTGGTTTGTTTATGAAACTAACTCGAGTTTCCTGAAACATATTTTCACGTATTCTTTGTGGTAAAGTAGCTCTCAGCCAATGCATTACCCCAAATAATGATTAACTCTTGTTAGTGAGTTCAATCTTAGTTTTGCACAATGGTGTCGACCACGTAATTTTTAGAGCTCTTCTATAGGGCTCTGGAAGGTTTCGTGAACAGTTTTGAAGATTTTTCTCGTACCTTGATAAACATAACTCAAATATTCTGGGAAGTATGTTCATGAATATGATCAAAACTTTAGTTATTTATATTCGGTTTTAAAATTTGTATTTTTTTATTTCTTAACAAGTTACCTTTAAACATTGGAAATTTATAGCAGTCTGAAAATTGATTATGAATTTTTAATCACTGTATTATTTCAAACCAAACCCAATAAACTCAAAAGTGTGAAAATGAATAGAAAATAATAAATGGGTAGAAATTAAATTAGAAGAAAGACGTTCTGTTATGAATAGTGTGAATCAATGGAGCTTGTGAATACATATTGACTACGGTTGTAGAATCTTCTGCTGGTGAGGAACAGAAGGCGTTAAAAGAATCTGTGTTGCTGATCGCAGCTGGTTAGTCCGCGGGCAGTGAGAGTGCGTTCTCACTCGCATTCAGCTTTCGTTGATCCGAGTCGATACGCGCCGCCTCCGACGCAGCCACTCGACCGCCGCTGCCGCCTTTGAAAAGATCGCCCCGAACCGGCATCGAACTAGGGCGCCCCGGACGAGAAAGCGCGCGCACGCGGGCACAGCTCGTGCAAGCGCTCCTCCCCCGCCCTTTACCGCCTCGCTCCGCCCCGCTCTCCCCGCCTCGCTCTTCCTTATCCTGCTCAGTTCCGCTCCCCCGCCTCGCTAGGTGCACCCAGCCCTGCCCGCCCCCTCTTCCTCCTTCCCCTCTGCTCCATTCCTCTCTGCTCTGACCCCATCCGCCCCGCCCTTGACTCGCTCCTTCACACCCTGCCCCGCTCTTTCCCACCCTGCTCAGTTCCACTCCCCCGCCTCGCTCATTGTGCTCCGTCCTGCCCGCCCCTTTTCCCCCTTCCCAACTGTTCTATTCCTCTCTGCCCTGCGATCCGCCCCGCTCCCCTTTCGTGACCAGTGGGACACATAAATCCCACCATATATTTTCCTAGAAAAGTTGGTTGGGATACATATAGCCCACTATTTGTACATTATGCACTGTTTTGGAGAGAGTGTGCACTAAGTTATAATGCTCTGTTACAAGCGATTCCAAGAATTGTGTGTTTAATTGTCGCTGTTACAGAAAGGTACATATTGGGTTCCTCGTTTTGGACAGTTTTATTTTTCCTGTTCGCTTTATTTTCTTGTAAGATTTCTTTTTGTTTGTTTTCAATTATTTAGTTAATTATATTCCAGCTAAAATATTTTTTCCAAATGCACGGTTACACGTGAATTTTCCTTTTTTTTGTCTCGTCGCTGTTTCAAAAAGTTTTCCTTTTAGATAGTGTTATTTTTACTGTGCATATTCTGTTGTTTTAATATTTCTTTTTAATTCTTTAATTCATTATATTGCATCCTAAATTGATTTCGTTTTTTTTTTATTTTTACGATGATTCGCATTTTTTGCAGTTACAAGGCGGCAGTGAGAGTGTGGCAAAAGGAGAAAAGAACAGACACGATGTGTCAGCAATGCGAAGTAATGCATTTCATTGATCCCTGCTTTTCCAAATTTAATTTAAAATAAATATAATTATTATTACTTTTTAATTTTTGTAATTTTCCATAATTTTGTAATTTTTCATAATTAAAAGTATAGAAAAATATAATTTTGCTTTCAGTATTAATATTTTCCATCGTACTCAGAAAGACAACCCAATGGGACAGATATATCTCGCTAACAATTTCTAAAAAACTAAACATTAACAACAATTTTCAGTAATCAGTAATGAAATTGTAACGAAAAGTAACTTTAATACAAAGTTGTGTTTTAAAATTCCGAAAAAAGAAAATCACGAAAGGGTTAACCCGCTCCTTCACGCCCTGCCCTGCTCTTTCCCGACACTCTTCAACGCAATCACATTCCTGCCTCTCTAGTCCACACGCTTACTTTTGTCCAATCCATTTGCCTGCGCGATTATTTGCATTCTTTTGCACACTTTATTCCGCGACCCACTTGCGCCCCTTCCTTCAGGTCTCGCCTCTGGAACGTGTGTAGTTTCCCTCATGTAGAACGCTGCAACCTACCCGGACCCTGCTCTGTTAAGTCCTTTTGTAAGGTTTTCATTCCAGTCACGCGGTCATTCTTGAACCATTATACTTATATTTAAAATTAATAGACCAAATTACTGGAGTTGAATGCCGTGAGGTTGTGTGTGTTTCATGCTCTCTTTTGAGTGATGAATTGCTTCTTCACATGGGGCGAAATTGCAACTATTAAAATTGCAATTTTGACGGCATTGCTTACTAAACAGCATATGACCTAATTCTTGTACTTTATCTACTCGTACGACAGGAAGCCTCTTTAAAATATTATGACAATTACTATTGTTGGACTAGTTGATGTTGATTCAGCAACCGAAATAATCAATGAACTAAAACCATAATGAATTCTGGCCATGATTTTGAAAGATAGGCAAACTGATGTTCATATTTCATCATCTACTCGTACACATACGTCCCACAATATGTATTAAATGTTTATTTTGATAAGATCATAAATAACAAAAGCAAAATTTAATTGATCAGTATTTCTTGTAGAGGCTATCGTTTACTATACCATACTTTTAACTTATAAGTTCTCGTAAATGTAGATCAGTGTTTGATTATAATGTAGGTTTCCTTTTTGCCACGCAAAGGTAGGTGAACTACTCCAAATCGTGTTATTCTCATTATTTTCACTCTCCCCGCACATGCAAATAAAAAACGTGACGTCTAAGAAAGACGGAAAGAACGGAAGGGAAGAAAGAAAGAAAAAAGATACAAAAAAGAAAAAATGAACAAATAAAATAAATGACTAGTATTGTTTTGGGGTAACATCAACTTTTTTTATTATTCTGTATTTTTTTATATAAGTAGAAGCATTTAATTATGGATTTATTGTAACGTTGAAAACTTATTGTCACAGTTAACTTACTTTAAACATTCTTTTCAAATTTAAATATACCAGAAGAAACAAAAACACTACTCTAAAATCCATTATAGTTATTTACGTTACTAGTCCTCTAAGTTAGTGTTTAAGAACGAGCCCGGAAAGTTAACTACGGAGCGTAGCGATAGTGAAACCGATTTTTTGTAGTATACTTTAATCTCCGATAAGAAACAGCAAATGCTTTTGAAATATGTAAGTAAATACAATTTTTTGGTATTTGACAAATAAAAGAAATGGTCGAAGTATAAGTGAATCAGAGAAAACAAAAACGTTCGATGTCCAGGAGATTCAAATTTTCCGGTCGCTTCTGTTCTAAATTTCATAATGAAACGAAACATTTACTAGAACGATGACCAATGATTAATGCGTCTCAATGCTTATTTTGCAAACTTCGCGGCAATGGATCATAAACCTGTATGATAATGTTGTTCTATAAGAACGAATATTATAGAACGATATGCAGCCATGTAATAAGAATAAATAGTCTAAACCCAACAAGAGTAGAAGAAAGCTAATTATTTAACATAGGCGTACGTTGAATGCTACATCTAATGTATCTTTTCGTCGTTCATTTGATCTTTATTGTGATACCCCAACGAGATCATCTTGAAAATAAAATCGCAATTATTAATTTCGCCCAGAGTCGTGTAGAAATGTAGGTTTTATGCACGAACAAATAATTATTTATCTATGAGCACACAGTGTTATCAGATTCTTGGGCGTGACAGGGTCGGGCCAGGGCCGAGTATTGCGTGCGTGAAAGCAGCTCGAATCAGGTGCTCGAGCCTATTGCCAAACTTAAATGTCTGATCCAAAACAAGTCGTTGTGTCTTGTATAAAAGTTGTTACACGAGTTCAAGCTTAGAATGAATAAATGGGACGTCAGGCTTGGAGGACAGCACAATGAACTCGCAAGATGTATACCCTCCGATGCGAAGTCAGAAACCTTTATTTTCGTTCACTTGTCTTTCTGGAAGGAAACTTCAAAGAATTGCGACAAAATTTATTGAATTATTACAATATGAAGGCACCTTTCTGTTCGTTTTATATGCTATCAGTGATGTGTTAATAAAAGGATAGTGTAAAATGTAATGGAAATAGTAAAAAATAGTCGATAGTAAAAATGTAGTGTAAAATGTATTTCACATTACAAATCCGTAGGCTCGGGTTACAAAGTTATCTCTTCATAAATATGCTTCATTAGCGTACTACTTCAAAAGTCTTCCCTTTGCATGTTGATTTGAATTGTTTTTGGTTTATTTTTATATTTTTGAACACACATACTCTGATTAAAAAGAGACAATAGATACGCTTTTAACTGGCAGGATTCTAGATTTACTTGTATTACTTATATGGAAAAGAAAGTTGATGCATCTCCCATGCACCTTTGAGCGCAAAACGTGCGGTTAGGTCGGTCACGCTGGGACTCGATAAAATCTGTAGAATCGAGCCTGAAACTAGAACGCGAGAAAGTGTGCCCGAACAGGAAATGGAACGTTCACCTTCGATAGAAAATGTAACGGTGAGCCATACGTTGTGCGTTTGAAATGGTGAGAACAATGATGGTGTAAGTAATTCAATGAAGTTTGCATAATTTTTTTTTACCTGAAAATATCTATTCCAAATGCCGTGAGTATACAAATACTGATATTCGTTATCAATGCATTCACTTTGGAAACAGATGCTTTTATGCTTCACGCGTATGCCAGTGCTATTAGGAACATTGTGAATTCGTAAATCGTGAAACAAAAACCACGAAAATGAATTTGAAAATCTGTCACTCGAATTAAACATTAACAATTGGTATAGAATTCGACGTATTCATAGGAAAATTAGGTACGACGAATCTGAATAATCCATATTACCTACAAGCATCTCAGTTTAATGATTTAGCTTTTAAAATTAGATACGCGTTTTGGTAATAGAGTGAAACGTCAATATAAGAAACTATCTCAGCATCACTTCAAAATCATCCATACTACAAAAAAAGTTCACTCTTTTACACTTGACTTACTATAAAATAATTAGATAAATTTCTAAAGAATTGTAGTAAATTCAAGACAGATACTTGCTAAAATATTATTCTGGCTTTATATCTGGGAAAGCACCCAACCGCGATGATCCATAGCACAAAGCAAGCCAACCCAGACTTGTTTCTTCCATCGATTTTTTCCCCTTTAATTCTCATTCAAAAAAGGCATATTCGTCCGACAAACAGCAATGGCTTTTGTGTTGTGGTTAAATAGCTTTGTTGTTGTGGCTTCGGAATCCAAAGTTTGCGGAAGCGCTTTTCGTATATCTGTTATTCTGACAAGGCCAATTTTATCGTTTTTTACGGAAGATCAAAAAAATGAAGGATTGGCATTATAAGAAAATTTAATTTTTTCATTTGAAGTCATGTTTTTTCGAATAATTTACAGTTCTAGAAAGTGTTTTGTGCAATATCTGCCTCGATAATGTACACCCGCCTGCCTGAATAGCCGAGGTCGTTAAGGTTGATGAGCTATAGCTGCCTCGTGCCGGCAGGATCACGAGGTTGAATCCCGCCCTAGGCATGGATGTTTGTGTGTGCCGTCCGTATACCATTCCGTTACATCCCCCCATCGTTACTTACAGTGGTCGCTATATGACCTTTGTAGTTGAAAAGCGACCTTAAATAAATATAATAAAAACATGTAAAGTCATTTCATTAAATGGCAAATCAGCTTATCTTTGAAGAACGGTCCAGTGAACATGAGAAAAATAGAATCTGGCAACCGGACGAATTATTTAGAAGGAATTCAAGGTTCCAAATCAAAGAGTTCCGTATTACAGGTCTGACGAAGGTAATATTTTCTTAATGAACGGTTTATATATGGCCTTCACGTCACGCAAGGTGTACACCATCCTTCATGTGTCTGGGCGTAGCAACCCATTGTGAGGGATGGAGAAACGTCAATTTACTCCTAGTGTTCCCGTAGCTGTGAAATTGAATTTTGTTTTTGGATAATATATGTTTTCTTAACTGCTCGTATCGAGATAACCACAATATCTACGTCTATTGATATTCTCAAAGGCATTTGAAAGTGGAGGAGTGATTATGCAATATGTTAACATTTCGTGCTGATTTTGGAAAAATGTAAACTTTTATTAGATTGATAATATCTTACATTTTTCAAATCAAGGTTTTCGTGTAATTGTTTACAATACATGATTGTTTTTACTGCTTTATCTTTATTGTTGAATGATAATTGCCATTAGAATTTATGACGGCATGCATTGCAACTTGTTTAGTTCACATGTACGTACACTGTATGTGCAATGTATTGAAGTTAAAGCGATAAAAGTAACATTTACTCACGTCAACTAAATATTTTTATGCTTTGTCGTAAATACTCGGCATTGTTACCACTCAGCAATAAAGTTTGATAAATGGATAGTGACGTAACTTTTTGAATATCTGAAGACCAGTACATAGAGAGAATATCACAGCACCTAAACTTCAATTAAAGTTTGATATTCCAAAGTTGGGAAACCGAGCGTCGGGTAACCAAGCGTGGGATTTCCCTGATCACACTCCAATAACCTGAATGAATCAGAATCATTCCGAATGAAGAATGAACATTGACTCTAATTGTCAGCTTTCGCCTTCGTAGCAGACAAATCCGGCCTACCCTGATTCTAGTTCGTACCAGATTCAACCGGTCAGACGAATCTTTCCTTCAATGTATCGTGAACCAAGAGTCACAAAGAAGGTGAAATTTTTAATAAAGAAAGTGAAAGAAAACAATGAAATTTGTGATGGATTGTCTTAGACTCAGCTGTTTGAAGGCATGCAGATCACGAGTCTCCTACATTCGGACAGCTTTGTTTAGTGTAAAAAAGCTTAAGCGGGCGTCGAGTAACCGACTGCCGTGTCACCAATTATCGGGTAACTGACCGTCGGATAACAGACCGTCGAGAAACCGACAGTCGCATAACCGACCGTTGGGTCACTGAGTATCGGGTAACCGACCGTTGAATAACAGATCGTCGAGAAACCGTCTGTCGGATAACCGACCGTTGGGTCATCGACTATCGGGTAACCGACCATCGGATATCAGACCGTCGAGAAACCGATTGTCGGATAACCGACCGTTGGGTCACCGACTATCGGGTAACCGACCGTCCGATAAGAGACCGTCGAGAAACCGACAGTTAGATAACCGACCGTCAGTTAACCGACCGGTAACTGGCCGTAGGGTTACCGATCATCGGATATCCGACCAACCGATTCGGGTAACCCGAGTCCACTCAACCCGCGTCGCGTGTGAGAGCAAGTGCGCAATGAGCGGTGTGGGTCACGCGTCGCGAGGGTCGCGTCAAGGCGCCTTGCGGCGTCGCGGTGTGCTGTGGCCCGCAAGGTGGGCGCGGCGCCGGCGGCAGGTACCGCTGGCCGGAGTCGGGAAGTGGACGCCGGGGGACCCCGCGCGCGGCGCCGCGACCTTGGCGGCCCCGCGGTCGCTGCCGCCGGCCGCCCCCGGCGTTCTGACGCACCCGCATTCCTCAGGACGCTCGCACCGCGCCGCACCGCACCGCACCGCGCCGCGCCGCACCACAAGTTGGGCCCGAATGGGCCACGAGCCGCTCAGAAAGATTTATTCTCCATATTTTTTAAAATTCGGAATAGGTTACAAGGTCCAGTTTAACAAACTTTTGCAGATGTTTTTTGATGCTTGATATTTGTTTTTTAAGTCTAAACTATAGAGCGCCTTCCCATGTCGCGACGGCAGCGCGCTTCCGTGAAGACTCGCTACGTGAATCGGAGGAAGAGGTACGCGCCACTGCTAGTAGAATACAGCTTTAAATGGTAGCCTTCCCACTGTGGCCGCCGGTCGCAGCGTTTTACCTGCTGCGGTCCCTTTGTTCGACGTCGCCGGAGGGCCGGCGAAGAGCCCTGCCGCTTGACGGGCGCGCGCTGCCGTGGCGGCGTGGGAAGGCGCCCTAACTTTACAAAAATTCGCGGAAAGATAAGGGCCCCTTCCCACGGCGCGGCCGCGGCGCGCTTCGCAGCAGCGCGGCGCGTAGTAGAGCATTGGTTTGAATGGAGGCCTTCCCACGTGCAGCGGGTGGCGGCTGCTGCGGCAGCCGACGCCGAACTCCAGCTACGCGAAGCGGAGGAGGGGCCACGCGCCACGGCTAGCAGAACACAGCTTTAAATGGGAGCGTTCCCACTGCGCCGCGGCCGCAACGTTCTACCTGCTCCGGTCCCTTTGTTCGTCGTCACCGGCGGGTCGGCGAAACCTACCCCTCCAGACCCCACCCCCTTCCACGGCGGGCGGCGGTGCGGCCGTGGCTCCGGCGGTGGCTGCGTCGGAAGGGCTCTGCTCCTTGAAGGAAGCGTGCCGCGGTCGCGCCGTGGGAAGGCGCCCTAATACAGCATAGAGAGATACCTGTTTCAGCGGTCGCTAATGGTTCCAGCAAACAGTGGTCGTTAATAGAGGTGGCTGGTATAGGGCATTTGCAGCCTAAAGCAAGAGGGGGGGAATCTACATTTCTGGACTCACTTTCCTTTACACCCTTTTACTTACACGGTACAGTTTGCTAGTAAATAAATATACGATGAGAGTCCCCGTCTGGCAAAAGAGTCAGCGACCCTTTAGACCGGATTCGCGCTCTCTGCGTGATCAGTGAGTCCCCAAAAGATTCTGACAGAAGGGATGTACAAATGAGCAAATCTTAGGAATGCTGTGAAATGGGAGAAATAAATACGTCTTTTTTTATTAAGATATATTTATTAAATTAAATTGTTGTTACTTCAAACAGAAAGTAATCCTTCTGCGAGATAAGGGACTCTGTCATTATTCGAAGTAATCTGACAATGCGTCCTCTCCCAGGAAGATATTAAAACAACAGCAATCTGCACCAGTTTTTCGCTTATTTTTATAATACAGTTCAAAATCGCTTGAGGTGACAGTTTAATAAAGGCCAATCTACGAAATGTTCCTGGCCACTGGAAGAGTAGAGAGATGGGCTCTGAAAAGAAGGAATATTTACTCGTGTCCAATCGACAAAAAAATCGATCGGTTCCATGAAAAAAATGGCCGTTTGTTGAGAAGACCGCTCACTTCAGGCGTGTATTTTTGCCGGTTTCATAAATAAGCTACACTCAAGTCAGGCATACGTCACGAAACCTATTTTTCTGCAGGGTGTTTACCCGCAGGTCCTAGGGTTCGAGACAAGGCGATTGTAGGAGCAGTACTGTAACAAAAAAACCACGGACCTCACGCAGTGTTCGCAGTGCAGTATCCTCGTCCTTTCTCTCCCCTTACACTCACTCACATATACTCATTCTCATGCACATCGGGATGCACTACACAAACATGTCGGGAGACCGGTGAGGAACTTAGAGCTTAACGGTAGCACGGGGTGAAAAACCCCGAAAGCCGACATGTACTAGGTCAGAGACGGATCTCGCGTTTCTGCGTTCCTCAATGTCCCCTCAATGTCCCAACAATCTCCCAACATATTTCCAGAACCTCAGATAGGTTCTGCGCAGAACTATCTAATTTTCCAGCTCGGAACATTTTTCATCAAGGTAAAAATTCCGACCCCCCTACAAACAAGAATCTAGAAAACAACAAACAAGAATTTAGATTTTCCAAGGACAAATTTCGTCCACCTAAAACCAATCCCATAACCTCTGCATTCACACTCTAAATTTTATATAATAAAAAAATTAACTAAATAAATTAATTAATTAAAATAACTAAAAAAGTATTATTTATTAATTAAAATAAAATAATTAAATTAACTAAAAAAGTTTATCCAATTCCGCGCCGCTACCTCCCAAGACTACATTTACGAGACCAATGACGTAAGTAGTTGACGTGCCCGGAAATAATGCTCATTCGACTCCGCTACGTGAGCGAATATTTTGACTCACATCTGCCAAATCATATTCTGAGGCGAGGTCAGTGACTAACGAGGAGAAATGATTTGCATTCGTTTAACGGGCGTCGCGTCATCTAGTTGTGCCGGAGTTGTGGTACTCCTTGTTCTTTTGTCATGCCGCCAACCGAATATTATTCGCGTGAATACAATTTATTCGTATTAGAATGATTCAAGTACACTTCAAACGTTCTATTTACATGAATTATTCTTTGAAAAAGGTAGTAAATTGTGCGTTTAACCTATTTGATCCCACTGATCCAAAATTGGAACAGTCGAATTCAAGTGCATGATCTTGGCTGTCCGGGTGACGACGCGTCGAAGAGTGTGTTGCCGACATTTCGACCATCTTGTCGTGGTCTTCCTTAGGGCTGGTATGTTCTACGTATTTGTGTGTCCTTATTTGTAATAATGCGGACATAGCATTATACACTACGTGTGAAATTCTTTGTAACAACTCTGTAAAGTGGTTAATCCTCTGCACCAGAAAAAAAATTAAAAAAGAAGTAATGCGTTCGTAATAAAATGAAAGAGGCACAGTATAATGTTCAAACATATTTCGAGCGTCTTTGATATTTCAATCGGACCCACTGTGGGCGGCCGAGTTCCGGACCGGCGCCGACCGCGGAGTCGTCGCCGCCCCCGATGAGCGGCGCCCGTTCGGGGCGAAAGTGTTAACGGGAGCACGCACCGTTCGGGGCCCCTCTCGGAATAGAGCCAGGAAGTAGCGCTATCTTCGATGATAACCGGTGCGGCTGCTTTGTAATGCCTTGCTATTTAAGGAATCTACGGCTTGTCCGTGCCGCTGCAAAGTATGTTTAGCAAAAGGAACAAGAACATTAAATTGTTTCCGTGTGGATATTTTTGTCTCTTGATATGATTAGTAACTAACAGATGTTTACGTGTTGCACTGAAATTGTTTTATTAGAAATTATGCGTTTGCATTATGTCCCTTAGGTACCATCTTTTATTCCTAATTACTACTAAATCTGGTTGACTATTAGAAAATATTAATTTCATTTTTATTTCACTTCTTCTCTTCTCAGTGTACGATACACACAATATATATTTGTTTTAAATTTAATGTAATAATTTTATATTTTTAAACATCTACATCAGCAAAATGAAAATTTAAATAGTACAATGTCTTGATTGATTTCGATGTTTTCACTTGTTCCCAAAGTTTCACAATTTACAGAAATTACATAATTTCATACATAATCAATCACAAATATAATGCACAAAGGCAAAAATTACATTCATATAAAAAATACAAATATCAAGAGTTACAAAACATCAAAATAATTGTTGTAGTCAGTAAAACGTTTCTGATTGTCGTACCTTTTTCTTATAAAAGAATACAGATGATATTTTTTTTACATAGATATTTAATGAATAATATACAATAACTTTAGAATGTACAGGTTCACACTTGTCCGATGTCAAGCTTTCCTGGGTTCCTCAAAACTTCTCTAATATTACATGCTCAATTATATTTCGTGTCTTCAATAAGTTCCAAGAATTTCATTTGTATTCTGAGAGCGTAGCCTCACAAGTTTACCATTTCTCCCCAACAATATACTGGCCATAGAAAGGGACAAGTTTCAATACTATTTGAGGTAGTGTATCAAGATATCCAAGAGTGGAGCGGGAGAGAAAGTACCCATATAATAGCTCTTTGAAGAAGACAGTTTGTGCTTTTTCCAGATGTGAGACTCCAAACGGAAGCATTATAAAACACTACCGATAAACCATACTTTCATACAGTTTATAATTATTGATCACGTGAGTTTGATTTATATTTCGTTAATAAGAATGAACATGAGCGTATACTATACCAGCGTTTCTCTTTGCTGCCAAATCTAAACTTGAATTTGAAAAAGGCACTCCTAAATAATTATATTCGGTTACAATTTCTATGGTAGAATCATTGTTCAAGTCATCTTTGAATATTCCACCTCTTCGAAATACAAATCTTCTTTTGGCTGAGATACCTCCTCCAGCCAGTCGAGAGCTTAGAACTTGTCCCGGCTGGGACGGTGCTCTGCTGGGGTTGGGGAAAGCTCCGTTTGCCGGCGTGTAGGTCGGCGCCCCATCTCACCATCCAATGGTGGAAGAGCACCACCACCTCACGAAGTAAAAACGTACCCTTTCAGGTCTAATGGCTCTATCAGTCGAAGTGCTCAGATCAATAAATCAATTGATTCCTCCACCACTTAACTTTCTTACATTTAAGTTAAGACCATTCTTTTTGCAGAAGGATTCAAGTGATAAGCTTTCTCTTCAAGTCAATTGGAGGGTCTTCCAAGATTGCTACAGCGTTAGGATAGTGTCATTTACGTATCTGTATTTACATCAATATTTAGCCATTTTAACCCCTCTGCTATTATTACTTTCTCCAAATCAGCAATGAAAAATATAAATAACAACGAACTCACAACGTCGCCTTGGAAAATATCCTCAAACTTATTACTGATTTCATGACATTCATTTGTATCGTTGCGGAGTCAAGTTTTGATAATCCTCATTCATTTTGTACTGACACCAATCGAATATACTTTTTGACAAAGTAAATTCAAAATTGTTATTAACATTTGTTTAGAAAAACAATTATAAAGCAAGAAGTTTTTCGTGCCAGGCAACAGATAAACAAATGTGTTTAATAGTAAAATATAATACTATTACGTTCAAATCTAAAAGAAAGCTAATGGGCTGAATGCTATTACGCTTACCAACTCTTTTCTTACTCTTTCCACTTATTTACTTGAACAAATTGCTATTTTCAGTAACCTTCCTTTTCTGAAGCGAAAAATAATTTTCAATTAAAACAGTTGTGTTTATTTCCACGCGTCTTTCCGCGTTTTCTTCATATCGTTGTATAGTGAATACATCTTTCCGAGATTTTTTTTATATGAAGTTGGCTATTGTGGAGGCTCAAGTCTCCATAACAGGATGAGCACGTACAAGCGAGAGATAACGTTCTAAAAGAGGGCACATCTACAATAAGGCTTTCCGCGGAAAGATTTAGTGTTTTGTTGACTACACACATTGTCTGCAGTACGCAACTTCTCTTAACAACTAACCTCTTCTAATAAGTATTATGATCGGCCTACTTTAGGAGATGAAATGAGTAAATAATAATTTAGTATCAAGTTTAGTCATTCAGTATAATTTGAATAAATAATACATCTTCACTACCACATCCTAACAATGAACTCTATGAATGAATTCTATTGAAGAAACACATTTTCATACCATATTTAAAAAATATTGCTATAAATATAAGCGCACATTTATGGTAGTAATTAAAATCAATTCGAATAGCAAATTTTCATAAATACCCAAAACTGACCAGATGTAAGTATATAATATACTTTTATCTCTTATAAACGTAGTAAAAAGAGACATTTCTTCAAGATCAATAATTATTGTCAAATGACTAGCATTTCATCATTCATTTTCCGTTTATGAAGAAAGATCTAAAATATTTTCAAAAATAATTACTATCAAAATTATCAGTACGTAGATAAAATGTCTAGAAAAATATTGTTCTCAGATAATTCCAAAGAAGAATCTTTGCATGAATAAGGACGCGTGATCAAAAATCATCAACAAAACTCATTTTTAATTCTACAAAACATAAGCGAAATTTAAATTTTTTAACTAAGCGAAAATAATTCCAAAAATTAATTCTCATTTCATTGTTGAGGAAATCTTGAACATTTCAGAAAACGTGAGAGAAGTAATTCAGAACGTGTTTTGTAATTCTACAAAACATAAGCGAAATTTAAATTTTTTAACTAAGTGAAAATAATTCCAAAAATTAATTCTCATTTCATTGTCGAGGAAATTTTAAACATTTCATAAAACGTGAGAGAAGTAATTCAGAACGTGTTTTGTAATTCTACAAAACATAAGCGAAATTTAATTTTTTTAACTAAGCGAGAAATAATTCGAAAAATGAATTCTCATTTCATTGTTGAGGAGATCTTGAACATTTCAGAAAACGTGAGAGAAGCGGCACACATTGATACGTCTCTTGTGAGATCGACCGTAGAGCTTAGGAAATTTTCCGTCAGCGCTCCTTCAGTGGGGGATGCCTTTGATCCAGTCGCTCGCGGAGGGGCAGTGACCACTTTCACCGACCGTGACCCACATGCGGAAGAAAGAATGGGAAAATGGGCACCACGTGCGCCTGACCACTGCAGTGAGCGGTTCGCTTAGCGGCTGCGGATCCATTTCTCCTCAGCGCTGAGTCGACACACTTCGCGTTGCACATGACTAATGACTCGTGCGAACAGTCGAAAAAGTTAAGATGTTTTTTCAATTATAAAAAAACAAGCTTGTAGCTTCAACTACGAGGCAATTAGCGACATCCTGACCAGTTTACAATTTTTTTTACTTAATTTCAGTTTTCATTTGGTTTACAATTTACAGTTTTAACTTACGAACGTTGAAAAATTAACACAATATAAACCAGTGGTTGATAGTACGGTTGTAAGAATACAATATTTCATATTTTGTGGAAAAATGCATAAGCGGGTTTTCCCATTTTTTTCTAGGTACTTAAATGTTAAACTTCTTTTATCTTCTTTATTCTTCTTTTGCAGTTCCTTATTTTTATCTTGTATGTCCCTTGTACGTTTTTATTTATCAGTGTATCCTACGAAGTATTTCAGTGTTAAACTTAGTGTTACTAAATTTGTGCGTGCTCGTTTAAAAAATCGTTATCTCTGTTCCTACACTACAATAAAAGGGAGCTCGTCATCTTGGAGTCAACACACACAGAGCTTTTATTGGTAACAAACAAGTGAGTGAAGCAAGGAGTGAGTGAATGCGTCACAGTTGAGAAGTCGCCTACAATGTTTTGAAGAAGTGGTGATCTAACACTTGTTTACTAAGATGCCATTAGTTTCTTTTCTGCACAGTTTCATATTACTACGTTTCTAAGAACTGTAGAAAAGATTACATACTTGTACAATTTACTTTGTAAGCTGATTTGTTCCAAAATAAATCTGTGGGTTAAGAGCATTTGCATATTTGTGTAATTCCTTTTTTGCTTTTGCTTCACGTTGTCTGCAAAATAACACCCGCACATCGCACCCGCATTCGACATAACGAGACCTGTACAGTCTCATGACCTTATCTTGTTGAATTATTCACACAAATACGAATAAGGACATTGGAATCTGAAGGCATACATTACATTATTGTCGTAAAATAAAGAACAAAACTTCACAACAATAATTCATTGTGACTAGTATCTCCTATACATATTAAAACTCTTTGTTGAGCTACTGTTCTAACTTCTAGATTATGTACTTCTAATAATGATACGTTCTGAGAAATTGATCGACTGTCATTGGTGGCTTTGTTCATTTTTTCCCACTGCCGTGACCACACAATACGAGAACGAGTTTCCTGCCTGCCCAGCCTCCCGAGGCGCTGTGAACCGGACGCCACTGGCTGCCTGTGTTGCGTGGGCCGCAGAAGCCCTGCTTTGACGTTCCAGGCGGAGGATAAACTGGAGGCGCTTGCGACAGCGAGGATTGTGCGGGTGTTGACAAACAGCGGCGCTGCCCCACATGCGCCGCTCCCAGCTGCCTCCACAATTCGTTCCGTCGCGGCCGCGTTCGGCGCATGTGCATGTGCTGCCTTCCACGCTTCCTCGGCTTCTTCTTGCCTTTTCCTCTCGTCTTTTGCCTTCTTTTCCTTCTGAGCATAAACGTATAATTCCTTAACTCTGGCCCTGGTGGAATACCATCTTATTCTCCTTTATTCTATTTCGCTAATTCTAATTTGAACTGCTTTTCTACTTTTTCTTTCTCATATTTCTTCTTTATTTTCTTTCGCCTTTTTCTTCTTTATTTTCTTTCGCCTTTTTCTTCTTTATTTTCTTTCTCCTTTTTTATTCTTTTCCTCCTTTCTTTCTATATAATCCTCTCTTTGAGTTTACCCCTAGGAGCAGATAGAGCAAAGTTGTTTGGTCATTTGTATCACGAGGTACTTCAAATAATACTCTGCCTAAAAAGTGTTTATTAAATTTCTTCGTATGTACGCGATTCTTCTTCTGTCGATATTTCACGTCGGTTTTTTCGAAATCATTGATGTGACTACTTTCCTTGACCCCCTCGAAGTCATCTCATCTATCCTACGATATCCTATCCCGACATTTCAACACCTTCCTCCACCTCCCTTCTTAGGCAATCATTGCTCAGTAGATGCGTCTTAGCGCTCTCTCAAGAGGCTATTTGCAGTTCCACTTGCTAACATAAGATAGCAGTTTCTTCAATTATATTTGGGTTATTTTTAATCTCGAGCAGAGAGAGAGAGAGAGAGAAAATATGTTTGGATATGAGAACCACGAGGTATTGCAAATAATGTCATAAACATTTTTTTCGCATGTTCACGATAACTTCGATTGTGAATTGTAGAACATAAGTTAGCCTTCAATCTATTTGTACCTACAAAGCAAGGATTTTCAAACTGCGTCGCGCCCCCCAGTGGTGTCGCGGCCATATGGTACGGGCGTCGCGGTGAAATATTAAATCTGATCTTCAGATGTGATTTACTTTAATCCTTGTGTCGTTAATGTGCACCAAATAATTTTGTACTATGATAGTATATGTAATTTGTAATATATATGATTTATTTTACTAATTAATTGTGGATTAATTGAACCTGGAGAGACCTTAAACAAAAAGCATTTGTGGCTCCTCTAGCATCGACGTACGACGCGCTAGGGATATTTAATATTTCTACCCACGCTGATCAAGAGATTCTGTGCCCACGCGAGCTGTGTCCAACCTGTGATTGGTTAAGACTGAAATTGAACGTCGGAAAAGAATTTCAAATTTCGAGTAACCCAAATTTGATTAATTTTTGATGAAAAGACAATTTGATTCTTCCCATTAATTTGCAGAAGAATTAAATGTTCTATGAAATGTTATGTTTATTTTAATACTTAATTAGAATCGAGATATAAAATACAGTAGAACCCTGGTAATATTGGAGGTTTGGACTGTTCTGATTCGGAAACGTTCGGATTATCCCAAAACATATATCGTAGATATACAAGTACATCTACACGGTTAACAGATAATGCAACGTAGCGTGCGATGTGAGAAAATGGCAACGTAGAGTAGCGATAGCATCTCACAATCATCATCAAGCAGATTCCGTTCCTTACGGCAAACGAAGACGATTACCGAAACTTTAATGTGTAAAATTTTGTATAATAAACACCCCTGAAAGGCAGAAATCCGCTCAGGCAGAAATAAATTTAAGAAAAAGGTCTTATCAAGAAAATACGAGGTATCTCTCTTGCTGGGAAGGAAGAGCAACGTTCAAGAAAGCAATGTAAGCCGCGTATTCTAACACTGTATGTTGACCTTCCTTTGATGAAATAGGTAAAGTCTCTTTCTCTGTGTGCTCGCGCAACTGTCCATATTTTCATTTACCCCGGCAGCCCTATGGCACGTGCGTTGAAGCTTCGTTTCCATGGTTATCCGCTCAACTCCGGTCGTCCTGAGGAGCATCACTGTAACGGATGAACGGGGAGGTAAATGGGTCACTGCGGATAAAAGCGTCGTTTCTTTTCTTAACTCTGTGCCGCGGTGGACTATCAAGTGTCACGAGGACACGCACATCTCAAGTTCTAAGAACCGGAACGGGAACCTTCACAGGACAGAATTGTCGGAGTGATGAAGTTGACGGAACCGCTAGTCTAAGAATGCAGGGAAATTATGGACGCAGTCGAGAAGGACATTAGAGATTCAAATACAAGACAAAATTACCCAGTGATAACACGCAACTTTTTTTCTGTGGTAATTTGAAGACAACCAGAGAAATTATTTCGTAAATAATTTCAGATATACGTTCCCACAAGTAAGAGAGAAGTGTACGAAAGACAATATCGAGCTAGTAGTTATATCCTATATAAACATAGTAACCTGCATATGTCCATCTTTCCGCCCGTTGCTTCTGATTAGACCTTGCGTCCGAATCATTCCAGAACATTCTAAGAGTATTCTAAAAAGTATATTTGGAGCCAGGGATGGTAGAAACACCTAAAATGCGTCTTGGGAAGTTCAAGCTACCCTCAGAGATAAACAGCTCGTTCGAATCCTCTCGTCAAAACAAGTTGATTAGAACTATTTTTTGCCATATCCTTCTTAAAAAATCTGGAAAATTTCTATATTAATCGTATTTGGGTGATTTTGAATGCGCTCCCAGAGGGGAAACATTATGAATTAATAAACTGCCGTATCGACATAACATGAATTGTGACGTTTTGATTAATCAGATTGACGTTAATTAAACTTAATTTTCTCACGAAATAAAATTTAAAACAATACTTTGATAGTTTTTCGTTGCTTTTTCATGAACCTGTCTGTGCCTCATGGACAAGCCAAGATATTGTATTACGTCTAAAATTTCTTTTAATTGTGAACTTTCATAACAAAAATAAAACATCTCTGTAAGAAAATACCCGTCGGAGGCACCACACTAATCTAGTAACGAAGCGTGTAAACAATAGGATGCTCTTCCGACTCTAGAAAAAAAAATAGAGTTGCATGTACGTCACGAAGCTTTTACAACCAAACGGCAAACATCGATTCAACGGACATCCCTTGTATCTGGCACCTGCACGTATTACTCACATCTATCTGACGTCTTTTCTCAACAGTAACGTCACCTGTTATCGAAGTCACAACATAGACTCATCTCTTCTTATCTGAACGGGTTCAGGTTACAAAATTCCAATGAACGCCGCTGTTTACTCCTTTCGTTTGGCGCGTCTGACGTGTCTATCCAGCAATCGATATTGAAAGAAGGATAAACACGCGCGCGAGACGACGGAAGGGCGTTGTGACCAGCAGCGGTGAACGACCCTGTTGATAACTCTTCACGAAGACCCTGAGACCGAGTGCGTGGCCGTGCGCGAGGCGGCGAGCGGCGGCGAGTGCAGAGCGCCGACGTGAGCGGGAAGCCAAGCCGTGTCGGCACCATACAACCCGAGGCAGCTGCGCCGTCGCTTGCGTGTCCGACTAATGGACTTCGCGTCTTCCCCGCGCGCACAAAGGGCGCTCGCGCAGGAGAATGGCCCTCGGCGGCGGCGAGACGGACGGCGGCGGCGGCGGAGACGGACGAGCGGGTCACGGGGGGGAGGGGGGAGCAGGTGCAGGGACGACAACGGCAACGACCTCCCAGACCACGGACCGGCTGTGATAGCTCAGGAGGACAATTGTTGCCGCTGCAGCGACACTGACCGGGAGGTCCGAGGGTTCGAGTCCCGGCGGTGGAGGATTTTCGACACTAGGTAGACAGTTTGATCGACTTCAGACGCTCTCTAGGGGAGGATTTTATAGACCGGTTCTTCAAATCGGTTGTTTTCCGTGGTTTCTCCAATCCATATCAGGCGAATGCCGGAGCAGCACCCTAACAAACGGGAACTCGATCTTTCCTTCCTCTTTCTTATTCCCTGCCTTCCCCTTACACATACCCCAAAACAGTTAAATGCAATACTCTACCATATATTCTGGGAGATCAGTCGGGAGCTCAGAGCTTCTCCCGGCTGGGGCAGTGCCCTGTTGGCGGATACCTGTTGGGGGCAAATCGACGCAAAGGTCGGCGTCGGATCTCACGTTCTAGCGGGGGAGGAACACGTCTACTTCCCGCGATAAATCAATCATCACACTTGCGGGACTAATGATAATAGAAGTTGACGCGCTCTGATACACCAATCAAGCAATGAATTGAAGTTCACAGCAGCTTAAACGAGTGGATGGGGATAGGCTTGCAAACTGCTGCACGGTTGAAAAGACGGACATGCGAATCGGTTGATCGTTTGATAATGAAGTAACTTTCCACTAATGCAATTTGTTTGTGAAATGAGTTCATGGATAATAATATTTACGTTTAAGAAGACAATGGCTCTACAAAGACAATGTAACAATTCTTTGTAAACATTGGCGCTCTTAATAAAAAATAAGATTTTGAAGGTCAAACCAAAAACTATTATGTTTACTTATTGTGAATAAAAATGCTATTCAAAGCAGAAAGTGCCATGTAATACATAAACTACGTACTTTATCTATGATATACATTTTCTGCATAACACTACATACGAAAGTTTTTCTTCTTTGCCACTGTTTTTGATACGTTACTTATAAATATAAGGGCTTTAAAGCAGTATAATACGCAGACCTAGCACATTTTCAAAGAAATATCAAACCAAGTCATTTCCGTTTTACTCTCGTAACACAGTACAACTCAGATCGTGCTCAGCGTCATTTATACTTTTGGATCTGCGCTGCGTCGATGTGCGGTGTGTGGGCGGGGTGTGCAGGCGTTTGCCCTGGGCATTAACCGAGGCGAGTCGGCGTGCGGGGGGGGGGGGGGGAGGCGCAAACAGCGCCGGCCGCGGTGGTTGTTAGCGTGCGAGAGCTAATTGACCTCGCGAGGCCGCGGCGGTCGCACCCGCCGGCACGACGTCCAAAGCCCCCTGCACGGCCCCGGCCCACCTTCCCTCCGGCGCGCACCCAGCAGGCCTTGCGTAACCTCCGTGCAGTCGCACCGCCAGGCACCGCCTGTTCTGGCAACTGGCGGCGACAAATCGTTCCTCAGACGTTTGTTTTTTCTACCGTTAAAATACTACTCAAAATTTTTTGAATATCGTCAATTATGCACTTTTTTTCCTAGGTCTTTTATCCGGTTATCCTGTATGTCCCGATAGGACGCATATTCGTCCATACACTAAGAACAACAACACACTTGTGGGCTCCTCTGATTTGGGGTCAGCAGAACGCGAGGCCCTCTGAGACAACACATACATGATAGGCAAGTGACTGACAACCATGCCCAAGGTGGTACTCGAACCCGTGACCCTTGGACTGAAAAGCTGAGCCTGTACATGCTATCTCGACCATCCAAGTCGGCCAGTTACGCTCTTCTACTTTGAAAATAAAATGCACTTGGAAACGTATAAAGCGAAAACTGAACAGAACTTCTTCGACCCACATTTACCTGACTAGATACGATGGTCACAGTGTGATGGTCACTAGTGATGGTCACAGGCCAAAGAAGGATAAAAAAGATTATTTTAACGAAAGAGAAATAAACGTTTAATGTTCTTCTCTAGAATATTTACACATTTTAATGTAACGCATTTGTAGGGCTCACGTCGAAATTTACATTACTTTTTTAGAGGATGATCGATTTGTTTATACCACGAACACTTACGTTTCTCAGAAGTGTCGCGGGTTTAATTCACGCGCTCTGGCGTGAATGGTTTTACCCTTGTGTCTCATACCTGGACTCACGTTCTGCCGATTCCAGTTTTGAAGATTCCTCAATGGTGTTAGTTTCTTAGTGTATGGCTCAAGATACATCCCATTAAGACGTGCATGATATTTGAGTACAGTATGCAAGTAGTCATAAGAAAAATATTACTACAGTTTGTAATAACATATATCTTTCTAATTCACGTAACATTTTATCACGTTTACAGTACATGTCATCATGTTCGTGGATTTATTTAGAGCAAACAATGTAAAAGTAGGATCAGTTATATAAAAGAAAACTTTCTCGATAGTTTAGGTTCATCAATTTACATCACTATTGTACATTTATTCAAAAGTTTGATTCATTGAGAAATATGTTACATATCCTCTCTATTTCACGGCAAAAGAAATAACAGGCAACATCACCTGAGACCGCATGACTCTTTTATAGTCTCCAAGCACTACGAAGACTGTTTGATAAATAAGTGATCACTAGAGTGGTCATACTTTTCTTACGATACACTAAACATGTTTCCATTCAAATATAAGTTTTGAGGAAGATGACACTTGAATTGGAAAGAATGTAAACAAGCTTTTGTGTCATTGTTCCTTATGAACTTCATTTTCGATGTGGTAATGTATTTAACAAACCAGGAGAATGTAAACCACATTATCGGCCAGGTGTGAGGCTAACATGCCCATTATGGTCTGAAGCGTATGTTAAGTAGGAGTTGATTTGTTTGCTACCTGTTTCCTATCAGACTTACGCGTTTACTACTAACAGAATGGAGGGACAAGGATGACTTGGCAATTGAGGATTTGTGTTGCAACGTAACGTTTGTTACAACACTCAGTATTGCTTAACTCGCTAAATTATCATGTTTCAAAATAGTCACATCATTTTTTATATGAATTTGAGAAATTGCATCGCCTAACACAATCTACGTACGGTAGCAAATGAATTTTTAGAAGCTTTTACTCTCTCCATGATTTACATAATAATAATGTCCTTCCTTTTTGTGCATTTTCTTTGATGAAATTAAATTATCGAATAATCTACAAAAATTCAAAGGAAGGTTCCAAAATGATTTTTGGCTGATATTACAAAAACTTGTTACTGGTACATACTCTCCCAACGTCAGTAATTGAAAACACATGACTCTTACTAATGAGGCAAAAGTGCAGTATGAGAACATAAATAATTTATATTTTACTTCTTATCCATGTTCTCTGCCACTTGTTGATGTATATACAGTCAGTGTACGTTAGTGCAGATATTATTAACTTGCTTGTCCCCATTTTTCAGTTTTCACCTCTATTAGCTAAAGATATGATTATTTCTGTTCATATGTACTTACGAGATAGTGTGATTCATTTTAATGAATGTGATAAACAGTTTCTCTATTACTCCTTGGCTTGTCATTGTGCTGTCTTCAGAAATAATTTTGAATAAACTAGCGGCATGTAGTAGCGAGAGCTTCTCATTAATTGGGAGACGCATTAAAAATACTAATAGAACCATTCTTCACTTCATTATTTCGGATTGAGCTACACCCCGATTGGATCGGCATACATTCGCGTTCTCGCAAGACTTCCATTGTTTCTACTTCTTGGTGGTCCAGGACCAGTTAGTTATCAGAACGTTAAGATGGAAATGGAAGAAGGCTGGAGAAGGAAAAATAGGGTGTGGTCTGTGGTCCGTTTCAGGTATTGCGCCGGCATCCGTCTAGAAGTGACATTAAACATACCTATTATTGTTCTATTATTTTGTAGTGAATTTATATATATATATATATATATATATATATATAATAATTATATTATTTCTGCTGGTAGGTTTATGCAACTTGGTGGCAGAACACTACAATTTACGTATTACAATTAGGAATATTAATACAATGTAACTTTAAATTAAGACAATAATAATGATAATGATAATAATAATACTAATACCAACAACAACAATAATAATAATAATAATAATAATAATAATAATAATAATAATAATAATAATAATAATAATAATAATAATAATAATAACAATAATAATAATAAAATGTTTACAGTGATAACAATAAAGACAATAATAGCATTCACTCTACATTTTACGTTTGACTTGCACAGATATTTTAAACTAATAAATACACGACACTTTAATTACACTGCACTCCACGTCAACACACGTCAATACAAATACTACTTTGAGTATAATTATATATTTAATAAAGCATTGCATTTAAAAGTAATTATCACAATACTAATAGTAACAATAACAATAATAATGATAATAACAGTAATAATAATAATACAATAACTGTTTTAATAAGCATAACTTACTAACTAACAAAGTTTACAAATATCATTGGTTAGTTTGATATTTGTAAATTTTATTAATTAGTAAGTCAGGCTTATTTAATACGAATAACTGCGCTGAGCGTTTTAATAATTTCATGTGAAAAAAAAGTTACAACACACGAAGAAGTAACATTGAATTTCTTATTTTTCCCGAGATCTTGAATTAATAACGAATATAATGAAATCTTTTGCAGGTTCTTTCGATCTATCATTTTTCCCATTACTGAAATTATATATGATTGTGTAGATAAGTGAAATGAATTAATGAAACACCGTATGTCGAACTCATGCACCCTAAGAAATCTCATAATAAATACATTTGTTCATCACACATTCTCTATGACAAGATAATATTATAAAGTACAAGAATTTGTCTTTTTTATTCCAATTACTTCGGTAAGGGAATGTTCCATTATCATTCTTTGCGCCAGGAGTTATTCTACCCTGTCAGCTAAGAATTTATTGAATTATCTCATCAAGATAGCGTACAGCACGTCTACACACATTCCAAGAGTGCGATTGTACTTATTATGTCAAGGTTTCCATCGTCACAAGAATGTAGAGGCACTGTTATGAAGGTACCGCTTTAGCACGCGAGGCATTCGTGAAACTGTAACTGAACTTCAAGCAGTATTCTGTTGGAAAGTTTGTAATTGAAAAATATGAATTACTAGCTAGGTGTATATTTTCGTGTTAAAATGTTTTATTAGTATGCAAGTTCATAAAGAAAATAAATTTTAAACATAATGCTCTTGCCCGGAACTGGAAAAGGTCTAACGGCCATCTGCGGACACGCCGGTTATCTGATTACTAAACGGATGATAAATAAAGTCAGTGTTCATCATTGTATGGTTAAATACACGTAAATAAGTAACTTAGAACATCATTCTTAACTTGGATTATTTAAATCGCGGAATAAATTAAACAAGAAAAAAAACACTTAAAATTGAGCAGATATTGGAAATATGGATGTCGTCAATAAAATATGTAAATAATGCTGCCAGTTGCCGTTCATTCCGCTTGTAAAATTCAGCGTTACGTTGTGAACGAATCTGCTTAAATCAACTCATTTGCATAAATCTAAAAAAATATATTATTTTCATGCTTCCTTATATTATTTTCATTGATCTTAGGACAATATTATTTAAATGCAATCTCATTTACTTGTATATCATAATTGATTCTAATCATGTAATCTTCATTTTTAAGACGTTAACACTAAGTTGTATTTTGGCACTCATTTACTTTAACAAATTAAACAACATAATAGAGCAAGAATTGTGGAATGAAAAAAATAGTAGTTCATTTTTTTCATAGTATTTTCCAATTATTTCCCCAATAACTCAAATGCCAATACAGGTATGAAAGACTTTTTTTAAAATAATGCTTTGTCACTGAACTAAAATTCTTAGAATGCAAAATTTAGTTTGAAACGAAACATACGCTTCATAGCGTAGGACATCCGATTACAGGATTGCGTTCTGTATTTTGGTAATTATCACCATTACGTGTATCACCATTTCTATTGCCTCCAGAATTGCCGCTATCTCCACCACACTACAATATCCTCATCCCCACCACCATCTTTACCTCCATGATTACCTTTCCCATCTCCAACACCATCACCATCATCACTACCATCACCAACTCTTCCAGCCACATAAATTAATTCCAATGGATTTTATTATATAGGTTTTAAGGAAAAAATATGTCAGAGAAGCAAACAATATCCGAAATTAGAAAGTTGCCACAACGTGAAAATATCGAAATATTTATATCTTTTCCAACGAAACCGCGGTCACCCCCACCGCTATAGCCTTCTCCTCTGCGTGGGTCTATTGTTTCCGATACCCTCGGCTGCCACCAATTAAAGCCCATTCACAAGACATAAGACGCATTGACGTAAACGTGAACATAAGTGATAGACTGAAGTATTCACAATGTCTATCACAAACGTAGGTAAAATAAGAGTTTCTATTGGCTGTGAGACGTTCTAGTTTACTATTGGTTGGATGTGAGAGTCAATATCGAGGTATCGACTGTGTCCGTGGTCCAAATGGCGTTAGTTCATCTATCGATTTCGCTCCTATTTCGATTCTCGAGTTACCGTTTTTAAAAAATTTAAGGTCGCATCAACTTCTAAGTCATTAGCGACCACTATTGCCTGTGACGGTATGGTAACTGCGAGGATGACACGATAATGATGACAGGGGGTGAAAGAACGAACACAATACAACCATGCCCGAGGCGGGACTCGAACCCGCGATCCTTCGGTTCGAGATCGCTACGGCACTGCTGCCTTAGCGATCTCGGTAAGCGAATCGGCCAGTTAGCGTTCCGTGATTGGTTCATTTCTTATATCTTTATTAAGTATACGTTAACGTCTTACGTGTTCTGCTTATGCGAACGCATTGCGAATGTCCGTTTGTGGACGTAGTCGTAACTTTTATGTTAACGCCATGCTTACGTTTATGTTCGCATTGTGAATGGGCTTTTGGTGGGCGTCCGCGCCCGTGCCGCCGCAGCCTTTAAATTCTTCCCCGTCAGTGAATCACGGCGGTGCTCCGTCCTGAGTTACGGTTCCCGTAACAGTGCCTGCCCCGGGCGCGGAGGCCGAACCGCGGGCCGGCGGGCGCTCCACGCATTTCCTCGCGCCGGAGCACACAGAACACAGGACACAGTGCATATCGGTTCGCGCGAATTTGCGTTCTGAGAAACACGGCTGTTTTGGTTGTGTATTTCGAACACTCGCTAGGAGTGAAGAGAATAGTCAAATTTATCAATGTAGTGGTTAGTTTAAATGCTTTAAAATAGTTGTTGGACTTGTTTACATGTTTTGTTCATTAATTAACTAATTTGGTACATTTGAACCTCTTCTTCATACATATAAGTTACAATAGTAATAATATATTGTAATATTTTTTATTAAAATATTTAAATTAAAATGTCTCAGTTCTGTCAGCGACCACTGGGTTTGCAAAATATGGCGCGACTACTGTAAGGCTAAACGACCATGTTTGCCCGAGCGCAAATTCAGCCAAACACGGATCCACACTGACCGCGCTGACCTACCGGACGGCCGCGCCGCCGCGGCGGCCTCTAGCCCACCCCCGCGCTCTAACCTACTTGCCCGGCGAATGCACAGCCGAGAGAGAGAAAGCAAGTGAGCTCCGTGCTCAATGTTTGCATGTGGGCTTACGAGCATGCATTGAAATCGAAATTTTCATTTGTAATGATATATTTTGAATACATTGTTCTTTTTATAATGCAGTGCTCTTTACGTCTGGAACTTGTTCAACTTCAACATTTCCATTGCGATCATGAGTCAAGACGTACATTCAGTGCAGAACACCATGTTTATGAAAATTGCATTTTCTTGTCCTACCTAATGCATTTCCTGTGTTTTCTTCTTCAGATCTACAGAGGGAAGGGATACGAAAATAGAAGGGCGCGGCCGTTAAAAGATAATAATACACTCAAAATAGTAGTTTGGGAACATTTTACTTCTTCCATATGTTGTCCATACAGTGTGATACTCAAATAGTTCGATTTATTTTAAATAATATTCAGTATATATTACAAATATTAGTATTCGAAATATGTACATGCATCACGGTTATTGTCAGTTTTGTGTAATTGGCTTAAATTCGTTAAACCAAAACTTCATTCTCATAGTATCACCTCGAAAAGATTTCCGTATGGGTAATTATGTTTTACACTCATACCTTGCAATTAACATTTTATTTACAATAGACACAATGGTTCTAGTTGTTTTTTAAAAGCCTTTTACAATATTGAGAATGTGTTGGTGTTTTATGTTAGAAAATAATGAGTAGGTTTATGGAATCCATCGACGGGCATATTTGATTTAAACGAAAAATAATTTGACAGTGTAATATGCGAATGGAAAGTGTATATCGAATGACAAGGAAGGCCTAGAAATATATTAGTCACGATACAGTGTGTACTCTTTAAAATTTTAAGAAAATAAATGACGTTAATTTCACTTGTCATATTTTGATAGATGAATGAAATTTGTATTACTTACAAAATTGTTTATTACCAGGATTTAACTTCCAGTTTAATCACAGGAAACATTCTTTACTTCCGAAGAAGATCATTAAAACCAAAAACTCCAAAGTTTCTATGCATGAGATAATGGTTTGCTATCAATTTGGGAAGTTATTGCTCACTTCTCCAATGAAATTTAAGCGTGAAGTATACATTATCACATGTATTGTATTGTAGGATATATACCTTTAACTGCAACTTACGGTTAAGAGAACGCGGACGGAAAAGCATTGTGAGAGGAAGGTGAGCAGGGATCAAGTCACGCACAAAACCAGTTTGCAAGTGGGCAAAGCTTTCTCCATAGAACAAGACTTTACTGGACCTTGAAATCTACCTTCGGTTAATGATATGCAGGGTCACCGTCATTAGTATGTAGGCAAGTACAAAAAACGGGATAGCATCCATGTCACAAGCAAAGAGGCCAGGAGAAACATTATTAAGTGTCAAGGCGACGTATTTATTTTGAAGACATTTGTTTGTTAAGTATGCGAATTACTATTTGGGAATAAATATGATTATTTTTTCAAAACAAATATGAAGCACTGGAAATCACTTACTCTGATATTTCCATAGAAAGGATTAGGTTCCCAAAAATGAAATTATTCTAACGCATTACCCAAGATCAGCAGTAAAAAATCCATTCACCTTAAGAAGCAAAGGGAGAAAGATTTCTGCCTCTGATTAAAATAATATATATTCAGTGGTTTTCTTTGTAGCATGAAATTTTGTACTTAGTAAAATTCTTGAACTATTGTGTTTGTTTCAAAGTTCAGATATCTATTTAATTAATAACAATATCACGAAGTGAAGATTATTAGCAACGAGGGTTAATTCTCAGTCAAATGTTTTCCATGAATATAGATTTCATCTTATACATTTTAATTGTTCATAAACGTTGTAGACCACAGTTCTAACTTGTTTCTGATAACGAACACATTCACGCCAGATGTAAAATTGGCTAGGACAACCAAAACCTCAGCTTCCCATGCAGTCACCATGCTCTGTTGTTTCATTGAATACAATTTATCTCATTGAACACAGTTCCACCCAGCGACAACGACTTATTTGCACTTCGCTATCCATTTAGGACGAACCCAGTAGCAACTTGACTTGTCGCGGATCTCCCTTGCTGGGCAACGCAGCGTCGTCCTCGCAACAAGTGGTTTCCTGGCAGCCGCGGCGCGCTTCCTTTCATCCGCATCCAGTCCGCGGTCACGGAGAGAAGTCTCGGCGGAGATATTTATGGCGGCCGTGCGCCGGGAGAGAGCGAGTGCACGCGGCGCGGCGCGGCACGCCGGCGGGGGCCAAGGCGGGGGCGGAGGTGGGGGCGGGGGCGGGGGCGATGGTCGCAGCGCGTGGCAGCGGGGACGTGAGAGCGGCGCGGCAAACGCACAGTAGTCCCGCACGCTGTTTTTTTTGACTGAGTGTTTAGTCTTTCCTCGCGCGTCACCTACTATGGGCATTAGTCCCGTCTGTGTAGTAAGTACATGCCATCCGTTGAAGGTGACTGTGGGAAGTACCGGGAGAGGTGGCTCAGGGGATTACCTCATGTCACTGCAGTGCCGCTGACTGGGAAGTCCTAGGTTCGTGATCCGACGGTGGTTGAATTTTTGACACTAGCTAGGTCGAATTCAGTCGCTGACCGGAGGAGAATTCTAGCGGACGGTCGCTCCAATCAGTAGTTTTCCAAGTTTCCAAATACTTGGGTAGTACCCTAAAAGACAGGCCACGGACCGCGTGCGATCTTTCCTTCCCCTTCTTTGTTCTATTCTCCTTACTTACACACACAGGCACTACACTAACACACATGCCAGGAGACCTATCGGGAGCTTAGAGCTGGTTCCGGCTGGGGCGGTGCTTCGCTAGTGGGAGATACCTGGTAGGGGAAAACCACCTAGCCAACTAGAGGGTTGGCGCCGGATTTCGCCATCCAGCGGATGAAGATCACCGCTTCCTCCCGCGGAAAAATATGCACTACATTTACGGGACTAATGTCATTGGCGAGAACAGGCTGGTCCTAGTACCGCTCGTTCACGATGGCGCAGTGGCAACACACGTTGCCACTGCGCCATCGAAACCGGTACGAGTTCTTTGAGAAATAAGCCGCAATACCGTAAGAAATACCAGAGAGAGCAATACCGTAAGAAATTTATCAGAAGATTCAGTCCTTCGACTTTCCGGCTCCGCGATTATGTTCAAAACCTTTAACCCTGTATAAAACAATGCTGTCGTAAATTACGCTTGTCGTACGCTTATTGAAAATTAGCAACACCTGACGGACTGATGTTTGTTATGCAACGGCGAAGGACCAGCATTTGAGCTCTGCGATTGATATAAAACATTCTTGAGTCGAACAAAACGAGTATCCCAGTAAGGCATTGCTACTAGAAGAAATTTCTAGAGAAATTATTTAAATGAAGTGGAGGAAACCGCAAATCGCGACACGATTTGGACCCCGGCATTCGCAATTGATCTATTATAATCTTCTTTAATGTAAATTTTACTAATTTCTTCTCTTCTTCGACGGCTTTTACCCGTAAGAGTCTGCAGTTTTCGATTTCCATATTTTTCGGTCTTCCCATTGACCTTCTAATCCTTTCTCCTCCATTACTATATAGTATATAGTATATAGACCCTCCAGGTCAAAAGAGGTTTTCGTCTTGTACGTCTTCTTTCAGGTATCCAATTTAAAATTTGTTTTGACCGTCTCTCACTTTGTATCGTCTAAACATGCCCATACCATTGAAGAGCTTTATTTTTTAGTCTACGGGTTATAGTTGCTTGAGACCCAGCTCTTTCCCTTACCATTTCGTTCCTTATCTTGTCCAGCCTTGTTATATGCAAAGATCTCCTCGTAATGTCTAGCTCTACTGACCGTATTTTGCCTCTACGGCGTTTTGTTATAGGCCACATTTCTCCTCCATATAAAATAATATTTTCCACTACACAGAGGAAATTGTACTACCCTAAGTAATTTATCTTCTATATATGAAAAAGGGCGGATGTGTGTCTGACATGGACGTAAAAACTACTCGATCGATTTCACTGAAATTGTCACATTTTGTTTTTATCAGTAATGGGAGAATTCAAAGGGTAGTTTCAATTAAATCGGACTTGTAGGGGCATTGTTGATGATGATTTATTCATTTATGACGACTCAAGCGCCCTGGAACTCTACGCAACCCGCTGCACAGGCATGGATTAGGCCCGTCTTCATTGCAAACAGGTATTCTGCTCGGACAAGTAAAAAAAAAACCTTCAAGATTGTGTCATAGCGAACGCAGTTCGAATTTAAGGGAGAAAGTTTTAATAATAGGATACTGGACCACCATGTCCAAATCAGGACATTGACCAAACCCATACGTGCGAGGAAGTTTTTCATCTTTTAGACTTTTTGCACAGCGTAGCGTAAAACGTGATTATCTCTCACGTGACCAGTAGAGAGTGATGTGCATTGCACTGGAATAGCGAAACATTGGCGGGACAACTTGTTGTATATAAAACACAGAGAAAAGCAGTTTCACGCAGCAGAACTGGCAAGAAGAAGGAAGGCATAGTATAAAAATGTGTAATCATTTGTGATACTCCGTACTCGGTCTTCCATTGTACGCATTGACCTGCATACTCTTATCATTTATTTACAACCACTCCAGCAGACGTCCTTTTTTGCAGTTTCAACTAAACAAAACCGTTCCCGCAAATTCTTGCTTCTCTCCACTGTGCGGGGGCGGCAGGCAGTCGGTGCGCCCTGGGCGATGCGGTGGTGCAGCAGCATTGATTGCGCTTTCGCGCCGCCCGCCCGCCGGCACCGTGTCTTAAGCTTTCCCCCTTGCTTATCACTTTTGTTTTTTCTTCAGTTTTCGTTCCCATTTCTTTCACGTGTAGGCGAAATCACATCATGGGTTCGTACGCTTACGCCAGATTACTTATTACATTTTCACAGTTTCGCCAACTACATTTTTTTGTCAAATAAAATGGTTCAGTGTTTTTCCTGGACACGTTATTGCACAAATGTAAAATATAATGATTTTGACTGTTCTTTACATTTCACAATTAGCGAAATATTAGTGTTTACATAACTTTGTTAGGTATTTTGTATTATGTAGTACGGCCTTGAAGGTGGATAAATAGAAATGTTAGAAAATTCGTAGTAGTAGGTGTTCACTGATGAAATAAACATATCAGAAACAGCGTTACAACAGAATATTATGTTCGAAGCTATATACAAATATAACAGCAGTATAATGATTTGTCTTGAGATTTCTTCTATCTTTTATTCCAGCACATGACCCAAATTTTAAATGATGTTTTTCTGAAAGCGGTTGCACTTTGTGTAGACCCAGTAATTTTCTATTTTGTTCGGCTTCTTCGTGCAAACCGGTTGGGATGCTGGCTGATTGTCGTGAGGTCATTGCATAGGTTAACACGTTCTCTTAACGACCTTCTTGAAGTCGAAATTGCTATTTTGCGTGGTGCATCCGTGAACATTTTAATATGTGACATACATACAACTCTTCATCGTTTAAACACTATTGGCAAATAGGAAAACGTACAATCTAGTAGTCTAAGTCGACATAATCAGGGAAAAATAAATATTAATAAATCTTTAGAGGAAACAGCCTAAATACAATATTAAGAAATATATAAACACCTGCATTGTGATTTACATACATTATATATATTTCTACATCTCAAGAAAAGCTTAAAAAATGTATTCACAAAACAGTAATTCTCTATGTTTGGTCATTCACCTATAAAGAAAGTTATGTTTGGACAAATATTATCCAATTTATTGGATTTTTACTTTGCTAATGTATTGTGCTTTAATTTGTGTACCTTCGACGAGTTTTTGCTGCTTTCCTATCTCCTCAGACGTGCACAAAAACATGTTTTTGTGCAGACTCCTTGTTTCACTACAGTCACAAACATATGTGTGGACGTACACATATTTAATGAAAGCTGCGTCATTTGCTATGAAATACACATTTACTTAATGTGAAACCTATTATATCATACTCTTTTACAAGTATACCCCCTTCATTTCTGTATTCTTTTGTCAAATTAAATTCATTTACGCTATTCGCCTTATTTCACTATGTGTTTTTCCAGAAATTTTTTCGCGCATGCCGATAGTAGTACCTCTTTTCTACGACTGCTGCACACTATTCTAGTGAGCACCTCAACATCACGGCCTTTAAATATCTCTGACAACTTCAGGCTACTCTTCATTGTGCTACTTTTATTTCTATAGCAATGAATCGATTTTGCTGCTGGATTGCCATTTGCAGGACGGTTACACTATTTTGAAACAAATATCAAACTTTATTGAATGTAGAATTATTGTGGGTGGTCAACAAATTGGGATACACTACCTTTTAGGATGTTCGCTGATTGCGCAATTCATTGATCACCTCCCTCGTGGTATGCCTGCTCACATAAAGTTCAACTGACTCGCATCGGAGGTAGGCTTCCAAGGAAGCCTGGGTCGAAAACCGGGCCTGCCTAAGGACAGTATCCCCGCGAATAAACACATACGATAAATAAATAATAAATTAATCACCTCTTTCCACCCTAATTTTTCTTTTGTATTACTTCTGTATTTAGCAGCAAAAGCTGCACAATCAGGTATCTCCCACCAGCAGGGCACCTCCTCAGGCGGGAGAGCTCTAAGCTCCCGACCGGACTCCCGGCATGTGTGGTAGTGTAGTGCATGTAAGTGTGTGTGTAAGTAAGAGTGAGAATAAGACAAGGAAGAGGAAGATCGCGTCCGTGGCCCCTTTTGTTAGGGTACCAATCCGGCATTCGCCTGGTGTTGATCGGAGAAACCACGGAAAACTATCGATCAGAGCATTCGGCCGCCAGAATTCTTCTCCACTGAGCGTTTGAATTCGACCTAGCTATTTAGCTAATAATGAAAATACTGCTACGGACTCGAACCAAGGACCTTCCGATCAGAGTCACTGCAGTGTAATCAGTTGATGCCCTGAGCCACATCTCTCGGTTTTTAATATCACTCTCTGGTATTATCGTGGTCAGGCGTTACCCATCAAGCAAGTTTTCTTCCTCGGAGGCTGAATCTGCTCTTGAGAGTGAACTCTTGTTTTTGAATCGGAAAGTGCCTTCCATCAGCCTCGCTCTCTTTCGAGCGCTCTTTGGATAATAAAAGAAAGCCGCGTGGGATAGTCGCATGCCCCGACGGCCTTGAAACTTCCACTCGTGCAGTAAACTTGCTTTAGACTCTCGGTTGATTGTGATGGGAGTAGTTACTAGTGTAGGGCGCCGGTGAATGAGAGCTCGGGATCTTGCGTTGCACAGCAGACTGCCATTTGTCAGTGGATTGAATATCAATATATACCCCGAAATGGATTATCTCTTGTGTAAAAATGATAATAATATACGAAAGAAAGAAGTTTTGCAAATATTTTTTTTTCTTCTTGGGGTTTTATCCATCTTTAGGGGATGTTGATTTCGACTATCCACGCCGAGTACCCACAATGTCGCTCACGGGGGTAACATATTAACATTTACAGTAGACACTGACACACTCGACACACTTGTGGGATCTTCGGTCTGTGGTCAACCGACTCAAAAGCCCTTCCGCGACAACACATACATGACATAAACGACACATACATAAAAGACAAGGAACAAACAACCATGCCCTCGGCGGGACTCGAACCAGAGACACTTCGGATTGAGTCAACACACGCTCTAGCCACTTCGGCCATCCAGGTCCCTTTTTGCAAACAATATTACTTTATGACAAGGCAAATCATATTTATTTCATCACATTATTGATGTTCCAATTTAGGAGTGCACGATCATGTAATCACGTTCCTTAGATTTCTCGTATCTATTGACAAGTAAATTGTGTAGACGTCTTCACGTCATATAGCTTTTTTGTCATTCTCTATAATTTACTAGACAATTCAATTGGTACTCACGGAGGGGAACGGAAGATTTCTCCGGAAAAGTGGAGCATAATAAAAACGTACGGAGAGTGCACATTCCTTGGGTATTATTGCGCTTACCCACCGTGGACTGATTCTTATCTCTTTCCGGTGCTTGTCAAGAATAAGGTCCGTGAAGCATTACGTAGTTTTATACGTAAAAGAAAACGCTTTTTGATACCAACATGTCTCTAATATATCTTTTTTTTTCATGATATGAAAGGAGCTATAATTAAATTACATTCTTCCGATCATCATTAGGTCCTACTGACCTTCACAACACTCGATAATAGGGAATATGATACCATACACTGTTTGTATTGTGATATTCGTGAATACATGAATCTCGTTTAATAATGCTACCGTGCTCATTGTTTTTAAGATCGTAAAAATATATGTATTGGAGCTTCATTTTAATTGTCGACAATGAGTGTGATTATTACTTATACTCATTATCCAAAACCATGTCTGTGAACTCTAAAGCGTACTGCAAACGTTTCTTTAACGTTGAAAGTGATTGAGTGATGCGTGAATACTCATGTAATGTTTATGTTTAGAAGATATTCAAGAGATTCAAAAATATTAGGAAATATTCTCCCAAACAATAATTGTCTTGAGCAGTGGTATCGTTCATTTTTAGGCAAGCAAAAAACAGTTATTCTATCAGAGAAAAACGTTATAAAACTTCTCACACACACTGGATGTTTTGTGACTTAATTGATCACATCCCTCAAGCGGATCAGACTAAATAAAAACATAAAAAACTAAATTACTGTACGAACGTATCGAAACAAGTAAACAGTAACTATACGAAGGCAAACTTTGAAATAGGATATGTGAATATCCTATTGATATATAATGAAATAGGATATGTGAATATCCTATTGATATATAATGAAATAGGATATGTGAAAATGTAATCAAGGGTGAAAGGCATGAATGGCATTTATTTATTTGAATTCTAAGTAAATATTCAGTAATGCAGTAACAATGCACAATAATACCAAAGTCTGGCCTTAGAACATGGTGATATGTTTTTATTTAATCCGTTTGACCTAAGGATATGATCAATCAGTTCACGGAACGTCGCGTGTGAGGGTGTGATATGAGAAGATTAACAAAGTACTCTTTTTTTATAATAATTGTTGTTTGATTGTCTAAAAATAAAGCATATTTTTTATAAAGATGAAATGTTAAATGATTATTTTAGAAAATTCAAATTCGCATGTTTTACAAAGTGAAACGTTTACTCAATATTTTGTTTGAAATTTAAATCTAGGGAGTATAGTAACAGTTTCAGTTCTTGGAATAATGAGGTTGTTGTGGTGATCCACCTGTTTTGAAGCAGAGGGTGAATGCACAGAGTTAACAATAACACCATTCGTTATAAAAAGTCGGGCTCTGTGGTAAAGAACGCATTTTACGAGCGGGTCGTGAGCCAGTGTTTCAACACGACACGCCTGCTGCATGTAGTCACGTTCGAACGCACTTACGTTAGCACGACAAGGTGTTTACTCTTTCAGGCTTCCAGAGTAATCTATCTCATTATGAATTTGAAATTGGGCTCAATATTACGCAAACCTATACTTAAGACGATGAGAACCAAACAGTTTCTTACCTTTCCTACATATATGTTTTGACTTTGGGATAAATGTATTGAACTTGAGAATTACACATTTAGTTTCCTTCTACGCAGTTGATAGTACGAAAAATTATATTTCATTATATATGAAATTCTAGGTTACAACTCGAATACTAGATACTTGAGCACTTCTATATTTGTCTCTCTACTAAATCTTTAAAGCCATTTTTGTAAGTGAATGATTACATGGTACTTGCAATTGCGTGTAAAACCGAACATTGAAGTAAATCACATTTCACATTTTACAGGAAAACGTAATGCACAAGCAATAACGTACTACGACCGAATGATGACTGCCGTAATTTGTACGTTCTTGACATCACTTGCCAGAGCTACTCTATCTCCTTCACAATGTCCAACAATTTCTATTTCGTCCAAAATGACCGATACCATTATTTACACGACCCCTTAACAGCAACAGAAAGGCGCACAAGTGCACAATCCATAGCGTACTATGACCGAATGATAACTGCTATGATTGATTGATTATTAGTGATTGCGGCTATGTCAACTCTTAAGATGATTAGTACCGTAAGTGAGGTGCGTGTATTTTTCCTCTGGAGGTGGCGGTTATCTTTCCCCGCTGAATGGCGAGATCTGTCGCCGACGGAGTTTTGGCTGGCGGAGTTTTCCCAACGACCTGTCTCCCGGCATGTGTGGTTGTGCAGAGCATATTATTGTAAGGACGGGACGGGACGGGTCGGGTCGGAACGGGTCGGAACGGGTCGGAACGGGTCGGAACGGGTCGGAACGGGTCGGAACGGGTCGGAACGGGTCGGAACGGGTCGGAACGGGTCGGAACGGGTCGGAACGGGTCGGAACGGGTCGGAACGGGTCGGAACGGGTCGGAACGGGTCGGAACGGGTCGGAACGGGTCGGAACGGGTCGGAACGGGTCGGAACGGGTCGGAACGGGTCGGAACGGGTCGGAACGGGTCGGAACGGGTCGGAACGGGTCGGAACGGGTCGGAACGGGTCGGAACGGGTCGGAACGGGTCGGAACGGGTCGGAACGGGTCGGAACGGGTCGGAACGGGTCGGAACGGGTCGGAACGGGTCGGAACGGGTCGGGTGCGTTGCGCAAGTCGCAAGCGCGCCAGCCACCTCGGCTGCCCCCGGCGCTGCAGCGCAGCACCGCATCACACCGCAGCCCCGGCACAAAATGTCAGCGGGGCGCCCCGCCGCCTCCGCCGCCGGCCTCGATCCCGGAACCCCGGCGCCGCCCCTTCGCCTCCACCCGCGCCTCCGCCCCCGCCACGGGCGGCTGTGGCGGGTGGCTTCACTCCCCCCGTGGGCGCCTCCGCGACGCTTCGGTTCATTGATGAGCAGGGCTTACCGCAGGGGGTTTGCTCGGAAATTTTGGCGATGGGGTAAATTGCTAGGCCTTCGTGTACTTTAACAAGAATATATCAAGCCGCCCTGGATAGCCGAGGTCGCTAAGTCTGAAGACCCATAGCTGCCTTGTGCCTAAAGGGTCGAATCTCGCCTGGGACAGGGGTGTTTGTGTGTGTCCGTTACCGTTACCCTCTATGTTACTTGCAGTGGTCGCGAAATGACCTTAGTATTTGAAATGCGATTTTAAATAAATAAAAAAATAATACATTATATTTTATGTTTATGTCATTACGTAAAATTGGAATAGATAGCTGATATTTTTTCATTTTATATAATTATCATTGTAAAATTATCCTACAATGTCATGGAATTTGTACCAAACATTAAGCGTGCCCAAGAAACATGTTTCCTCCTTAGAACTCGTGTTTTGAAAGTGGATATTCAAATAATACGTTCTCAAACTTAAGCTTCTTTCAAATCTCTTCTTTAATTCTTGAAGCCCTTGTACTCCCTTGTAACAATTGGCATCCTATTCGTTCCTGGATATGAACGTTTCATTTCGTTCTACCATTACATTGTGTTTGCTTTCACATTTGGATACTTTTTCCACTATGAAAAATCTCAAATACTAAATATCTCAGGCTTTCTTTCCAACTCTTCCTTTTTCTGCCTCATCTCGCTGGGTAAAACAGAATAATCTCTGAGCCTACCAGTAGGAAGAATCTTACGCCTTGGTCTTCTTCCTAGTCTGAGCTTGTAATGGCTGGTATTTCCGTTCCTCTGTCAGAAACATGATAGGCTGATCACGTGTGGCGAATGAAAACGAGCAGTTATTTTTCTAATGTAGGCCGTAAACCAATTTTTTACACATTCTAACACAGATGAGTATTGCTCGCCACAATGCATTATTCAGCCAATCAAAAGGGCTGGATAAATAGTTTCCATTCAAACATTGGCGGAATAATAAAATAATAAGAAATACCATATATATATATATATATATATATATATATATATATATATATATATATAGAGAGAGAGAGAGAGAGAGAGAGAGAGAGACATGTCGTCAATTACTATATTTTATTATTTCTTGTGCAGTTGGTATTAGAATTTCCGACACTAGCTACATGACTAGGTTGGGGCGTGACCCCGCTGGTTCGAGGTACCTGGATGGGGAGAACTCCGCAAGCCGACATGCTGATCGCCACCGGATCTCACCATCTCATAGGGGAAGAACAATACCACTTCCCACGAAAAAACATGCGCTACACTTCCGGGATGAATGAACATAGCAGTTGGCGCTCCTGAAAACACGAAATAATAAATCAATTTATCAGTCAACCGGATCTTCGGAGTTTTTGATACTGCTCTGCCAACTTGGGACTTGCGTCGTGTTTGCCAGAACGCGTCGGCAGCATCGTGCTGTCGTGCCTGTGTTGTAGTGAGAGTTTGAAATACCCGATCGTAAACGACCGTGTTCTCCAGAACGCGAATTTGGCTGACCACGCCCTTGGCCTGATGAACGCCTCTCTGCTCACCTGTATTTCACTCGGTGTGTGGTGAAGGGTGGGGCGAGACGTGATGCAGCAAATTGTTTCGAGCTGCATTGCCCAGAGCGGTAAAAACAACGACTTAGTAACATGCTTCCTATGGAGAAGCCTTCAAATTGTTACTCCGATGTTTGTTTTTCTTTTATTCTTTTGAAGATGTAGTATACTCTTAATTCTTGAAGATGTAGTATACTCTCTAATTCTTGGTCAGTGTGCTCGCTTTCCACTACGCAGCCGCAGGTTTGATTCCCGCTGGAGCCAAGACTATAGTGTGCGTTTTCCTTGCAATGAGCCAGTGTATGTTGCTGTGTAATGATGAGACAATTCACTTCTCAGGTTGAGAAGACCGGAATACGGCGTGGGGATGTCGACGTGCTAATCACACCTACCCCCTCAACCCATGTACGCGAAGCAAAGTTGTCGCCGATACGCCTAAGCTCGTTAAAGGGCTGTCGCGTCAAGTACATACGTACAGTACACTCCGGGTACACTCCAATACTCCCGATCACCACAGGCTCTACCTAAATTACCTTCTTCCCCGAATCTGTCTTTGCTTCGTTTCCTCTGGCTTCCGTTCTTGCTTTGATCAAAACATTTCCCATTCAAACCTACTTGTTTAAAATTATTTATTCATCCTCGTCCGACATTGCTGTTTGAAAAATTTTGAATTGTACACAATGTGTACTAATACAATATACAATATTAAATATTTGATGTGAACAGTCTAAAACTATGTAACCATACAATATACAAATAAAAGGAATACCAGAGATACTTTTAGGAAGCTACAAAAAACATTATATAACCATACAATTACTAATAATAGGAATATCAGATATACATTTAGGAAGCTACAAGAAGTTAAAGACATTTAATTATTGAAATAAATGATAGATTTATAATTATAATCCACATGACAGCATTTAAGGAGGATGCAGCCTATCTTTGGAGGGTCTCAATTTTATTCTTGGATAAGGATTAGCTGTTGGACCAAGATTGAATTTTTGTGAAGCAGGATACGAATTTAATGTTGAATAAAATGTGATAATTTTGTTTGTATTTACTAGGCTGTCCGGGTGACAGGTCGGTTCCTTCGCCATGGACACGGCGTCACATGGACAGCCTAGTAAATACTGACTCCGGCCGCGGAAGCCTACGCTCTCACGATAATTTTGTTACCCATGTTTTGAGAGGTTCAAGCCAAAGTTCAATTTGAACTTGATTCTTGCTGATAAACTAAAGGTTATTCAGGATACATCTGAAGAAATATTTTGAGCTATTTCTATCTTATGAAAATTGATTTTGGCAGTGTCTCCTCAGATTGAGCATGCAGTAGATAAGTATGGGATGAGCAAATAATGGATTAAATATTAAGATAACTATTTCAAATTCCATGGGCGTTTTTTAATTAATGAATGGATATTACTTAAGAATGTTAATGCTTGTTTCATTTGCTATTACATTTAAATGATCTCTCCATTTTAGTAATTTGTCTAAGTGAAGTCCAAAATATTTTACAGGGGTATTTGATGAAAGCCATAATTATATTGTTTATTATTAACGGATTTATGTTTATAACGCAGTGTAAAGAAACGATTTTAGTTTGACATTTTGTCGAATTAATTTTAATTTGTCAAATATTAAACGACTTAATTAAAAGTGGTAAATCTTCTTGTATCAAACCGCCAGCCTCTCACTTTGTTTTCCGCTCCATTCCTCATACGTTTCTTCAGTGCAACCTTTCGGTGCAGTCTTCCCTTTTACCTTCGTCATTAATGTTATTCGTTAGATCGTACGAAATGACTTCCTTCCTACTATATTTCTCTCTCCTTCTCTCTCTCTCTCGTTCTCTCTCTTCCTCTCTCTCTTTCTATCTCTTTCTCTCTTTCTATCTCTTTCTCTCTTTCTATCTCTTTCTCTCTTTCTATCTCTTTCTCTCTCTATCTCTTTCTCTCTCTATCTTTATCTTGCTTTCTCTCTCTCTCTCTCTCTCTCTCTCTCTCTCTTTCTGTCCGTTTCTCTCTCATTATTTAGTTTGATTTAACTCCGTTTTGCTCATTCTCACTTGCCCTTTTCTTGCCCTCATTTACTTTAATGCACCTTACTAGACTTATTGGCTTTCGAATATTAGGCCCACTACTCTTTCCCACACTCAAAAGCACAAGGTTTCTCAGTCTTTCTTTTTTAATTCGCTTTTTGCGTCATCTATTTCTTCCCCGCACTATCCGCAATCGATGATTGCTTCATACTCAGCGGTTTCCAAGAAGTCTCTTGGCTTTGGCTCTCACCTACATCGCCTACGATATCCTACATCGCTCCCGCTCCTTCGACATCTCCATAATCGCTGCCTGTTACCTGCCTCGCATAGGTCACATGATTCCTCGAAAGCTCTCGGAGCTAGTCGAGACCAACAGTTGCGGTTAATAAGAAAGTGAAGTTCGCCGGAAGGAGAAATCCATCGCGAATGTGCGTTTGTTTCAAATACACGACCACAAGGTAATTGAAATCTTTAATCTGTTAAAAGTCGTTTAAACATTAGTGGTTTATTTGTTTCTTCGTATAAGAGGCTCTGAGCAGAACGGTTGACTTACTTTATAGGTATAGAAAAGATGTAGCAAAACTAAAATGAATGTGTCAGATACTAAAGAAATTTATTAACTATAGGTTGTGATTTACTTATCTATGCAGTAATGGCGTTGTTCTGAATAACTTCTGATATGAGTGCGTATTAAAAATAATGGCTATTCATTAAAAAAAGTATTTAACAAAAAACAAACTAACTCAAATGAAATCAAAATGTCTTCATTCCTATTTGTGGATTTACATTTTTCTCTAGAAAACCTGCTCTGTTGTTATCGAGCTTCTTTTTGTTAATTCATTGAAACAACTATTTGATTGATGCCAAAAATTAGTTATAAAACTTGTTGAATAGCCTAATTAATCAAACATGAAAGCATTCATCAGAACTAATTTTCCAAAGAAAATTATTTAAACTGAAAAAAATTGCCAAATTTAATGTTCATTTTTAGCGTAATTCTTGTCAATATCAGTTCTACGTCACACTAATACCCAGTTTATACTTGACCACTGTACGGACCATGTATTTCATCAATACTACTTTCCATTATAACACGCACATTGACAAAATATTGCGTAATTTTAAAATGTGAACTATCATTCAGCCCCTCTCTCACTCTTGTCTTCCTAACTAGACACCCGTTTCAATTCAACCCCACAAACTCGAGCAACGACTCCGACTATCATCCACGTTGACATAATCCATTTAGGAGCACTTGTTAGCCTACGATTTAAAAGGCGGAACCGACTGATTTGCGCAAGCGTGAAGCACGCGGACGCCGTGGTTAGGGCCGCATAAGGAAACCGGAGAAGTGAGGCAGTGCTACACGGCGCGAGCGCGGGCGCGGGCGCCGGGCCCAGCCCACTTGGCGCCGCCCGCGGCCGGGAGACCATCTGTCGCGTGTCAGGGCACGAGGCCGGCGCCGCGACGTGCTGTGCCTGGACAATGCGGCGTCCAGTCCGGCTCGCGAACGGAGGCAGTGCAAGAAGTGGGCAGAACGGTCGTTCTGAGGCGGAGTGGTTAGGTAACGCATGCAGACGAGTAAACGAAATAATTAGTAGTCGTGGCTGTTTGCACAGCTTTTTGTAGCTGTATAAATTGTGTACACTACTGTTTTTAGAATATCAACAGTACCACAAGATGCTTGCCTCTGCATATTAATTATTTGTATATATAATTATTGATCTAAAATAAATATGAGTTCATCGCTAATTTTTACCTCCAAATCCAGAGTTTAGCTTTCGGATTTTCTCTGCCCTACCATTTGGAAGAGAGAAATTTATTGTATTTCAAGTACTTAGAATAAAATGATATCATATTTATTCTTTGCCTTATTATATTTTTCTGTTATAACTTTATAAACTTGAGTAACTGTATTAAATGGCATTAATAACAGAAAGATATTTTAATTGCTTTGAATGACCCATTAAACTTGTGACAAAATAACAAGAGAAAATTAGATAAAATTGTTCTGAAGGTGTATCGTTTTCTTTTCATGTTATAAAAAGTATTGAGCTATATTATTTATCTGGTTGTAGAATATAGTTCTGTTAAAATTAGAATCAGCGGTCCGTTTTAACCAAAGAAAATGACGAAAAAAGTATTGCTAACAAGTACTGAAATAAACTTTTCTATTTTTAATATATACTATTTTATATTTCTAGTCAGAAGAAAGAGTAAAAATGTTTTCTATAAAAATATTAATTGGTATATATCTATTATATACTATTAGATAATAATATTGCACATTTATAATGTTACGTTCTCACCTAACGGTTCATATGATTTCACGTTCCTACTTTCTCTTGCTCTTCCATCACTGCTCTAAACAAAGGCATGACGTCTTATGAATGACATTGCGGCAATTAAATGATTCAACATTTTTTGCATCGTGATGAATGCCAAACGTGCATTCATGCATGCATGAATACATGCTTCAATTTTAGATCCTTTTTTGTATTTTTGATTGATTGAATACTTCGTGATTTCGGTAATACCAATCGCTACGGCAATCGGTCTCGAAATTTTAATGCGTATTTTTTCACGGCAGGTGAGGGTGTTCTTCCCCTGCTGGATGGCGAGATCAGGCGCCGACCTACGTCGGCTTATGGGTATTTTCCCAGCCAGGTATCTCTCTCTAGCGTGTTACCGCCCCAGCCGGGACAAGCTCTAAGCTCCAGACTGGTCACCAGACGTGTGGTAGTGTAGTGAGTGAAAGTATGAGTGAAAGTATGTGCAAGTAAAGGGTAAAGGAAAGAACAAGGAAGAAGAAGGAAAGATCGCGTGCGATCTTGTGTAACCCTTGTGTTACTGCTCCGGCAACCGCCTGAAATTGATCGGAGAAACCAAGGAAACCAATCAGAGCAGCCGGCCGCTAGAATTCTCCTCCAGACAGCGTCTGAGTTCGTCCTAGCTATCTCGCTAGTGTCGAAAATCCTTCCACGGCAGGGACTCGTAAACCTCCCGGTCAGAGAAACTGCAAGTGTTTTTCGAATTCTCACCCAATTTCGCGTAGTAAAATATTTACGACGATAAGGAATTCCTGGAAAGTCAGCAATTGTAAACGTTGGAATACTTCACATTCAATTCTATTGAACGATATGGAATCTATCAAGACGCGGAAGGGCCATGGGGTCAAACCTTCAAAGAACCCGCCATGTAAAGGTAATGTTATCGTGACCACGACATCGATACCCAAAGTGGTGCACAACCCATTCTGTGTTGGTACTGCCTGATGTAACGTTTCCGATATATTTTATATGAGCATCCTTCACATAAGACCTTCAATTTTGAATTCCTAGTCGTGAAATCATATTTTCTGAGTTAATTAGAGGTTACATTTATTACTGAAAGTAGAACGTAATGTCCTGCAGCACTCATGTTGAGAACAATATTGTAAAGTGAGAATTACTGTGTCTTTGTTTTCTAATTCGTTTTCCTCGCCTTGACTCAATGCATTAATTATGTGGAGGGTTAGGGTGCATATTTTTTTGACAGACAATTTCTTGTAATGTTAATTTTACATTCATGTGCAATAGGTTTGAGGTTGTTGTCCCCATCATCAGGCAGACACATAGCACTCACAAAACAAATGCATTAATGTTAGTCTGTATTCTCGTGCATGTTCTTGTCGCCGTATGTGATTCATTTTCTGGCAACATACCTTATTACTGTTTCCTTCAACTAATAAGCAGAGATGTTTTCTTTATTAATGTCAATTTTAATTTTCTGAAAGAAATGAAATGAAATAACGAACACTTCTGCCCTTTTTATTTATTTATCACACTGAATAATTCCGCTGAGAAAAAATTGTTACACTCTCATTAAAATAAAATGCTTTTAAACAGGGCATAAAATTCCGAAAAATGTAATTTAAGATTTCAAATAATCTAATATATAAAAAATGATTGTTTGTTTGCTTGTTCTTACTTAATGCGCTGACGTGCCGTTCATCCGATTGCGATAACACATTGTCAACTTATTGCTTGCACTTGTGGGAAGAATATATTCATAATACGATGGTAATGTGCATATGTCTGGACACATTGACGTGCGTTGATTATGTTTTTTTGCTGAATCAAGTGCTCCTGAACAGGGCACTCTAATCAACGGCGCTCTACGCAACCCGCCGAACAGGTATTATGAGCGTTTTCATTGCATATTCTACCGCTGCAATTGTTAAATATCGCCCGGGAGAGATGGATACAGAGACAGGCAGAGGAAGACAGACGCCCAAAGAGAGAATCAAACAGAGAGACAAAGAGAGAGACACAAAGAGACAGATAGACGAGGAGAGAAGCGGAGACAAAGGGAGACGGACGGTGAGAGAAACGGAAAGAGAAAGGGAGAGGGAAGAAGAAAGACGGATATGGAGGCCGGATGTCTGTCGGGTTCCGCTAGTTTTTGATAAAAACAAATTATAGCTAACCATTAAAGTTTACAAAAGCTTTGAAAGCAATGCAATGTCTGAAGTAATGGTAAAACAAATAGGTTATAAGTGACAACATAAAATATTCTATAATAAATTATAAAAAAACATATTCCTCTTTTACTCGTGAATTAAAGTGTATGCGTTCACGTACTGGAATCTAACCAGCAAATTCCAACCACAATGCATGCAATTCGACTCGATTCCCTAGAAGTGGCTCCCGGTGTACTCGTCAACCAGCAGGAGTGGCTTTGGCACGCGGGCGCGGAGATGCCCCAGATGAGCCCCCACCACGTGACTAGAGAGCGCGGGACGTGAGGCGCCTGTTGGAGCCCCTCCGCTAACAGCCGCCCTTCCGTCGCGCGGCGCCGAGTGCGGAGAGGACGACCAAGTGCGAAGCGAGCAGCGTTTAGCGCCGCGAATCCTCGCACGCTGCTTCGTCACGCAGGTTTTCCCAAGCTGTGGACGTGTTTGCACTTCATTGACAGTCGTTCAAAACGTGATGCTCTGAAGTTGAAGAACCACAAACGTACACAATTTAATTTCTGGTTTAAATAGAAACTCAAAAATTGCGTAACTGAATTGTCAATTCTTTGGGTTACATCTAAATTTTGACCGGTGTGTACTATGTAGTTACAATAAAAATACTCTTACTGATGTCAGGGACCTTTTGAAAGTGCATTTCCGTCCAAAGTTTGGGGTAGATTACAATACCGATTCTATAAGAGAAACTAAAAGTTATGTTTTTAATAAAATACGTTTATGGTACTTATTGTAAACTTACAACGAGAAATTATTTCAGATGGAAAGAAAACGTACTAACCTGCTCCTCACGTTGGCAATTAATTATTCCTTCGCCGTTTTCGCATCAGAATTATATATTATCGTAGTGTTTTATGTGATTTTAGATTTCGTCGCAGCCTGTAAATTGCGAAGCATTTCCAAAATTCGAAGTGCTGTAGTGGACACGGGAGGTCATTTGAGAACAGCGTGTGCACTACAATTTTGGCAGCTGGATGGCGGGCATGATTCTGACAGCCTAAAATTACAAGGGCGCGCGCGATTCCTAGAGGTCAGATTTTTAAAAAAATGCATTTTTTGTTATTTAAGGTCGCATTAACATCTAGGTTATTAGCGATCACTATTGCATTCAAAGGTATGGTAAGTGTGAAGATGACATGATATGGTGATGAGAGGAGTGAAAGGATGAACAGAAATGCAACCATGCCCGAGACGAAACTTGAACCCGCGATCCTTCGATCCGAGATTGCTACGGCACTACTGCCCTAACGATCCTGGCCATCTGGACCGGCAAATGCATTTTTATTCGTTTCTATCAGAAAATATATTTTTTCTTCGGGAATATTAGAAGTACGCTATAGAAAAAGAGAACTTATCAAAAAATCTGTGCAGAACTGGGAAGACTCATTTAAGTGAGAAGAACTCATTTAACTGAGAAGACAACGGGGGAGATTTTTACCTGCCTAAAATAACTCACCCTGTAATAAAGCATTATTTTACATCAAAACATATATTTGAAAATTAATCATTACTTATGACTATATTGAAGGAAATTACTTTCTACTTTTTTTCAAAATTACTTTATTTAAAGAAAAATAAGTACATTTCAGTGTTTTGAAGATTCAAAATTGAAAATGTTACAGAATTACATATTAGCTAAGAACAGAGATTGATATAATTTTTCTATACGTTTACTGAATGAAAGGGCTAACTCATATTAACAGAAAAAATGTAAACGTAAACTTAAAAATCTTGAATTCATTGAAATGTCCCAGCAAGCACCACGATCATATTGCGCAGCAAGCGCAACAGGTGTACGATGTCTGCAGGGAGTGTGTGGAGCGGGAGGGAGGTGGGGGAGGAGAAGCGGCTCTACAGAAAGAGCACGGAGAAAGTAGCACGGGTGCCTTTACAATCACATCGCCCCCGCTCCGCCACCACCAACTTCAATTTGGCGCCCACGCGCCGCAACGATCAACGCTGACGTTGTTCTCGGCGTCGTCGATGTTCGTCTACATCAGTTTGCATCCTCGCTCCCCACCGCCGCAAATCCTTGCGATCCTTGTAACAGATACACTTGAACGTTGCCTAATTACGCAGTTATTTCTCTTAAATGTTCATGTGTGCAAATAAGAAATAATTATTCATAATAGTAACTAAAGAATTCATGTTTCATTAATATTCATCTTTTATATTTTATTTTCACTTTTGAATTAAAAAATCTTTACCATATTTCAGGCCGTGAGATTCAAATCTTAATTCACCCAGGTAAACGTCATAACGTTATTCTATTGTTATAGTCGTCTATTTAATGAAACACTGATTTAAGAAGCAAACACTGCTCTTCATGGCTATTGAAACTCGTCATGACTGGCAATCAACTGTTGATGCTCAATACCATTCTGATCAGTTTAATGAGATACACTTTATGGTTATCAAGGCACCCAACGTGTTAAAGTATGAATACTTAAACATATGCATAACACAAAAAAACGCCAGAAAAGGCAAAAATGTGTTTGCTGAACACTAAACTAATAACTTGTAACGAATTGTACGATTATTTTCTGATAAAACGTGTGTATTCATACACGTAATAAAGCAATATAGCTATTTTGTCGGTCTTATAAGTGCGTTAAATATAGGGGAGCGCCGTAGATCCGAACCTGGTTTTCAATAAAGAGCCAGTTTGTGGCAATAATATTAAGTAGTTCAACCAAGGCTCAAGCATTTCGTTTCGTGCATTATAGAAAAACAAGACAAAAACCGGTTATATGACTTGTTGAAGTACTCTCTTCCTCTGGAATTAGAAATGTACGTAAATTAAAGTTTTCACCATAACCAGTTTGCTTTCAATGTCGTTCAATATTACCACAAACACTCGAAAGTCGAACGAGAGGTTTATTTTATATGATTAGGTTTTGAGTTCATATTAAAGTTCTGACACTAATCTGTGCTCTCTTTATATAGCTCTGGAACTTAAAAAATTAATAATGACAATCATAAAAAGTAGCATCAGAATCTTCAGGTTCAGTTTTATAGTACTCATGTGAATAAACCTTCAGATATTTTACTTTTAAATATGAATGCCCTTGTCTTACGCAATCATTAACATCATTTAAACATTTTTTGTTTGTTTCGTGAAAACTTTATCTCTGGAATGCGTAGTGTTCAAAGACAACGAAATCCTAGGTCGCGTCGTACTCTTTTATCCGAAGTGCAGTTAAGTTTTTAAAAGGCAATATAGACACGATTTTCTCTGTCAAGAACGTATGAAGTTCACAAAAAAAAACTCAAAGTGCACAAAGTAGGGTCAGAATAATTAAAAAAGAATATGTCGCAAGGCTCATATTTTCACTGCCTTCTACAACTATTTCTATTACTTTGATAGGTTCTAAGTATTCCGAATAATGTCAAGTCAGCTAAACCAGAAAAGAAATGAACATCTTTCTTCACTGTTTCCTGGTTGGTCAACGCTAAAGGTGATCGCGCACTTCCTGTAGGGTGCCATCCGAGGAGCGTATGCCTTTGCATTTGTAGGCCCATTGAAAGGCATTTTCGCCCTCGGGGTCGTCGACCCTTCGAACGCTCTCGTGGTGGTTTCGACACCGGCGCGGGCGGCCGTCTACTTCAGCCTCTCCACTCGAATACCTCTTGCGGCGCCGCGCGGCTTTCCCGGCGCCCCACGCCGCCGCGCCACGCCGCCGCGCCGCTCCGCGCCGCGCCGCGTCTCCCCCGAAACGCGACAGCGCGGAAGGTTAATTCATTCTAACTGTCCCCCTGCGGCCCTCGTCTGTGAACGCCCGCCGCTGCCGCCCCTCCCGCCGTTGGCAACAGCTTGGGGCGTTCTGTCGCAACCTACCAGCCCGTTCGCCAGCGAACGGATTTCCGTTAGTTTTCACAAGAGAAATATTCGTGTGCACTGCATTGTTCTAAATTGTCTACTGGACGCATCTTTTGTTGTTTCTCCCCTTACTTTGTCTTCTTCTTCTCCTCCTCCTCCTCCTCCTCCTCCTCCTCGTCCTTCTCCTTCTACTCCTCCTCTGCTTCTTCTTCGTCTTCTTTTTCCTACTTTGCATTTCATCTCTGGTGTTGGTAAGACCAAGTGTTACCAAACACACCAATACCCCTAGAGGCTATGGAACTTTCCTTTTCCATGTGTATGAATCGGTTACTTTTAGAATCCTCAATTATTCATTTCGTACAGATTTCATCTACAATTTTTACATTCTATAACTGTTAAACCTGCATCAATAACTAATTCTGTTAAGCGGCTAACTCCCACAAAAACCATTATTTCGTTTAATGGGTTATTGATTCCATAAGTTACAAATATTTTCTCTTTGCTGAGGACTCTAGTTTCGCAAAGAGCGATCACAGACATTTCGTACTTTGCCCTGTATTAAACGATTCTCTCTAGCGGTTATAAACTGTAATAGAATGTGAAGTGGCTGAGCATAAATACTTTGTACAACCTGTGTAAATATCCACCTGTATTGTTCCATCATCTCCTTTAATGGTGATTTATACGTGAAATTGTTTATAGCTTCTTAAGTCTTTCATGGTCAGAAGATAATATATTTTCACTAACGTCTATCCTCCCTATTATTATCTCCATACATGAAAATCATATTTCACAGTATTTAATTTTGATGTAGTAGACAGTCTTGAAATAGAACGTAATAGAGTCGATTTCGTATCTCGACTTGTTTGGCATGAAATGAAAGTTTTTTCAATGTGTTGGATAACGTCTTTCGATTTTTGTAATATTTTTTTAATAATAAAAACAGCAGAAAATCGAATATTATTCAGAGATACTAAACGTGGAGTAAACAGTGTACCAGATGATGTTAGGTTACTGAAAGTAGAAAACCATCTCCCTTCTAATGGAACTATTGAGTTGCTGGCAGTACAGCACTGCAGCAAAAGAAATGCGCACAAAAAGTGTTTTGTGCAATGTCAGATCACATGTGTTGAACCAATATATTCACACTGATTTTTTTTCCTTTAGTGAGTTATATGAACTTGAAACACTTTTTATTGCCTATTTTATTGTATTTCAAAACTAGATAGCAATATTGTTTGTAAAATCTAACAGGTAAGTATTTAACCTGAAAGGGTTTTATTTAAAAAAATATATCTACCTTAGACTATGATAGCAATGCTATTATTGCAAAAGATCTCTACGTATAACCCAAACATTTTCTTCTTGCAATGAAGCTAAAAGTTAATGTAATCACTTGCTTTTAAAATAGACGCATATATAATTGGAATCTATGCTCTTATGTCCAAGTCCTATTTGTTTCTCTGTCATTTAGTCATTCTTTATGAACTTGCTTTCGCACACTCCTACCTCGTTCGCCATCTACTAACTGCAACTGGTATGTTTAATGTCAGACGGCCAGTGATTCAGATTATGTGGATAATTGTCCTTATGTAAGGCAGTCGTTTTATATTCTCCCTAAGGGGTCTGTATCCGGTCGTTTAAATCAGAAATTTGCGAAACCAAGGTTAGATGCGAATGCCTCTCTCACGTAGTTTTATTGCTGAATAATAAATATAAATGGAATACATTGGTCAAGTACGGAATTAAAATATATCAAGATCTTCAACACTTAGTGCCACCTTCAGCAGAGGAAGTGATTATGAGCAATAACTCTTCAATTAAATTTAACATTGAAAAACTGGTAATTATTCTTGAGAATGAATACGTAAGGAATTCGTAAAATTGTCACAAATGTATTCTTCTAGATTCCACATCCGAAAAAATGCATTTTCTTTCCAGAAAAAGGAGTTTATTTGCTACCACGTTTTATCCTACATGAATTACTCTCTGACACAAATTATACTATTATTCTACTACATTACATAACACTCACTGTAATGTAATATTTCATTCAAACTCACATTGAGTGCTGTTCGATTCACTTCAAATGCTCCTATTTCGTAAAAATCTGCTCCAAGCATGTTTCATCCTATCCACAATTTAAATACTCTTCAAGTGACCAAATGTATTAAATAAAGCACTCTTTGTAGAAAAATACTTCATGATTGCTTATCCTATACGTTCTAATCTTGAAAACGCTTTCAAATTGTTTTCTAAGACACATTTAGTTCAAAGCGAGATCTAGTGGGCGCGTAGAAGTACAGTGCTGGCAGACTTCCTTGCATCGACATCTTTTTGCTTCGCATCTCCCTCCGTGTCCGCCTGGAGGCGTGGCAGAGCACAACGTGCGTTGGAATTGTACCAAAGAGGGAGTGGTAGCTCGCGTTGGCGGAAGCCGGCCGGCGGAAGCGGCGACCTCGATCGAACCCTCGACGGGGCGGTTCTGCGGTTCTTAAACGGCAGGTTGCAATTCCTTCCACTTCTGCCTTCACGGTTCAAAATTAATGCACTTTTCGAGTTTTGTGGTCGTTTACGGATAATTGGAAAACGCCCTGTTTACAACACTGTACTTTTTTTTGTTCGTCTTTGCATTATGCGATATTTTTCATCAACTTGTTTTTCACTTTTGTCTTGTAACATTTTCATACCACTAATAATGAAAATGAGTTGTTTGGACGATTGTTAGGTAGGAGTGATTTCTACATCGAAAATAAATTGCGGCATAACGTTTGAGAGGTCAGGTAGTCCCTGGAGTGAAAAATTATATTTATTCTTATTAATTATGTGTGCGTGAACAAATACGATCTCAATGAACTATGTATACTTTTACCTATTTTCATATCAACACCAGGCGAATGTCAGAGTTCAATCTGTGCATGAACAAATGAGATCTCAAAAAAATCATGAGTACTTTTTGACTATTTACATATCAACACCAGGAGAATGCCAGAACAGTGCCCTAACAAATTGGCAATTCACTGCACGCGACCTTTCCTTCCTCTTTCTTGTCCTCTACTAACTCCTTATTTACATACACATACAAACATACATGAAGAACACAACCATGTGTAGGGAGTATAGAGTTTGTCGCAGCTGGGTCGGTGCCTCGCTGAGGGGAGATACCTCTTTGGGGAAAACCTCGCAGGCCCACCTGTTGGTCGACACCATATCTCACCATCAAGCGCGTGAAGTTCATTGTCACCTTCCGTGAAAAAGCATGCACATCACTACGGAGCGGATTTTAATGTAATGTCGTTTCTTTTCTTTTCACTTTAGAACAATACCGTATAGAATAGAAATTCAATTTTTGTAATAACGAAATGACCCATTTTTATGTAATTTTTTTGCCGATTTTTCAGCCGATTTCGCGATAAATAAAGGCAGATATGTTCTTTTATAGAACAGTCCAAACCCAAAGTTTGCAAGATGAGTTCACTTTAACAAAAAGGAAGAAGCCTCGTCAGTAACATATCCAACAGGTTGAGTTGTTCACCTGAAGTGATTTTGATCAAATTTTTTCCGTCATTTTCCTTTAGTTTTAGAGCATTTTTAAAGCATTTTAAGAGCATTTTATCGTTCATTTTTGGCATTGTTTTAGGTCATCAAAAATTCCGTCCCCTACACACCACTAATGGAAGTAATGACAATAGCGATAGACGCTCCCAAAAACACGAAATACTCAATCTGCGAATCGATCAATCGCAAACGCACGCACCCGAGAGCCGTCTGGGCGGCGCTCAAGCGCAAGCGCGGCGATGCGAGGCGTTGCGAGGCGAGGCGTGGTGTGCGTGACGCAAGCCTTCTGTTGCAGTTCTACTCGGTGGACCCCGGCGCGACGCCCGTGCGCCTCCCGAAGCCCACGCCCGGCGGCGCGGCGCCGCTCAGCGTCGACGACTTGGACATCGTGCCGCTGCACAGGTGGGAAGCTGCGCGCCGCCACGCGCCGCGCTTCGAATGGAAACAAGCTAACCCGTTGCATTATCAATGCAGAATAGCAGAGCTATCTTCTACAAAGTAGTTTATTACAATGAGACTTTTAGTAAACTGAAAACTCAGCCATACACGTGTCTCGGAAAAACGTCATCCTATCAGTGGCTCTACAATATTGAAAATGAACGAATAAATTAGCAAATTAATAAACCAAGAAATACAGAAGAAATACAAAGTATAAATTAACCCTTTGAGTTTTGTATACATAGGGTACATATCCAAGTAAAATGTATTAAATATGTGATAAATAGTTTAATTTATGTTTCTTGGTTATGAACATGTTTATGGCTGAGTTTCCTGTTTATTAAAATTCATATTGTAATAAACTACTTGGTGGTTGATACCTCTGCTATCCTGAATTAATAATCATAGTGTATAAAATGTATTGTCATTTCAGTGACAATTTCGTGTTACTTTATTCTGACATACTGAATGAATATTAATTTACTAGAATTATGAAATGTTCTAAAAATGTTTATTTTTGACTTGACAAGAAAAGGATGGTGATCAAATTATAGCATTAAAATGTCAGGTTTTTCACGATCCTATTATTTTCACGGTCTTGTTAATCAGATCTGCTTCTGACGGTCCTTCATTAATCCGTTATAGCGTGTGCATGATTGCAATGTATGACAAAGGACATTCTATTTATTTTGCCTTCTCCGCCTGGCAGCGTGCATCGCGAGTCGGGCGGCGCCACGCGACTGGCGGCGGGCGCCAGCCCCTGGCAGAAGGCGAGCCTGCAGGTGCCGCGCTCGGAAGAGCGGCGCCAGGCGGCGTCCGCCTCCGCCTCCGCCGGCGACCCCGACGGCGACGCCGCGTCGTCCTCCAGCGCCTCGGAGGACGCGCGCGCGGCGGCCGTCGCGACGCGCACGCCCGTGCCGCCGCCGCGTCGCAAGCGCCAGGCCAAGCGCAAGGTGGGCGTGGCGCGGCCGCCGCCCCCGCGCCCGCCCTCCATCGCCGACCCGCCGCTCGAGGCGGACAAGCGCAAGCAGAAGCGCGAGGATCAGCCCATCATGCAGCTGCTCAGCCCGCCCAAGCCGCGCCCCAAGAACACGTCGACGGTGTCGCTGCCCGAGTGGCGCGACCTGGAGCGGCCCCAGCCGCCCCCGCAGCCGCCGCGCCCCGCCTCCGCCAGCCCGCGCCCGCAGTACCTCCGCCCGCCCAGCCTCACCTCCGTCTCCGAGTCCACGCTCGAGCGCGTCGAGACCTACCTGCGCAGGTACCAACACACCCTAAGGATTAAAATATATTTTGATTATAGAGAATCAATCAATTCCAAATAGAATGTTTCTTTGATTGGTATTTTTTTATGTTTTCAGGATTAGTATTTTTTTTGTGTGTGTGTCTATCATCAAGAGATATTTTAATCCATAACATTTAACAGACCGGCACAAACACACCGTAATAGTGTAATTATTGTTCGAATGTAATGCATAATGTTGAGGTTTAAGAGTGTGCGTTCTAGTGGACAGACATTCCACCCTGCACTTAAGTTTTTATTTTTTTATATAATTATTCTATAACTTTGTACTTATTTTTTCAAAAAAATTTGTCTTTGTCATTGCTACGATTGGACCTTTTATAAAGAAATACCCAGACACCAAGGAGGGTAATACTGTTGACTTATAGAAAAAAATCTAACGACTGGACTTGTGTGATTGAATTTGATTTGGATGATTATACTTGCCACCAACTGGATACTGATCAGGGCATTCTAAAATGTTTCCATTGCAACAAAATTGTATAGTACCATATGGATCGAAACAAATGTCTTTCTTTCTTTCTAGGTGCAGGAGCTTCGGCAGCATGCCCAGCGGCGAGCTGGTGGACAAGCTGTCCAGCATCGACGCCGACTCGGACGGGGACGACGATCCGTGGGACGGCATAGACGACTTCGAACACGCCTTCCAGCCGGCCAAGGGAAGCCCTCCGCACACCCCGCGCTCTCGTTTGGACGGTCGCAAGCGCCGCTCGGGCGCGAGCGCGTCCACCCCTCTGAGCGCTTCCAACAAATCCGCGTCTAAACCTACCGGAGAGGTTCCAACCCCTTCCCCACCACCCTCCCCTCTTCCCGAGAACGGAGAAACACGCGGCCGATTCTTCGTCTCCTCCACGGAGGACGACTGGTTCAACAAGAACTACGAACGGGAGAATCCTCCAGCGACCACTAACGGACCTGAGACGGATCTCTGCGAAGTTAAGAAAGAACTGCAATCGATCATTTACGATTACAACCGCACCAAAAAGATTTCGACCTCCTCCATGGAGGTGCTTCCTACTCAGCCGATCCGCACCACGCCCAAGAAGAAAAAGATCTCCGTGGCGAGTCTGACCCCTCCGCCGTCTCCCGTAGCGTCCGACCTGGAGGACGAGAGCACCCCGTCCGTGCCGGCCAGCGCCGTCATCAACGGCGAGGAGAACGTGGACGCCAACACCCACTCCACGCTGCTGCGCCTGCTCAGGGAGTGCCAGAACATCGAGGGCGCCCTGGAGCAGATGGGAGTGGAGGACAACGACATGCCCCAGGTGCACTCCGCCTTGCGCAACCTGCGCGAGAACCACAGGCATTTAAAGGAGACCAGCAAACAGACGCTGCGCAGTTTAGACTCCGGACTGGACGTGCGGAGCTCGTTAGAGAGAGCACAGGAACCCCCCACGTCCGCCGACCAAACAGAAACCAAGAAGAACGTCGACTCTGGGGTGGACGAATCCGACGATCTCCTGGCTCCTCGCCGCACGATCAAGGCCGCCCTGCCGCCGCCGCCGGGCAGCGCGGGCGCCGACGCCGAGGGCGCCGTGGTGCGGCGGAAGCGGGAAGCTCGCGAGGACGACGACGACGACGACGGCGGCGGCTCCAGCAGCGGGCGCTCTTCCATGACGCCCTCGCTGTCGGAGCTGGAGGCGGCGCTCAGCGACATGCTGGAGAAGTCGGCGGCGGCCGGAGACGACGACCGCGCGAGTCCCATCCCGCCCGAGCGCATGGAGGCGGCGAAGACGGCCGTGGCGGCGGCCAACGCCGCCGTCGACGCACCCAAAGACGACGCGGCCAAGACCCCCGATGCATCCACGGCCCCCTCCGCCCCCGCGGACCCCGCGCCCGCCATCATGCGCATTCCCAAGATATCAGTGACGCACGATAACGCTCCCAGTGTGCACTGAGTGCGCGCCGCTGCCGGGAGATGGCGCCGAAGTGGACGTCTCGATCAACTACGTGCTATTAGCTTAGTTTGAAAACGATGAAGGATCTGGCGCTGCGACGCGGAAAGAGTTCTGAATTTCTGATTATTTTTAGTTTAGAAAATAACAGGAACATTTTTGACATAAATAAGAAATTTCATTTTCAATTTGTTTTCAGGAATACTTTTTTTTCGTTTTCAAACTTATTGCTAACACAGGTAGTTACATGTCATGACTTGAAAACATGTATATTGAAATCAGAGTTTTCATGCCTTCGGGCAGCTAGAACTCCATCACAAACATCATTCCATTTCCTATATACTCATCTATAAATATTAAAACTATGAAGCATTTAAGTGGTTTTTGATGCAAGAGAAGTACTTTAAATTTATTATTACTTAAAATTATGAGGCTCAAATCTAAATAGTTCTGTGCTACATTTACGTCAAAATTAAGATAACCATTTTAACAAACTCGCCACATCGATTATTACATTTTAAACATAAAAGTAAAAATATTGTGATATTCATGTAAACATGACGCTGAGCTACGAAAGCTACATTGTACAAAAATATATGTTATTTACTTTGTGGCGAGAGCCGGCAGATTGAACTTTATACTTTTAATTCTCGATGAGGCATAGGACTAAACAGAGCCAAGTCCTTCATTTTGATTTTTCAGAAACAAGAAGTTATTTTTTTATTGATTAACAATGCACTACAGACTTCACCCGAAAGTTCCAGGAAATTGAAACAATTTTCAAGATTTTAGGACAGTTTGTACTCATTGATGACCAAGTCATAATTTTAAATATTCATAGAGTTCAAGTGCCTTTCTTACTTATGTGTAAATATAGTGTGACTGATGTACGTGTGCATGCTTTGGTGATTCCTGTATCATGATGTTGTTTCATTATATATCTCTATAAATCAGTTTCTTTAAGATATTTTTTTTGTTTTGAGTAATAATATGTATGTTGGTGTATTTTATCTAGTAAATATTTAGATCGAATAAAGAACCAATGACTGTTGAGTTCAGTAGATGTTCAGCAGTAAATGCTGGTTAGAAACTCACAAATGTAGATAATTGAATATATTGTGATCTAAATAAATCGTTGAACTGTATTTCTTTCGTTTCATTTTTGTATTCTATGTTCTTTTTATGCCAGACTTAAGCGGAAATAAGAAATTCGAAGTATATTATAAAAATGAATATTTTCCTAATTTGATCGGCTATGAAATGCTCCTCGATCGTATATTTCTCATACGTATACGACGTAACAACTTACTTTTTGTTCACAAGAAATATTAGTAAAGTACTGAATACCATCAACTTTTTGAAGCAATTTATTTATCGTATTGTCACGCACAGGAACCATAAAACAGCAAATGCAGTCTAATACATCACAATGTGACAACAGTAAAGAATTGATAATTTTCTTGAGCGTATAATAATAAATAATTTCATTTCCTTTATGCTAGTAATCTGGAAAGCCACACTTTGTAGCAAGTAGAAAATACGATATCTTCTCCCCTTCGAATGTATGAAGAATATATGGAAAGTTATATTTTATTTTAATACTTTTCGGAATATTTTTCAAATTATTGTATAGCTTGTATTATTGATTTATTATATTGTATAAAAGTAGTAAAGTTAAGCAGTGTTATGATATAATAATTTTTAAACAGTAGTAATAAATAAATATAATATTTAATTATTTGCACGTGAAATTTAGTTGGATATGAAATAGAAAAAATAACAGAATTTTTGTAGTACCTTCCCATGTTATGTTTGCATTCCAAAGGTTAGCCTTTGATACGGAGACAATTGCATCAATTTCCAATCAATTCCCTTTAGTTAATTTTTGTGTGAAATTCATTCTGACCATTCATCCATGCAATCTTCCATTTCTTGAGTTGTTTTCACATTCCTTTTGCCTTCTCTACAATTCTTTCTCTGTCTTGTCAAAAAATCTACATTTTAACAATGCTTAATATATCTTTTTAAAGAATTATACTATTCTATATAACTACAGTTCCGCCACGATTTTAATATTCACTCTATTTTCTTTTCTTAGTTCTTCTATAGTTCTTTTTCACTCTATTTTCCATCGTCCACATCCGTAACATTTCTACCACTTCTAGTTGTCACTCTTATTCGTATCCACCAACACTCTTCCGGAATCCGAATAATTTTTTTAAAATTTTTTTCATAACTAACATGCTTTTTGCTAATATGTTGTATTTGTTTTGTATGCTATTTTATTAATAGAAAGACTGGAAGTACAAGCAATTCCGAAATTTCCGAACAGTAAAATTATTTTTGCTGTATTTGAGAAATGAGTAAATGTAGAAATAAATTAGTGTAAAGTTATTTTTTGCTTCATGAACATTAAAATTGGTTTTTAAACCTCAATTTCCTCGTTTAAACTAATGTATTTCGAGTTTATGAACAGTATTTTAGTTTGATAATAATAATAATAATAATAATAATAATAATAATAATAATAATAATAATAATAATAATAATAAACGTATATAAATAATAACGTGAAAACATACTGACGTGGTAGCGATAAAACAAATATTATGAAATGTAAAACCTGATAAATCTGATAATCAACTTTAATGACTCAGATAACTGATCAGCGTTAAAGCACAAATTGGTGTTGTTTTTATGAAGATGAAAATATAAATATGAATCAAGATTGTCTTTGCATTTGCTTCATAGAAAATTGTTGTGCTGGTCTCCTTCAGTCCGTGAATATATGCTTTATTAAAATAATGTTATCGATATTTATTACTAAAATGCTTCATTTGGTTGTACTTTAAACTTCGAGTACAAACAAATAACACCCAGAACTGAGGAAGAGGAAACACGAAGACTTACGAAACATCACATATGGCCATGTGCGATGTTTCCCATTGCGCAGGCATGTTGTGTGGGTTGCATACTACAAAGGCAATAAGGAAGTTGAGTGTGTCTACACCGTAGGCATTTTCATTAGATCATTTTCATTCTTCATATATGGTATATTATGAATTTGTACTTTAGCTATTCCTGACTATTCGGTACGAACGACATTTATTATGAATATATTCAACAGAATTTCAATATTATCTAATGCTATTTACAAATAAGCCACATTTTTCATTGCAATGCGAGAATTATACTTGTGAGAAGGCACACTATAAAAAAATTTCTCGGACTAATGAACGGTTACCTTGTCCCATAAAATTGAAAACTTAAAATATTTTTAAAGACCTTAAAAGAAATTAATTTATAATTCAATTGAGATTTTTCTTAACCCCCCCTTTCAGAGCCAGGCAGAAATCTGCCAGTACATGCTCGTCTGTCCTTGGTACAACTTTTTACGTTTGAAATGTGACAAGTGCACACCTTATTCGTTAACATCGCCATGTTTTTTAAAAGAAATCAAGTGAGTGTGAAGGAATTGTTAAGATACATATCACAACTTCATGTGTTTTCTGTAACTAGTTCCGTACAGTTGTCAGATTTCTACTTGTATAAAAATGGTTTCAAGAAATTGTTGAAGAAAATTCATGTACATTTTTCAAAATCATTTAACCTTTCTTGTAAACTTACATATTTCACTTGTTTCCTTGTTTGTGGTCCGACGAAAGTCCCTCCCCTGATTTTTGTTTCACAAATCTTCGCATGCTTCTATTTCAAATACAAAAATCTTCTTCACTTCTTTCCATGACTTTCACAAACTTCATCAAACCTAATTTTATACGAAGAGACGGGAGAATTATATTGTTTCAAATAAGAGAAAATTCATCACATTTCTTACACCAGGTGTTGAAATATTTACCTTAAGGTTACGTCTTCTTTTTGGCGTGGCTTTTACGATTCCTATTCCTTTTGTCTCTCACAAAAAAACAGAAAACACATTTGTATCCAGTATGTAAATTTAAAAGAGCACTCATATTATATACACTTATATGCTTCAATTATAATTTTCAAACAGACCCTAATCTAAAATTAGCTTCATATTTCCTTAGGTTCGTTTCATATTAATATCATGGGTAAGTGAAACTGATGGAAATATATTCTCATTGAGAAAGAGGGGAGCTTTTAAGCTAATTTTTGAATAATAAATAAAGAAACTTCATTCTTCTGATTTGTGATCACGACCTTGAGTATCTAGCATTGATGGAATATTATTACAGTACTGTACATCACTTTCATGAGAAAAAAGTCCTTAAATGTCACTTTTAGAAAACAGCATTTTCTAGTTTCGCAAATTTAAACCGTGTTACAGAAGGAAAGAGAATACTAATATGTTATTTGAAACGCAGATTTAGAGCTCGATAATAAAATTCAGAGAAGCTACTTAAGATATAAGCAGAAAAGATAACAGGAAGTTTCACCAGATTAATATAGAGACACGAATCAATTGTCATAAAGTAGAGACTATAACTATAAAATCGGGACGGGTGACAACCCTACAAGTCCTGACAAGACTACCTCCTCCTTCAATGATTAAACACGAACGTAATAGTTATGTATGCAACCTGCACCTATTATTTATATTTTATATACATAAACAACAATAAGAGCTTACTTTCAATAATGGCAAAAATAACTAATTTATCATAAAATGGATAACAGTATGCTTATAACTCCAAAAATACATGAGATAGCAATTAAGAATACCATGGATGGAATGTTCAATTAAAAATACCACGGAATTGTGCAAAAGTTTGTCTACGGCAAAACCTGAAATGGCCAGTGTAATTCCTCATTGATAAAGTTAGTTAATAATTCAAATATTTTCGTAATTATTTGCGAGATATATTTAATCAATGGATGACTGAAAATTAATAACCAACAGATTTAATATAACCGTTGTAAACATAACTGAATTCCAGGATAAATGTCATCTCTTGAAAAGCAAGTTTCAAAATCATGTGACAGCCACATGAGTGACAACGAGCGTCTTCTTTCCCAGAAGAGATCGTGACATCAGTGGATGACATGTTGCAAGCGAGCGATAAGCCAGCGATATGTCGTTTGGGAACTCAAGGAACTAAAGTGAAGGTGTTATCGAGCTTAAATGGCTTAAATGTCAGAAAATCCATTATCATAAGTTTTATACTAAATGTATACGGTTTTATACCAAATGTACGAGTTAGAAGACATAAAAAAATCACTAAAATCCCTAGTTGATTGAGTTGTAGTTTGAAATATTTAATGCGTCACTGCTCTTTATCAGTTACAGTTGCACATTTTCTTTAAAATCTTGGTGAGTACATAGTGAATAGGTGTTGCGGATTATACGGTTTTCCACTCAGATTTATTTGATCCTGATGATTTTAAATACAATACAATGATAATGTTTAAAGTGTGTAACCCTCAGTCACATAGACATTTTCTGTCACGTAAATGAAAAAACTATATACAAGTATAACCAAACTTATCTTTAAAATAATATTCGGGGCGCAGAGCACTTACGCTTGCAGATACTCAAAATATTGTTCTCATTACATCTAAATTTTGCACATGACAAAATAAGTTTCAAAATTAAATATACGAAATTGCGATAAAATTAAACGGGCTATCCAAGTAAGGCAAACTTTTAGATTTTCAGAATCACATTATTGAAATTAATATGATGAGTTAAGAGCTTTTTTTTATAAAATAAGGTGTAGTTTCATATTTACACTTGTGGTTTGTATCTTTGGACATTTAAGACATTTCGATGATTAACCACTGCACTCGTTTGTGTCAAAATCGTATCGAGAAGCTAATTCACGATCATGTGTGAAACCAGACAGCTGTCCACTCCCATTTAAACCACCTGTGTAGAACGGGAGATAGTAAAATAGTGAATAAATAAATCAGCCTATTTTATACATGTATCTGCAATATCTCGAACGACTCTAATGTGGAATAAAAAGGTTCTTGTCGTTCCATAACCTGTTCTCAACGCCGTAATTCTAAACCAATGCCATATTCCATCGACACTAACAAATGTAGAGTTTCAGTGGATACATGGGAGAATGAAAACCTTCGAAACAAAATATTGATTCTCGGGATAATGTGGCCCCTCGAGAGACCAGAATAAAGTATAACTCCTGTATTTCCCGCACGGGTTTGGATTTCCAGTGAAATAATTATGAGTCGTCATTGCCAACAATATTGTTTTATTGTTGTATAAAATTGTTGGCAATGACGACTAATAATTATTTAATGGGAAATGCCAACGAAAACTCACCACAATACCAATATTGGATTTCCAGGTTTGGTAAGAGAGAACGTTCAGTTATTGGAGCGCGATTTTATTGCGGATTCAACCTACAATTAGAAACTAAATAAAATAGAAGCGTAGCCTACTGAATAATTTATTTCGTTCACGTGTTTTTTGTAGGAATAATTTTGAAACGGCCTTTTCTGACCTTTCTAAGTCCTTTATTTTCTACGGCGATTGGGTTTCGCAATTCTAGATTTATTTATCATATTCATTACGATTATTTATTAATTCAGCTTACTTTTGAGTTTACAATGAAAGTTATATGCAAAAAACCAAAACTCTTCTCATTCCAATCTCCACCCCACTCCCATACATTCCTCTCTTCATTTAATCCATCTTCCCTTCCTTTCTCACACCCCCAATTGCATAATTACTCATGCCACGCCCCCGGCCAAAGGGAAGGCAACTGTTGCCTGTTGGCGGCGAGCCACTCGCCCGCCAGGGCGAGCCCGGCGCAGCCCAGCCCCAGCGCCAGGAACACGAAGGCCGGCTGCAGGTGGATCATCGAGAAGCGACGCAGCGAGCCGCCTTTCGGCTTCGCGCCCCCGCCGCCCGGCTCATTCTCCGTACTCCCCAGGTCGTTCTCCGCCTGCGCCCTCCTCTCCGCCTGCCCCGCCCCGCCGTACACCTCGCGCGCCTCGGAGACCACTTGCTGGTTCCACCACTCCATGATGCCGGACTCCACCACGCGGCTGAACAGCTCGTCCAGCCGGGCGACGAACGGCGAGGCGCGGCTCGCCATGTACGTCTCGAGCATGACGCGCGCCGCCTCCGGGACCACGTGAACCGCCTGGAACTTTTCCGGCGCGACCAATCGCCACGCCTGGATCCCGCGGGACGACGAAAGGAAAGCGGCCTGCTCGCCCGCGGCAAGCGCGTCGAGCTGGTCGCCCAGGTCCTTCCCGGGCGCCGGGCGCACCCGGGAGTTGAGTTGCTGCCACGCTTCGGCACTGCGGTGCCGGAACACGTCGAGGAAGTAGGCGTTTTTCACGTACACGGGCAGCCCGGAAGCGGCCAGCTGCTCGAGGGAATTGATCTCCGGGTCGTGCGGGGGCGAGGCGAAGACGTCGAACAGCTTGCTCTGGAAGACGACGGAGAGGTGCAGGCAGAAGCACAGCGCGGCGGCGAAGAGCAGGCGTTCTCGCACGGAGCGCACGGCCGCCAGCGGCGGGTACGGCATGGCGGCGAGCACTTGCAGCATGCCGTGCAGCGACGAGGCGAAGCTGGCGGGGGCGTCGCCGCGCGTGCTACCGGCGCGCCGGAGGGCGTGCCACGCGGCCGCGCTGGACAGGCTCACTGCCAGCAGCAGCAACCACACGCTCCCGGAGAAGCACCTGCGGGGCGTCCAAAGCACACCCTCGAAGTACCAAAGAATAAAAGAATACAATGTGTATGTTTCGTAAACACAATAAAATTCGTATTTAAATAAATACATTTCGTAAGTTATTTAATCATAAAATTTAATTCGTTTATCTAGACCTGGTCGATTAATGAAATTGTGGATAGTGGGAGCAAATTTTTCGGCCGTGCATAACTTCTTGTTGCTACATGATCACTTATTTTGGCAGTATATTAACCTTGTTTCAAGATTATAGTAATGTTAGTGGGTGAACGCTCATCTAGCATTTCAAATTTTTGCTAACCGAAACATTGGATGAATTAAGTATACTCCATTATGTAGAACACAAATATATATTAGTATTGACCTATTCACGATCAACAAACTCATCACGTTCAACAAATTCAAAAATTTCAACAAGTTTTAATAGGAACTATCCTTGATTTCAAATTTTCAGTTGTCAAATTCGCGTTTAAGGTTACTTTGACTTGTAATTTTGTACTCACGTCAGCAGAATTAAGGTCTAATTGTGTTATTCTAAAGATAGTTAAAATTGATACTGGTAGCGAGAAGATACTCGCAATTTTGTCCACGAAAATGGACAGATCTGTATGGATGTGTCACGTATGTATGTCAAGTCTGTGTCACGTCACGTATGTGCCACGCTGACCCTTGGTAAATCCGTCAGAATTAATATCCAGAGATCATTAAGATTTTTTTCAGGTACTTTACATAAATCTCCTTCAACATTTATAAAATTCTTTAAAATATCAATTTTTTCTTTATTTTTTTTGTGGGAATAGTAGAAAGTGTATTTATATAAATGATTCAGTTTCGATTTTCATTAAACCTCTGAAATTGCAAATCTCAATTTTCAAACCAGACCTACACGTCCAATATTAAACCAAGATATTCTTTATATGTGATTTACAATTGATGGACAAATTAATTGATATTATATGCTTAAAACAATATGGTTGAGTAATAATTATTGAGAATAAGAGAAAATTTTCGGTATGCCGCACATTACCACTAGTTTTATTTTAAAAAATTCTTTGTCTTGTTCCCTTTTCGTCTTCAAAGTATTATAATACTACCTATGAATAATTTACTTACACAATTTTAACATCGGGAGCAAGTTAACTTCGGAAGACATTGTATTGCCGCACCTACAAGAAATCGAGATTTCATACAAAAGAAGCCACATTTATTTCGTCAGATAATTTATAAAATTTTTCCAGACCTTCATTACGATCAGACACTATTTTATTCCTGAATTTCAAAAAGTTATAGATATGTGGACACATTTACTTACATGTAAGAAAAAACTACAACTGAGCTAATGTTAATATCGAAAGTTTACCTCAACTGAAATAGCATGATGACTTTGCAATGAAAAAACGAATTTATCATTAAGTAGTGTGTACTTTTATGAAAATGAACGACACGCACATACGAGCTTCCCTAATTGAGTAACAAGGAAGTACAATTATTGACGCATGTCTCTAATATCATACCTTAACCTTTGATATGCAAAAACCTGATTCAGCACATGGTTCTAGAGCAATCATTGACTAACATATCAAGTGAGTTAAGAAAATACGGAAATTAAAATCGCAATAACATATCACTAATAATCATAGTTATATCCCTCTGGAGTTCCTTGCACGGCAGAAAAGTAACATGGTTAGTCTCATCTAAATAGTTTACTTCAAGTATTTATTTTATTTATTTAAATAAATAAAATAAGTAGTTACATGATTTAGGTCGCTTTAGGCATTTAGGTCGCTGTTTGGTCTTTAGAGGCCTCAGTTACACCCTTTGTAATTCCTTAGTAATCAATAATTTAGCAATTCATTTAAACTAACATATTTTGATATATGTAGCTTTTTTAGAAACACATATGAACACAATGCATATTTGATGTTTTCATTATGTAGAATCAAACTCCATCTTCAAAAGACTAGATGAAAAAAGTGGAATGCAAATTTGGCAGAATAATTTAAATAACGATAATAGTCTTTTCGTAATAGTGTACTGTTAGAATATTTACCTAATACAATCTTACACAGGAACGAAAAACCACTATTAACAGACGTCTATGAAGAATTTAACAGTCCATCGTCCGTTAGGATTTATAAAAACAATAGTCCCAACTGAAGGTGGCCTTTGAATACCGTTATTCCAAAATGTGTGTTTCTTATTTATATATTTTTGTGGTTAAGAAAATGGTATTACGAAAAATGTGAACGATCCACGGCCGAAAACACAAATAAATCACCGAACGGGAACTGCTGCCATCTTAATTTACTAACTTCAGCTGTTTCTTATTTGAAGATTTTTTGGGCTAATGAGGTTATTAGCTAAAAGGGAGTGTTCACTTATTTATCCATAAAGACGTAAATACCTAACTATGCTGTTCTGAACCATTGCAACCGCCCCCAGTAAATGCGCATGGAGAGTCTGTCAACATATGCAGGGTGGGCGTAAGGCCTCTCCTCTTCTTCCCGCTGTACTTTCTTTGATCCTTTAAAATGACTCTGGGCGGTCAGTCTTAGTTATCCATTGCTTATATTATTTTTCACTATAATTTCGGTTAAATATTAAATATGAAGTAATAAACATTACTTTCAGATTAAATTTTGTGACGCACGAAATAAATATTAGACGTTTAAATCCATCGATGGTTTTTGGTCTATATATTATTCACATCGACTGATTTATTATTTAGTGTTTCAGAGCGGGAAAACTGCTGTGCTCATTTGTCCCGTAAGTGTAGAATGTTTTATCATCCGCTGGATGGTAAGATCCGACCGACATCTTGGCGTGAGGGATTTTTCGCGTCCAGGTATATCCCACAACGAAGCACCGCCTCATCCGGGACAAGCTTTACGCTTCCGACTGATCTCCCAGCAAGTGTGATGGTATGGTGCATGTAAGTGTATGTGTTTAAGTAAGGGGTGACGATAGGTCAAGGAAGAGAAGGAAATATCATGCGCGAACCGTGGACCGTGTGTTAGGCAGTGACGGATTTTCAGCGGAGGCAAGTTAGGCCAGGTCTTCTCACAAAGTTTATTAACAACACTAGTATATATATTGAAACACATAGTGTTTCCTTATACTAATTAGAACATTAGCATAAGTAATTAGAATCTATTTTGGACTGTGTGGTACGCACGAAAGCGCGGCGAGCAGCGGTGGGGAGCAAGCAACGGTTGCCGCCGCCTCCGTCGCCGCTGCGAGGGTTTCGTGGGAACGGCGGTTGAAAACCTAGCGCGGCGCGGCGAGGGAATTTCAGCCGTTACGACAGTTGGGTCGAGTCGGCCGTCGCCGAAGGATGTGGCCGGCGTGCTGCCGGCGAGAGAGAGAGAGAGTTGCGGAGAAGTCGTCGGTAGCTGCGGACGTGTGGCGAGAAGCTCGCCGCTTTGCACGGGCAAAGGGAGCACGCGGCGTGTGTTATAGAATTTAGCCCACGCAAGAACAATAAACGTGTTAGGTTGAGATCGGGAAAGTGATGAATATAAGAAATCAGTGCTAGAAAACAGTAAATTGCGCTTATGTTATTTGTCGCGGTGTGTACAATTCCAGAACTGTGTGTATTGCGAGGCTGACGCCGACACGTGCAGTGGCCGCGTGGTTAGTAGTTATATCAAATGACGAAAGACAATTAGAGGGAAGTGCGACGCCGAAGTACCAGGAGCCGAGTCAGGAGGGATTCCAGAGGCCGCCAGCCGAGGCGACCGCTACTCCACCAGCCACCGACTGCGCCCAGCTGCTGCGAAGGTCGGCGACCCCGACCGATGCGAACCGTAACCCAAGCATCGAAGGTATTTGTTGGGGTCCCAAAGGTATGATAAAACTCATGTTAAATTTGATCTTGGTACCAAGGCAAAGCGCAGAGGTATTATAAATAATGTAATTAACAGATTTGGTTTGTGAATAAATCCTGTTTATGATTGTACCACATTTATTGATTAAATTCCCCAATGCTAAATCGACTCCTCGTAGGGACCCATTCACGAAAAAGATACCCTCCTTTAGTAATTTCTTACAGTGAAAGTACCGGCATCACCAGGTACGTCACAATATATATATATATATATATATATATATATATATATATATATATATATATATATATATTAAAATTGTTCAGATTAACTTTGTCTAAAATTGACATAAATGTTTACGGCTGGTGAGTAAACTTTCAAAAGAAGTCGTTTCTCTTGCTGCAAATAGCGTTACAATTTAAGATGGAGCCAAGCACTTCCATGCGTTAGACAGAGGTACGACCAGCAAGTAACACTGTTTCAGCCTGCAGGATACCGACACCGCCAGCCCAAGCTGACGCGCTCCTCCCTGTTGCCATGGCAACGTCCCTTAACCAATAAGAAGAGTAGTTCCGTTTTGTCCAGCTTTGGAGGTGATTTAGCGCGGAGATTCCCGAGCGTCTGGTCGCCACTTGTGAAGGATTGTTGTGGTCATAGTAGTTGCTGTGTGTTTGCGAAGGCTCCTTTGTGTGACAGACCCAGTATTTCAATAGGCACAATAACATCTTTATTTGAAGTGCCGCTTTAGCGGAGAAGTGATCCTAAAAGGGTCGGTCGGTTGTTAGTGATTCTGGGCACGTCAACTACAATCCTAAGAGAAGAGATATTTAATCTAATTGTTTTATTTGGAATGTCGCCATTAACAGTTTACCGGTAAACCAAAGTTCATCGACTTTAAAATTTCACAATATGATTCCGTACTTCAATGTGTCTGGGCTTCCGCGAGTTTTGAACAAACCGTTGTGTTGGGGTACAGCTCCAGCATTTGCCTGGCGTTGATCAGAGAAATCACGGAAAACTACCGATCAGAGTATTCTTCTACAGACTAGAATTCGACCTATGTCAAAAACCCTTCCCCCGTCGGGACTCGCGCTCTAGGACCTCTCGGTCAGAAGCACTACAGTGCCATCCGTTGCCGATTGACACGAAGCCATCCCGAGCAGAGCCGTCCTGTTGTCGAAGTGCGCGCTCACCCGAAGACGGTGGCCCAGGCGGGCCTGGCGCCGCGGGCGCGCGGCGCGACCAGCAGCATGGTGGCGTCGGCGCAGGAGGCGGTGAACCAGGCGAGGCGGCGCGCGGCGGCGGCGCCGTAGAAGCGCGGCTCGCGCGAGTTGAGGGCGACGTCGGCGCGGCCGGCCGCCACCGCGCCCAGCGCCAGCGTCAGCGAGCCGTTGGCTGCGCGCTCGCCGTGGCCGCGCGCCGCCACCGGCGCCGCCGCGAAGCGCCCCGCGCCGCTCAGCACGCGCAGCAGCCGCGTCTCGCGCCCGCGCAGCCCCGTGCCGCACGACTCCTCCACCCCCGCCCCCGCCGCCGCGATCGCCGTCAGCCCGTACGCGAACAGCGCCACGCGCACCGGGTACCTGCGCACGCCACAACGCGCCCTTTGCGATTGAAACATCAAATCTCTAAAGAAGGAAATATTTTACTTTTTACTTGTACGTTATGTGAAGTTTATAACAAGGGAGCGGATTTTAATGAAATGTCATTTTTCCTCTTCACTTTAGAATAATGTCATTTAGTATAGGAATTTATTTTGCGCTAATACTATACGAAATGATCCTTTTTTGTATGTTTTTTTTTTGTTTTGTTTTTTTTGGGGGGGGGCGTATTTCCTTCGATTTCGACTAATAAGTCGTACGTCAATTTCAGAACTTTTTTCGCTGATTTAATGGATTTTAATATCTTAATGGTACTTGCATCAAACAATATTTACGAGGTGCAATAAATGTTCACTACAAAATTCCTGAGTAGCCTATTCGATTTCTTCGCTCATATATTGTAAAGTCAGCTGTTGTGAGTACTATGTAATCAAAGGTTCCTGTGACGCCTATCGACACCATTGACAGTTCGGCCGATTTCGATATATATATATATATATATATATATATATATATATATATATATATATATATATAAAGGAAGATATTTTATTTTACAGAACAGGCCCAAACCAAACGTTTGCAGGCTCATTTGAATAAAAGACGTCTCGATTACATCAGTTACATACCCAACAGCTTGAGTTATTTACTTGAAGTGGTTTAGATCACATTTTTGTACTATTTTTTGTTTTTGTTTTTAGAACATTTTAAGACCATTTTATTGACCAATTTTTGCAATGTTTTATGTGATCAGAATCTGCCCTCTATTTACAACTTTAAAATGTGCCTCGGTGGGCGAGGGGTTCGGTTACTGGCCTTTGAATCCCCAGCGTTCTATCCCAGCCGAGGTGCGCGGATTTTCGAAGGGCGGAAAATCCACAGTAGCCATACCACTCTTGTGGTATGTAACACCCCTGGCGGTACCCTCGGCAAAATTAAATCCCTTCGACACCTCGCCCTTATGAGATCTCACTTTCTTCTAACCAGATTTCGAATACTAAGACTGAGACCGACATCTGATGGAGAAAGTGAGAGTTCCTGGCGTATTTAGGGGATCGCCCACGTGGTGCGCCTGCTCAGAAAAAAGGTCCCCTGACCAGCGTCGGAGGTAAACTTCCAAGGAAGCCTGGGTCGAAACCGGGTGCGGAACATTTGCCAAGGGTAATTTCTAAACTGTTGTTTCTAATCAGAAGCCTGGACAGTATGACCCACAAATTTGAACTGCATCATTTTTTTCTTTATCAGCCTAATTATTTTTGTTGTGAAATGTCATATTACCTCACCCAGAACAATACTTCAAGCCCACACTATCCGATACGTTCCAGAAAATAGGTCTACGTTCATCAAAAACAACTCAAAAGTTCATATAGCTTACCTCAGCCTAACGATGCGACAATGATATTTCTTCAGCAAGTTACTTTGAGTCAGTTATTTGTAACAACAAAGATTTTTTGCCATCAGTTCCCTAGAGTAGTCTCAAATTCATACAATTGAAGTTCAGTAATGACTTATTTTTATTTGCACTCATCAGTTTTGAACTTAACAACTGATACTTATTCTTGGCGTCTAAATTACACAATTTTCATGCCCTAACTCTTCACGCATTATTAAAATTTTTCGGCACCTTCCCTAAACCTTAGCCGGTCTTCAGATTAGTGAAATAGAGATAGACAGCATAATTAACAAACTGTTTTTCTTCGCTTCTAGCATGGAGCTGCGCATAAACACTAGAAAACATTTTCAAACTATGTAACAAGTACAAACGAATGATATGCTGTGTTAAATGATATTATTGAATCCCAAAGTATCAATTGTCATCACACTGACTGTTAAGGACCCAAACCAGGAAGCCCGGGTTCGATCCCCGGTCGGGGTGACAGTTCTTTGAACAATGTGAATTATTAAACATTAAATAACCTAACAAAAAGTAGGTTATATGTGACTATGGGTTGTAACAGTAATTACAATCGGTCCGTTGGAAAGGGACGGGGAGGTCGTTTTAAAACCCGTATGCAACGTTGCATGTTAAGAAATAACGAAGACAAACTCCGGGTTTTGTCGTCTTTGGAGTGTTAAAAGCAACGAGTTAAAGATAGCTCATTTGGTAAAAGTGATTGAACTTTGGTAGCCTTCCCGAATCGGGTTCACCTACAGAATTACACTTTTGGTGTTGAAAATAATGGCTCAAATTATTCACTGAAATGTCACAAGTTACTGAAAAAATTAAAACAAAATAACACAATGTTTCAACTTCCGATTTTTTTCAAATACGGAAAAATAATTTTAAATAAACTAATAAGATCGTCGTTTGAATATTATTAATTCAGGTTCAATAATGGTGCAAATTTCATTCGGTTCTATTTGCAAGGATATAAGGGGGGAAATTAAATTTTCTTGCATTTTTGTATTTGAAACTTAACGAAAAAAGTTTCCGGTGACTGGATTAAGTATAGGGCAATTGAATTCCCATTCTCATATTAAGGACGAGAGTTAAACAAAAAAGTAGGTTTTACTTCTGTATACAGGAGCTTGGTGTTTCGCCTTTTCCTCCTCCCTTCTCCGGGAGACCCATATCATCCGTTATGATACCCCGGCGTGTGTTTGTGTTTAGTGTGTGCGAAAGATTAAAAGAGGTGAGAAGGGAAGATACGGTCCCACACGTGACATAACTGATCCGGGTTCGTGAAAAATTGATTGTGTGTCACCGGAAAGGATTGATTTGAGCAGCTTGTGAGAACTTCTTTCGCTTACATTTACAACTGCTTAAGTTAAAATCGCGCAGTAGAAATTAATTAGGTAGGAAACTTAGCAGTTCTGATAAATCGTGAGTGAAATTAACAGACTACTCCATTTGTTATTTGTCCGCTTGTTTTGAAAATGGTAAGAAAACAGGCTTCTGCGTAAATGTTTCCGACTAGAAAGCTAGAGACAAAAGAGAACGAAATACTTTGAATTTGTTTAGAATCCAGCGTCTCGTTATTTGTAAACTGGCCTAGTGGTAAGTCGTCTCTCACGTCGCTCGGTGTTTGCAAAAGGAGGTACTTTTACAGGGACAATGCTACTGAACTCGAATCGTCTCATGCTCAACGCATTGGGGGAATAATGATAATTCGGTCAATTATAACTGAACAATTGAGTTTGTTTCCATCTTATTTATTGGAAGTAGTGCACCATTAGAATAATTTATTTTCTTGTTTATTATGTGTCCTACCACGATGCAAAGCCAGCGAAAAGGGACAAATGAATTTCGAAGTGTTCAAATGTCTGGAATTACATTGCTTTTATCTTATGCCTAAGATATATTTTTAGGTAAATCCTTTTTTTTTTATTGCAAACCATTGCTATGGTACATTTTTATCAGTTCAACGGTCGCAGAGATGTAGTACTACAAACAACATTCAGTTGAACTGAACTTTTATCAAAAGGTGACACACCTTTCCCTGTGCGGAAAAGCGTTGAAACTGCTCATCTTATCTTCTTTGCTCAGTATACAAACGAATATTTTGCGTTGAGCAAATGAAGGTTGTGTGTGAATATCTACATTCTCTGCATGATATGGAGTTGAATTGTAAACATAAGTCACTCCTCGGCAAGAAAGTCAATGTGTTTATTATCTGAATGTGTATTTAATTAAATATAATGCAAAATTAAATTCCAAGTAATTTTCCCAGATCAGCTCTCAAATATAAATTACCTTTAATGAGCGTTTATACGTTCAATAAACGTGCCAATTTTACCAGTTAAGAGTTTGCGCGTCTCCTGTATAACGAACTTTCCAACATTTTACCGCGACTTCATCGCCACTAGTGTTTTCAGCCCCGTACTGTACCTCCACGCCACCCCAGTTCTCTCCTTTACTCCTTTTGATCCTGACGAGGGTGCAGTTTTGACTGGACAAGAGCGAGACGCTACCTGCTCTAAAGAGACTGAAACCACGACCCTGTATCTTTAAAAATTAAGAGCCTGAGGGTTTCATTCGTGGCAATTTTACTGGCTGGGTTGTAGCCCCAGACGTTAGCATTTCATTGGACGGGTAGAATGGAGCGGGTAAACTTCACGTATCTCAAATTTAACGAACTAGTTTCACCTTCGTAGGTTTTAATTAATAACAAATCTTGTACAGGTTTTTACGCAAATAAGATGATCAGGTACAGGTTTACGCGCAAAGAAGAGCAAATTCTATATTCAACCACCAATCTGCATCACGAGGATAACCAGGAGACAGCAGGTTCAAATAGTGACACCTTTGTCTACAGGGTGGCGGGCAGAGATGCTGGTTTTGAATTGGGCGAGTAAATTGTACTACTATGACCATCTCTAACCGAATGGCACGTAGTTCCTTTTAGTGTACGATACATTCAGTAGCAGAAACGGGGCCATTGTTGCCTCAAAATATTTTTTTCTAATATTAAATTTATTTAAAACCATTACTACATATTGATCGCATTGCACCCAAAAGAATGATCCCAATTTGTAAAGGTTACGAATGAAGTACAAATTTGGCTAATTACTAAATTGGACAGTTACTGCGCACTTTATCCCAAATGGGTGGAGGAAGCCTGAAGTAGGATCAGATTCGCAGCTCGTGTAGGTGAAGGAGTACGGTGAAGAGTACCATATACATGATAAACGGAGATCTGACTGCTGTTGAGAAGTTTCTAAGATTGGAAAGAGAATCTATGTAGTTTCGCGTTTCACTGTGTCAGCCCTACATTTCTATTTTCCCGATGCCACCAACGCTATTCTCCTATCACCACAGTTATCTCTTTGCTGTGCATTTCCGAGTTGTCGACAAGACTCCGGTCTTAGGCCTTCGCAATTTTCACAAAGTCTGTTCACAAAGTCTGGAGTCTAACCTATGCGTAATTTGCCACGTATTATTATACCAAAATACTTCTTGAGAACACGCAAGGAGTAACTTTTCCTTACAGCCTTTTATATTATTTCGTAATACGTAGCCCCATTTCCTGAAAAACACCTACTTTGTGTATCGAGGAAGGAACGCTATCTTTATCAGCACTTAGTCATTTCCCGCCTACGCAACGCAGTTTAATAAAATGGATTATTCATTCCATGCTGTGACGACAGTCCATCGTGAGTGTCAAATGAGGACTCTGGAAAAGTCCCCGACAACGATGTCGACGCTTGCACGGTGCAAGTCGACTCATACTCCCCGCCAAACCCCCCTGGAGGAAAGGGATGGGCTCTTGCGCATCGCATCCGTCAGCCAATAAACTTCAGGCACCAGTTTGCGTCCCATTTTAGCGGGAATTTTAAATGCCAAAATTATCATAAAAATACGAAGAACTTAAAAAAACAAAAATGTTTTATTTTAATTACACTTTTATCGGGTAATTTTTAGTTCAAAATTGCCACTTTCAAAATATTTCTGAATACTTTTACGCTCTCTATGCCAGATGGCGGACAATAACTCGTCTGGCTTTTCACATGAAGTGCCCAGGTCGTTGTCACGTGGTTCGTGACAAACTGGTGCCAATCAGCACGAGCATAAATCGTTGCACCGGAGGAGGCCACCCATCTCTTTCCCCCCCAAAGCATTCCCGAGCGCGTGCCGGCTTGGCCGCCGGTGCACACGCACCCGCGCAGGTCGCGCATGCGGCGTCGCAGCCGCTGGTCGAAGTGCGGCACGTGGCGCGGCGCGAGCGCCTCCAAGCGGCCGCGTCGTGCACCAGCGCCGCCGCCCCGGACCTCGTGGACGGGCCCACAGGAGCGAGCCGCAGAGGCGGCGCTGGTATGGGTGGGGCCGGTGGCGAAGGGGTCGAAGGAGAAGGCGACGCTCGTGCAGCCTGTGACCACTAGGAGCGCCCGCGCCGCAGAGTGCCGCTCCCAGAGCGCGCGCAGCACGGCTTCCGCCGCCACCGCCGCCCTACCGCGCGTGCACCTGCAACGGGCGACCGATTGTTAAGGCCCATTCACAATGCAAAAAACATAAGCATGGCGTGAACATAAAAGTTAGGAATACATCCATAAGCGGACATATTCACAATGAGTTCGCATAAACATAACACGTAAGACGTTAACTAAAAAGCTTGCAAGCTTCAAGCTTCTGTGCTTATGCTTAAGTAAGACATATGAAATGAACCAATCACAGTACGTTAACTCAAAATCGAGTATCGAAATAGAATCGAAGTCGATAGACGAACTATCGTCACGTATCATGGGCCATGGACACAGTCGATTCTCACATCCAACAATAGTAAACTAGAATGTCTCACAGCCAATAGAAACTTATTTTGCTTACTTTTATGTAAGTCATTGGGAATACTTCAGTATATAACTTATGTTAATGTTTACGTCAATGTGTTATGCTTATGTTTACGTTTGCAATTTGAATGGGCCTTTTGTCGCTGCACTTCGAGTTTATCGCAGGAGTCTCAGCAAAAGACGAATGAATAATGCTGCACGATTGATGGTCAATATCCCATGCATTGCCAAAATCACTACATTTCGTATCCCGTAGCGTACGAAATTGCAGCACCGCGTATTTTACCACGTATGGCCTCGCGAGCTCGTAGGGTCACGTTTACGCGGCACCTATTCCAGAGATCTCTAGCGATCCTTTGTCTAGTAGTGCCATTATGAGTACAATATACAGTCAAGCGTCCAAGTTGAATAATTCTGCGAGGTTTCAATTTTTTCCTATTGCGGTTTAACTCGTGGTGATAACTGTCGTGAGAGGGCTTCAAACTGCTTTGGCACTATGAATGCATCGAAGTTCCCTTCATTACAAAATGAATTTGTGAGGCAGATAAAACTTTACAGACTCTTACATTATATGGAATAGTAAAGCAGGTCGGAAATGTCATGCGAAATACTTAACCTCACTCGCTCACACTATATACGTTGTGTAAATAAATTCTTTAGAATTTCGATATTAAGTATTCGAAGAAAGCAAACATTCATCACAAAAAATTGACGTTTTCTTCGTGTAAAATAAATCGGTAACATGTTATGCACACATTTTGACGATTGCAATGGTACCGTCAATATGCAATGCTAATGAGTGCCTGGCACCTCCCGCAACGTGTGGCAACATCAGGTAGAATCACAACAATTGCACATCGCAATAGGAATTCTGTAGCACAGGCGTCTCTGGCAGGAGAAACGGGGGACATGTCACCTCACAATATTTTAATTATTTTTTACTAGAGGCACTTTCAATGAAACAGAAGTATTATAACCATGATGTTTATGCGTTTTAGTACATTCATTCTGAAACGATAACACGGTGTACACAAACATGTCTTGTTATTTGGGAGTCAAAGTTGAAAATGCCTCAGAAAAGAATATTATGAATATCCTCCCGGGTAGGGAACGGGTAGGGAGTCCCTCGCGAGCTTACATTATCATAACTGCCGCTCTCTCGCTTATCATAAAAAGCTTATCATAAAAAATCACAAGCTTATCATAAAAAATAAGAACTCATATTTACTAATGAATTGGTAAATTGAAAAAATTCAAGGAGCCTAACACATTCAGAAGGGTATTACTGATATTGACCCAAAATTAATGAAATTTCTGAACAAAGTTTGACTCAGATGTTTTCTGACGGAAATCTAATCTTCTCAGTATAAGTCATAAGATTCCATTATCTTTAGTCACTTCTCCCGCTCGATTATGTAAACAATTATATTCCAGGCCCAGTATTGCCAACTATATTTATCAGCAATCAGTACAGTCTTTCACTTACATTTCCTGAGTTAAGGAATACTGTTTTTCGTAAACTGAAGATAAAAAAACAAATATTAATTGTGAATCATCTCAATAATAAATCACAATAATAGTAATCGTATATAGGTTGTTTGAGACACAATGCTCATGAAATCCTGATTAGTAGAACTTATTTAAAGAGAAAATATCAATATTATTATCTAGGTTCCAAAACATTCAGTTCAATCACATTTCTGAGAAGAATACAAATATTATGAGATACAAAAAAATAGGAACCACTGAAGCACGTAAAATAGAAGAGACTCAGTGTGAGCGAAAGACTGAAATGCAAAGAATGGAACGGGAATTTAACCATTCAGATTGCGCTTGCTGTAGTGAGAAGTTGAAAACTCGGATTAACAAGCTTCTTCAGTAAACCCTCTTTAGCACTAGCTTAACAAGAAATTCACCGTAGCAAAAACAAAATTCGAGCCCCGGCAAAGAAACGGTAATTAATGGTTCATTGATTTAGTTAACACACAATGCTCGTAAAGCAAACTACGAACAAGTTTCAGGGCTGGGGAGAGCCTTCAGTTCGAAATAAAAAATCTCGCATCTCAAACTCAGCTTCATTGAGTCAGATGGCCCGTCGAAGGCAACATTGTCACTTGCCTTTCGCCTCTGCACAATGAGAACCTTTTTATTAAAATTTTCCAAAAATGTCTGCCCCAAATCATCAAGGGCTTCTCACAATGCTGCACATGAACAATATAGCAACTCGTTAACTGAGGTCGCTAAAGCAGCAACCTAGAAGTAAAATTAGTTTAAATAAACGCAACAAACTGTCTTTATCCTTTGAATGAAGGAATAATTTTAGTTTTAATTAGAAATTATCGCTTGTTACTTGTGCGAAAAACAATTATTTACAATGAAAAACAATTCCATTTTGGCCCCAATAACAATACAAGATGTGATCATAATAATACGAAAATAAATCGTCAATAATAATAATAAATAATAAGGTAGTAATAAGTAATAAATAAATAATAAATAATAAATAATAAATAATAAATAATAAATAATAAATAATAAATAATAAATAATAAATAATAAATAATAAATAATAAATAATAAATAATAAATAATAAATAATAAATAATAAATAATAAATAATAAATAATAAATAATAAATAATAAATAATAAATAATAAATAATAAATATGGAATAAACACTGGTCTGTTAAAGTGTTATAGTTTTATTTGTATCGAATAAAACTAATTTACAACACGAACGCTGATTTTTTCAGTACCTTGAGATTCGGGGTAAATTGTTTACCTACGAAGTAACAAGAAAAAAATTATTTTGCTTGCATGTTACATGTTACAAGGAGTTCTCGCGTTTCTCATTTCTAGGGTTTTTTCCTGAAAAACTGAGGTATGCTCTTGAAATGTCAATTTAATGTCCCCACCTCAAATTTACCGGAAGTACATCGCAACAAATGTTTTTGCTGTCAGTCGCAATAAAAGGGTAATCAACCGTCCCGATTTTGTAACGAACGTCCCAAGTTTGTTCTAACTGTACCGCATCCCTACATGAGTCGGACATCTTTTTCTTTTAAAACAATGATTTACCAAGGGCAGAATATTCGCAAGGATTTGCCTAGAATCCACCAATGGTAGACCAAACGTTTCCGCTTTTCATGACTATGCTTTTCTGGACTTTATTATCCAGTATTCTTCAGTCCTTAGATAAAATAGATAATATTAGAATTTCTTCAATACATATCAATCCAAAGTCTTATTTCTCTACAATTTTTTAAATCGGTTAGCATTGCCACGGAGAGAATCCTTCCACGCCGGAATTTACCTACCAAAATAATAATAATAATAATAATAATAATAATAATAATAATAATAATAATAATAATAATAATAATAATAATAATAATAATAATAATAATAAGGAACCCCGTGTGGTGTCGGGGATTTTAGTAGAATAGCACCACGGGACCTCCCCCTGTCGTAGAAGGCGACTAATCGGAGCAGCTCTCCGCTGTCACTCCCCTAAACATCCCGTCATTCCCACTAACTCTGTGTGTCATTGCTTCCACTTACTTGTGGCACACATCTGTTTTCTGTCCTGTAGGCCAATCTTGTATCGGCCAACTCTTGTGTTTCCGCCCCGACGCTATTAGGTTGCGAGGGCTAGGGAGTCGTTTCCATTCTACCCTTCTATTCTAACGCTGTCTTCTCTGTCCCCCCTTGTTCCTTCCGTTTCCTTAAGCTGGCGGTAGCTCAAAAACGCTAGGGGAAGGTGACCCTGAAGAAAAAAAACAAGATGGAGGATCTGTCAGGATCAACAGTTACGGTGCAGGGGATCGGAGCCCCAGTACCGGCGGTCGGTGGTGCGCAAGCAGGCCATCGGGCGTCGTCACCCAGCGACTGCAATGCCAGGGGTGCGGATCACTCGGCACCGCTGGCAGATAGTGCTACGAGTGATAGCAAGCTTCGCGGGACTCAAATGGAAGTCTGCGAACCTAGGGTTGAGGGAACCCTTAAAAACCCTCGTCCAGAAAAAAGCCCGGAGTTTAATGCTAAAAGAATGAAAGTTGGAAAATCAACAAACTATGATGACCTGTTCAAGAACACCGCAGCGGTACTAAAGTACCTTACAGTAAAAAGAACTGAAGGAAATTTTGATAAAGTGAGCCCGTTTATAATAGAGAGGAGTATTAGCACCTGCGCTGGATCTGCCGTAAAAGATATACAGAAAACATCATCTGGACTCTTGGTAGAAACAGTTAATGACAATCAAGGTAAAAGGTTACTAGAATTGAAGAAAATAGGCACTATAGATGTTGAAGTAAGTGCTCACGGCACACTGAATACCTGCAAAGGTGTTGTAGTTTGTAGTGACTTACTAAACTGCAGTGAAGAGGAAATAGTTCAAGAACTAGCTTCTCAAGGAGTCATTGCCTGTCGTAGGCTAACAATGAGGCGGGATGGGCAGATAATTCCTTCTGCGTCCCATGTCCTGACGTTCAAGCATTGTACGTTACCAGAGAAGATTAAAGTAGGCATTCATCGTCTAACCGTACGAATGTTCATTCCTCAACCAATGCAGTGTTTCCAATGTTTACGATTTGGACATCCAGCATCTAGATGTGCGAGAATCAAAGTATGCCATTGTGGTAAGCCATTTCATAGTGATGATCCATGCCTAGATCCTATCAAATGCATTAATTGCAGTGGACAACATTCATCGAGGTCGAGAGACTGCCCTGTATATAAGCAGGAGGCAGCAATACAACAAGTTAAAGCCAGACAGAAGATCAGCTATCCTGAAGCAAAAAAACTTGTGTGTCCCGAAAATAAAAGAAATATTACATACGTGGAAGCAGTTACTAAAAACACAAATTTACCTTCTTTAGTAGTGAAAGAACTAATGCCTGCAATAACCCGATGCATAGAAAAGTACTTCAACGAAATTCACAATAACAAAATCAACACAGAAGACTTAACCACAAACACTCAAAGTGAAAAGGTAAATGAAAAAGAATCTTCAAGACCCCCACCAAATGAGGCAGACAGAAATCCAGTAGCTGCGCCTGCAGACATACCCAGCAAAGAAGTATCGACAACAGGCTATCGAAGTCGATCGCCTCGTTCTCCTAAGCACACCAAGGACAACTCCCTCAAACAAAAAATGAAATCAATGACCAATGATCAAGACAATACCACTGGCTCTGAGACAAGTTCGATGGTAAGTGCTGAAAATAATGATTACCAATCCATCGATCTATGTAATACCCCGCGTAAGAAGAGAAAGAAGAAAGGATGGCCAAAAGGAAAACCAAGAAAATAAGCAAGATCTACGCATCCTACAGCAGAAAAACCCCATTCCAACCATGGAAAATATAATTCAATGGAATATCAACGGCTGTATCTCGCATTACTGTGAGCTGAAATTGCTACTGGCCAATCACACACCAATGTGTGTGTGCTTGCAAGAAACTCATTTTAAACCAGAAGACCGTTTCAATTTTAGAGGATATAAAATCTTTCGCAGTGACGTAGAACCTGATAGACGAGCTAGAGGTGGTGTTGCCATATTGATCAGCAATACTCATCCTGCTAGTCGTCTTGATCTCAACACACCTCTACAAGCAGTAGCTGTAACCCTGTACAAGCCATTGAAGATGACGGTATGTTGCATATACTTACCCGATGCCTCATGGCGAAATGAAGATCTACAAGACCTGATCGATCAACTACAGACTCCATTTCTAATTCTAGGCGACTTCAATGCTCACAGTACCACATGGGGCTGTTCTAGGACAAATGACTCCGGTCGCAGAATCGATGACCTGCTACTTAACAACGAATACGTACTTTTAAACACAGGAGCAAGCACTCATTTTAATGCTAGAAATGGCTCATTCTCAGCCATAGATCTCTCAATATGTAGTCCAAATCTTGCAACTCGGCTGACGTGGAAACCACTGCCAGATCTTCATCAGAGCGATCACTTTCCTCTGTTGATATCATCAAACATGCCAAAGAACACAGTACACTTACCAAAACGTTGGTGTACCAACCGCGCAGACTGGTCCAGCTTCACCAGACATATACCACCAATAAATGTCAGTGGAAACTCCGAGGAAGACGTTACCGATTTTACCAACACTGTCATATCTTCCGCTGTAAAATACATTCCACAGACCAGTGGCCGCTCATCTAGGATTCCAGTACCATGGTGGAATACGGAGACCAAAGAAGCAATAAGGGAGAAAAGAAAAGCCCTCAATATATATAGACGTGCACCAACCCAAGACAATCTTATTGCTTTCAAGCGTCTGCGTGCGCTCGCTCGCAGAAAAATACTAACAGCAAAACGATCAAGCTGGGAAAAGTACGTAACCACCATAACTCGGACGACCAAAGTCACGGAAATATGGCAGAAAATCAGGTCAATAGCTGGGAAAAATGTTTTCAGTCCAATAACATGCATTGAACACGAAGGACAACTAATATGCAACCCTGACGAAATAGCCAATGCATTAGCGACCCAATACTCCAAAGCCAGTGGCACAAATAGCTATCCTAAAGACTTTCTTGACAAAAAGAAAAAAGAAGAACAAGTACTTGACTTTACAACCAATATAGATAAGCCATATAACGCTCTTTTCACATGGAGAGAATTGCAAGACGCCATAAATGCAGCTGGAGACACCGCAGCAGGATCAGACAATATCCCTTACAGCATACTTCGTCGATTACCGAAGAAAATACTGTCCACTCTGCTAAATATATACAATAACATTTGGACACAAAGTAATTACCCCAAAGTCTGGAAAGAAGCGATAGTAATTCCAATTTTAAAGGCAGGCAAGGATCCATTAAATCCTGAAAACTATCGCCCGGTATCGCTGACATTCTGTCTAGGAAAAATATTGGAAAAAATGGTCAACACCCGGCTAACATGGTGTCTCGAAAGAAACAACCTCCTAAACATACACCAATGCGGATACAGACAACATCACTCTACAATCGATCAGCTAATATATCTAGAAAATGCAATTCAGAATACCTTCATCAAAAGAAAACATATGGTTACCGTATTCTTTGACCTGGAAAAAGCTTTCGATAAGACCTGGCGACATAACATTCTGAGACAACTATATAACTGGCAAATAAGAGGATATCTACCAAAATTCATATCCAGCTTCCTTAGTACCAGATCTGTCAAAGTTCGCGTTGGGCAGTCTATCTCAGAAAGCTACGTACTAGAGAACGGTGTACCGCAAGGCTCTCCATTGAGTGGCACGCTCTTTATCATAGCGATTAACGGGATGTTTGACGGCATAGAAGCGTCAATAGGAAAATGCATGTATGTAGATGACATTGCTATATTTTACTCAGCCAAATCACTGGGAATGGTCAAATTCAAAATGCAAAATGCCATGAATAAATTAGTACAGAACGCAAAAAACATTGGTTTCTCATTTACAGCAGCCAAAACGAAATGCGTTCACTTCAGTAGGAAAAGAAAAAGTTACAGAGATCCAGAGCTGACGCTGAATGACTGACATATAATGAAACGGCAAAATTCCTTGGTTTGATTTTTGATAGGCATTTAACATGGAAACAGCATATAGAATACACCTTGCGTAGATGCAAAACAGCTCTGAACGTAATAAGATGCATTTCCCATATAAATTGGGGAGCAGATAGAGACATCTTACTCCGTCTGTACAAATCCATGGTGATGTCCAAAATAGATTATGGATGTGCAGTGTACTCCTCAGCCAGAAAATCAAGTTTAAGGAAACTAGTCCCCGTTCACAATGCAGGCCTCCGATATGCATCTGGCGCGTTCCGCACTAGTCCTTCCTCAAGCCTCTACTGTGAAACCAGCACCATGTCGCTACATCACAGACGACAAACAATGCTACTCAACTATAGATCAAAATTGCTGTCTCTACCGAAACATTTAAACCACTCATTGATGACTCGACCTAAGCTAGTAAATATTTACGATCGAAGACCTTCAGCTACTCGTCCAGCCAACATCCGCGCAATCGAGATAGCCAAATGCTACAACATCGTCCTACCACCAGTTTTGAAACACGAACCATATGAAATTCCAGTTTGGATGTTGAAAATGCCAGAAGTAAGACTCGATACTACCAGTGTAAAGAAAACAGAATGCCTTCCCATAGATTTAAAAGTTAGATTTCAATCAGTTCTCGAAGAATACATGGCAAATCACATCATAATCTACACAGATGGTTCAAAAACAAAACATCAGGTTGGAAGCGCATTTGTAACTGAGAACTTGTCGAGGGCTTGGGCGCTTCCACCTGAAGCAAGTGTGTACACTGCCGAATTATATGCAGTATTGCAGTCTTTGCGACACTGTGAAACTCTCGATTCAGGAAGGTTCGTCATCTGCACAGACTCTCTAAGTCTTCTCACTGCAATAGACAGGCGCCAAACTGTAGATCCACTGCTACAAATGATTCTCATAGCATGCCATAAATTAGAACAGCGAGGAGCATCAGTTACGTTTATCTGGTGCCCTGGACACGTGGGTATCCTAGGCAATGAAGAAGCCGATTCTGCAGCACGAAATGCCGGGAACATCCAATCAGAAACGGATATTGAAATACGACCTCAGGATGCAAGAAATGCTGTCTCGAAGTACATCCTCACAGAATGGCAGACCACGTGGAACAGTCTTCACACGAAACTACACCCCATTAAACAAAATATCAGTAAATGGTCACCAAATGTCAGCTACCCTCGACGAGAACAAGTGTGCATAACCCGACTAAGAATAGGCCATGCAAGAATGACTTCTTCATACATGTTAAGAAATGAAGAACAACCCATCTGCAGCTGCGGAAGACTACTGACAGTGAAACATATTCTGACAGACTGCGTAGATCTCTCAAGACTTAGACACAGATGCGGCATGAGAGGCAACATGAAGATAGATCTCGGCACCAACAAGACAGCAACTGACAAAACAATACAGTTCTTGAAAGAAGCCAATCTTTTCTTCAAAATTTAGATTTAATATATGATTAATCATAACATCAATCAGTAAAAAGGCTAAAGGCCTTAGATGCCAAGCCTTCAAACTAACAAAAAAAAAATAATAATAATAAGGAAATCTATGGGGTCACCCTAAAATCCAACCATCCACAGCTGAAGACTCACCAAATTAACCACCAAGAGATTGGCATAGTTAGTACAGGAGAGCATATCTGAGGAACAGTTCGGATTTAGAGCAGGAAGATTCACTATCCAAGCGGTACAATGTCTTTTAGGAGAAATATATGAACTAAAATCACCGAAAAGGAGCTATATGCTGTTTTCATAGACTTTATGAAGGCTTTCGACTATTAATAAAGGCCTACTTCTAGATTAGATGGAAGATATTACTGGGAACAGTTAAAATCACCAGGCTCGTAAGAAGTATTCTCGCTAAAAACTATAGAAACTGCAACAACATAACCATGTCAAGGCCAATCACTGGGCTGTAAGCGATCTACCTCTGAGATCCTATGTACTTAAGAGGACGTCAGATGACTCGAGTACTCCTTTAACGTTACTCGATTTCGTTACGAGTAAGAGAAACCGTATCATAAATTAACAAGGTATAATTGAATCAATTTCACTATCCTTATCAGGAGTGGGTACGTCTTTTGATGTATATTACAGAAATAAAAAGGTGAGATATTTTGATAAAAAATTGTTGGATGTATTCTTTTTTTTTTTAAGTGACATAAATTGTCGGGTAAATTATGCAAATTGGATTGACTTTCAGTTGAAACTTTTCAACAACACAATTAAGATTCTTTCTAATATATATCACATTGACACAACAGTGACGTTCCGCACAGTGTGAAATTATACCCTTTTTCACTTTGCATAAAGAAATGACAAGTGGAATATAACTTTGCATAACAAAATGAAAACAAATAAACATACTCTGAGAACAATTTCTTAAGAAATGTATATACAAGTGATTCAATGAGATTTATCGTGTCGTAAATTTCCCAAATTAATGTTTAAAATTGGCAGTTTCCATATAAACATCTCTCTGGTAAACGATTTTCTTCATCATCACAAACTGTATTCACGACTCAAGACCTTTCTGATGGAAACAAGATCAAATGAAAGTTATTGACTTATCTTTGCAATCTAATAAAAATAACATATTGCATTATTCTAAACAAGATGTGGTCATTTCATTGAGTTGCACTCCACACATAATAACAGGTAAAATATTTTACAACTTTATATTTTGGAAAGACATCTGTATTCGTTTTACGACTGAATTCGGGATCGCAAAATTTACTTCAGAAACTTAATAAATTCAAATAATTGAGTCAAAATAAACCTGGAAGGCATCTATCAATTTTTAAGGAATAAATTTTCTATGCAAATTTATTTGGCAGTCAAGAATCAAGTTTAAATGAAATTCGAAACGACTCACAACGCTTGACCCTCGAAGTAACCGCTGACCTCTGCAGACGTCGACAGCTCCACTGTTCAGGGTCGCGACTTCACTGCATGAGGCGAACGTAGGTCGAAGCTGGAAGATCTTTTCACTGTCGAAGACCGCGTTCGTACTTCTTATTCTCGCCTTGAATTCTTCACTCCTTTCGAGGTTGACTTGCCAAGAAATGTCGCTTCCTCTCTTATTCCGTCCACCGTATACACTTATCAGATGAACAGGCGACGAATTCAGTTATAACCCAATAAATAATGAAATAGATTGAGAATAGAATAAAAAAATGTTGAAATAAAATAAAACATTCTTCCATTAGATTCTATCCTATTTCATTTCTTAAATGTTTGCAGAAATATGAGATTTCAGTGACGATTATCCTATGATTTCTGATCGTTTTACACAGCTTCGTTTAATCCAGTATCACATAGTATTTCAATTTCTCTACATATTCTACAGGTTGAGGGATTTTATATAGATTGTGAAAGTATTACCTTTATTACGCTTCTAGAATTATTTTCTCGACCAATCTTTGCTTCTCTGTAGTTCTGCAGAGTTCCTCTTCCAGACGTCGCGAAAATGGTAGTATCTGCTTTTCGCAACGCAAATTCTTGTCGAAGATGGTACTAAACTTTGATTGGTCGATGTACTTATGCTTAGGCGGGCGCTTTCACAAGTATATTCACTTCTAGTGGCGTTATTTACAATAGATTTCGTTACTTCTTGAAACTTCATTATTTCTCGCGGGAGCACAATGCAGCTTTTCCAATTAATATTTTTAATAATGTAAATCGGCATTAGCGGTTACAGGGCGTTCTGCAAGGAGATCATATATACATATGTGCTGTCAAATGGTCCTAACCTCAAGGAACGAAGACAAGCTACAACACACCTTCAATCGGTTAATTAAATGGTGCTCGGAAAACGACATAACGACCTCACCATAAACGAACCGCTGCTATGGTGTTCAAAAAAGGAGGCAGACCCAGCATCCAGAATGGCATCAACTTCAACGGGAAAAAATTGGAACTTGTAAACAAATTTAAGTATTAGGAATAACTCTACAAATTCGTGGACCCAGTTTCAGATGACATATTAAAAAGAGAAAAGTAGAAGCCGAAATTATTCCGATGAATGAAATTTCACACCTACCACAAATTTCACTCGTAACTGCAATAAAATTATTCAGAATGGAAATAACTACGGTTATTACATACGGACTTGAGATCGTTTGGGAACACCTGAACAAGAGATACTTGAAAGAAATAGAAAAAGTGAATTCTATCTGAAGAAATTTATAGGGGTGTCCAAGTTTACTCCTTCACGACTAGTGTATGAGCCCTTTTACGTGCAAGAACTGCGATGCCAAATACTACTACCAAACACACCACACCTCGAAGATTGATTGTTAGTGATTTCGGGCGCGTCAACTAACAGAGTCGCTAGTCCCGTAAGCGTAGTGCATGTGATTGCTCGGGAGGTGGCGGTGATCTCTCCGCTGTATGGCGGCATACGGCACCGACCTACCGTCAGAGGTGGATTTACGCATAGGCACAGTAGGCACGTGCCTACGGCGGCAAATTTTCAAGGGCGTGAAATTTTCAAAGGCGCAAAATTTTCTTGATATTTTCTAAAACAAATTTAGGTTCTCTAAAAACTATAACAGCATAAATCATATTTTTATTTTAAAAATATCATATTAATATTTAATACAAGCTATATATTTGTCTACTTCATTAGAGTATACCTTATGATTTCAGAAGTATATGAATCTGAAACTAAGGCCCGTTGACGAAAGAAAACATGTTGCAATTCTAGTTGTCATGTTTTAGTTTCCTTTTAATGTTAACGTTTCAGTGTTGAAACGTTAATAATGTTGAACGTTACTTGCTATGAAGATACAGTTTATATCCAAAATTAGCTAATACAAAAAAAATATTTAATTTATGAAAACAATGTGCAAAATATGTTACTTTTCAAGCTAAAACGTTTAAATTAATGAGGAATTGTTACTGAAACGATACAATTTGAAATGTAACATTAATTTTAAACAGGGGGCGGCAAATTTGATGTGCCTACAGGCGGCAAAAATATTAATCCGCCCCTGCCTACCGTAGGCTAGCGGCATTTCCACGACCAGGGTTTCTCCCACCAGCGGAGCACCGCCCTAGCCGGGACAAGCTCTAAACTCTCGGCCGGTCTTCCGGCATGTGTGGTAGGGTAGTTCATGTTAATATTAGTGAGTGTAAGGGGAGAGGATAGATCAAGCAAGAGGTAGGAAAGATCGCGCGCGGCCCGTGGCCCATTTATTAGGGTACTGTTCCGGCATTCGCCTGTTGTTGATCGGAGAAACCACGGAAAACTACCAATCAGAGCAACCGGGTGGCTGCAGTGACATCAATTGATGCCCTGAACTATCTCTCCTGGTACACCTCGAAGAATTAATGAAGGAATTAAGAGAGAGAAAGAAAGAAATATGAAAAGAATTTAACCAACGGATGCAATGACCACAAGAGGATGGATGGGCAGAGGATGTGACCGCAAGCATTCGGTGGCAAGGTTTGCGGTGCGTGGATTTCACCACGAAGTATGTAAAACGAAGAGTTTCCACGAACCAAACAACCAGTGTATATGCGAATGGTGCGAGGAATTATGTGATAGGTCTTACAATGCGGAAAAAACAACACACCCTTCTCCGAGCTCAGCATGGAATACAAAGTACTAATGGAACTGGTAAAACTCGTGGTGCGGTAGTGAACGCCATAAAAAGACAACCAGAAAGTGATTGAACAGTGAAAGTGTTCATTTTGACTTTCTCCATATTCTCTACATCTAAAAAGAAAAGAAAAATCTATGCACATAGTGCGCTTGCCCTATTATTAATACGGAAATGTTTTGAAACGCGATAGCTGTAGTTCGAAACCTTTTAATTATTAAACCCTCAATTAAAGAAAATTCGCGTTGCAAAAGGACTAATGTTTTTCTGTGGAAAAACATATTGAAGTGAATGAAGAATTTTCTAAAAATTCAACCATATGATAACCAACTAATTTAAATACAATCATGTATTATTTTATTGAAAAGGATTAAAGCCTTGAAGATGTATTAAATGATACGACAATGCGACCTTCAAATGGCCACAATCTTCTTAAGGCCGAAACGTAAGATACTTGACCTTTTAAAAAAGGTACTTAAATCATCATGACGAAAGTTGCTAAAACCCTTGTCTACAAAATATAATCACACACAATTAAAATAACTGATGACAATATTTTTAGTGAAATGTGTTTTGACCTATATATGTGAAGTTTCTCGTTAGTTGAATAAAAATTATGCGTTACATTTTTAAAGCAATATGCCAAGTTACAAGTGTCCCGCACTTCCACTTCTTTAAGGTGACAATCCTTCATTATAATGACAGAAAAGTTCTTTGATATTGACAAATTTTTAAGAGACAATTAATTTCAAATTCTGATGTTTTTCAAGAAATATTTAAAGTCTCAAAAAATTTTATAATTTCGGGAATCTAGCTGTTTTTTACTGTCTCTTATCTTCAAAACTTCTAGAGGATGTAGTATGACGGGTATCCTGGATACGTATCCGTTTTTGTGAATCGTGCTTAACTCATTGCAAGCGTTTCAGGAAAAATTCTTACTGCTTCGATAATTCCAACCAGTTTTCCTGACCTCACCTTATTGAACGCCTCTAGAGGATGTAATGTCACTAGCATCGTGAATACTCATTTCCAGTATTCTTAATTAATTCGTTTTAAATTATTTACATTTCTCAACAGATGGTTCAATGGCCTATAGATTTCTACTACACGGTGAGTTCGAGATAGGGATGAAATCATGTATGAGGATATGCAAGCTATTTTTATGTAATGAAATAAATTCATTTTTCAGTTATTATTGGGGTCAATCTTCTATAGATAGTATAACTTTTAATTTTCCTTCTACCTGAACAGATATTTTAGAATTGACATACTTTTGACCTAGCATAATGCATTTATAAAATTAATATTACTATTACAAATAATATTTACTAAATAAAAAGGTTATTGATAATAATAATAATAATAATAATAATAATAATAATAATAATAGGGTTAACTGCCCAAATGTTGAATACTATTTACATTTTCGACTATAGCTTCACAAATAAGCGTAAATATGAAGATAATTACTTTAACTAGTCATTTATAAACATGCGTGGTTAAGATTATTCACTTAAATCTATTAGAAATTCACGATATTTCGTAATTAAAAAAGGTATACATATATTTCACATTAGGCGTACCCTGTAAGTGAAATTGTGAACGTTTTTTGTTTTTAGCAAATGATAAACTCATTAACGTCCAAAAGATTTTATTACGCAAGAATTCATGTTTGGTTTAATATTGCAGTCAATTACTACAGAGGAAATTAGTTTTTGGATTACCTGCAGATGGACATGAGCCCTATTCTTAAACTTCTGTCACTGAGACGCATCAAATGTGCTCTTGGACCATACACCTTCACAATACGATATATAATGTCAATATTAATATGTGAGGAAATTCATTTTAATGTATACAGACAAAATAACCAATTATAGTCGACTCCAATAATAGTGAACTTCTGGGGACAGACATACTATATTCATAGATAGACATACTATATTCGAAGATGTCAAAATTAAATAGAATTTTCCCACAATTATTGATTTTATAAATATATGTAGATACACATAAAATACATTAACAGCACATTAACAGAACGAACTGAAAATTGAAACGCAGTGCAGTTTGCCACTTAGCTTCGCGACGTAAGGTCAAATGTGACTCGCACATGCCGTCTAGTGTTTAGTTAGTTCAGCAAAGTCGGACAAAAATCGGATTTATGATCCGATTGGGAAGATAGACCCCGAACATAGCGTTGGCTGAGCGACTTAGTTCGTGGTAACAACGCATATCCAGGCTGCAATAACTCAAAAATTTTAATTAGACAGTAGGCATCATGAAAGGTCTAGACTCTCAGTTCGTAGAGCAACAAAATGTAGAACTGATACATATTAAAATGGTACTCGAGTTTCACTGCCCCCCCGAATGTACTGCTGGGTTATGTCATGAAAACTTTTTTTAATGAAACCTTTAAAAAAGATACATTAAAAAAGTTGATAATATAAATATTATATTTATTACAACAAAACAATGATTCTTTAAAATTCGTCCAGTAAAATCTCAGAATGTTCAATTTTCAGGCAGCATTACCTAAAACGTGCAATATCGTGCAATAACTCCCAAAACGTGCAATTGCGTGCAAAATGAAACAAATACAAAAATAACGCTCTTTTCGTGATTCAAACTTCCGTGAAGGTTTCATTCAATGTCAATTTAACAAAGAAAAGGTGCAGCAGCACGGGAATCCAGTCTTCAATCATGATCTTTGGGCGATACTTTTCCAAGCTGCCTAGCGTTGGAGTTTGTGGCACTGGGGTGATATATTCTTTTCCAGCAGCGAATTAATTTCCAGTCGTATTTCTTATAACCGAAGATGACTGTACCCGAGGTTCAGTTTAACAATAATCGAATAATCTTATGCTTATTTGTAATGTAAGTAAAACGGGGCCAGTAACTGAAATTCACTATAACCGAGGGTTCACTGCATCCGAGTTCATTACAACTGGAGTCGACTGTACATTTTATCCATAGCGGCAAAGTTGTTTCGGGGTCAAAATCTGCTTCAATTTTCTTTATATAATCTGTGATATTTCCTTAGATATAGAACTAACACATACTATGTAGATAATTATTCTAATATTTACGGTACATGAGTAAAACATTCTTTTGTTTACTGTTCGAATATTTGAAGAAGCTGTGAAGAAAACACGCCCTGAACACTTCACTCAGAGGTTCAACTCAAAAAACCTTTTATACACACAGTCAGGGGCCCCTTTCAAGTAATTCCCAAATTTTGTAACCAGAAGTAAGATCATTGAAAGACCAATAACTCGGTATTTCTCTTGAGGAATATATTCCACACTAGGGAATTTCAGCGTAATAGCAACTTTCATTTAAAATTTTCGTTTCAGAAAGTGTTAGGTCCATTAAGAATCCGTAATAGCATAATTTCATTATCAAGATCACACAATTGCACTATCAGGAATCTTCTACAGAGAGGGAACTGTCTATATAGTGTTCAGTCGCTTGACTTTTGTTAAAAATTACTTTTTTTTACGAACGAACGAACTGTTAAAACGAACTTTTCAAAATCCGTGTTTGTGAATATGTGCCCTCACAGGGGGCACATATTTCGAAGCCCAATTTTTCTTCCTCCTTGTTTGGTGCATCTCTGAGATCATACAAAAAGTCTACTCCTAAACTTTGAAGACACGGACTCTAATATTCATAATACCCAACAAGCAGCGCATTGAACTACGCCACCAAAATGGCCGTCATACTCAATACCGTTTCGCGGCGGCCACAAGCAGCAACAGGAACTCGCTGCCGGCGCGCGGGGCGTCGCCGAGGGCCGGCAGCGACAGCGCCAACGGCAGCGGCAGAGGCTCGCGCAGCGCCAGCAGGAGGTGGGTCGCCTCGTCGGGAGGCGCGGCGTTGTTCGCGTACGCGTACAAGGGCGCGCGGGCGGCGCGGTGCAGGACGCGGAAGGCCACATCGAGGGCGAGCAGGGAGGCGGGGGCGTCCTCTGCGTCGGGGTTGCAGCCGTCGGACGAGGGATTTTCCGCGGGGCAGGCATTGGAGGAGTTGGAAATGTTACAGGAATTGGAGGAGTTGTAGATGTTGGAGAAGTTGCAGGCGTTGGAAGAGCTGCGGGTCTTGGAGCAGTTGCAATCGTTGGAGGTGATACAGGCAGCGGAGGAGTTGCAGGCGGGGGAAAAGGGGCAGTCGTTAGGAGAATTGCAACCGATGGAGTAGGTGGGGGTGTTGGAGGCGTCCACCACCGCCACGGCTCGCCCAGCAGCGCACAACCACCGGCCTGCGGAGCCGAGCAACGCCGCGTCTGCCTCGTGGGATTGACGAGGTAGAGGCAGCCGTGGTGGTTTGCCCGCGCCGCAGGCGCTTGGGATTACCAAAACCAGCAGGAGGGTCACGAATGAGGTGCTCAGCCTGAAACACAATTTGCTCGTGGTAATTTTCTCATTTCCTTCCTGACTCTTCTTCACTTCCGCCCGTGCTACCTTCTTGTCATTCCCCTTGAACCTATATGTTCTACAGATTTGCTTTCATTTTCTCCTCCCCGATTTTTTCTTTCTCCTTTTCACATTTTTGCTCTTCTTTGTTGCAAAACATTTTATGATAGGACTTCTCTTGATAGGCATTTGACGATTTTATTCCGAACCATTCGAAATTTATTCCACAATTTTCAAAAATATTATTTAGCTGAATTTATATATTATTATATAATATTATATTATATAATATTATTTAGCAAAAAGCTTATTTATATGAACCACGAATGTTTTCTAATCCACTAAAAACTATATACGGTTACTTAAGAGCGATAGATTTTCAGAGATATGTTATTAATATTACCTTGCAGTTTGTCACATTTCATGAATTACAATAAATGGTTAAAGTAGTCCTATTGCAGTACAACTAAATTCAATATAGTTCAACATACAATCCAATTCAAAATAGTTCAAAATATTCAACATACAAACCAAAATTCCTTGAATGCCTATATAATTTTGGAACATTTTTTTAATTTGACGTGATTTTTGAAATGAATATGACATGCCAGACTTCAAAAAAGAGGTCGAAATATCAAATGTATAATATAAATAAAACGGTGTAGCATTTTACTAGATAACCTTCTGAAAATTTTCAATATTTATTTTTGTTATTATTATTATTATTATTAACCATTCATTTAAATAGCGAGAGTAATCATCTCTTATAAATAGTTCTGTATCCTTGACAGCGGAATTCAGTTCTCTTGAATTGAGAAGTGCTATTTTTGAATGCGTAAACACTATTAAAGCGATTTGATCTCCTAAATATTCATTACACGTTGTTTTGGAGGTGTGAACAAGATATTTAGGCAATAATTTGTATTACACTGCAAGGCAAAAGACAATTTGAATCTTCAATTAAAATTAGTTTAATCCTATAATTACCTGGCTCTCGAGGAAAACCTTGCCGCCTGTGTTCCCATCGCGCGGAACCATAAGTTCCAGGAATGGATGCTTGCCGGTGAAAAGACTCTAAATGAGTAATATGAGCACATACGCACGACAACTGCGTACTATTATTCAGATCCATTTTAAAAATATCGCGAGAAGGCCATCCGCTCGTCATGTGTGTGTCCACACACGACGTGAAAGAAAGGTATCTACCAGAAGGATTAGCGTTGCGTACCTCTGAACGTTTATTTTCTTTCTCGAGTGTTTACTTCAGTAGGGAGCGTCAAAACGGGGAACAACTGAAGAAATAACGAGCTTCTCCGATCCGCGCTTAAGTTGTTGAATGTCCGATGTCAGATGCGAGCTTCTAATGCACGAGCAAGCATCTGTTTTTATAAGGAAGGGGAAAACCTATGAGGAAAATGTACGAGTTTTCAACCGTCGTTCCTCACCTGTTCCTCTCCTAAACATGGCGGTGTAGGGAAGTACATGTTTCTCTGATATCGATTTTCCTTCGCGCCAGTTCAGTACACATTCTTTTACAAATAAAAAAAAAAGATTTCTGTTAACGGAACTTAAAAGGCATGTCAGAATTTATTTACAAGATACAAAGTTTCGTTTGACAATTCTTGAAATATCATAATTATGTCGGAGGATATGAAAATAACTAAAATGTAGATACTGCCTACTATTTCAAATTAACTTTTTATCTCATTACAACATTATTTCAAAAAGAGAAGTCATTTTCTGCATGACCACGTATCCCACTCTATTCCCTGGGCTTATAGTTTTTTGTTCTATTTTTAGCCAAAATCACGAAGCATAGTATACATACTTAAGTACAGACAAATTCAAATGAAAGGAGTTCCAATATTTCAAAATTCAAAGCAAGAAAATATGACCAATTATCGATATTTCTGTACAAATTCCATTTGCAAGTAGCTCTTTTAAATAATGTCATTAGTTCATTTTGGTTAGGGGGCATCAGCACTACTTTCCTCGGCCAGAAGAATTCGTTCTTAGGGGAAAATCTACTAATTATGTACTAATTTTGTACCAAAATAAATTTTGTACTCAACTATGAACAATTAAAAACCGGGTGCCAATGAAGCACTTTTCACGTTTATTTTCCGATTTTTTGAAACATATTTTGAGTCAAATTTTAAAGTTGAATTTAATAATGCAGTTTAACAACACAGTAAACTGTTACATGTAATAATTTCAAAATTTTATCTGGTCCCTCAACAGAGATATTACAGTCTACAAACACGAAATATTGCGAGCGGTTGAAAACAAAAGTGTCTGCCATCGCACCCTCTTGCAGAAATTCAAAATCAGGGCGTTATAAGGGTTCTAATTACCGAGCGGTGACAAAAAGCCTGAGGGCCAAACGCTTTGCATTAACTATTTTTCGACTTCTTTCTCGACAGATCATCATCGGAGAGAGGTGCTTATGTTTCCAGAATCTGCAGAGACTTTCCCATTTCATGGACAGCGGATGCAAAAAGTCATTAAGGCCATGTAAGGGAATATCGAATGAATTGTTATTTGATCTAGCTCTGAAACTCGAACATTTTTCATCGTGTTCCATGCTCCAAACAATTTGTTTGAAAAAGATCGTGATAAGAAAGAGTCTTAGAGTTTCTGGCTTGTTGCTATACAAAATTTCCAAGTCTTTTCTAATCCTTTTCATTATCATAAGTTTTAATAGATTTAAAACAGTTGTGCGTAGAGGTTCTTTCATAAGAACTTTTAACTCATTTGTAACTCGTGGAGCAGCAGACCACAAGAGACGAAGTTAACAATGGAGCATGCTTGTCAGGCCGTTATGGAGCATGGAGCAGGCTTGTTAGGCTCACTAAACACTAATACTTTCTATTCTAACTAGTATTGTTGATAAACCTCTACGCACAAATTTTAAATAAAATGTTCGTTAATATCTATGATATGTTAATAATAGAACAAAATTGTTTTACAAAAGGACGCCCTTGGAGATATTTTTACCGTACAACTAATAGGAAAACATATGGGATTTAATAGAAAGACTCATTTAGCTTTCATCAAATATGAATGAAGGCGGCAGCACTACGCCGGGACATTTTGCCAAATTTCGCTTTATAACGCATATATTCATCACATTTGGAGGGTTGAAATTGCTTTCGATTCAGAAAGCGTGTCACCATCCAGCTATACGCTTACATTTATTAAAATTTCTTGACGGTAAAACAAAAACTTGAAAAATGGGTTTCGGCAACTTTCGAAAAAAAAATAATTCACAGCGTAAATTATGTATTAGATCCCCTGTTCACGAAAATTGAGTTGACGCGCGTTAAGTAAGTTCATTTCCTGAACATTTCTCAACTTAACATCGCAATCCAATATTCTACCCGTTTACTACAACATTTTGTAACTTAATTTAAATTTTTAGAACAAAAATTACGTTCTCAAATGTTACAATTCAACTTCGATTTTTATTTAACGTGAATATCAAACTTAATTTGATGTTTTATTTACGTTTAATTCATACCTCAAGAAATATTGAATTTGCCATACTACCACTGTACTTTAAAATACTACCAACCTTCATGTTTCCATTTCGTTTTGATAAGATTTTTGGGTTTTGTGTAGAAGTGAATATTTAACAATTAAATTCAAAACTACCAATTCTAAGTTTATATTAATAAATTGCAAATTTACATAATTTTGTAATTTCAATTAATGTTTCAAGAAACCAAAGTAAATTGAATTTCCCATAGTCACAAAACAATATAAATTTTACTTAATTGTAGGAAGTCAGGAACATTGTTTTACCTTTAGGGAGATAGTATTTGGGAATTCTTTGCCAAGATCAGAAATAAAGGTTTCCATATTGTCAGTGACGCTCGTATATTTTCCCCACCAGATCGTAATACAAAATTACATTTTAATAACTTAATTTAACTATTTTACAATGCTCTTACCAACTTTAGTACAATTCAAACAAAATTAATTACAAGTAATCAGTAAAATGTACCACAAAAATCGAAACTACAATTTTTAAAATTTTGAAACTTCTCTCAAAAACTTTTAAAAACCAAACTGATGCACCAGGTACATAAATATTAGTTTAGAGTAGTTGCAGATTTTTTAACGCTTCTACTTTTTTCCAGTTACTATATGTTCATACGTTTCGCACGTTAAGATTTAGCGTGACTTTCTTAAAAATAATAAATATTCTTAAAGAAGTCCATTTACTCAAAACTATCGCATTAAAATTAACTAAGAGTTTGGCTTTTCAAAACCTGCAACGAACTTTTTATAAAATGTTAAAATACATGCTTAATACAAATTCTACATTTTCAGTTGCGTTCTTTTCGTACATCTTCACCCCATGATTCAAAGCTGCTCCTGCGGACTTTCTGAAACAAAAAAGGTCAAAGACCTTCATTCTACAACAGTGTCATTGAATTTCAGAAGATAACTAAACATCTTCATATTTGAAACGGAATTAAATTAAAATTATGAATCGCTATTGCATACTCATTAATACGTTTTTATTCAATCAATAATGGCGAAACACTACAAAGTTTGTCTCTGATATATCCAATCTTTAACTAAGAGAAATAAAAAGAAACTCCTTGATTTAATTTCTACTTATTTTTGAAAATCCAATTCAATATATTTGAATCCTATTTATAATTACAGGTGTGTTACATTAAAAAGTATAATACTTTTGAATCTTAAGGTAACTAATATTTATTGGCATTTGCTGGTAAGTCGATTTTGCAAACTTACACCTATACGAAGCACTACGAGACCATTACGATTAAATTTATTTATATTGATCCTTACTTCTAGGACATACCGGGGTGCAAAATGACTTTTTCGAGTGAACCTGTTGGTAGAGCCTTCTCCCAACACATCGTATCTCTAGGTCAAAAGCGACGCTCACTTGAAAATTGTAATTCAATGTGGTTACTATTTCTTACTTTTTTCGCAAGCGTTGCAAGAGTAACAGCGTTCGAAAATCAAGGCCAGGAACTAGGAACAACGTTCATACGTTTTAATAGCCATTTATGGCAGAACTATGAGAAAGTATTGTTTAATAAGATGAATGGGCGCTTCAATATTTAAGGCCATTGGCGACCTAATCAAATTGTCTGTTGAAACTCTTCTAAGTCCACTAAAATGTCATTTTCCAAATTGGAAGCAAAGAATGCTTGCTTTGTCATGTTTGAACGCGCCGAAGCTCCGAACAATGTGCATACGATCCTTTCGTTTACGTGCCTCAGAATATTGGCAAGAGAAAGAACAGCGACGTTCACTGTAAGGAGTAATGGAAGGACTTCAATGGACAGCTCACCGATCTGACCAACAGCACAAATTACTACACAATTTAATAAACACAATCTCTTCTATTCTCGAGCGATAGTTACTATTCTATGCACGCAATGTATGATTGAATTAAAAAATTCTAGGTTGATGGACAAAAGTAGTAAGTCTAAAAAATTGAACGTTACATTTTACGTATCCCAAGCAATTCGAATGTTTTGTCTTACGTTGTACTTAACTTCAACGCAAATATCTTGTCATAAAAACCTAAGGTATGATTAAACTAGTTGGCATTAAGATAATAATTTATTAGTATTGTTTTTATATTATCATTTATCAGCTATCCCTTTTCAAACACTTCAAAAAGTTTACGCAATCTATGTTCACAAGACGCGAACCTTCAATCTCCTTCAGTACTATTTCGGTACTCTTCTGCTGAGAAACTCCGGAACACTTCCACTTTTGCCGTCTGCATCCCACACGTTTGCAAGATGCTGCTGGCACCACACCTCTATTATCAGTCGGTCCTCGTCCATGAGATGCTGAGTACTTTATTTTAGATTTTTGGACTGATGATGATGCCTCTTAAAATCAACATCTTCACTGAAGCTGTGGTATGATAGTATGTAGTATACCAACGCAGACCATGGTCGTGCTTATCTGAAACCTTACATCAATCGTCAAATAACGAAATCCCGAAACTACATACTACAGTAAGTAAAGTTTGTATACAGTACTATTTTACATTACAGTGTAATGTTTCTTAAAATGCTTTCAGCACTAGTTAATCATTTTTAATAGCAAAGCTTTATTTGACAAATTCCCTTACATTTTACAAATTTTATTTCCTTGGTTACACTTAAACAGACTAAAAATTTTTTTTATGACGAAACTTTCAGAATTATCGGTGTGAATGTACAATAACTAGCATAAATCATTGTTTTAAGAGCTGCTTTGGAGATCGTGATGCACAGAACCGTTTTAAAAGAATTTAATATTCAATTATTTGAAGTTTTAGACAGGGACACTAAAACAAATGGCCAGGAGACAGACTTAATGACTTCTCACTGCTTCTAAACTGGACAGAAACGCGTCTTTTATAATAACTCAAATCTTACGAGTTCACCTTCCACGACTCATATCTATATAATCCTAATAACTTTATTAACAGCAATAATAATAATAATAATAATAATAATAATAATAATAATAATAATAATAATAATAGCGTGCGTAGGCAAATCTGAAATCGCAACAGTAAAAATCCATCTTAAATGTTTCTAAAACTGTGGGGGAGAATACATTCAAGTAAAAACTTAATTACTACTAGTACTATTTAAGTTTTAAAACTAGTGAAAGTGGGCCGAACTTTAAAATATATTGGACACCAACCCTAACTTTTAAAGTATCTTTGTGGTTTTTACCTTTATTGCAAGAATTAAAATGGAAAAAACTCCACCCCTAGACGATTTAATGCGATTGTATCAGTACTTTGAAAGCAAGCTTGTCTCAATTTCATACAACTATCAGATAATATTTTATGTCTTACTTCTGTAGTATTTTCAATTTTGACTTTTTAACACGAGTTTCTAATTTCGATTATTAGTTTTGCAGTAGTGGCCATCTCTCCGAGTCGGCTGATCCGTTTTGCTTGAACAAGAGATTTGAACTTTAAACATAGACCACAGGAATGTTTCAACAGGTCTTTTCCTTTGTCGTTTTGAGGTCGTGCTGCGGTCCGTTTCTAGACCCGTCTCCGTCCTACGATGCAGAAGACAGTACTGCAGCTCATCGAGGTTGCTATAGCTTTCGACAAAAAACCTCTCCCGAGGCACTTTGGGTTGGTGCAGTCATTCTCGCTTTACGTCTATTTTGAACCTGGAACCGAAGCGACTTTGTAGCTCACATTGTAGCTCACATTGTAGAGAAACCATGAAACTGCGCTATAGCTTTTAGTCTTTTAGTAATTTAACAAACTATAGCATCCTCCCCTGCAGTGGGTTAGTTCTAAATAAAACCTTCGTATTTAGATACTATTTTTTTCGTGTTATGCATTTACATTTTTTCATATTGAATTTTACTGAAAAGTCAAGATTCGCAATATACAGTACATTACCACAGCTTTACCTTGTTACTACTTTAACATGCATTACGTAATATATTTCATTACCCACTATGACTACACAACGTACCACCATAACCAGCCATTGAAAATTAGTCCTAATTTAGTTTAACTACCGTTTTCCTACATTCCATGCTACAAAACCATTTTTAACTTTGGACTTTTACGTATGCTCTATTTCCTGACATGCAGTGCGGTGGAGATTAAGAAATTTTTACCATCTTTCTTAACGAATTTGAAGTTGACTTCCTGAAAATAAAAGAGAAAGTTATTATTCCTGAAAAAAAAGCTTATTAGTATTTAAGAGTCAGTATGATGTTTCACGACCCCGGCTTTCCAGAAAATCTGCCAAAGTGATTTAGATTCGAGCTGAAAACAAAATTTCAGTAAAATAATGCGTCAATAACATAGGAATTTATGTGACTATTCCACTCGTGAAATTAAAACCAATAGTGCATCTAGATATACAAAATGACCTAATCAGAGCGGATTGTCTGAAAGTTTATAGATTTTTCTATCCGATTTTTCTTACCGCCTCTTCCTACTGGCCAATCAAACTAAATGGTGTATCTTAGGAGGCTATATACATCAATTACTATGTCCAAACGCGTATGTACTATAACAACCTCTTATTTTAACATGGCTTTCAGTTATTTTCAATATTTGTCACATTTTGGAACTCTTGTTGGTCATAACTACAGTAGTGGAGCAGTCTTACTAAATACCTGTTTTGGAAATTCTCAGCTAAATTCCTCCTTGATTTGAGTCAGATTAATCGAAAACATTCAAACCACCCGTGGTATTACCTACTAAAATTTCTTTTTAAAATATGTCGAGGTGCATCAGCATTGTATCCTCTGTAGAAAAAAGTTCAGAAAATTTGCAGGCAATATTAACGATATGTTTGAAAGTGCAAATTTTTCGAAGCAATATTCGAGTGTTACGGGATCATACCAAGTGAAGATCTGAAATTTTGACGCTCTCCAGTAGCAGTTTTTGAGGAGTATATTTTTGCGAATCTCATTACTTTTCATTAGACTAAATAGAATATTTAAATTAGAAATTCTTAGAGTCGCATTGACCTTTGATTGCTTGTTTTATATATTTGAGTCTGATAAAGCTGGTTTCATGCGATTGTTTTAGTTTTCTAGTGTTCTATTGAATTGTACGAGTTTTCTTTAGCTTTTTTGAAGTAGGGAATGTTTTATTTATTTGCTTCTTAAAATTATAGCTGCGATTTTCGTATTTCCCAAGTTTTATTATACGAATTCAATTAATCTTCAAGAGCGGTGCATTTTCATGGTTAATAATGCTAACATTAAACCACTTTAGTAAAAATAGGTTTTTAACAAAGCAACTGAGATTAATGTGCTTTGTGGTTTCTGCAGAGCCAAATGTCCTTAATCTTATTGGTATTCAGGTATAGAATGTATCAACAGTGTTGAAAATATTAACATCGTTTGCTTACTTTCTCCTACAGAATTGAGAGTCTTGCTAACATCGTGGAACATTATAAGTTTCTTCCGCGTTTCTACCTCATTATCACAGCTTTGTATGAACTCTAGTAGACATTTGTGGTGTGACCCTATCACTTTTAGAGATAATCAGCGCCCGCGATTTATTTTTCGGAGTTTCTTGATAATATTGAATTTCTCAACTTTTATACATTTCAAAATTTTTAATGTACCACGTATTCATGCGCTGTGTCTATAATGCTAATTCAATTCTATTAATTTTTAATGAGAGTTTAGAAATAATTTAACATTATAACATCTAAAGTTCATGTTTTGAATGACCGTAAGGCAAATGTTATTTCAAAACATTTCGGAAATCAATGTTTTGATAATAGTTTTTGAAAATACTGTCAAAATTGCGAAAGCAAATTATCGATAAATATTTCATCTTTTCAAAAAGCTATTGAACCAATTTTAGGAAATTCAACATTTTAATTACTTCCTTGACTAATGAAGTTTCCCGCGTCAGAAGTACATGAAGACAAACCTCCAGAACTGAAGAACGTTTGAACACCGAGTGTCTTATTTTACATCGTAAGAAAGGATGTAGACAGTATGACATCATTTATACTTATGTTGAATATTGTTTATGGTAAATTATTTCTGCAAAACCCAATATATTAGACCAAGAAACTTGACAAAATATATACAAATATCCCCATTTGTATTTTTTATTGGAATGGTTAATATGAAATTTCCATTGAAGCATTCGAAGCACTTTTTTCCTGAATTTACGAAAATATGTTTCATAAAAACTTTTCTATATTTTCGGTTGAATGCAACACTGTCCAATACACATTTTTTAATGAATATAAACAAATTTACTCCAATTTTAAGTCGAAAAAGTATCTCCAAGAGTCAGAATAGATTTTTAACCATTCTCTTAGCGGGTTATTATATTCATAAAAATTACAGACCTCTAGGATGCTATCTCGGTCACGCAAAATCTTTCGATAAAGGAAGCAATAGCAACGATTTCTGAATCAATATTGCTTTGTAACCAATTTGAAAAGTTTTACTTCAAAATAATTTAAATCACTTTTAAAAAGTGATTTGAAACACTGAAACCGAACTTTCCCAATTCACAGGGTTACCATGCTACCTACCCATACCAAGTTTTCTTGAAAAAATTTGAAAGTTGTAAAGGTTTCAACATATTCGTCTTTTGAATTAATTTTACGTCCAAATCAGTCAAATGGTTTTCGATTTCAGTTTTCTTATACTAATTTCCTCAGAGTACAAAAATGTATTGTTTGATTGTATGAGTATCCTTACTTTTATTCACCCTTTAGCGTTTTCTCTTTCCCTGTAAGACCGCCACAAAGGAATCCCTTCCTCCAATCAACCCCCTTAACCACTTCCTCTTGCCACCAATCTCTGCTATATTAAATCTTCACACAATTGGAAAAGCTCTCCTGGGTAGCCGAGGTCGCTAAGCCTGAAGAACCGTAGCTGCCGTGGCTCGAGGGGTCGCGGGTTCGAATCCCACCTCGGCATGTGTGTGTTCGTGTTGGCCTTATGTGTTCTTCCTACAGTTCCCTCTACAGTTAAAACAGTCACGGTGGTCGCTGTAAGTCCAAGATTTGAAAAGCGACCTAAAACATATTTTTTTAAGTTTTTGAAAATGTGCTTGGTAAGTTTGACTATTTAAATTTGAAGAATATATTTTGAAGTCAATCAAATCTCATTCGCAAAATTATGTTTGCATGATTTAGAAGTATATTCAGAGTTGCTGGTTGTTATTTCCCCTACACTGTATTATGGGAATGAGAAGTACTTTAATGAATACGGCCATTACTAATCTATATTAACGCTGATTAAAATACGATAATAAGATATGATCAGGTGATGAGAATTCACGCAATTCGATATAATATGTTCGTCCGTGTCAGGCCTGTCAGATTAGAAGCCTGGAATGAATGTAAACACGTCGGATGCAAGATCTGGTTTGGCCGTTCCGGGGATCATTATTGTAAGTTTTCGATTATTAGCGATTCCGGGCACGTCATTGCTGACGTCATTAGTCCCGTAAGTTTAGTGTGTTTTTCCTCGGAAGTGTCGGTGATCTGGTGGAGGGTGACATCCGTAGCCGACTTACAAGAACCGCCCTACAAGAACCGCCCAAGAAAGTATCTCCCACCAGCGGGCAACCGCCCCAGTCGGGAGCTCTTAAGTTCTCGAGAGGTCTCCCGGCATGTGTGGTAGTGTAGTGCAAGTAAGTTTACTCGTTAGGGGTAAGATAGGACAAGGAATGGGAAGGAAATATTGCGGGCGGAACGTGGCCTGTTTGTTAGGGTACTGCTTTGGCATTTGCCTGAGCAGCTAAACCATGGATAATTACCATCAGACCAGCCGACCGTTAGAGATCTCCAGACAGCGACAGAACTTTACCTACCTACCTAGCTAGCTAGTGTCGAAAATCCTGCTTCAGTCGGGACTAGAACCTAGGACCTCTCGGCACCGGCACTAGAACCTAGGTGCTGCGGTAGCGTCCGTGGGGCGCCATGGTTTAATTTTGGAGGCAATGGGCATGAAGCCTAAGTAACCTTTTAAACATTTTCTTAAAATGATCGCAATTCTTCTCTAAACTTTTTCCTTGTATAAAGGAAAGTGCATTTATAAATCAATATAGTTTCGATCTTAATTAAATGGTAGAAGTTTGAAAATTTGAAAAATTTGAACACGCCTCTACACATGTTCAATACAATTTATACATCAACTTCTGATATTTAAATGATTTCATTAACCTTACAAACCTTGTTATGAGTTTGCACATAGGAATTTTACGTATGCCCGTCTTTCACTTAAGTTTACGAAACTATCGAAAATATCTAATCCTGACAAAAGTGTCATTCAGGATTTTAATATGCAACTTCTTGCATTCGAACTGTGAATGAAATGAAACTGAAAATTTAATGATTATTAAGACAAGTTTATTGAAAGTTGCATAGCTATCTTAGTTTTTGAAAAATAAAAATAATATTTGAGGCATGTTGCGCGGTTGCAATTTGCTCAATTACTTTTATTTCAAATTTTGATGTGATTAGACTAATGTTTCAAAAAAATTACGTAGCAAAGTTTCATATTTTCATGAAATCTTAACACTAGCGTTAAACGTATCGTGTGAAAATTATGTATGTTATATCAGGTTTAAAATCCAACATTTATTCTGAAGATTAGTATCTATATAGGCAAAGAGATGGATGTTAGTAGCACAACTATATCACGGGACGAAATTAAAGATCAGCCAGATTCAAAATCCGGGACACAATGAAGATTACAATCGCCAATGAAATTACGAAATTCCTTCAAAAAACTTACTCCAAAAGTCTGAAGGACCATTTAATCAGAAAATGAGTATGCAGGTAGTTTGTAATTATTGTTAAAACAAATCAGAAGTGTGTGATTCTATAGTTCAATTTCTTGACAACGTAGAAAAATATTTTATTATTCCTGGTAGATAACTATCAAATTTAATTCGAAATCACTGGACATGGGATGGGTTATAATAGAATAAGACTTGCTACTTGTATAATCCGGAAAACAAAGTAACAGCAATGCAAAATTTTAATTCTTTTGGAAAATTAATAAACTTGAGAAAAAAGATCTCCAATTGCATTTAATAGTTATTTCTAGTTTCATAGGAATTTTTTTAAATTCAGAGATGGTAGAGAACTACCCGTCCTTTATTCAATGAATTGCAGAAGTAATGGAACATCAATTTTTAATTCTCAACACTCAAAACAAGACGCTGATCTTAACAAACAGGATAGGAAATTGTGATATAGGATCTAACAGAAGCTCTCCTTACATGACGTAGTACGAAACAATGCATTAAGACTAGACAACAATTGAAGTATACCACAGTAAAGTGGAAAATAAGAAGCGGAAATGTGGCCTTCAACAAAGGATCGGAGAGTGAATACGATCCAAACGAGATCATTGTAGTTAAGGTGAACAAGATAAATTTAGTAGTTCATGAAAAAATAGAGTACAAAATATAACCAGAAGACATTTCATTTCCACATATTCATATCCAGTGGATGAACTGGGGAGCCAAAATTAATTTTTCATTAAATGTCCGACAGAAGGGCCGGAAGAATAAAACCCCATTTTGATCTGAAGTCTCCAATATTAGAAGTAATGGGTGAGAAAGGTTTTCAAGAATGCCAATGGGAGGGGGCGAGATATCTGGAGATCGTTGAGAAGATCGAGAAAGCGAAGTTGGACCAGTCAGAATTTACGATATTTGTTCTGTTTCCTGGATAGCGACTAGTCAGGACCTTCAACAAAAAGAAAATATTACGTACATTTTATTATTTTTCACTCTTTACTTTCTAAAAATAAATTATTATTTCTGATTTAATTTTCTTTATATAATTTTAATTTACTTTTTGCAAATTATGTTTAGTTTCATTTCCGTGTGAATAATTCATGTACTTTCAAAGGCAGGATTTAGTTAATACAAATTGTGCACGTTTTCTCTAGCTCCAGAACCCCTACCACACCTTTTTACCTGAACATAGTTCAGTTATTAATGAAAGTATCAATAAAGCGTGCTTAGCAACATTTGAAAACTAGAAATTTTTGCTTCTGAATAAAAAATCTGATGACCAGATTTGCGAATAATCTGAGGGATGCGAGATTGAAAAATCTAAATAGTGGCTAACCCACGTCACCATACAAACCGCTGTCTTTACACATTTTCTTCACATTTCACACAGATGAAACACGAGATAGCTCACTTCTTTCCAGTCCTTGTCTTATCTGAATACAGATTCATCTTTGGTAAGTCCACTTTTTTTACTAGTCTTAAGATGGTTACGTCTGTCGATCACATTGAAGAGTACCTGAAACAGTAAAGTTACTGGCACAGACATCTGTTCTTCACAAAATCAATACATACTTCTACAGAGTTCAAACCTAAATGTAAATCGTGTATTGATTAACTATTCGCCAGCGCACGTGTAAGGAAATAATTTAGGCGTAAATTTTCTTTTTTCCTTTATTGCATTTTTTCCACATTTCTTACAGATTTTTTAAGCATGTTGAAATATACCAAAATGCTGAAAAATAAGCAGAATTAGAGCTGAAAAATAAGCAGAATTAGAGCTGAAAAATAAGCAGAATTAGAGCTGAAAAATAAGCAGAATTAGAGCTGAAAAATAAGCAGAATTAGAGCTGAAAAATAAGCAGAATTAGAGCTGAAAAATAAGCAGAATTAGAACAGTTGTTATATATCAACAATTTATTGTTTTTTTTATTCTATATCAGAGTGTTCAAGAAACTTTTCTTGAAAAATAGCTGTATTCACATTAATTTTAATTTATGTATTCTTGCCATGTACACGCATGGGCTTTACAATTTTTATTTTGCCACGTCTCACGCGGACTTATGATCCTGTAAGGAAAAAAATATTTGTGTTTATTTCATTAATATGTACACATTGAACTTTATAGCAGTTTCGAAAAAAATACCACCCTGTTTTAAGTGTGCTGTCCGCCAACTAACGTTTCCCACTCAAGGACGACTGAACGATGGGCAGCCCTTCAGTTTTCCTTAAGGTAGGAGGGCGTATTCCAATTCATTATGTATTTTGATTTATCCTTTACATTGCAAGAATTATGTACAGAAACGTCGTAAACATTTGAAAGCAAGTTGAATACAAAATCGAATTTGAACACATCCCTAGCACTTAACCTACCCACCCTGCCCTGTGAGCCTTGTAGGCGTGTCCCTCCTAAACCATCAGTTGGGCATGGGGCCTTCCCTGCTGAACCACAACCTAGTCTACTGTCCAGAGGGAGGTCACCTGCCATTCACATCAATGCAAATTGCGAGGTGTAATGCCATCTCGCAGCTCAGTAAGTTTCCCACCCAGACAAGGTCCCCCAATTTCTCTATGACCGAATGCATGCCATTGAATCCAGCACAGGAGTGGATCCCATAATATGGCTAAGCAAACGGTCTTATTACAGACTATCCGGGCTCTGCAGCCTCTTCCTACATTTGCCCATCCTAATATTGAACTAGGTAATCATATTATATTTCAAGCAACATTTGTAGAATAATCATTTATCATTGAATGTAAATAAAATGCAAGCAAGGATGACTTTAAATATTCTTGATCTTTTATTTAAATTATTAAAAATTAATATTAACATTGAAATTAAAGTTTAACAACATTAACTATAACCTTCAATAACAAATCTACATTTAATTTTACTCATCTGTTTTGATAAATCAGTACATTTCAGTAAACGAGACTGCAGTAACCCAGCAATATAATAAACTGAAGGCGAACAAATACCCCATCTAACATTATCTGAGCGGAGCCAATGACTGCACGAGGAAGAATTATCCCTCCCCAACTACAAATGTGTGCATGTAAGGAAGTTAGTTTCTACTCAGCATATACTATGCCGTTTATTTTGAGGTTTATATTTACTCTTCTCATTTCTCTTAATCGTAGTACGTTTGTTTGTGAGTGTGGCTAGACCTGCGTCATCCGCCGTGCAGTCGGGAGAAGGAACGCAAACGGCCTCGCCTTTAGGCTGCCGCGGGCGCTGCGAAGGGCACAGGGCATAGGAAGGGGCACGGGTCGGGCTCCACCCAGAACACTTACCGATTCCAGTCTCCACCGGCGTCAGGCCAAAGCGTTGCTTCTCTTCTGCCAGGGGTGCTATGCTACCCTGCCCTGTGGTTTGGAACCTACTCTTTCCTACTGTAACTATAGACAGTTATCCCTGCTCTCAATTCTGAGCGATTGAAAACTAATACGCAAATGTTCTAATTAAACCTAGTAATATTGATTTTCTAGAATCCTAACCTGTTGAATCAATTCTATTTACTACATTCCTAGTTCGTATGAGAGGCTTGTCTCTGATCAATGATATTCAGTCTTTCAAACTTAACTACCAAATATTTTCTAATTAAAAATGATGAAACACTAGGATAATATTATAATGTTAATACTTTAAACGATTGATAATTTCACTGTTTTAACATGCACAATGTTGGTCCTATTGATTTGCGTACATATTTTATCCACTACAGTTTTCATTAAGGGTTGCACACATGACTATGAAAAGAAACTTTTCTTTACGTTTGCTTAATGACTATTCGACCTTAAAAGAAGTGCAACTACGCTTTCCAGATTTTAAACGTTTTTCTAACCACCTGGCGGGAACAAGGGAAATTTAGGAAAGACGAGAAGAGATGGCGTCGTGAAGACCAAGGCCACGGTGATGAGAAGTCCAGTTACGAAACACAATAGTACGTCACCACACACTTCTGATGTTTCACAAGCACTTTTCCTACACACTCATTTCTTAGCAACGCAATGGCTTATTTGAGCCCTAACACTTGCGCACCAAGCACGATTTTCACAGTTCTTGAGAGCTCACCCATCACTTTACAACACTGTATACCTGTGATTCGTAAACTCACTTCTCAAAGATCTGCATCAATGCTACTCAACTTTTCACGCGTCACTTCACAGAAATATTTTAAGATATGAATTTTCTATTTAAATCTTCTTTCACACCCACTTTGCACAAATATTAATCGGCTTTGAATTGCTCTGGATATCCTATTTACACATGATACGTATTTGTTCCAGAAACTATGAACTAAAAAAAAAAGAAGAAGAATCTAACCACATTCACTTCGAGAACAATCACTAACAACCTCACCACAACCCGACACGAAATGAGCTTTGGCCGGGTTCGAGCAGGAGGCGGTGCAGCGATTGGCTACCGCTTTTCCAGAGAGTGAACAGCAGGGCTGATAACCACAAGAATGCTCCATTTATTTTATTATTTATAAATTGGATTATTGAAAAGAAATATAATGTTTAATATTACTAAACAGGTGGATCAGACTATATATCATAATATATTGCTGATCTATTCGGTTTAAAAACTTTTGTGGGAAGTGTATCTCCTACTTCTAGTGCAAAGAACATAACTATTAGGACTATCTGTAACGAGATAGTAATTTATTTCTGCAAAAGAAAATCAATGGTGTTAAAAAATAAATAGACTTACTCGTACTATTTACTTCCTTATTATTTTGAGTCGAAACTATCTTGTCGATTTTGCCCCATTTCCTTGTCTATCATCTATCGGCATCTACGAGAGTAGGGTTTCCCGCGATATGTAACTGCCACTCCATTGGAGACACAACCAAAGAGTATATATCAGTAACACAACCAGTAACGAAGTCCTTGAATCTTCCAGAACAGCACACCGTAGTCTTTGGGCCCATTTCCGTTCTGTATCATTGCACATATGACTGTAGTAGCCCTCAATGTACATCAGGTCACTTGGTGCTTACACCATTGTCCTGGATGTGTAGTATCCATTATGTATTGTTCAGTACGAAGTATCAACAGCTCACTACAAAAATTTCACACACAATACATCACCATTTTTTCTACATCTTGCCAGATGATATTAAACGATTAAATTCGATACAAAAGTTTAAGTCTCAAGTAAGTTTTTCAAGTTGATGACGTCTGCAGTCCCATTTATTTTCTTGTGAACTCCTGACAATTTGATAAACCTACGATGATACAATTCCCAAGATGTGTGTCAAGCTGGCGCAACCAGTACAGCACAATCATATCCAACCAATTGGAAAATTAAGTACTGATTTTTCCCCCCAAAAATTAAATATTTTTTTCGTTTTTAGTTAAGTAAGTATGCTCATTATTGTCATGAAAAATCGTTGATTATCACTATGTTTATGTAATACGTGCAATTAAAACTTCACCAATAATAAATAGTTCACAACAGCCAATCAGAACTCAGAGAACTGATCAAAATTGTTCAACTCTGTATTTATAACACAGACTTAGCCAAGGTATTTCCAGAAGGCCATAACTTAATGAGAGAGGAATAGTTTATGTGCGGAAGATGTCCTTGTGGGTTTGGCCTGTAAACTGCTGGTGTTTTCTTTTACCAACACTGCGGCTTCTTGTAATGGCAGTTGTTGGTGTATTCATTCGAATATTTGGTAACTTTTATCACGAGGACTTGATCATATCGTACGTTACATAGGAAAGTGACAATTCAAAAATGGGTAATTTATATGTCAATTAAATGATGGCATCTTGTCTTTACGTTCTGTAGTATTATATTCAACTCCCTAGAATGCAATTGAACAAGTAGGAAATAAATAATAAAAATTGGGCTTTTTTGAGTAACTACTACCATTGTACAAAACAAATTTCAATCAACAATATGGGATTGGTAAGCTTAGTTGAACAAGCTAGTTACGTAGGAAACATTAAACAACACTATCTGTCGCCAGCTGTCATTATTTTGACATTTTCTTACTTTTTGGTTTTCTAATAGTAGATAGGAATTATAAAAGATTATAAAAATAGTAAAAAATCGTCCTAAATGTCATTTTTCTTTGAAATTTTTGGTGAGTTAAATGGCGTTTAAGCGCTACTAAAATTTCGAAATTTGAAGCTATTTTTTACATACAATTTCTGAGTTTATGAAAATCTTCGTTAGAAGTCATTTGAAGCACATCTACTCACAAATACAATATTTTTTACAATTCGCTATAAATGTGCATATTAACGCCGTGAAAGATCTTTCAAAAAAGTATATTTCTGTAATCTTTGAATATATTTGTATAATGTTTTTAAATCCGAAAGAATAGAGCAAAATGGATTTTATGTCATCATAGTCAGTTTAATTTGCACTATTCATACAAAAAATTGAAGAAAAAATTTGGAGCGTTTTTGAAAAATGGCGTTTGAGCGTTTCTGACAATGCGGAATTTTGAACTAGTTTTTACAGAAAATATTTGACGTTTTCAAAAACGTTGTACGACATTGTTTAAAGCACATGTACTCATAAATAAAAAAGCGTGAATAAATTGCCGCTAATGTAAATATTAACGACGTGAGAGACAAGTTAAACAAATTACATTTTTGTAATTTTTGAAAAAACAAAGATTAAAGCAAAGTTTCATCAAATGTCATCTCATAGAGTACATTTAGCACTATCCTTACCAAACGTTTAAAGAAAAAAATTGGAGACGTTTTTGAGAAAATCTTGTTTTGTTATTTTTTAAATGGCACATGTTGCACGCAATTTTGCGCGAAAACTACTATGAGTTACAAAACAATGTATATAACCTTCATGAAAGAACTCATTATGGAGAATACATTTTATTTGAAGGATAAATCATTATCTTCATTTTTTTGTGGTAGGAAAACGTCGAAAAAAGTACAAACGTTTGCAATTTTGCAAAATTCAAAGTTAACAGTGAAAATTTTACCTATGCTACCCATATAAGAGTATTTTACTCTATTCTCAAGAAATTTAAAGTCAAAATTTGGAGCCGTTTTTTGAGAAAATTATGAAAAAGTCCGCTTCATGTAAAATAGACATTTGAAAGAATGCGTTTCAAAATCCCGAAGCTTCGATTCTTGAAAGATGGACATGGGTTTCTTTGATTTGGAAAAACATCCTACGAATGGTTTAGCCTGTAATGGTGTTCACAGATGGACAGACGGACGGAAGGACAGACAGAGGTTTTGCCGTGAATTGGTTTTTCAATATCAAGGACTCACAAAACAGGGATTCTGACTACATCACATGTTACAGGATTGTTTCTTAATTTAGCAACTGGATTTCTCCACATTTTCCTCATTAGAGCCCGATAATGAAATTTTGCCTGCCGAAAATCGGCCATTTTTTCACGCAGCATTACATAACTTTCCCTATATTACGTTTATTTCTCCGTATATACGTACGTGTACGGAAAACTAAAAAGGGAAGCAAACTCTTTGGACAATTTGTTCGCCCTTATTTCTTCTTCATTGACGTCTGAAGTCGGGGCGAGGTCATTTATAGTTATTTCAGAAACTGCTCAAGATTGTAATATAACTAATTTTCAAACTATTTTGATTCAAGAGCGTTACAATTGCATTTGATTTACTGTATCCTTTATTTACTGTACTTTAAGAGGATCCGAAAGTTAGAATTAGTGGTTTAAACCCTTCAAAATCGTTGAAACATAATATTGTACCTTTTATAGCGGGGATGAGTATATGAGATTGCTATTCATCTTTTAAACTCTGTGTTTCACGTCATACTCTCAAGCCAGATTACCAACATAGTATTTCCCAAAACACTTTAAAACACCTTTACAATACATGAGATATTCAAATTTACATATCAAAGAGTAATTTATGGAGGCATACTCTAATCATAAAAAAGTCCCGTTCATTAAAATACTTATTCCTTTACAATTATTAATAGTATGAAATATAAGCATGGAGTTCCAATGTAACACTTTAGAAAATTTCTATGGAAATTTTACATAATTTTCCCACTTCATACAGTTATGCAATGACATTAGAAAATTACATGCGGATTCGGAGTTTTTGGACCGCAGTGACACGTCCGCGTGAGGGCCCCTTCACACGTGAAGCGGGTGGCGCGCCACGCAGCAGCGGGCCGCGTAGCAGAGCATTGGTTTGAATGGAGGCCTTCCCACGTGCAGCGGGTGGCGGCTGCTGCGGCAGCAGACGCCGAACTCCGGCCACCAGAAGCGCACGAGGGGCCGCGCGCCACCGCTAGCAGAACACAGCTTTAAATGGGAGCCTTCTCACTTGCCACCGGTCGCGGCGTTCTACCTGCTCGGGTCCCTTTGTTCGTCATCGCCGGAGGGTCGGCGAAACCTACCCCTCCAGACCCCACCCCCTTCCACGGCCAAGTTGAAAGTAGAGTGCGCGGTCAGTGTTCTTCACAGGAAATAGTACGCTGCGGTTTCCTTATTTATAAAACCATGCTTTAAAATAATGTTTAAAATATTTTTCAATCAAAGATGTCTATGTTGGTAGTAAGTAAAAACATCATGTTAATTTAAATAAATTTCGAAATATATTTCCATTGTAATATGTTGGGAACATATTTATTTATTGCCTTATCGCATTGTTGAATTTGGGGAGAAGGGAGTGTATCGTTTAACTTCCCCTCCCCCCTTCGTGGATCCATCACTTGGTCCACGGTACTACAGTTTACTTGAGAACCGGCTCCTTGTAAAAATTGCATGTGCGGCGAATGTATTTTATATTTAAAATAATGGTAAAAATTAATGTACAATTACATCTGTAGAGGTATCACTTCCTTTCCGCCGCTACGAAATCATGTTAAGAGCATTTCGACGATGTACTGTGCTCAGATAATGCTTGTGTATACTAATTTCAAACACTATAATGAATTTTTATTATTGTTTTCTATTTTTCCTTACATATTTTGAAAAAAAAAACTACATGTATAGATATAGATTTTACTTTTTTACTACAGTAAATTCTGTTTCCTAGCAATGAGATATAAAATATAACTTACGTAAAAGTTATACAACCCAATGCAACAAATACAAATTTATAGAGAGTGAAAGGAAAATTTGGCTGCGTGTCATGTATATTCATGTTTTACGAAAAAATTCTTAGGAGCGTGTGACGGCAATATCCAATGTGCATTATTGGAAATAAGGAGCGTTCCGCTCACAAATTATGTATCGGCAAAGATTTTATATACTGTGTGATAATTTATATAAGCCTTAAGAATATTTCATTAAACTTGATAGAAGAAAAAATTCGGTGGGGATAGTTGTATTTTCAAGTTTTATCAAGAGTTTTTGCACCTCGTCGCGTCACCGACGCAGCGGACGTCGTAATCCTCCCTCTTCCAAGCGCAGTGGCGGCGGCGGTGGCTGCGGCGGTGGCGTCGTCTGAAGAGCTCTGCTCCTTGAAGGAAGCGCGCTGCGGCCGCGCCGTGTGAAGCGGGCCTGAGAGAGCTTCGGGGAACGTTCCAGGTAGGGTCATAAAAGAGCCGCTCGCGCCCGAATAGGAAGGAGATCCTCCTCCTCAGATGTTGGGCCGCACAGAATGAAGAATAACAGATCATAAATATTTGTGAGATGACAAGGTCCTGCAGTCGTGTGGATGGTAAGGGCGCCTTCCCACGTGGCCACGGCGCTGCGCTTCCTTCAAGCAGCAGAACACTTCCGACGCAGCCACCGACGCCGCCACCGCCGCAGCCACGGCCGCACCGCCGGCGCACCGGCGCGCCGCCCGCCGTAAAGGGGGTGGGGTCTGGAGGGGTAGGTTTCGCCGACCCTCCGGCGACGACGAACAAAGCGACCGGTGCAGGTAAACCGTAGCGACCGGCGGCACAGTGGGAAGGGTCCCATTTAGGGCCGCTTCCCACGGCGCGGCCGCCGCGCGCTTCGTTCAAGGAGCATAGCTCTTCCGACGCAGCCACCGCCGGAGCCACCGCCGGAGTCACGGCCGCACCACCGCCCGCCGTGGAAGGGGGTGGGGTCTGGAGGGGTAGGTTTCGCCGACCCTCCGGCGACGACGAACAAAGGGACCCGAGCAGGTAGAACGCCGCGACCGGCGGCACAGTGAGAAGGCTCCCATTTAGGGCCCCTTCCCACGTGAAGCGGGTGGCGCGCCACGCAGCAGCGGGCCGCGTAGCAGAGCATTGGTTTGAATGGAGACCTTCCCACGTGCAGCGGGTGGCGGCTGCTGCGGCAGCAGACGCCGAACTCCGGCCACCAGAAGCGCAGGAGTGGCCGCGCGCCACCGCTAGCAGAACACAGCTTTAAATGGGAGCCTTCTCACTGTGCCGCCGGTCGCGGCGTTCTACCTGCTCGGGTCCCTTTGTTCGTCGTCGCCGGAGGGTCGGCGAAACCTACCCCTCCAGACCCCACCCCCTTCCACGGCGGGCGGCGGTGCGGCCGTGACTCCGGCGGTGGCTCCGGCGGTGGCTGCGTCGGAAGAGCTATGCTCCTTGAACGAAGCGCGCGGCGGCCGCGCCGTGTGAAGCGGGCCTTAGGGCCGGTTTCACCAAACGAAGAGTAAAAAGAGTTTACTCTGGAGTAAATCATGTTTACTCGAGAGTAACTTCTTGGAGCGATTCACCAACATTTTACTCGAGTGTAAATCGCTTACACGAGAGTAAATTCGAGAGTAACTTTACACCGCGAAAATCCGTCGGGTCAAGTACGGAGTAAATTCAGTTTTCAACGTGCATGTACCTCCGAAGTGTTGTTAAGTTTCGACGATTACGAATGATAGTATTTGAAGACGATTCCAGCAATGATTCGGAAGATTATCCACTAGTGCGAAGACAAAGAGTGCGAGAGAGAATGGAATGGTTTTAATTATGACGATCGAGATTTTGTCATGAGGTTATGTTTGACCAAATCAGCTGTTTAACTTCATCTGATACATTGTAAACTGTAGAGAACTTCTAAAGTTCTTTTTCTCCCATGTGGATACGAAATAAAGGTAGTACGTACCGAATACGACAAAAAAAGGAAAAATAATAACTACAGGAACTACAAGTACTAAGAAATATTAATTTATTTATTCAGTAAAAACTGTATGTGATGTATGGGGGAGATCATTTGCGCACGTTTTCTTGAGTTCCAGAATCCCTTTCCAACATTTTAACTACAAATAGTTGAAAGATTATTAAAAGTTTAAAAAATAAAACAACATATAATAATAAAATTTAGAAAAACACGAGATCAGCAACATTTGAAAAACTAAACATTTTCGTTCCCTAGTTATAGAAAATTCATTTGCACCGCCATCGGTAAACGAACTGCAAATTAGATTTTTCTGCATTGCTAACAAAATAGTAACTCGTCTCCAGAGAAGAAGAATGAATATTTATTAAGAAATAAAGATACAGAAACTAGGAAATAAACTATGCTAACTCCATAACACCATAACACCACACCAGATTATAACGCCAAGAACTCCGAAACTGAAATGAATGATAGGATATAAGGAATTAATCAAAGGTTCACGTTGGTCCGCATTGGTTCCCAGCGTCATTCTCGTTCACAGCCTCTTGAATCGCTCTCAAATATTGTGTGTTCAGCTGATTTGCGGAGTAAATCGGAGAGTATGTACTCTAGAGTAAAATAACCCTCTAGAAGCATGGTGAAACGCTCATATTCTACTCCAGAGTTATTACCTTGGAGTAAATGGTTACTCTCGGGTAACTACTCTCAACTTTACTCGGCTGTTGGTGAAACCGGCCCTTAAAGCCGTGTACTGCAAGCCGTGGCGCCTATGCCCTCCTCCGCTTCGCGTGGCTGGAGTTCGGCGTCTGCTGCCGCAGCAGCCGCCACCCGCTGCACGTGGGAAGGCCTCCATTCAAACCAATGCTCTGCTATGCGCCGTGCTGCTCGGAAGCACACCGCCGTCGCGCCGTGGGAAGGGGCCCAACGCGTACTCGTGTTGGCTGGGTGTGTTTGAAGTGAATAACGGAATATGTAACTCACGCGAGTTGCAAATTTCAGCTAGTAGCAAACAGAAATCCGTTTGTACCCTCCTCATATGCGCCCTAGCCACCGTCTGAGAATTATGTCAGTACTACGTATAACTACAGTACACTCGGAGAATATAGTACGCACGTACTAATTTATTTCCCCAAAATGAAATTTATCACTGTTACAGTTTATTAATTAAACGTTATCGTAGCGGATTGAGGGTATTTCTACCATGACAGTCATTCAAGAATTTGTTCAAACAAGTAGGAAGGGCAAAATCAAAATAAAATTATTGGAAAAGTATTCATTTATTATTTCAAAATAATATGTATGCCGTTGTTCTATATGAATGTTATTATGCCGGCATGACAGTTTTGCCGTCATAACTGTCATTAGCATACGAAAATTAGAAAGTAAAACTTCTCCAAAATTGATATTTCTTAATTGATGTTACCGAAATCAAGAATCTGCGAATTTGAAACGAATATTTTGATTTTTTGGGGTACGTTATGTAAACCCTCAACAACATTTTCAAACATGAAATAATTATATGAGTCTTCATTGCCAACCATATATAATGACGACTCATATAGTTATTTCATTGGAAATGACAACGAAAACTCACCACGATACGAATATTCTCAAACGTCACTCAAAACTGACTCGAAATGTTTGCTTTCTTTCACGAATAGAGGAAAGAGCGGCTAATAATTTTCTCAGTATTTATTTCGTTGAAAATTTAATTTTCAAAAATGCAGAAATTATTTTTTTTGTTCTTTTCCTGCAACTACACCCTTTAATAATACAGATTTGTTTATTAAAATTACAATTTTTTATTTACAAAAATTACAATTACAATTATTACAATTTTTTGAAAATGAATAGATGAATGAACTTTAGCTTCAATAATGGCAATTAAAGGAAATATTTTCTCAATAACGGCCAGTAAGATTTTCTTGAAATGTCTTTCTTTTACATATCAGAAGGCTTATAAAATAGTAGCATGTTCAATTTTAGTTAGACACCCTCAGTGTTCGAAATTTTCAAAAGTTAGAAATAACGTGATAAATTATGTGTATCACGAGATATATCAGTGATCACTAAAATAATATTTATGTAACTATCGTTTCATTGTACGTAAAACACCACTAGAATACCAAATTGCAGTATAAATTTCAACTTCGATATTTGACTGAAAATGGATTTTTAAAAACTGGAAATTTACGAGAAAATGCTTCACTGTCACGTTTTTTAATAGTTTAAAGTTGGGTACAATTTTTCTTACTTTGTAACAACATTAGTACATAATTAATAGACGATTATCGAATAGTTGATTTTAAATATCTGAGAAGGGGGTGCGATAGCGGACACTTTTGTATGGAGCTGCTTGAATCTTTCGTTTTTGTAGACTGTAATCTCCGTTATGGGACCAGATAAAATTTTGAAATTATTACATTAAAACACTATAATACCAAACTGATTAATAGATTACAATTTCCCAATTTGACTCAAATGGTGTTTAAAAATAGCACATTTCCACGAAAAGTCCATTATTTGTACCTGTTTTTATTTGTTTACAGTTGAGAACAAAATTATTTGTTTAGCTACAAAATTAGTATATAAGTAGTAGAATAAAAAAGGCTAATTGAATTTGAATTTCAACGAACGGGCGTGCGCGGCGGATACCCCTGTTTCGAGCCGCTCCCAATTTTTCGGGTTTGTAGAGTGTAATACACTGTTGAGGGACAAGATAAAACTTTGAAATTATTACATGTAAAAGTTCACTATTATGTTAAACTGCGTAATAAATTTTAACTTTGAGATTTTATTAAAATTAGTTTTAAAATTCACAAATATTCACGAAAAGTGCTTCATTGTCACCGCTTGTTTAAATGTAGAGTAAAAAATATTTATTTTTTAAATAATTAGTATATTTTTAGTAGAATATCGTAAGCTATTTGAATTTAAGAGTCAAGGAAGAATGGTGCGATGGCGGACACTTTTGTATGGAGCAGCTAGCAATTTTTCGGGTGTGTAGAATATAATAACACTGTTGAGGGACCAGATAAAATATTAAAATTAGTACATATAAAAGTGAATTATAATGTTGAACTGCATTATAAATTTTAACTGATTCAAAACAGGCTTTAAAAAAACGCGAATTTAGACGGAATGTACTTCCGCGGAATATAGGCCCCCGTTTTTCAAATGTTTATAGCCTAGTACGATATTTATTTTGTTACAAAATAAGTACAAAGTTAGCAGAATATTGTAGGCTAGTTAAGTCGGAATTTCTGAGAGTGGGGATGCGGTGGCGGACACTTTTGTTTAGAGCCACTCCCAATATTTCGGATTTGCTGAGATTAATAACCCTGATGAGGTGCTTCATTGGCACCCGATTTTTAATTGTTTATAGTCGAGAACAAAATTATTTATTGTGTTTCAAAATTACTACTTTGTTAGTAGAATATTATAGACTATGGCCGCTCCCAATGTTTCGGATTTGTAGAGATTAATAACACTGATGAGGGACCACATAACATTTTAAAATTAATGCATGTATAAGTTCACTTTCGTGTTAAACTGCCTTATTAATTTCGACTTTGAAATTTGACTCAAAATGTGTTTCAAAAATCGTGAAATTTCGTGAAATGAGCTTCAATGGCTCCCATTTTCTAATTGTTTATAGTCAAGTACAAAATTATTTATTTTGTTACAAAATTACTACATTATTAGTATAATATTATAGGCAAGTAAAATTGGAATATCTGAGAAGGGGAATGCGGTGGCGGATGCTTTTGTTTAAGGCCGCTCCCAATATTTCGGATTTGTAGAGATTAATAACCCTGATGAGGGACGTGATAAGTGCTTCATTGGCACCCGTTTTTTAATTGTTTATAGTCGAATACAATTTTTTTATTTTGATACAAAATTAGTACATAATTAGTAGATAATGTTAGGCTAGTTGATTTTGAATTTATGAGAAGTGGGGTTGCTAGCTTGACGTCAAGCTAACACCCCCACTTTTGGATGTTTTTTTTTCTTGTTTATAGTTAAGTACAAAACTTTTTATTGTGGTACAAAATTAGTACATACTTAGTGCACAATTATAGGTTACTTTATTTTGAATTTCGAACAAGTGGGGGCTTGACGGAGGTCGTATTGTGGATGTAACGAGCTTCTTCCCAACGGACATTATCAGCCAGTTTTTGCGGCAGCAGACAGTATGTTTTGTTGGGCTCGCCAACGCTCATATGGTGCAGCGACGCGGAGTCTTATCGAAACGGGAAAGCAAACATACGCCTTACGAAGGGGCGACTTATCTCTAAAACCTCTCCCCTTGGTTGAGCGATCCCTGAAATCAGTTGGTCTGTGATCTGCGTTATGTATGAGCTCACCTGCAGGTTTTCGTTGCATGTCATTGTTTGGGAAAGATGAACATTCTTAAAACACGTTTTATTCAAGCAGGTTCTTAAAGATTTTTTTAAATTTTGTTTCTAGTATCATGCATGTGGCAAACACAAGGTGTTCAAAGTAAGCTTCTATTGTTAATCCACATCCGTATTTTGCCCACAGCAAACTGGTTGTCCTATCTATACTTTTTCTTCCTTATAAAAGAAGTGCCGGTTTTTTGACTCGGCCAAAAAGTTATATTTTTTAAATCAATAATCATTTTTTACATATCTTTAGAACTGTTTTGTTCTAAGAGAGTTCTTATCAACAATTTTTTTCAAATATTACGCCACGAATTTCAAACACTGCATGAATTAATTAATGCTCAAAGTTGAGAGTACTGATTGTGTTTCAGAAGTTAGTCCCATTGCTTTTCTAACTGTCTATATTGGCACTCATTCTTTCGTTTAGTGTTGTACGGTAATACTACACACCAGATCAGAGAAAGGATATAAACAAACAAAAGAAATAAAAACCTGATAAGAAGAAATTGACGTTCAACTGTCATCAAAACAAGAAATATCTATGTAAAAGAGAAAGAGAGAATTACAGAAAAATATTCCAAAGGAAAAGATACTTTTACTGCAGGTTGTTTCGTTTTCGTTGGCGTATTTGCTTTACCTTGTGCTCATGCAGCTAGTTTTTACGACACAGAAAATATACTGTTTACTTTCTTTTCTAATACTTTTCTTTTACTTTACAAAAGGCGTATTTTGGAAAATGTCATGGATTTATTACCGGACAAACTGATAATCAATTTTCCTGAGCTGTGTGAAACTCCTTAACTGTGTAATTGATGTAATTATGGCTCAGTTTAATAATAATAATAATAATAATAATAATAATAATAATAATAATAATAATAATAATAATAATAGTTGAAAAGGTTTTGAGTGAAGTTCTTCAAATTATACTGATCGCTTCCGTAAAAACTGGCTGGTTCGTTGCAATGGCACTTGTTATATGCGAAGTGGGTCCATGTGGGTTAATGACGTGTGACATGCACCAGAATACCGATTTCAAGAATAATCTCGCAACCATTCACTCCCAACTTCACTTTCCTCCTTCATGAGGGGAACCTCAATAAATCGCAGAAATTGGAGATTGTGGCAACAATCCTTTTCGTCGCAATATCTCCATAAACAATCGAGATGTGGGAGTCTTTACAATACTTATAGGTTATTTCATAAGAGACGCGCCGAGATGATATCAGCTAACGAACTGGGCCAGAGAAAAACCCATAAGCCACACCTTCAAAGCCGAACGACATCATCAGGACCCTCAGCGTCAACTAGAGCTGATTCTGTCTGGAGATGAAACCATAAGCACGCATACAAGAAGTACTTTTAGATAGAGAAGATTATTAGAGTACTGGTGAAACCTAGTAACATTTTAAATTTATTTTTAATGTTGTTCGCAGTTATTTGCAAGGAATTTAATTGAGATATTGAATGTCTTTTGTTACTACGTAAAATTACCAAAAACTATATCTGTGAATTTGTTTCGGCCTTCACGGAGGGGGGTGCTGAATCCCCCCCTTGGATGCGCCTCTGCACTCCAGTAAATCCTGTAAGATGGAGCAGGGATAGTTGGACCGGACTTTGATAACGTTAGTCGTAGTTACGTTACTTACTGTAGATTACGTAATACGGAAGAAATTTACGGTTTGATTTTTTATTTAAAACGTAGTATTTATTTCCACACCAATTGCCCATCTTTAATTCGTATAGATTTAGGGAAATATGTAGTGGGAAGTAGGGGAAATATGTAGTGGGATTTAATTCTTTATCTCATTGATCCAGTGTTCGTACATTAGGTGAAAGTGGCAAATTATTTCAGTATTAACTATTGGTACATAACTACTGTTCCTTTCCACCTGCAGCACTCTTAAACATTTTTGGAAAGGCACAGTGAGCCATTACTCCTGACTTGAGAACCAAATTAAAGCTCAGAAGCTTTTAATCAGTTCATTTGAGCATCACACACACACACACACACACACACACACACATTCATTCACACAGACATCATTAAGGAAACACTTTTTTTAGGGAGTCTCAGAACACGTTTTTTGTGTAACAGCATTATAATAGATATTTTTCGTAGCAAGAAATTATTAATAAAATGACTTTTTTGGCACAAATTATGACGTATTTAGCAGTTACGTCACAAATAATTGCGTCGTTACTAGACATCGAATGTTCAGGAAGATGCCTATTTTATACTAATGAAAATATATAAAGGCAATTAATATATGTAGATCAATTATGGAAAATTAAACATTCTGACGAACTTTTATTTTGCCTATATAGTCTTTTTTGGTATTTTATGGCATAAATTCGTTTTTATTTTTAAATGCTTTTCTTTTGAAAATTTATGTATATTTCGTTATATTCTTGGTTTCCAATACACGTTTAAAGGTTAAAAGTTAAAAGTTTTTTCAGTTCTACTAATAACATTAATTGTGTACTCCATTTGTTTTGTCTCGACTGAAGCTGTCATTTGGGTTTATACGTAACATTGAATTTTTGGAGCCGAAAAGCTTACATTGTCGCTTCAGACCGCATTTCTTAGCACAAATAACAAAACAAAACAAAAACAAGCGCTGTGCTCTGGGCACTTGCTTGAGCGATGGTACATAAGTGAGCTCTGAGCACAGATATGCGACGTAATCGAAGCACTCGTGTCTCAGAGGGCAATGTGACATTAGCATCTCTCCGTGCCAGATGTTCTTCTGGGAAGTGCGCATTGTAGGCCGATTATTAGGACCTTGTCGGGCGTGAGGTGCGTCTTTATTCTGCCCGCAATTGCCTGAGTTCTGCACCGCGCGAAGTACTTCACTATGGCCTCTAAGCGTAGTAACTGATCTCAGTCGTGTGAAGATGCCAAAGACACTCATTCACTAACGACTTATTAATTTTCTCTCATGTTATATTGTTTTTGGATATTGGATAATTGTAGGTGTAAGTACGGTGAAATATATTGATGCTTGTATATTGGTGCTTTTTACTTTCCCGTATACGTACGTATATACAGAGTAATTTATGTAGTGTAGGGAAAGTTATGTAATGCTGCGGAAAATCGATTATGAGATTTCAACGGAAATACACATTTTAGTGTTCCCTGACACTGAAAGAGTGTTTTTCTTCAAAAGTCTGTTCATCCGTCCATCCGTGTGTCCATCCGTCCGTCCGTCTGTCTGGTGTCTGTGAACAACACCAGCGCCAAAATCATGCGAAGGATTTTTTTCTTAATTGAAGAAACCCCTGTCAACTTGGCCTGACTCGAAGCTCTGCGATTTTGAAAATCATTCATTTGGATTTGGAGGTGCTTTACGTGAAGCCCCAGGGACATTTTCAAATTTCTCTCAAAAATTGCTCTAAATTTTTTCTTTAAATTTCTTATAAGAATAAAGTAAAACGCACTGATAAATGTGATATAGTCCCACAGTCAATAGGAAATAGAAAACTAACACGGGAAAGTCTGTGCCAATCTGTAGCACCATTAGTTTCCTACGACTTTAAGTTTTTATTGCATTTTTCGGTGCTTATTTGAAAACATTTCAGGTCCTTTTTAGGCCAATAAAATGTAAGTTTTTAGTACCTTAACATCCGATGTCTAGTCATTACCCATTCTGCCAATCACAGTGAGCATATCGTTAGGAAGTGGCGGTAAACCGCACTGCCGACCACCGTTTTCCGCATTAATGACAAATTCCCCTAACGTCATTGTTGATGACAATGTTGACTTGTCGCCGTGGTTGTTTACAAATATTTTTGACACCAAATTTTTGGACCGAATCCAATATTTTTTTCTCCATATTTGGCATAGCCGAGGAAAAGTAAAAAAGTACGTGTATTAAAAAACAATAAAAATTGGAATCCTTAGTTAACGTTACAATTCTTACGAAAATAAAAAGACCGAATGTTCTAACAAATGTGTCCAAAGTATTTCGGAGCATATTTAAATAATAACAACATTTCATGACATTATACTTTATCGTTTGTATTTACAACAGTTATTTTATACTCATATATTTTTGTTCTTGACCAGAAACAACAAATTCGCTTGATATCATTGCATCTGTAAAACTGCCATGTGAAGTGAAAGACATTTTGCAGGATACAAACAACTCTCAAATAGTTATTATTCTTGGTACCGCGCAGTGTTTATTTTAAAACATATTTCTTCGAATCGATGCATAATTAGGGTACATTGAAGGTGATAATTGTAAGAAGCTTTCTGCTCCTTAAAGGCTAAATACATTTTTGTAAAAACAAATGCACAGACACTGTTTTACAGGCGCAATGAAATGAATTATTTCTCGACTTGTATGAAAAATGTATAATTCACAATTCCGTTACTTAAATCAATAAATGTGTCAGACGTTTTGAATGTAGCTGTTTGTGGTAGATAATAATTTCGTGAATAAATTAATCTTAAGAAAATCAATACTGAATTTTACAAATTTACAAATGAGATAAAATACATGAAAAGATTTAGTCGCGTATTCGCGAAAAACACGTTTTAGTTATATTTTGGTATCACCAACAACGAAATTACGTTAAGAAATGTTAAAAAATTGTTCAGCTATTATTTTCACGACTTACGTTGGCGTAAGCTTGTTCTATTGTAGGAGTACACTCTACGCATTCAGATTTTTCTATATTTGTACGAAAATTATCAACCCTTCAATGTACAAAAACACATAATTGTTCACAGCGGGTCTGCCTTCCTTCGCACGTTTGGTGTTCCACGTTCAGCTGCCGACAACGAAGACGTCAGGGATGCTGAGCAAACGCCGCAGTGTTGACACTTTGATACCGAGGAGTCTTCGTGTTTGGCTACGGGTTATCACCACGCCGTCCGCGGTGCTCCCCGTGCCTTGGGCCCATGCGGCCGGCGTTGGACGGCTGCTCTGTCGCCCCATCGCCCGGGCGACAGTCTGCCACGCCGGGCGTCGGGGCGATGGGCAGTGGAGGTGAGAGATCGTTTCATATCAGACTCGCGCCCACGTGGCGGCGGCGGCGGCCGCGAGGAGCAGGAAACACGCGCCGAGCGTTGGGCGCGCCGCGGAGCTATCTGCGTAACAAAGAAAGCATACACAGTAATATCTGTTTAAGCCGGAATTGATAGGGACACGAAACATTTCCGGCTTAGGGAGGTTTTCTTCCATTTATGCAAGGTTTTATGTAAGGTTGTCCTTTTACGACACTGAAAATAGTAGACCTAAATTACAAGACTTTATTATAATTATCAAAATACATTAACATATAACGTATTTATGGAAGAAATCACCAATAAATGAGTATTACATACTCTTCATTAACAGCTACTGAGTTGAAAAATGCATGCTTTACTGTTTAAATTCGGACAGCTTGCTGACTCTATCAAATCACAATGCGTCACAACCCAGTATTATGACTTTCTGAAACTCTCGCATGGCCTGGAGCAATGCGTATCTGGTCGAGGTGTTATGATTTTCCACGGGGCAGGGACATGCGTGATTAGAATCCATGCCACGTTGCCATGTTGGGGAAGTCGGGAAGGTGGAAGTCCCCTTTGGCCTACGCCTTGAGAGACCAGCGACCCCAAGGTGGAATTCTACGCTGAAGAGTTAAAACCGCTCTCCTTTAATGTCCGGCTGCCACGACTAAATCGCGTGTCACAGGGATAGAGAATTTAAAACAAGCTTGCAGATGCATTCATTTTATTAAGAACATCTCGCGTTTCTCTGTCAAAAGCATTAAATTTACAGGAATTGTTTAATTAAGAATTTCCCCCATACAGGACATGAAAAATTGTTCCAAATTTGAACCAATAACATTAAAAATAATTATCTTAAATTCCGAGTTTTACACACATTTGATCTTTTTCCTCTTTCACAAGGATTGGAATATGAAGAAAGCCCGGGATACGCAAGGTTTTATGCTATTGTATGATAAGCAGGAGCTAAGAGCGCAAGTGGAAACCCATCAAAGTTTTAGGGTTTACACTCACTGACTGATATTTTGCATTCAAAAACACCCACTGATTTGCGTACTCAAAAACTTGCTGTCTTCTCTTCACTAACAATCTCACACCCACTTGCTTGTGGGTGACCACCAAATGACATTGGTTTTCGATAGATTCCACCTCCCACTTGAAATTGCAAAAGTTCCAATTTTTTCGGCGATTTTTCTATTAAAACATTCAAGAAATAAATATCTTCCTTCTCGCGAACTACTTACGCAGTATTGGGAAAGTATTGTAGTGATGCGGGTTAAAAACTCTTGTTGCGGAACCCTGGTAACGAAAAATTTGATAAATCTGGTTCCTAAACATGTAGTAAATTACATTCTCCATCACGTTGTAGAGTCAAATTCCATATTATCTGTGACCTTAACATAAAAGAATCGATTGGCCGCAAAACTGTCAGTCTGTTTCCGTCCGCCTGTGGTCAATGCGATCATCTAAACCGCTCAGACCACAATTATCCACATTGGATCATCCACAATCGATTTGAACGAACCCGAGTTTCTACGAGTTTAAAACCCAAATATTGAGCATTGTATATGAGAATTCAAATTATTTAAATTCAAATTATTCGAAAACTCCAAAAAATCTATGAAAATTAGCTCAAAATTTGTATTTTCAGAATCACTCAACTGTCATTTCCTCAAGGTGTCTCAGGGCATCATCTGATTTTACTGCAGTGGCTCTGACCAGGATGTGTTAGGGTTCGAGTCCCGACGGTAGCAGGAGCTTCGTGACTATCTTGCCAGCTAGGTCGAATTCAGTCGCAGTCTGGAGGAGAATTCTAGCGGCCGGTTGCTTGATCAGTGGGTTTCCCGTGGTTTCTCTGATCATCACAAGCGGATGCTGGAGCAGTACACTAACAAACGGGCCACGGACCGCGAGTGGTCTTCCTTTACTCTTACTTATCCTTTCCGCACCCCTTATTTACATACACTTACACTCACGTGCACTGCGATCACACATGTCGGGAGCTGAGAGTTTGGCCCGATTGGAGCGGTGCCACGCTGCTGGGAGGAAAGTCCCCGCACGCCGATCGACGCATACCGGCAGCGGATCTCGCCAGCCAAAAGGGCACGATCACCGCCTCCTCCCGCGATAAAACATGCATTACACTTAGGGAACACTTACTTAAACATCCTTGGTAGCTGACGCGCCCGAGATCACTAATCTATCAAGAACGGTTTCCCATTTTGAATGAAAAAAAGAATAAAGAATCACGTGTCACCCTTCCGTAATATTATTAATGCCACATTTCACTTCTACTTTTAGAGAATCAAAAAAAATGTGAAAAAATGTCTTTTAGACGCCGTTAAGTAGTAGGAAAGAAGGTGGAGCAATACCAAAATGCTAACCTAGTCTAAAGAGAGTAAAGAACTAAATAACTAAGATTATCGGTGCCATTCAGCAGCACCAGAAGTTTTTAGGTATTTCACTAATATTTCAATGTTTCAAATTTGCATACTTTTTATTCCTGCAATTTATTTCATCATTTTATAACTCTACATTATAGTTCACCCTAGAGGCGAAAAAAGCACGAAAATATTTTCATGGGTATGAATGCTTTCCTTCTTAAAGTATTAAAAAAATAACTCATAGCAATGAAATCAAACGGGGAACAAGAAGAGTAAACGTAGACTTTCTGAAACATTTGTCTAACTCATTTAAGTAAAAAAGCGTGAACAGTTTTGCTGATGTTACTGACTTTCATAATAATATTGAATTAACGTATATTTGAACAGAATAAGATTGCTATTATATATATTAGAATTCAATTGAGTAAATTTATTTCGTGATGAAAATAATAAACTTCCATAATTTGTTAGGAAATTAATTATATTTATTAGGATTATTTTCCTGAATTCCTTATATAATTTTAATCTAAAAATATACCTTTTTTATGTAAATGTCAATTGAATAAATTCGTTTCGTAGTAAAACTACATTTTCAGTTAAAATGTGGTACGCAATGCTAAATTTATTCGCCTCATGAAATTTCCATCAGTGGTGCAATTCTTGCATTCCAATGCTCAGTTTGTTTTTCTAGAAACTATCAAAACCTCATATTCACAACTTGAGCAATAAATGGATATCGTTTTGTTTCTGCCCGATCAATGCTTGATAGGTTGAAAATGAACGCTTATCATAAGGCTCACCGTAAAATTTCATGCCTATTATTCTTAAGACACTGGACGATGAAATTATTTTGTACAGAAAAACATGATAAGAATATTATGATGCCCAATATCTCCTGGCGTATTACAGAATTGATTTGGACTCATAAAGCATCGCAGAAATGTTTACATTAGGTTTCTAATGTGTCACGTTATCTCGCACCACAAAAAAAGAAATGTAATCAAATGTTTTGTATCCCACACCTTAGGACGTTTGTAGTACTTTTTAGTACAAACAATTCCAGGCAGTAGTATAAACAGTAGAACAAACAAATAGCATAAACAGGATTACATGTTCACTCCTTATCACCCTTTTATATACTTATTAATTCATTCTCTCTATTTCCACGTACTTCGAGTGCTAAGACTTCACATTACTTATTTATTTACTTTTTTATTACTTACTTACGGCTACTTTTACTTACTTGCACTTACTCTCTATTTACTCGTACTTATTGAAGATGTTGACACATAGGTGGCCAAATTAATTCAAAATTGGCGCCACGCTTGGAGCTCATTCAGTTTGGCAACTATCTGAGGTATTTAAGAAGAAAGAATGATACATTTCAAACTTCTCGCGTTCGAAATTCGTTCGTTTATTTTTAACCCCAAAACCAGCGAACTCTCTTACAAAAGGTAAGAAGTTGAAACTCTTTGAAATAAACCTTCAACTGTTTCCAAAAATGGCCGGTAGATCGCACCACCTCCTGGCCTAGCGAAAGTTTGCACAGTGAACATCCTGAACTACAATTTTTGCACTACTCGGAATACAATTTTTTCCACATAAGACGCTACGAGATCGCATTGTTTGAGAATCTGGAGCCGAGAGCAGTTTCGTAGCAATCGTGTAGAGAAGCTAAGTAATACGCGTATTGGACGCATTGAATGTTGGTTAATACGTTGGCAGCAAGCATTACCACGTTCTCTCCGTGAACCAGCGCTTCGAAACGCAGCAAAAACATCAGTAAAGCATGAATAACGAGTAGAATCCGTAAGAAGAACGCTTATTTTCGCTGTTTCTTCAATACTTAAAAATACATTTTTTAGAATTTGTTGCGTCTACATAGACGCAAAGCCTAACCAATCCCCTTGTTGGGCGTTGAGCGATCCGAGATTTTGGAGAAGTCCTCCAATAATTTCTTCGCGGGAGTGATCCTTTCTTAACTTTGTCCAGCACGTCTCGTCTCAGTCAGTCGTCAAGAGGACCGCCAGGTAGCATCTGCGCGTACGCGTCTCTCTCTTACGCGCTCCTGCGTCACTACCCATCGACCAGATTTAGAAAGGAATTAGGATTGGGATAGGGATTAGAACACTTCAAAGGGTTGGATTAGCCCTTGTGAAGCAGCCACACTTGTTTTGTCGGAACAAATTTCACATGAGGTTTTGAAATCCGGGAATCAACGTGAATCGAACACAGACATCATTAGTGAAAGTCGAACGACTTCCCTCTCAGCCCCTGAGACAGCCACTTAAGGCAAGGTGTTAATCTTGTCAACTATGTGTCGTATTTTTCAGAATCTTCTCGTCTGACGAGAAGACAGAAAAGCGATGCACAGAACTTCTCGTCGCAGTTTCTACAAATGCTCTCCTAATCATCTAAGCAATATTTCGCAGCCTCAACAGAAGATACTATGCAAAGTAATTGAAAACTTAATTTAATTGTATTCATTTAATTGAAAATTAAGGGTAAGTCAAGGGGTCCAGATGACATATCTACGGACATAATTAAACTAGGAGGAGAGGCAATATTACCGTACCTAATTTGAATATTTCAGGTATCCATGAACAATTCTAAAGTACCCGAAGACTGGAAATTAGCTTTTGTCGAACCAATTTTTAAAAGTGGTAACAAAACTATATTAAGTAATTATAGGCCGGTAAGTCTTACGTCAGAGGTCTGCAAACTTATGGAGAATCTAGTTTCCAGTTACATTAAGCAAGAATGGGAAATTAAAAAATGGATCTATGATGGCCAACACGGCTTCAAGAGTGGTTATTCATGTGAAAGTCAGGTAGCCTCGCAATTTCAGGATCTAGCAGATGAAATTGACGCGGGCGGGAGAGTAGACGCAATAGGAAGGTTGCCTTTTATGCTTCGGTATTTGGCGACTGACAGCTCTATCGTAAAGTTGGATGTTTTGAGGTTATACGTACTTAGAACGTTTTGACATACGAGCGCTATTTGTGTTGTTTACAGTAACTTAAAAGATTCATCTTGGCCCAAGAGTGGAATTAAATCGTGAACATTTTCGTGCGATTATTTTTTACAACTTTCGACGTGGATTAACTCAGCAACAGTGCATGGATGAACTTAATTCAATTTTTGGCGATGAAGCTCCAACAAGGACCCGTATTTATCGATGGTATGGTGAATTCAATCGTGGTCGTAGTTCACTCCAAGACGAATTTCGCGAAGGTCGACCAAAATCAGTTGTTGTTCCGAAAACCATTGATGTTGTGCGTGAACTGATATTGCAAGATCGTCATGTGACCTATCGTGAAATTGAGACAACCTTAGGCATTAGGGGGACCAGCATACATTCAATATTGCATGAATATTTGACTGTCAAAAAAATGTTCGCGTTGGATCCCACACAATTTGTCAATCGCTCAAAAAAAGGCTCATGACGATTGGTCGAAAGAAATGCTCAAAAAATACGATCGCGGTGCTTCGAAATACGTCTATGACATCGTAACAGGTGATGAATTGTGGATTTACGTGTATGAGCCCGAAAGTAAACAGCAGTCGACTGTATGGGTGTTTCAAGTTGTTCGCGCACGAAGCACTTCCAAACAGATGGTCGCCTGTTTTTTCGGAAAAACTGGACATGTTGCAACCGCACCACTAGAACAACGCAGAACAATCAATTCTGAGTGGTACACAACGATTTGTTTGCCAGCTGTCTTCCAAGAAATCAGGAAAACCAACCGCCGAAGACGGATCACTCTTCACCACGACAATGCGAGCTCTCACACATCGGCTCAAACAACTGCATTTGTGAGCACCCAAAACATCGATTTGATGAGTCATCCACCGTATAGTCCTGACTTGGCACAGAATGACTTCTTTTTATTCCCGTACGTAAAAAAAACTGAGAGGTCAACGTTTTTGACACCTGAAGAAGCGGTTGCTGCATTCAGAATGCATGTTTTGGAGATACCTCAATCAGAGTGGCAAAAGTGTATAGATCTTCATGGAGAATATTTTGAAAAACAATAAAGTGATTTTCGATGATTAATATTTGTTTTTGTTTTCTAATCCTGAAATATAAAAGGCAACCCTCGTAGTTATAGATGTTGCCAAAGCGTTTGATGTCGTTCCCCACGATCGGCTCGTACAGAAATTAATGAATTCAGATATAGATTTCAGGGTGATGGCGTGGATTAGCGAATTTCTGCGAGTCAGAAAACAGAAAATCCGAGTTGACCATGAGTTTTCTACCGGGGCAAGCGTTTCGTCAGGAATAGCACATGGGAGTGTCATTGGACCTCTTCTATTTCTAGCGTTTTTCAATGATCTTCCAGTGCAATTAATATCAAATGTTCGGCTTTTTGCAGACGATTGCATAATATACCGTAATGTGAATTCGAAAGAAGACGAAGAAATGTTGCAACGGGATCTTGATGCGTTACATTGCTGGGCGGAAAATAAATGGAATGACCATAAATAGCTCCAAAAGCAAATCCATCACTTTTGGCAGGGGTCATAATTACAGAGAAACAAATTACCGTTTAAATAAAGACATTATTCCGATAGTTTCCTCATGCAAGTACCTAGGAATCCATTTCGATAGTAAATTAAGCTGGAAAAGTCACGTAGATTTTGTGTATGGAAAGCCTGGAGATCTCTCCACTTTCCACCTTAAAAATGAGTACGGCAAACGCAAAGGAAATTGCTTATTTATCGCTTGTTCGTCCGATAATGGAATATAGAACAATTTGATGGAATCAGCATTATGCAGTGTAAAAATGTAGAAAGAATTCAGCGTAGGGCAGCTAAATTTACTTTCAGGGACAAGAAATTGGCAAAATGGGATTCTCTCGCTTACAAAGAAATTAATCGGCGGCTAAGTACTCCTACATACATTAGTAGGGGGGGGGGGTCACAGGCACAAAATAAATTTAAGACCGCAGAGAACAGATGTGGGGAAATTTTCTTTCACAAATCGAACGATAAAATAATGGAATACTTTGCCTGCAAAAACCTTTGAACCCTTTCCTCGTAGCGTACAAGAGTTTAGGAAATTAATTTAGGGTATTACTAAATAAATGAGGGAATAAGCAGACAATAGTAGGTTATAGAGCGATGGGTCAGTAATATATTGTGAAGTGAGGTGTCGTGCAGTGTAGATTAGAGAAATAATGTACGAAGTGATTAAAGGGTTATAGTGAAGTGTGGTGAAATGAAGTGTAGTGAAGTGCAGTTGAACAAATATTCAGTGCGGAGTTTGATTATGATGTTTCTTTTTTTTACGGTAATTTGAAATGTTTTATGAATTAGACAGTTTTATATCATTATTTATTATTATGAATGTTATTTTATTATTATTATTATATAATTTGCGTGTTAGCTGTATTATCTTATTTATGTAATTAGGTGCCACCGGGTTATGCCCCTTTGCAGTTCAAATAAATTTATCTTTGTATCTTTAGATACTGTGATGAATAAGGCAATGCTTATGTCTCTTATAATTTCATCCTTCTTTCTTTTCAAATGCAAATGTCTTAGTTGCAAACAATAACAATATCAAAAATTTAATAAATTTTGAATGCAGAGGGTAACTTAGTTCAATGTAAACATTTTTTTGTTTTTCTTAAATAACCTTCGTAAGCATTTTCTGTCGCACTTTATACTCGTACTGCGAAAACTGTTTGTGAGGGTATGAACTCATCTACGCACCTTGAACTTATTTTCCACTAAATTCTCATCGATAATTCTAGTACTTTGCACAGGACAGTAAACTCGCGGAATTATACTAGACACATTTTCAACCAGTAGCGACGGCTTGTAGGGTTGTATCAGTGTGCCATGGCACCGCCAACAAAAAGGAAGGAAAATAAATGTTTCCCCACAAATGTATGCATAAAATATCATTTCTTCTAAATATTTTTCTTTGTAGTCATTTTTTCTTTGTTTCATTTGAGCAAGCGCCTAGTCATTCAATTCTCTATCATTACTCTCTTCAAACGGACAGCGCGTGGTGCTATATGGCGGTCTTCTCCTAAACCTCTGAGCCATGTACGGATTGGCACCATCTCTTCCCATTTCACGCCGTATTAAGAACGCTGTGCTAGTTTGTGTCCGTCTCTTTTGGATGAGACAGTGCCAAAATACAGATCTGGCACAATAGTTCACGTTCTGTTCCATATAGTGCACTAATGATACTGTCTTCTTCGAGCAGACTATCTCTCGCTTAGGATGACCCCGATGCAATGGTATTTCGTACGTCTTTCCTTTTGTTTCGCACATGGAGAGGCGGCATACGCCCTGGGCATACGGATTCCCTTCTTCATCCCGTACCCTTCTTCGGCGGACTGAGGAGGTTGTGACCTCCTGAGATTACTATCGGCGCTCAGGCTGTTTGAGTAGTTTTATTTGTTCTTATGATTTTTAGTTTGTTTTCAGTTTAATCTTCATTACACCTTGATAGAACACGGTCATTGTATAATTAAATTTTGATGCCCACGAATTTCATTTTAGAGATTACTAAATCAGTTTTAAATCATCGCATTGATGTTTAAAAACAGATTTTCTTCATAGATGTTTTATTAGCATCGATGTTTTAACTTTGAACATCGATAATTAGTAACATCGATGTTTTGTTATCGATGTAGCATCACTAACTGGCACCACCAATAGAATTCCGTACCGGCCGCTACTGTTTTTAACTATTAATATACTGCATACATCCTTACATACTGTCTTATAACTGAAAGGAAATACACAGTCCGTCCCACAGAAAAGGTAACCGATTTTATATTCGCGGAACCAATCGTGCAATCTGTGATCTGATGCAGGAATTAAGTAGTGTTGTGTTTCGACTACCTTCCGTTTTAAAAGGAACAACGCTGGCATCACACACTGCTCGCAGTAAATAAAACTGCAACGGTATGTTTTGACCCTCGGTCGTGAAAAGAGAACTGGAGCAACGTACGAACATTAAGTTTTGTTTCAAAGTGGGTAAAAATGCCACAGAAACTTTTGAAATGATACAACCTGTTTATGGTAGTGAAGCAATGGGTCGCAAAAACGTTTTTAAGTGGTATGCAAGATTTTGTGATGGAAGAGAAATCATTGAAGACGATCCACGTCCAGGAGCATTAGCGACAGTTCGAGTCGAAGAAAATGTTCAAAAAGTGGCTGAAATTCTTCGAAATGATCGTTGTGCATCTACCAGGTTAATCGGGGAGCTCACTGGAATTCCTAAAGCAACTGTGCATCGCATATTGACTGAAAATCTGGGCAAAAAGAAGATCTGTTGTCACTTTGTGCCCCACTCACTCGTGGACGACCAAAAGCATTGCAGAGTGGAACACTGCAGAGACATGAAACGATCGGCCGATGAGGACGCAGACTTCCTGTCATGCATCGTAACCGGTGATGAAACATGGTGTTTTCAATACGAGCCACTTACAAAGCACCAGAGCTCAGAATGGAAAGGTCCAGAAACGCCGATACCGAAAGAAGTGCGAATGCAAGAAAGTCGTGTCAAGACACTGCTCACAGTTTTCTTTGATTCCAAAGGAATTATTCATAAAGAATTTGCTCCAGAAGGTCAAATGGTGAACGCACATTACTTCTTAGGTTTTCTAACTCGTTTATGGTCGAGGATTGTTCGTTGAGGTCTGAATACCGCAACCAAGGAACTTGGTGTTTGTTGCACGACAATGTTCCAACGCACAAAAGCAAGATCGTTCGCCAATTCTTGACTGAAAAAGGTATTGTTGCGCTTGACCATCCTCCTTATTCGCCGGATTTAGCTCCGTGAGACTTCTGGCTATTTCCCGAACTGAAAATGGCCATGAAAGGACGACGTTTTGACACGATTTCCGATATCCAGAAGGCTACGACAACGATCCTGCAGGCAATTCCAATTGTTGACTATCAGAATTGTTTTGAACAATTTTTCCAACGCTTCTAGTTGTGTATTGACTCACAAGGAGACTATTTTGAATAAAAAAGCATGTACACTAAGAACAACCAACTTCTTGTATTTTATTTCACATCAGTCACCTTTTCTGTGGGACGGACTGTGTATAGTCATTCCTCTACGCTCGTACATTGGAACGACTAGAAATATATAATGGTTTTAAAAACGCTTGATATTTCCTCGAATTAATCGCTGCAATCTTTATCACAAACACGGGAAATCTTACTTTTTTCAGAAAGTATGCACAAGTTAGAAATAATGTTGGATAATAAGAGCTCATTTTCTCAAAGGAAGCGGTGAAGGTTTTAGGTTCACGGTTGAAAGAGAAATATATATTCAGACCTGGCACAATGTTTTACTTTGCAAGATAGAAGAGGAGTTACTTGATTATTTCACGAAAGCGGGTCTACTCGTATACTGCAACGACATTCAATTTTACTTTCAAAATTTGGAATAAGCATGTCAGTGATAAATGGAAGTTGTTTATTGACTTTTGAAACGAATTCATATTCTCATTCATATTGGATATCACTATGCTTCAATAGCCGGAGCCCATTCTATTCAATTAAAAGAAACATATTAAAATATGGAAGAACTGTTAAATAATTAATTGTAAAGAATAACAATGGGTAGTTTGCGGAGACTGGAAAGTTATTAGAATATTGTTGGGATTACAACTAATATTTACTGAATTTCGCTGCCTTCTATATGAATGAGACAGCAGGGGTCGTTAATTGTACTGCGCCGAAGGGATTAGTTAAACAGAACTACTTAGAATATCGTAAGACGAGGTTTGATTAATTTGAAAAGATACCTTTTTCTGCCATTCCTGAGAAAATCGTGTTTTAAAAATGCGTATATTCCACGTAAATTTCGTCAAAACCATTCATATGTTCAAAATATTGTCCTATCTCATTTTACGATCAGTTTTAGATGAAAAAATTTCATTAAAAAAGTCTGCCTTGAATATTGTGGTTGTAGGAAGACATCGTAAAAAATGTGAACTTTTGAAATTTTCTAAAATTCCGAGAGTTCAACGAAAATGCGACCTAAGTCATTTCTTTGGGCGTCTTTTGTTTAATACGAAGAAATAAATTAAGGAGAAAACATGGAGATATTTTCAGATAATTTAAAAAATGTTTTGGGTCTTCATATATAGTACTTCCCAAAATCAAAATATACGTTTCAAATTCAGGGAGCCCATTACTAAATTTCGGCATGCCTCGTTCATTTCAGAGACCTTTAACTGTCTCATACTAATCTCTTTTCGGTACGCGAAGAACACCAATGCTGGGTCAACGCCTCACCCAGAAAAAGCAACATATATTGAAATGGTTTCTTATTGTTATAATAATTATGATAATTAACAAAAATATTGATATTTATATATAGTAATACTTGATTGTTTCAAATAATGAGAAAATAAGAGGTCAAACTCAGCTTATTCGCTATTGCAGATTGCGTGATTACATAATATATCGCCACCTGGCGAGAAATACAAAATAAATTTATCACATTTTCACGTATTTACAAGACTATACAAGTACGTTATTATCCAGTATAACCATACGTACTGTCAGATGGCAGCAGATTGGCAGCAGATGGCAGCAGACGAAAATAACAAGGCAATATTATAATAGAATATAAATATAACAAAAAATAGAATAGTACATACATAAATTAAAATAAATCGAATTTGGAACAATTAGTATCTGTTCCGAATATGGGCAAAGTTCTACGAAACAGATCGAGGTTAGTATTGCGTAACGTTGCAGTAAGGGCATTATAAAAATATGGGGCAAGATAACTTATGGCAGATTTAAATTTATGGGTTCGATGACTAGGTATTGATAAAAATGTGGAGTTTCACAGATTCAAGGGACGTCTCACGTGTTGTTGTTCGCGAAGATACTTTTTCACGATCGTATTTCCGCAGGAAATGAAACGGAAACGAAAACGCAGACATTAATTTTGAAACGTCTGGATTCTACAGATGATCGTAGAGACAGACACAGGCCGTAGATATCTCCATATTTAAGTTCTGATAACGCCAAGGAGGATATCAATTGTATTTTAAGAGATATTGGTATGACATAATGAAGTGGAAATAATTTTCTTATTCTGAGATATGAGGCACGACATTTGTTTGTTACATCCGATGTGAATGACCAATCCGAATCAATAAGTAATCCAAGTAATATACATGTTTTAAATGTATTTATCGTAATATCATTCATATGCAGGGTCAAATTCATTTCTAGAGGTAAAACGATTGGTCGGATCAATCACGTTCAGTAAGGTTTTCCGAGAGTTCAACATCAAATAATTCAGTGACGACGATGCATGCACAACATCTAAATTATGTTTATCAACAGCATGCGCAACCTGATCCGGGGCAAAAGACAACACACGCTGAGTATTATCTGCGTACATGACGCGGATTCAGTGACCCCAGAATCAATTTCTCAAAATGATTTTGATAACATAATTATATCGATAGTAGAGGATGATGTTGGTGTTATTCTCGTAGCGTCTTTAATTATTTGATCAAACTTTCAGAAGTTACAAAACTTAGTAATGTACAGTTCGGTGTGTAGTATTTCTATCAGCAACATCTATTTTTAAATCCCCAAGACATAAAGTGGATGATGAAAACGGAAAGGATTTCTGCAATACAATCTTCAAGGTGTGAGAGAGTCTTTCAGCGGATAACGAAGGTGGTCGATAAACAGGTAAACGTTGAAAACCGATACCAACACTAAGGGTTTATTATAGTTCTAATAATGAAGGCACTACTCGTAAAAGATGAAAGAGTGCCATCTTATCTAAAAAAATATATTTAAAAAAATATACGCTGATGTCCATTGTTACCCTCCCCCAAATTGAAACAAATTTTACTATCAAAATCTTGCCTACAAATATTTGAATCCAATCCAATACTTTTCCTCGATTCCGCATTAAACCGACAAAAAGCAAGGTAAAAATATATTTTAACCTTATATATGGTAGAAATTAAAACATTTCAATTTTTTACATAATTTTAGTGTCAACTATAGAAATTTTACTTCAATCGCACTACAAAGAATTCACGGAGCGACTGCTCAAGAGTACAAATATTTTAAATAACATAATGAAGAAATTCTGACCGAAACGAGAATTGAACCTTCCGGAAATTTACTCCAAAGGACCTCTTAATGTTTTAGTCTTGAAACACTTAATTCGGTTTCCCGCATTTTGTCATTTGGCAAATTCTCTGCCATACAAATGCTGCTCACCTTTGCAATACCGCCCAGACTCGTCCGGTTCATAGCCGTCCGCGCAGCGACACACCTCGTCCACGCACTGGGTGCGCGTGTCGTTGTAGGGGACGGCGAGGGGCAGGGGCTTCACCAGACACTCGTTGTTATCACCACAAGACTCGCCCAAGACTGAAACAGAATCACGGAAACTGTGAAGGTGTTTTGAAATTACATGCCACCACCGAAAATGGATTCGCCGAAAGTGGCTTTCTTCGACTTCAAGAATTCTCCGCTTGTCGATTTTCTTGCATATCGAATATCAATAACAGCACTAATACAGAACTCCGCCACTAGTCGCGATCATGAATCAAAAATTTCTGGGATGCAAACGAATTATTATTTGTGTATACCTTGCTCAGGTACTGCAAATGGATAGCAATACTCTTCAGGAAGTCTCTTATTTTTAATCCGGAAATAAAAAATAACGTCTATTAAGAAAATATGAATAAAATTGTTGAAACTAATAGTCGTTATTCGGCCATTAGTGGAATTATGAAAGCAGGAAATTTTCAGATAAAATTGAAAAGTTAATTACCTTAAACTGGAAGAAATCTTTCTTGATTATCCGGAGATTTGATCCACATTTTAAACATGACAAGTTTTGATTTAATATTGACAAGAATTGAGAAGAAATGTGAGGGATAATTGAAATAACGGAGAAGTGTAATGACAGGTAGAAGTGAAATGAGAGGGAGACGAGCAATGAGAGATACAAATGTAATGAGTGGGAGAAGTGAAATGAAAATGAATAGTGAAAAGAGAGAGAAGTTCAATGAGAGGGAGAAAGGCAAAAAAATGGAATGAAAGGGAGATAGGGAAAAAGAGGGAGTAAGGAAAAAAAGAAAGAAGAGGGGAAATGGAAGAGAGAAGGCGAGGAGTAAAAAGAAAAAAGGCCATGAAGCTGTTCCACTCACAAGAGGACCGCCAGCAGCGGACGCCCTGGGGGCCCGGGTGGTATCCGTCGATGCACGTGCACTCTCCGGAGCGAGAGCACTCCGAGTCAGGGATGAAGTGATTGCACTGCAGGTCCTCGGTGCACATGTCACCTATGCTGTCCGCCACTGCACATATCAACATTTCTCCATCAACGCATCGTTCAAGTTGTAAATCTGAGTTTATATAATATACACACATGGGCATAGACAGGGACCCCCTAAATCTTCAAACTCATATTCTCTTTGTTCATACAAAATATCCCTTCATGTATACATTTCTTCGAAACTTAATTCCTAGGTCTTAATTCCTAATTAATTTTACTCTATCATACAGTGAAGAGCAATTATTCGCCACTTGTTTCGGTTAAAAAGGAAGTATATAAAAATGAAATGTTTAAGGTAATATTTTCAGAAAAGAGAAAATATGTTAGATTAATAATTTGCTTCTTTAATTACACTCGAAAAAACCTTTTTTGTATTTCTTAAAAAGTAAATTGTCTAAAAATACTTTTTTAATTTATTTTTTTTAATTTATGAATATCATGCATTTTATGGTTTTCACGTAAAGAAATTTGTAGTTTTTTATATGAAGATCATTTTACTGAAAAATTTATTTCACTTATTTTTATTGCTATCTATATTTAAATACTTATTAGTTTTATAAGTTTGAATTTATTTTTGATTGCTCTTTACAGTATTTAATTATTGCCTTTATTATTTTATACATTTTCATTATTCATACTTATTAGTTACACGTTATATTTTATTATTACTAATATAGTTATTATTTATATTTTGCCCTACCCCTAGGAAAATACTGGTTAGTCAACAATTGCACATTTGCCATATAATTGAACATTAGTGTTTAAAAAATATGAAAACTCAGATAGTGGCCAGTACCTACCTCGCAAGCAGAATGATTTTTTCTCGTCGGCTACGTAGCTCACTCTGCACTTGCAAATCCCCATGCACTGACTGTTGGTCGTCACGCACTCGTCGTCCTCGAAGCACCTGTCCCCGAGGTCTGAAATGAAAACATTAATTTCCACTTGATACAAAGTCCTTTTTTAAAAATGTCCCTAACTGAAGTTGGATGGACGAAAAAGAATGTCATTTATGGCCTTAAGTTTATGTAGACTAAGGTGACAAAGTAATGGGATGGCAATATAAAAATAGGCAGATGCCAGTAGAATCGCATACGAAAGATACAAATATAAAAGAGCAGAGAATATAAAAGAAAATAATAAAATCTCTACCTTTTGTAGACAATATTTGCTATCTTTTTTAATTAGTTACTTTTCTTCTTTCTCATTTCAGACGGTCTCATTTTAGACGTAAGTTAGGAAAAACCACAAATGTAATATTCTTGAGAAAATAGTGAAGGATGCTTTACACTGCATAAATAGCCTTCAGATCTTTTTCTAATAAAATCATGTTGTGGGCGAATGTATTAAAAAAACAAATAAAAAAACCGTCTTTGTGTGTATCTAGAATTTCCCCCGCGTTGTTCACATTAACTCCCGACGGAGCGACACTGAAGAAATGTGTATGTTTAAAAAACTATATTTAAAATATATTTCTCTTCTTGGTTTAAATTCATCCCTTTGTTTAAACACAGGTTTACTTCACATTTGGGCAAGCGAGTGATGTATATCGTTAGCTCCTAGTATTGCGCAGGTTCATAAGTTTTACTTTCTCGCTACTGCGTACGTAGTATAGAGAAAGTATTGTAATACTGCGGGGGAAAACGGCGAAATTTCTAAAAAAACTCATATTGCCAAGTAGTCAGACTGAATTTGGCCATTAATTTAAAGACAGAAAATTATATAACTGCTTTATATCAATGTTACATGTAATACATAATAACAGCAACGTTTCGGAAATTATTCCCATCATCAGGCAAATGTCAAGAACAAATAATTAATATAATATTTTAAGTATTGATATAATAGTTTATTGAAATAATAAGTTATTGAATTAAATTTAAGATTTTTTACGAAGATTTATTACTTTTTTTCGTGCTTAATACTAGAATAATGTAAATATGTTAAACATTTTGTTAGTTTTAATTTGTTTGTAAAAACGTTTTTGTGTTTTTGAGTAACTGTATTCTTATTGCTTTGATGTATTGTTTCCATTACTGAATCTTCTGCGTATGACAGCTTAAAGCCAATAAATAAATTATTATTTAAAATCTTATTGCATTCTAAATGAAAAAATGTCAACTCTAGCCCCCCTTTCCCCTACTTATATACTTAATGATTTCCTCTCCAGTCCAGTTACCACTCATACTACTAACCAGTGCTATTTTCCCAAACCTTTATTATCGTTCCCCAAACCTTTCCTAGAGAATGTCATAATTCTCTCGTGAAATGATATCTGCTATCACTACACATATGTTCTAGGCAAGCGATGTTTCTGGGTTCGAAGTAAAAGTTTCCCGTTTTCATCCATTTCTCTCTCCATGTTTCAGCAATTTAAACTAGTGGTGATGGAGAATGCACAGACGTTCCCGAGCTAGTTATGTAATCTCTAGATAGCCGGTTTTGTCCCTCCCTATTTCCAGCTGCCTTCTATTGGCGCCTAAAAGACATCTTTTCCCGTTCCCTCATTTTATCTCCGGATCCGTAAACGCAGAATTGAATTGGTACTTACGTCTGTCCTCGAGGCAGCGGAGGCCGTCGGAGCTGCCGTGCTGCAGGCGCGGGCACACGCACACACTTGCGTCGCACGTGAGCGTCGGCCCGCCCTCGATGCGGCAGTTGTTCTTCACCACGCACCGCTCGCCCACCTCTGCAACGCATGCCCACGCCCACGCCCCGAGTTACATTTGTCCACTTTGATTTTCTTCAGTCAGACTTAACGATTTGAGGATCAGTTTCGTAATACGGATCATGAAAGCAGTATAAAACATCATGACTATTATTAATTATTAATGTCGATGAGACTGCTGAACTTTTCTGAAAGGACGGAAAAATGTAATATTTTTAAACGTAAATTATGTTTTGAAGGTTTTTCAAAGTGTATAAAACATACTATTTTCGTGTCATAACTCTTATAACATCATTATATTGGTTATCACTAGAGACGGATTTTGATGATATAAAACATCGTCAAAAATAATCAGTAAAATGCTCTTCAAATTATTTTAAAATGCCCGAAAGCAAAACACAATTACGAAGAAAATGTTATCAAAACCAGTTCGGATGATAAACTCAAGCTGATGTAATGTCTAAGTAAATATTGATTGTGTAATTAGGAGTTTGAACAATGAACAATCCACTGGTTCAATCTTCTCAGAATACAAAAAAGAATAGGAGCTTTAGAAACGAAATTGATGATGAAATAAATGTAAAGAGTTCTAGGGTAAGATAGCAGCTTACATCGACCTCAATGGACGCAAGAAACAGGAAATCGAACAAGGGGTGTATTGCAACTATCTGAATATACTTGTATGTACACCTGAAATGGTACATCTTGAAGAGCTAAGAATTTTTTCACCAAAATTCCAGATGTAATTTCAAAATGTATCTCCATTTACACAGCTGTTCACAACTTCGATAGATATTTAAATAATTTTTCAACGAGGTTATGGGGAGGACTCACTGTAAGAGAACACCGAAATTCCACGGGACGATTACTCCTGTTTCGAACTATTTTGTAAACATCCCTTTTAGGATGAAAGACGATGTTTTCATCAAGGATTCAGAAAGATTTTAATAATTAAAGTCGAAAATGATGTAACATCATTTCCTAAACAAAGATACAGAGGAAATGTATCAGGGGTCTATCTTTGATTTGCCTAATTGGTATGCGACTGATAACGGAACACGTTTTCTGCACATTTGTGTATTCAGCATAGGGATTCCCAAACTTTTTCCGACATCGACCCCTTTAAAAAAATAGTTCGCTTCATCGAGCCCCTTAGGGTTATATCTATAATATGCAGCACACATCATATTTATTGTACAATTAATGACGCATACATTACTGAAAATAATTAACATAAATAACTAAAACTAATGTTTAAGAAAAATTACTAGAAATACGTTTTATTATTTTTCTACTATTATTATTTTTAATATTATAAATGTAAAGAAGTTAGAAGAATATTTTAATAATAGCACAAAATTTGATTTTCATTCATATGAATTATGGTTAAAAAAAGAGGAGCAAATTTGTAATTTATTATTCGATTAAAGCATAAGAAGAGCAAATTTTAATAAGAAGAAAGTAAATAAATATCAACTTCTTCAATATCGTTTGTAATCAATAACATCTTGGTAATACCCATCAATTGCCAATGTACTCTCGGATATCGGTCCCCCCAAAAAAAACCTTCCCCATCGTTGACCCTCTTTCAACTATGATCGACGCACAGAGGGCTGGTATCGACGCCGTTGGCAACCCCTGGTCTAGTGAACGAAGCTCTGGTAGTGGCTCTCACTGACTGGAAGTGTTGTAGCAGCGGTTGTCCACCTCGTGGGCGCCGTCGATGCACTGGCAGAAGGAGCCGTCCCACCCCAGGGAGCGGCACTCGGCCGAGGGGCCCAGCGCCAGCTGGCACTGCGCCGACTCCTTGCAGTCGTCGCCAATGCCCATCACGCCTGCACAGCATTCGAGCACGTGAAGAGAAGGATTTGCGCCTTGGCAGATGGTGGGTCATGCGAAAGGCAGTTAATCCAGAGACAAAGAAAAACTCAGTGAAAAAAGCAAGAAAGTGTGACACATTTTTTTAATATTAACAGTCAGAAACTATTAGAAATTGTATGTGACATATGTAAGCAAAATACGATCTTTTATCGTAGGGCTAAATTTACGTTTAAGCAAAACATGCAATTGCTTTGGGAACCTCCCAAAGCAACACATGCATAACATATTTTTGTTCCTGTAAAATAATTGTTACTCAAATAGTTTTGTATTTAAAAAATGTATTTTAAATTTCAAAGTTATTTTTTAAATATTTTATACATGTAAAAATGGCGTAATATTAACTGTAGGTCATTTAGTTATTGTACAGTTAATTACATTTGTGTAAAATGTTATTATAGAGTGTATTTAATTTAAGAAATATAATATACGTACATATTTATATAAAAATGATTAGTTTTCATTTGTACTTGTAAAGAAAGTACTTGTATTAAGACAAGTTTTTATTTAATAAAGATGAAGCTACTTTTACGGAGGTGGGCAAAACAATTTTGCGTTGAGAGGCCCCGCAATACTTAAATTCGTGCCCTGACAGTATGCCATATTGTAAACATAATGTAGAAAAATCTGGGAAATGGACGATAACGATAATGAAAACAACGACATAAATTCAAATTGGACTAAAATCATATTAAGGTAAGACTGTCAATTTGATATTATACTGGGAAGCCCGGGTCTCCTGCGAGCACGGACAATTCTTTCCTTGTTTTTGTTTTGCGTTATGTATTATTCAATCACTGTTATTTTTTGTATATATCAATAATGTGAAACAAGTTAATAGTTTCTGTAAATGAACTACTTTCGCTTATGGGCGGGCATCATTTTAACGGAAGAATGATTGTCTGTTACACCTAACTTGAACTTAGAAAGTTAATACTGTGGCGAAACTGATTTCATCATAATTTTATAAACGAAATTCACCAGATCAAAATTTAAACACACAGACTCGGCCACCCAGGATTTCTGCCGAGAGATTACGCAGACGGTCACACGTGCGCGACTCCGCTTATCGCCACAGTCCCTCCCGCCCCCGGCCCATTAACGAAGTCGTTAAGAGGGTCGGCGCAGACAGATTCAATGGGCACACGTGTTCGCTGTGCCGGCTGCGAAGTTTCGACATCGCACGCTCGTTTCGGGGAAACCCAAATTCATAAATTTCTTTCACGCAAACGCGCCCCCTGATGCAAGCACGGGGCGATGTTCTAGAAGAAATTAAAATAACATTGTGCACGTGCAGCTGGCACGCAGGGCGGAAAATTCTGTGGCTTCTCGCGTGACGATTGGCTGAAAATAGCGTGATGCGCAACAACCTAGAGCCAATAGTGACTTGACTTTTATAAAGAGCTAGGGCACATAAGAGAAACGGGAGGGGGTAAAAGTTCACCTTATACATTTTCAACTTACAAAAATCAGAAGAGCTGGGGCATCAGACGGGGCCAGAAGCTTCTTTCGGGGAGCTAGTCGTCGGTCAGAGGCAAAGTTCGCCTTCGCCGGACTTATAAATTTTTCATCAATCAGACGGGGCCAGAGTATCAGGCATCGGGGAAAGGACCAGTGCGTCTCTGGAAAACTTATCATTTTTCGAGCTCGAATATTAGACTGAGGACAGTTGAGAGAGGAACTTATGTGGGGGTGGGAATTATTCGGGCGAATATGCCTATGTGGGGACTTATGTTATTTTACGGCGAGTTTTGAGCTGTGAGCCGACTGCAGTGGAGAGAGAAATTTTTCTGGGGTGGGTTTTTTCCGTCGTGAAGAGAGGCGAATGTTTCTCCAATCGTATTTTAAACTGTCCGAAGTTGTGTTAAATAATTATCAGAAAAGTCAGAGAGAGACGCATAGTTGGTAACTCCGTTCCTGAGATCGTCCGGCCAGCTCAGCTAGTACTGCCAGTTTCGACCAGAACTTCTAGTACTGCCAGTCACTTCCAGAACTTCTAGATCAGCCAGACTACAAAGGGCGCTGTCAACGAGCCACGCGTCGCCGCCTTTTGGTGACGTCACAACCGACCGCCAGCTGTAGCCCGGAGGATTACTGACCTCTGCTACAATTTTCTGAAGGACGCCCAGCCGCCGCCCTCGACCGAGCCACGGCCGACTCCGGCCGCACAAAGACCCTTCTCCAAGCGGTATCGTTTAGGGCTACCGCCCTATTGTGAAAAATTTCCGTAATGCGGTGTCACGCTCTGACACACTGACCAGTAGCAATTTCACCCATTGTAATTGTTAGTTATAATTCTTCTTAGTTTTTTAAGCTTAACTCCTAAAACTAACTTTTCAATTTTTTTTTTCTCTTCATCTAATTTTCCCACTATTCTTTTTTATTCAATTTAAGAGTGTAACTTCCCTGGGGCATGTTAATCATATTGCCCAGGAATAAATGTGAATTTTTACCAGTGAACAAGTGTTTATTTTGTGTTTCCACCGTACTGTGTAACAATTCCTTCCATCACCGACTTGAGCTAGCATCAGGGCCGCTATCCGGTTCCCCAGGTAACCGGGAGTGTTACAATTGGCGTTTCCCACCGTGGGGCTCGACGGCCGAATAATTGAGGTTTTTCACGCCCAAATTTTAAATTTGACTAAATTCTTGTTATAAATGGATGGAAGGATATTGTTACGAGAGAAACAATTTGTGGACTGGTAAAGATTTGCTTTATTATTGTATTTTGTTTGTGAGTGTTGTAGTGTTGTGCTTCGTGTGTTGTAATCGTGTGCGCGATTCACTCAAAACCTTCAAAATGCTGGACGAATCGGGTATCGATGTGGCAGAAGAGGGGAATTCAGGGGAACAATCACCGCTCGAGACCACTCCCGATTTCATCCAGATTCTCATGAAACAGATTTCGGAAGGTAACAAAAAACTCAAGGAATCCCTCTCGGAACAGATTTTAGAGGTTAAGGAAAAACATTCTGAAAGTAACGGCAGACTTATGAAATTAATTTCAGAAAATAATGATAAACTCATGAAAATGTCAGAAAATCAAGAATCCTTCGCGACCCAAATGTTAGAAAATAATGATAAACTTATGAAAATGTCAGAAAATCAGAAAACCCTCTCAGAACAAATTTCGGAGATTAACGAGAAACATTCGCAGAGATTTGACCGGCTAGACAGTAGCTTTGCTGACAACGGCGAAAAATTAGAAAAATTAGAAGCAGTAATTGATCGTGGGTTTGGAACAGTGCGGAACCGTCTCGATGATAAATTCGTGAAAATTCAGAATAGTGCAGAAAATTTGAGTAAAGAATTAGAGAATTCGAGAACTGATGTAAATTCGTATTCTGGGAATATTCAGGCAGAAAGCAGTCAAAAGCTCCAGGCAGGTGACAGCGAAATTGAAGCGTACCGCGAGTCAGTTATCCGAAATACTACCGAGATTAGGTCGGAAATGAGCGACGAACTGACTAGGATCGAACCCAAACTTGACAAAGAAGTCAGCCAAATCTGCGACAAATTCGGGAAATCAGGCATTATTAATGGGGGAAATGTTAGGAAAAAGGAAGAAAATTTAAAGATGGAAGTTGAGCAAAATTTAAATCGATTAGTGAAAGTGGAAATAAAGAAGGAAACTGAAAATAAACCGACAGTACATTTGCTAGGCGCATTAGATTTGAGATTATCGTGGATTCCTCCGCAATTCAAGAAATCAGGTATTATCAACGGGGAAAATATCAGGAAAGGGGAAGAAAATCTAAAGAGGGGAATTGGTCAAAATTTACGACGGTTATTAAAAGAGGGAATAAAGAAGGGAACGGAAAATAACCATACGGTGCATTTACTAGGCGTATTAGATCTGAGATTCTCGTGGATTCCTCCGCAGAACTTGTGTTTCTGGGGCAAGCAGAAAGAAAATCCAAAACCACCCTGGCTTTACCAAACGTTTCTCTCTTTTACCAATTTTTTTTCATTGTTTCTAAGTTTATCATTTTATTAAAATTTTGTTAGGTTTAATTAAAAATAGCATTCTATTCCTAAATTACAATGGTAAATGAAATTTTATTAGAATTACGGGTAAAAGCATTCGTTTCTGGTATCGCTATTTTTTTTTGAGTTTTACTTAAACAAAAAAAATTCTCGCTTTTCAAAATTTAATTTTTCGAACTCCAATTTTTTTTTATTCGGAGGGGAAGGCCAATGTGGCGAAACTGATTTCATCATAATTTTATAAACGAAATTCACCAGATCAAAATTTAAACACACAGACTCGGCCACCCAGGATTTCTGCCGAGAGATTACGCAGACGGTCACACGTGCGCGACTCCGCTTATCGCCACAGTCCCTCCCGCCCCCGGCCCATTAACGAAGTCGTTAAGAGGGTCGGCGCAGACAGATTCAATGGGCACACGTGTTCGCTGTGCCGGCTGCGAAGTTTCGACATCGCACGCTCGTTTCGGGGAAACCCAAATTCATAAATTTCTTTCACGCAAACGCGCCCCCTGATGCAAGCACGGGGCGATGTTCTAGAAGAAATTAAAATAACATTGTGCACGTGCAGCTGGCACGCAGGGCGGAAAATTCTGTGGCTTCTCGCGTGACGATTGGCTGAAAATAGCGTGATGCGCAACAACCTAGAGCCAATAGTGACTTGACTTTTATAAAGAGCTAGGGCACATAAGAGAAACGGGAGGGGGTAAAAGTTCACCTTATACATTTTCAACTTACAAAAATCAGAAGAGCTGGGGCATCAGACGGGGCCAGAAGCTTCTTTCGGGGAGCTAGTCGTCGGTCAGAGGCAAAGTTCGCCTTCGCCGGACTTATAAATTTTTCATCAATCAGACGGGGCCAGAGTATCAGGCATCGGGGAAAGGACCAGTGCGTCTCTGGAAAACTTATCATTTTTCGAGCTCGAATATTAGACTGAGGACAGTTGAGAGAGGAACTTATGTGGGGGTGGGAATTATTCGGGCGAATATGCCTATGTGGGGACTTATGTTATTTTACGGCGAGTTTTGAGCTGTGAGCCGACTGCAGTGGAGAGAGAAATTTTTCTGGGGTGGGTTTTTTCCGTCGTGAAGAGAGGCGAATGTTTCTCCAATCGAATTTTAAACTGTCCGAAGTTGTGTTAAATAATTATCAGAAAAGTCAGAGAGAGACGCATAGTTGGTAACTCCGTTCCTGAGATCGTCCGGCCAGCTCAGCTAGTACTGCCAGTTTCGACCAGAACTTCTAGTACTGCCAGTCACTTCCAGAACTTCTAGATCAGCCAGACTACAAAGGGCGCTGTCAACGAGCCACGCGTCGCCGCCTTTTGGTGACGTCACAACCGACCGCCAGCTGTAGCCCGGAGGGTTACTGACCTCTGCTACAATTTTCTGAAGGACGCCCAGCCGCCGCCCTCGACCGAGCCACGGCCGACTCCGGCCGCACAAAGACCCTTCTCCAAGCGGTATCGTTTAGGGCTACCGCCCTATTGTGAAAAATTTCCGTAATGCGGTGTCACGCTCTGACACACTGACCAGTAGCAATTTCACCCATTGTAATTGTTAGTTATAATTCTTCTTAGTTTTTTAAGCTTAACTCCTAAAACTAACTTTTCAATTTTTTTTTCTCTTCATCTAATTTTCCCACTATTCTTTTTTATTCAATTTAAGAGTGTAACTTCCCTGGGGCATGTTAATCATATTGCCCAGGAATAAATGTGAATTTTTACCAGTGAACAAGTGTTTATTTTGTGTTTCCACCGTACTGTGTAACAATTCCTTCCATCACCGACTTGAGCTAGCATCAGGGCCGCTATCCGGTTCCCCAGGTAACCGGGAGTGTTACAATACAAATTTTGTACTCTTAAGTAAACACAAAAGTCATGATACTTTATATTCAGAATGTTTAATTTTGACCTTAATTAACAATTTGAAATCTGAGTGTCGTATTATCGTATTTTGTTGTATAATTTCTTTGCATTAGTAGAGGAAATGGGAATTACAGCAGCTAAATTTGGTGAAATGACTGTCAACCGACTTCTCCAAATGGCTGTCGTCGGCCGGGTATCAACTGGAGCGATTTGGAAAACCCTTACTTTTAATTCTCGCCCCAGTTGCTTTAATCGCAACGCCTGCGAACTGCAGTAAGCTAGTGACTTTGTCCACGATCTAGACATGGCTAAACCCACAATTACAGTTTCTGGCACGAGAGTGCACTTTGGGTAATTCTGTCATTGCTGGATGCAGTGGACCAGATCGACGCGGCGCAGATCGACGCGGTGCGCGCCACTCTATGAGAAGCACGCCGGCGGCGCTTCAGGCTAGAGACACACGAATATCGAATGACGGACGTTCAAATGCCTCCGTCATAGCGCGGCACTCATAAGGGCCGGGAACACACAAGTGCGCTGCAGAGGCGTCCGTCGCCAACAAGGTTGGCAAATTACTTTAAATTTAGTGTTTAAATACTTCGACAAAATAATTCGTAAATAAGTATTTAAATACATAATCAAAATACATTAGGCTTTGATTTGATAAATGCATAATATTTAAAATACTTTAAACACTCAAAATATAGTACATATGTTAATTTTGTATTATATATTTTATTGCAACATTGTAATTGATAATTACAATAAATTAGTAATTGACAGTCATACAAGTTTCTGAACAATAACTAAACGAATTGTTCAGATTGTTGTAATGTAGTGCAACAATTTGTATAAATACTTTCAAATATAAAATCAAATAAAAAATGTCTTACAAAATTAACGGAATTTACTTTTAAAACAACTAATTTTTTTAAACAAATAATCAAGCATTAAACCCCTATTAGGCTAATGTATAAAACGTGCAAAAGGTAAACAGTCATTCAACTGGCATCGGTGAACATAAATTAGCGTTATAACGAATAACCTCTTTTTTATTGTCGGGTAATTGTCCAGCACTTTTAATTATTTATATTTATCATTTCAAAACAAAGAGAATTAAAATTCAACAGCTCAAAGGCGCTTTTATTTTTGTTTCAATGAGGTGCATTCACATAGAGGAATCAAACAAAAAATACTCTTTAGTCGTTACCTTCATTTGTATTTAAATTATTTTTAGTTTTTTAAATACACCCATTGTATATATTTAAATACATCTCCAAAATACATGCCCAAAAAACTCAAAAACAGTTTTTAAAATACAAAATGTATTTAAAATGCGAATTTCAAAAACAATACTTAAATATTTCCCAACCCCGCGTGCCTTGCTCTTGACGGCGTTGTAGCTTCTTAAGCATCCATAGCGTTTAGGTCATTTAGAATACTAGCAACTTACGTTGAACCGCGTTGAACCAGCGGTATATGTATTTCAATTCATAAAATGAATAGTTTCGACATTGAAAAATTAATTAATAAAGTTCACATGCAAGTATTTCTGCAGGTGATATACCACACTCAATATATGTATCTTTCCCTTTAATATGATCATGTAATTTTTAGAGCAATTCTCCGAACGACAGCTCGTACTTTCGTAAATAATTTTTAAAATGTCGCTCCGTCGTTGCATAAAATCTGAAACGGGGTACAATTTGCCCTTCAAAATATGCTCGCAATTAATGTAATGCTCCCTCCATCTTTTTCTTTTTATGTTTTATGAGTTTAGTTTAAATGTAACACATGAACGCTAACTCTCGTGAGACCACCCGATAAATGATGAACCTTGCGCGCTGGTAATCGTATCCGTGTGGCTCGCCAACAAACGGACGTTAAATTGATGGACGTCAACGACGTACGTTTTGCAACGCTCGTATGTCGCTAGCATTATATTGAGCTTTGCACCTGACGTTTGAAACCCACATGCATGATTTACAGTTTAGATGAATCAGCCTGTTAGTTCTTATCGGCAACGAATAGTATTCTGCGGATATCTACTGCTTCAGTATAATCGTCTTGTGTACCTTTTTTATACAACAGAAACTGGGCCAAATTAATTCATCAAGAAAATTTATGTGTTTACATGCACCTTGCTTTGTTTCGGGTTTAGAGAAATAGAGAGAACGTAAATAAAGTAGAATGTATTAAATAATGATAAATTTCCTTGCCGTTTATACTTGTATTATATCAGCGATAAAATTGGAACAAATTCCATGCAGATAACTTTTTAGAACTTACGTTTTAAGCACACCTCGCTCTTCGATAAGTCTTCTTTATAGATGAAGAAACCCTCTTTGCAAGTACATTCACTTTGAAGTTTGCAGTATGCGTGTCTTGCACAGTCACGGTCATATTTGCAGGCTTCTGTTAACAATTCAAGTATCTGGTGTTTATTTCAATTTCAAAACCGTAATTTGTAAATTTTATATTGTAATATTCTTGCAACATTTATTGTCACCCATGAATTATTGACAATGTTTGAAATAATGAAACATTGCTTGCTAAGAAATTTTATTTCTCTGAGAATAGTCGTTATCCTTTAGACAGTGACTTTACTCATGTTAATCCCAATTACGTTGTCTCTTATAACAAACAAGAGTAATTATATGAGAACTAATATTAAATCATGTAGTAGCTTAATTGTCTTAACCCTTTCCATCCCATAACACCGAGAATCATCACTTAAATCCTTAAAGTATCTTCTATTGTGTTTCTAAGATTAAAGAATAATTTACTAAATTATCGCGGGATTAGAGACTCATTAGGAAACGAAATAAATTTGTGAAAAAATGAAGTACGTTGATGTCAAAACAATTCCGTGGTCTTGAAGTATCGATAAAGTCTAAGAAATATTTCAAAACATTGCGATGCCTTCATCAATGTATTCACTTCGCTCCAAAAAGTAAAACACTGAATTTCAACATCTCGTCGATAAGACCTGCAACACTTGCATTACGTACGTGGCCACTCTACTAAAAAAATAATGCCTGATTTTTTCATGCAAAATTCTTCTTAATTCGCCTTACAAATCCTGTGAATCCCGATAACGGAACAACACAAAGTTCCAATGCTACTTACTCTTGATGACTTCCTTCCGGAGGAGGACATCACCAGCATTGGGGAAAGCGTCAACGAGGATGACGGCGACGGTCACCACTGCAATTAACGTCAACAACAGACGCAGCGCCGCCATCTTCTCCAAGAAACGTCTTGCAAAAACAATGAACGAATGTGACGGTCTGCAGAGTTTATCTTATCGCGAGGCGATGCTTACCACTGTATGGGATAGATACGCGTAAAGATACTAGCGTTCAATTTCGGAGCACCTAACAAATTAATGCTGCGCAAAAAAATGTAGTACAGACCATGATGTTAGAAAATAATAGAATCTTTATATAATTTGCTTTGCGTTATTTCTATACGTGATTATGATAAGGAGTATTAAAGATTATTATTATTATTATTATTACTATTATTATTATTATTATTATTATTAAATTGTTTATTTCATTAGTGCAATAATGTGGTATTTGCTTTACGAATTTCTTCAGTTGTTTTTACCCGTTTTTACATAAAAGCATGACATCATCGGTTGGGAAATCTAGTGGTACTACAAAATCAGACACTTTGTTACATTAATTGTATCTTTTACAATTTTCGAAAAATTCAGAGAGTTCAACGAAATGTTTGTTGAATGACTGTGTTTGCAAAACTTAATTCAAAATGAAAATGTGTCTCTTCAATATTATAGGAAGACACCGAAAAAATTGAACTTTTGCAATTTTCGAAAATTTGGAGACATTAAAGAAAATAAGACCAGCGCCTTTTCAAGCGTACTTTGGTCTATCATAGATAAAAGTTAACTACAAATACATGAATTCTGACTACAGCACGCGATAAAGTAATTTACAACTTAAATGGATAAGATTTTTAAACTTTTTCCATAATAGGGATCCACCACACCAATTTTTGTATCGAATAATTGTCCATTTTTGCTACGGCATTACAATACTTTCCCTTTATTACGTGAGGACGTAGTATGTAAGAAAGTAATTATGATGCTAAAACCACATACTTTATCGCCCTTAATTACGGAAAAGGTGCTCAACTTTTCGAGAAACTGTACATGACCTTATTTCAAAATCCATCTTAAAGAAACAGATTCCGTTAAGGGAAAAAACTTTATCTCCATAATTGTAGTTGTGCAATGACTCCGGAAAAATTTTGAACTTTTGCAATTTTCAAAAAATCAGAGCTTTCTACAAACAGGAGACCTGCGCGGTACTCTTAAACGTCCTTTACCCTACTCAACAACACATTTTAATAAAAAACGATAGAGTATTTTTTATTTGGAAAATATGCCATGGGCTTCATGTAAAGTATCCCCCAAAAATAAATTATAGTTTTCAAATTCAAGTAGCCATTACATCAGCCAGATCAATTGAGGAATATCAGTTTTGGAGAAAATCGTCTGAACGGTTTAGCCGCACGCGTTGTTCACTGACGAACAGACACGTTTTGCCGTCATTCGATTTTTCTGTATCAAGGACCCACAAACCACCCACAGGACCCATGGATTCTGGCTACACCGGTGTTAGAGAATTTTCCCCTAAATTTAGTAATTGGATTTAGTCAGTTTTTCGTTACCAAGGCCCTCTAATAAGAGTTTTTCTGACAGATATTCACTTTTCGCGCCGCATTACATAATTTCTCTCTGCTCTGTAGCGAGAAAGTAAAATTCTACACATGTACTAGAATGTTGTATCACGGAAACTACTTTCACTTTCATAGATCATTGATTTTTTTAATGGATTAGTCTTTGAAACTCGGAATACGTCTTTAAAACTCGGAAGAAAGAAAAGAAATAACGAAAGAAAATAAATAACGAAAGTTAAGAAAGAAAATGTAAAAAAAAAAGAAAGAGAGAAAGAATATATTCAAGACCGTGCTGGACTGACTTGACCTACCCAAAAATTCCCGGATGGAACGAGTTCATAATAAGAGAAGGAAATGAAATGGAAAGCAAGAAAGCGGCTTAGTAGGAATATTCTTCACTCAGTGTATTTTGAATACTATGCAAGGATTTTCATGTTTCTGTATGATCTCTATTTAACTGTTATTTATCTATCAAAAAATAATTACAAAAAATAGCCATCAGCAGAAAATATCAGCGGATTGACTTTGATTATAGATGCCCGGTCCCTTGTAATTCCAAACATGAGGTGTAGAATTCTTCATAAAGGTTCAGCTACAGGATTTGTATTTTTGGCACAATTTAATGATGTTAATTGTTAATATTTGTCATGACAATAATTTGTTTTAATTTAACACCAATAGGTTAACGGAGCGTTTGCACAAAATCATTTGAAAGACAAGTTAGTAGGGGGAGGATCTAGTAAGTAAGTTTCCCTAGATCGTTAACCAAAAGAAAACAATTTCATGGGAAAACGTTATTGCAGCAGATATAGCAAAAGCCGCCCTAGTTGTACTTGAACCCTGGAACGTACACCTCTGCCGCCTTGGATAGGTACTAGTGGTGGACAGTCACCTGCAACTGTGCGCCACTGTATTATGCAAAATGGTGATCGAACAGGAATTTCGTCTGGAGTAAGAAAAGATGAAAATTGCTGGCGAGATCTGGACTATAGAGTGATCACGCGATTAGGCTCACAGCAGATCTTCTGCAGCAGTGTCTATCTACCTTATCGTCCGGATTATAAGATACTATTATTTTTAGTAAAACAATAATTACAGAGGAAAAGTAATGTAAGACTTAAACACGAAAAATGCATCATCGGTTAGAAATGGAGCAAAGATATCAAAAGGCTACAAAAATTTTATAGAAATACACACTTGCTCTAACGGTTTTTATTTTACATTTTTATATTTGCAGTGATAACAAAATTTGTAGAAACAGTTTTGAAATGCACGAAAGCTTATGAACCTTCCCTATCTGAGAGCACCTCGCCCTGTTCGGTGTCATAACAGATAATGAATATCTACAGATAACCACTATCGTGTTTCTGAGTGAGGTTTTAGGAAACCGCTATCGCCGAAGTCATTTTTCACCTTGTTGCAAAGTACCTGCAGTGGAAAAGAAGTAGACCAAGCATGAATTACATGAAATAAAGCGACTACACTTTTTAAAACTTGTGTTATTTTTATTAAAATCACATTTCCTTAAATTCAAAACTACAAAATTCTTGTTTGTCAAGATAGTATTTAGAGAAATCAACAATTTACGTGCACAACGCACATTATTTATCGACAATTCACATACACATGCAGAGCAAATATTCACATGCATCTCAAAATCAACATTTTTCTTTAAAAAAATGAGTAGATGTGCGGTTACGTTAGCGACCTCGCTAGGAACGCAATAAGGAGCGCGCTCGTAGATGCAAGCAACGTGGCAGCACCTGAAACACACACATTCACGGTAAATAAAGCAAGGCTCAAAAGGTGAAACTGTCCCTGTAGTTTCAAAGTCAGTTTAATGTCTTCGAGAATGAGGGGTAATTGTAGAAATAATAATAATAATAATAATAATAATAATAATAATAATAACAATAACAATAACAACAATAACATCAACAATAACAATAATAACAATAATTCTTCTTATGATTATTTTTATTGTTATTGTTATTATTATTGTCATTATTATTATTATTATTGTTGTTATTATTATTATTGTTGTTATTATTATTATTGTTATTATTATTATTATTGTTGTTAGTTATTATTGTTATTGTTATTATTGTTATTGTTATTGTTATTATTATTATTGTTATTATTGTTATTATTATTATTAGCCATACATCCAATGTTAGGCAAGACCTCCCACTCTGAAATTAGGGTGGCTCTACACTACCAAGGGAGCCAGTCCTAGCAAGTGTTTTTGAAGTCCTTCTACAAAACTATCTACTTTTTAAAGGGATATTTGAAACAATGAAAAACCTACAATGTTAACTAAAATTATTAAAAGTTAAAAGTTCACAAAATCTTTTTCATTACTAGTCACTGCACTCAGTATGAAATTATTAGTAATTATCTAAACCAAAACCTAGATACAAAAGTATCGTTATAGGTGTGTGGGGAGTAAATATGACTCCACATTTCAAACTGCAATGTTTCAAGGAAGATTACCACAGAGATTTCTTGAATTTATTATCAGAGCTTTTTCATGTTTATTAATTCTCAAAAATTAAATTCTGGAATTCAATTGCACTGATGATAGCAAAATATTTTTGAAAACAAAGAATTTTTTAAAAATATCTACAAGGATTACAATATGGCGTCCGTCACTTTAAAAACAGCACAACGAACTACTGCACCTCATATTATTCTACTGACAATTTTGAGGCCCACCCGACAAGTAAATTCTTCTGTTCTCTTTGAATGATGCCAGGTTCCCTCTTTCTTATTTTCTGAAAACACATACACATATGCACTATCGCGCGCGCGCGCATGTATGTGTATGTATGCGTTCAGCATCACGAAATTTCTACAGCAAACAGAAATGCATATCTTTGCCTAGATCGCCCAGTCTGCCTAGAATTTATTGAACTGATTCATTGCAAAGACTTATCGCTAACAAGCCAATCAAATTAAGTACTGCAAGTAATAGAATTAATAAACTCGAAACATAATATCTGAAAATGGAAATATATTTGATTAATTTTTCTTCTGAACACACATACACACACTGGAATTTATCCACTCCATCTGATTCGCATCCTCCTTCAATTGCTGAGTTCCTGTCATGGCGATGCCAAACATTTTTGTGTACTGTTTAACATATTGAATTCGGTTAAATTCGTATACAATAATGTGTTTAATAATAACGTAATTTACCAGGTATAATAATTATTTATGTAATTTATTAGTCTCAACATGTAATAGAAAAGTTTCTATTACATTTTTAATGTATAGGGATCTGAAATAGGAAGGAAATAATTTATTTACCGGAACAAGACTGCTTGTCTTTCGAGAGCTTTCCAATGCATTTGCAGACATCGTCGACACAGCGCACATGTTGGTTGTCTCCGTCCCTTTCGAGGTAGCATATCTGGTTCTCATTGCATGCTTTCCCCACCTCGTCTGTAAAAAAATAATTATTTCATTGAGTTTTTTAAAGTAGTTAGAAATGAAATATGCAATTCACTTTAGGCAAAATGCATGGCATTGTTTTATAAGCGATTTAGTGCCGCGTTTTACGTTCACTAATTTTATAATTACCGATCTTGTATTTGCAAAGTTTTTGGGTATGATTGAAAGCGAAGGCATCTTGACAACCACAGCGTCCTCTATTACACTCTCTTCCGTCCCCGAAATCCGGGCATTCGCTTGTTGTGTTACAGAGGTCTCCATACTCCTGAGGCTCTGCAAAAAGAAAAAAAGCACAAGATTTTGCACTTACTCTTTCTGAAAACTTAGTGATTAAAAATTCATCACATTTATAAAGCGAAGGTGAGCATACGTTTATAGCAGAATGTATTGTTGTAATTTGCAGTGTAGGTTGGTTTACAAACGCAAATATCAGTGTAACATACAGTATTGTTTGCGTCACAATGTCCTTCATAACACCGGTCACGAACTCCTGGAACAAAAATATTTTGCTGCGGTTACATATAGACCAAGAATTGAAAAACAAAACAGTTTAATATTTCTTTTCATTTGTTAATAAAAACATAGGTTCTTGTCAGGTAACGCTTACTTCTTGAATGACGAACTGTATTACATGTCAAGAATTCAAATTACTTTTCTTTCAAATAGCACGCTATTTATTACAAATGCTAAACACATTGTACATGACTTTATATACGGAAACCTAAGTCATTTAAGACTTCACAAAGCCTACACTCAATAATTCTAAACTCGCTGTTCGTCGGTGGAAAGAAAACCCTGGATGGAAAAAACTGACGTCAGAAAACGAATGCATTCTTCATTTTAAACCAACTTAATCCATGAGAGCACGTCACGTGTTCTCCTACCATAATCTGATGAACGATCACCACCCGAAACGGGACAGGAGGACAAAAATCCGCCTGCCATCCAAACATTTTACTTCCTCCTTTGAATGTTTGCTTTGTCCAATGCTTCTCGAACGAGACCCATACAAAGAATGAAGATATTAAATGTCTCTTGTATCGTAGTTAACACAATGAAACAAGAAAAAATAATGTATCAAATTAGAAATATATCAATTGCTGTTATTGTGATGCAAAAGACTTTGCATTCATATTGTATTCAAGTACTCTAATTTTTTTCTAACAGTTAAACTTAAAACATAAATCATCTAAACAATTTTTCGAAATATGGGATTTTAAAACGTTAAATTATTGTATCCTGCATTTTAAATTAATATTCGTTTCGTACATTGTAAGATAAGGACAGTTTTTATTTCATTTCACATTAAAAGGAAGGTAAATAAAGCATTATGTACAAATATTAAAGGAAATTAAGAAATTAGTTGGAATTAATGGAATAATTCACAATTAAAATTTTGTTAATTTTATGCAATTTTGTTGTTGATTTTTTAACCGGTAATTACTTGCAGATCATTTAACAAATATTATAATTTTATTTCAATACATTTCAAATATATTTTCTACAACTACATTAACATTTATCAAATAGTTTTAAAAATTAATTCTTAAATACAGAACTTTTTAGAACAGCACATTTTTTATCAACAATTATTTCATATTAAACCATATTTCAAGCCTTCTTACGAATATTTAATGTTTTTTGCGGGGCGCGGGGTCCCCCGTGTACGGAGACACTAAGCCACTGCTTATTTTGCTTGTAAGCAAATCGGGCCCTGCCTTGCTCTTTGAAGCTCTGAGTCCGCCGAGCGCGGCCTAGCCGTTGCGTCTGAGACCTCGCCGCAAGGCCTGGAGCCTTACCCTTTCCGCATCCAGTGTCGTTGAAGAGTGTGTATTCCTCCAGGCACTCGCACCGCCCTCTGTCGTTGCATTTCGCGTTCGACCACGACCGACATTGAGAATCGCTGTTGCAGTCAGAGTTGGGAATCTCTGAAATTCAAACAGAACAAGAACAAAATGATCAAATTGTGTCAAATTGAGAGAGTACGAAATTGTTAGTCTTCTTAAATTTTGTCATACTTTTCAGTATTCTTTTATTCATTCCAGTTCAATTTCATTTAACAGAATGGAAATCTATTTATTATCGAATTATTTCAACCTTGAAATCAGTTCAGAGAAGTTGTATAACTTCCAATTGTATAACTTAAAAGTCCTTTGTTGTCTAATATTTGTTTTTTTACTTTTTATTTATTAGCTACCCGTTTGGGCTGAACGTTTTCGGGGATTATAAGTTTACATTCGTGAAAAAAAGATTACATTGTTGGGATATCCTCAGGCGAATGTGGTCTGTAAGAGTTACCCCTCAGTTGTAAATTCAAAATTGTCTACTTTTAAAGATAGCAGCCTGAATCCATAATAATAGGTTGTCAAGGTCGGAATGTGGACGATTAGTTTACAAAAAGATGTCCTCGATGTGTGTCACAATTTGTCGTCAAGAATAAGTCTGTCTCAGTGTGTCTTGCAATGAATAAAATCTATTTTTATCATGGGAAGAAAGTATTTCAGCGAAAATCTCACTGAAAATTTCTTAAACCTTTTGATGAAGTGATACGAACGAAAAATACTACAGTGATCAAAAGGATTTTCTTACAAAATGAACTCTTAAGAGAAGGATCTGATTGACTGAATCACTATTAATTCAAAGCAAAAAATACAGTAGCAAAGACACATGAGAAATGAGATATATAGTAAGTTGCAACTATGACGCTTGAACGAAAGATATTGAAATTAATCTGAAGGGACCAAAATGTGTTTTGGTTCAATTTTCGGTTCAATGGATCCGCCTTGCATTCACACATTACGGACTGCGATCAGGGGCGGATCCAGCCGTTCATTTTGGAGGGGGCCATCATAGATTTTTGGCAAATAATAAACTTTTGCTATTATATTGTATATTTTTTGTTGTGTACGTACACAATACTACACAATATATTATTTTTCAATAATTACACAATTCTAACATAACTAAATATTTAAATCAATTTTGTCAAATAAAAGGAGGTAATATACAAAAACTCTTGGCTTGGGGGGGGGGGGAAACATAGCGTTCATGTATCTGCTCTTGAATCCGCCACTCATTGCATAGCAGCAATTGGAGCACGCGTGGTGAGGGAGGGGTAGGAGTGGTGAGAAGGGGGTGGGAGAGGGGCAGGACGGTGCCGGATAGGAAGAGCGCATGGGCAGAGTGCGGAGCGCGGAAATAAAAGTAATTGTCACAATGTTTGCCTCACTACATCTTCGAAATTTTACGTTTTTTTTTCAAATTTTTACAATGTATTGGCTTCTACTATCGTAGGGGCTCTACATATTAGATACTAATGCCAGCTTCTCAAGATTGAATTTGTGTAGGGGAATGCCATGTCTGTTACATAAAACTGAGAGACATCCTTACGAACATTGGAATTCGAACCTGCGGACCTTCAGACAGAATAATTAGTTATCGAGTGATGTATTAATTACATATCTGCCTCACGTACCGACTAAATGCGTGTTAGCGATTTTAAATATAGATTTATGAATAACTGATCGTACGTAACACGATTCTCTGGAAATCAAGTTTGAACGTTGTTCTTCGGAAGATTCGTTATGGCCTTGTTATGACCGGGTTATCATCACAATTGAGGATTATTTTATCAAAGACACACGCTCGATGACGCATGTTTCAACAATATCAATCGATTATATCTATAGCTTTTTATCAAAATGAGTTATAAAGGTTTCTCGCATCTTACATAATTTTTTACCTTAAGTGCACCTTACATATTTTACACACGAAATATCAATTATACAACAATTAAAGTGCACAATGTTACAAAATAATGTTCATTATCTGAGTCTTGCGATAACCACGAAAAAAAGCAGCTAAAAGAGCGAGGGAGAAGAGCTCGTTCCGGTAATGAGTAGACCAAGGTTCTTTTTAGAGTGCTGCCAATCATTTTCCTCGTAGACGTAGTGAAGAACGCCATTATAAAAAAATTCATTTAGAATTGACTTAGTTTAGAAATATTGTTTCTTAATCCCCCAAACTTGTGTTTTTTAATGTGGGTTGTATGGTCATTTATCGAAAGACACTTCTCGATTTGCTTAAACTTAGATAGTTAAGAAATTTACTGAACCTAACTACACTATTCACAATAAATTTGGAAAACGCATCTTAAAAAGCACTACACATTTTTCTTAATTTAAAAATATATTTCAGAAGGAAAACTAGTAGCGTACGTAGCAGCAACATTACGGACAGTCAATTTTCTTCTGCCAAACCAACGAAATTAAAAAAACTAAAATCAATTAATCGACTTTGTAAAGTGACGGGATTAACACTCACCCTCTTTCGCGGCATAGGCGCAAGCGACAAGCAGCGCCAGGAAGGCAACGGGGACCCAGATGCGCAGGCGGGCGATCATCGTGGCTGCTGATAAGAGACTAAGCGGCGCGCGCCGAAGTAATGCCGCGCGGGTGCGCCGGACGCCTCACGGGAGGACGAATGGTGAAGCCGTGACGAGTGGCCGCACCCAGTTGCGCAAGCGCTTAACAGAAGACGCGCCCGTTCGCACGCAACTGGCAACCCGACTTCCAGGATACGATACGTTGCTATCGTTATTTTCGTACATGGCGTGTAGATACGCAGTGAGTCATTTGGGATGAGAAAAAAATCACCACTGTCTTCTCCCCCAATGGTGAACAAATATTTCCCATGTCATTTTCCTGAAAAAAGACTCTTCACAGCGTTGTTGTTGTTGTTGTTGTTGTTGTTTTTTGTGGCGATTTATCTTTTTTATAATGTCTAGACAATTGTTCTTACATGGTTCAAGGAGATGACGATATTTCTAAGTAGTTCCTAAGAAAAAAATATAAAATTTGGATACCATCCAAAACAAAAATATTTGAAGTAATGGAATTGAAGCGTACTACAGCCCGTATCGCGCGTATTCTTGCAACCGCGCCAGACCTTATATTTGAGTTTTATTTCTTGGCGCCCGAGGTCTTGCCTTCACGATGGAATATCTCACGGTATTTCGCGTCTTTCTCGGCCGTGCCGCTACATGTCGATGATCGCCAGTGCTGCACGATACGGTCGCGATCATGCGACATCTAGCGGCACGACTGAGAAAGACGCGAAATACCGTGAGATATTCCATCGTGAAGACAAAGCTTCGCGAGCCAAGAAATAAAAACCCAAGTATGTGCTGACAGAATCTTAGGTCGCTTGCTGACCTTCACAATTGCAGTGCACTTGCTGTTCACAAATGATGCTAATGCCCCCTTGTCTGCCACGGCACTCCGGCCCCTTGGAAGAGCGAATAAAGTTGCGATGACATACAGGCAACGACAAAATTTCAAAATTACAAAAATATATTTTCTACGAAAATCTAAGCTTCTGAGGCCAAAAAGGAAAAAAACAAACATTGTTCCGTCCACGACACAAAGCCCTCGCGCTAAGGCGAGTGGTCGCTCCCTCCCTCCCTCCGGAGGCGGCGCTCCCGCAGGGTGCGCCCGCCGCACCCATGCCGCCTACGCGACGCCGGCCCCTCCCCCGAACGGCGCCCCCTCCCGCTTTCCCGAAGGGTTGCTGCCTTCTGGCTGGCAACGCCACTTTCACTTGTGCCAGGAGAGCCACCGAGAGAGCCACCGCGAGAGACACAAGCCACACCGCCTATCCTTGGCCGTTCCGCTGAGCAGTCTCCGCGCTCACGATCGCATCTTCATGTTTTGCGCTTCGCGCATGTAAACACGCTGCCCTCGGCACGTGTACCAGTGGGTTGAGTGCGCTGCTCGATCATCGACGAGCAGCCAATACACAGGTGGACGGACGCCACATGACCCACACACCTTCGGTTGCCTGCTGGCGAGAGACCGTGTGTGCCGCGCGCACATTCTTGCTGTCATGGCCCACCTAGGGCCCGGTCCGTATTCAAGCTGCGGGACATACTCTCCCCACAACCAGAGAACTGTGTGGGACGCCTGCGTTCCAGCTTCGCCCGGGAGAGGAGCACCGCGGGTCCACGCATGCCGCAGCCATCCAGCAGCAGGTATTCGGCAACACCGTGTGCCCATGGACGTGTAGTGCGTCAAAGTTCACGACGTCACCTTCACGGTGATAATTAAAGACGAACATCCATTTTGTACAATTCATTTGCTTTCATTACTGTAAATTAACATTTCATTTATCATATCATCCCATTCACGTAGACTAGAAATCTAATATCAATAAACGTATGTGCAATGAAATTCTTATAAATTCGTCATCCTCCGCCTCCCTTCTTAACCAGCGCCATCCCTCTCCCCCCGGGCACCTCACGGCCCGGTGCGGTGTAAAAATTTACTTTGTATAGAGAAGGGCCTTTCAGTCCGCTAACGCCCCCCTCCCCGTTCCAGGTATTCTTCCCCCTTCTCTGTACAAACATTGTCTACTGTTAACATTATTAGAAATACGCTTCAGTGTTTTTTTGCTTGAAATGACTGGGCTTTTACAAATATACGCCGAATATGTTTAATTTCGTAAATATAATAGTAATAATAATAATAATAATAATAATAATAATAATAATAATAATAATAAAATATAGTATCATGAGTTATAAATATAAAATTATACTTTCTGACAAGTAACTTTTAATTTACACGTGCAATATTTCCTGTAGCAGCCCTGGCAACTGCCGCTTTTGGGGAAGGAGGCTCTTCCCTCTCCCCCCAACTGTGCCGGCGCCACGAAGGCCGCCTTACGTTTAATTTAAAATCACATATCAGAAATTATAATTTTATACGTACTCAAAATCGCATCAAACATTAACATATGTACTCCCTCTTTTATGATCTATGCTTGTGAAAAAAATATAGTTTCATTTATAAAATCAAAGATGGTTAAATTTCTCGAATACATTTTTAAAAATATGTCGAACAATATCTCTACGGTATATTACTTGCCCCTTCATTTTGCATTGTTGAGCTACATTTCGGTATTGTGGACCGTTTAGAAGTTATGGAGGTGGCCCAGAGTTAGTGGGATCCCGTGTATTCTAGAAAAGAATTAAGAGCATCATCTGTTGTAAATCTAAATTTTCGTTTACAAATTAAATTAATTTTGTTTAAGTAAATTGAAATTCTCTTTTTCATTCAATTGTCTATGGCTTTTTAAACACTGGAAAAACACTAAAAGACTTATTGGTCTAATAGTATGCAGTTCTACTTTACTGCATATGTACATACAAATTCAGTACTGTATATATTTGTAACTAGGTCCAAGATCATTGATGTAAATATCATATATGCACCTAGGAGAGTGGGGTGTCACGTAGATTCAACCCACATACGCCGATGGTACTACACACAACTATGGCTTTCATTAATTTTCTATTGCAACGAAAGTCATTCATTATCGCAATTGAATACGTTATACTAAATATCCATAAACAAAAATAAAATTTTAGTTCAGCATGAATGAATAATTCTTTATAAGAAAAGAGTCTGCTGGACACTACACCTACAGTCTTCCCCTCATACGAAAATCGTGAATGTGCCACTGTTTAGATAAATATTCGCATTTATTATTATTATTATTATTATTATTATTATTATTATTATTATTATTATTATTATTATTATTATTATTATTATTATAACCGCATGGACCACTATTGACCACGCAACACTTTTCTCTCTCCGAGGCCCAGTTGTATTCTAACCTGAGAGATCAACGTGTGTAATTATGGTGATCAGCCTTCGGCTGCAACCCTTGGTTAAGGCAAGGTTGTTAGCCTTAAATATCAATTAGGGGGATAGGATGATATTAAATTCTTCTTCTTTTTCTTCTTCTACTTTTTCTTCTTCTTTTTCTTCTTCTTCTTCTTCTTCTTCTTCTTCTTATTATTATTATTATTATTATTATTATTATTATTATTATTATTATTATTATTATTACTATCATTATAGGGCGATGATGAGGGGTGAAATGACTAGGATGATGGTAAGAAGTGTTTGGTGGGGTAGTGGGAGGTGCTCGTGGGTTTCTGGAACCCTCCTAGCATTCGCCTTGTGACCGAGGGAAACCACGAAAACCCCGGTCAGGATGGCCGGCCCGGGGATCGATCCGGTCCCCCCCAATTGCGAATCGAGCGCGCTACGCATTGAGCCACTTCGCAGGGTATTCAAATTTAATAATTATGTAAAAAAATACAATAAATTACAGACATTTGGCTAGTTGAAAATACTATACCGCATGAAATACACAAGTTAAATAAACTACATATTTCAATCGTTAATTTAACACAGATGTGCATCGTTACTTTTGATTCCCTTCAGCAAATAGAAATGGTCAGAAAACAAAAGTTGTCATTGAATTCCATTTCTTCTATCCTCTCTAAATACAGGTGTCCCATCAACTACGGGCCACCCCCGTAGTTTTAAACAGTTCACGATATCGAAATGCCCTTTTTGCTCAACTATGCGGGTGCAATCATGGGGCAAGTAATAAGCCGTAGAGATGTTTTTTGGAATTCTTAGTTTCCGAGAAATTAAATCGTCTTTCATTTTTTAAATGAAATTATATATTTTTCATGCCAGCAATGGATAGATTATAAAAAGAGGAATCTAATAATGTATCATATGCTAGTATTTTATTAGAAAAATGAGTGTAAAGTTGTACTTTCTGACTTTCAATTTTAAATTAACAAACAATATTTCCTGTAGCAGCCCTTGCAACTAACATTTGGAGAAGGTGGCATTTGCCGCGTCCAGGCTGTTGCGAGCGGCGGCGCCGCGAAGTGTAGGCCACCTTCCCTAAGGGCGAAAGTTGTACGAGGGGCTAGAAAAGGAACTTTTGTTGGTTTAATACTATATTACATTCAGAAAGTATTATTTTATTGTCAAACTTCTGTCAAAACATTAACAAATGAGACATTATTGGATTCCTCGTTTTATAATCTATCCTATGACAGTAAGTTGATTGATTGTTTTAGTGATTCTGGACAAGTCAGCTACCAGGGTTATTAGTCCAACTACCAGGGTCATCTTGTCATGGGACAGCGCTAGTAACACCTTCTTTCTGTACAAGACGCCGAGGTAAGAAGAGTGCGTTGGGCAAGAGCGATAGGGCATAGAGAGAGGAGGAGCGAGTAGAAGTGCGCTGTAGCAAAGTGAGGAAGTTGTAATATTCGTCAAGTGTTCAGAAGTTTATTTTAACTTAGCGAAGTGAAAGAGATTTAGGAAGTTACGTAGAATTCGACAGTGGTGCAGCAGGTATTTAAACGGAGTACAGTTATAAGAGATTTGGGGCGGAAATAATAGTAGTCAAGAGAAAGAGGAGCTAGATTATCATGAGGCGTCATAAGACTTTTAATTTGACAACACAAGTCTAAAGTGTTGAAGTTCGCCGAAATTACGCCGCTGGTAAGCACCGCGAGAACGAAGAAGATGAGGACTTAAGGAGCCGGGGGCCAAACAACAAGCGTACGCGCCGATTCCGAGGGAAGGAAGACCTGGGCGACAGCGGTGGAGCAACGTCGAGGACATCTGGACGGACGAGTGGAGCGATGGCAGCCGAATCTGGGACAAGGTCAGACTCGGTGGCGAAGAAGCGAGGTTTTCAAACCGCGGACTGTGCGCGCTACCGCATGTGATAAATTTGTAACGGAAATTGAGAGCAGGCAGAGACAAGAATGCTAGTGCAGAAGAGGAAAGGCTACAATCCCGAAGTGCTTAATCACGCAGATTGTCGTACAAACTAGATCACGGCAAAATAACGGAAAGAACCTTGTGAGCCGGTAATACGGTTCATTCATGTGTTATGTTTACGAAAGAAACATTATTGTAAGTAGAAGCGTAAAACATTTATCATTTCTGTGTAATCTTGCCGAGAAAATTAACTGTGAATAGTGGTAATTGGATAAGTCATTTGATAATTTGTTGCGATTATCAGAATCAAATATTTGTGTACAAGTAAGGAATTTATTGTGTTGTAGTAATCAAATTAAGGGATTTAACGTTTTTGTTACTTTCAAACGCCGCTAGTTGAGCAGTAATTACCGTGCACGAGCATCTGTAAAGGTATATTTTTTGTATTATTTGCTATCTGGTCTTTGTATTTTATTCAGTGCTTTTATATGTGGTCATATTCTGGAGAGAATAAATACACTCTGTTACCTGATTCTGTGTCTGGGTGTAAATCTTTCTCATATCCCAAAAGATCCTACCCTCCGCGTTAGTAAACTGTGACAACTCACCCTCTTTCCAACTGTTGTCTATCGGCACTGTATTTCACAATTATTGTTTCCCCTAATAGTAGATTTGAAATAACACTAAGAATATTGTAGAAGGAGAACACATGGTCCTTTGTGCAAATTTTCATTTGAACATTTGGGGCCGTTCTTGTGAAAATTTTCTTTGTTTCAGAAAATCTACAAATTTGAGCTCATTTTCACAGTAAACTTTCGAGTTTTCGAAATACTCCATAAGAATCCATTTGACACACTTGTGTTTAAAAATATAATATTATGTATAATGTATGTTCGTACTGTAAACGTTAACGACATGAGGTACATTTAAAATAATTACATTTATATGAAATATAAATCTATAATATTAATTACCACAATTATTAATTTATATAAAATACGCGATTTGAAATAATGTAATGGAAACATTCGTGTGGAATGAATATTTATTGGAATATAATTATGTTGCTATAATTTAGATGTGCTAAGTTGTCTGCTATGACAATATAGGAACACAATGTCTATAATGGAATCCGTTATCAGGAAGTCAGGAAATGTAAGTTGTTGAAATGTAAATGTAGTTGTGGGTAAACAAAAAACTGAATAATGAAGAACAAAGAGAATTTTTCTGTTTTTTTTTTTGTAATTCTGATAATATAAATATTGATTTAGTATGCTATGGAGACATTACACAACTTGCATCAATGGTACAATAGTCGCTAGAATTCTTTAAAAGTTTATAACTTAAGGGATTTTAAAAACTAATCAGGAATTTTTTACCTGAACATGTAAATAAATACATATTGCAGATTCAGTTTGTAATTTAACACATTTATTACAATATTATGTGAAATTCCAATATTCATCTACCTCAAACGTGACATCAAATATGACAAACAGTTGTTTGAAATATATTTTTCAATGATAGCACATAGGAATATTTCCGTATTGAATATCCCTTTTAACCAATCCCAAATTCTCTCAAAAAATCTATCATACACACAGTGTGCATACATAGATAATCACAAAAATAGTCATATTGTGGCGAAACCGATTTCATCATTATTTTATAAACGAAATTCACTGGATCAAAATTTAAACAAATAGACTCGGCCACCCAGGTTCCTGCCGAGAGATTTCGCAGACGGGCACACGTGCGCGACTCCGCTTATCGCGCATGGTCCCTACCGCCCCCGGCCCATTACCGGAGTCGTTTAGAGGGTTGGCGACGACAGATTCAATGGACACACGTGTTCGCTGTGCTAGCTGCGAAGTTTCGACAGCGCCCGCTCGTTTCGGGGAATCCCAAACTCATAAATTTTTTTCACGCAAACGCGCCCCCTGATGCAAGCATGGGGCGATGTTCTAGAAGGAATTGGAAAATCCTGGACGCTTGCAGCTGGCGCAGAGCGGAAAGTTCTGTGGCTTCTCGCGTGGCGATTGGCTGAAAATAGCGTGATGCGCAACGACCTAGAGCCAATAGTGACTTGACTTTTATAAAGAGCTAGGGCACATAAGAGGAATTGGGTGGGGGGAAAAATTTACCTTATAAGATTTCGACGGAGAGAATTTCAGAAGAGCTGGGGCATCAGACAGGGCCAGAGCAGGAGAACCGGCAGGGCAGTCGGGGCAGAAGCTTCTTTCGGGGAGCTAGTCGTCGGTCAGAGGCAAAGTTCGCCTTCGCCGGACTTATAAAATCTTCATCAATCAGACGGGGCCAGAGTATTAGGCGTCGGGGAAAGACTATCGTGTCTCTGGAAAACGTATTATTTTCTGAGTTTGAATATTAGACTGAGGACAGTGGAGAGAGGAACTTATATGGGGGTGGGAATTTTTCGGGCGAATATGCCTATGTGGGGACTTATGTTATTTTCCTGCGAGTTTTGAGCTGTGAGCCGACTGCAGTGGAGAGAGAATTTTCTCTGGGGTGGGTTTTCGCCGTGAAGAGAGGCGAATGTTTCTCCAATCGAATTTTAAACTGTCCGAAGTTGTGTTCGACTTCTTATCATAAAAGTCAGAGAGAGACGCATAGTTGACCACTCCGTTTCTGAGATCATCCGGCCAGCTCAGCTAGTACTGCCAGTTTCGACCAAAACTTCTAGTACTGCCAGTTTCGACCAGAACTTCTAGTACTGCCAGTTTCTCCCAGAACTTCTAGAATCCGCCAGATCAACCAGACTTCTAGACACCGCCTATGCAGCCACGCATCGCGGCCTTTTCGTGAAACTACGAGGCGGCTGCCCAGCTGGCGACGAGAGAGGTCGTTGCCTTTCCCGGAGGCAATTTTTTTTGAAGGCCGCCAGACGATCCTCTCACCCGAGCCACGGCCGCCCCCGGCCGCACAAAGACCCTTTTCAGGCAGTATCGTTAGGGCTACCGCCCTTATTGTGTAAATGTTTCATAATGCGGTGTCACGCTCTGACACACTGACCAGTAGTAATTTCACCTATTGTAATTGTTAGTTGTAATTCTTCTTAGTTTTTTAAGCTTAACTCCTAAAACTAACTTTTCATTTTTTTTCTCCTCCTCTTCTTCATCTAATTTTCCCGCTATTACTTTATTCAATTTAAGAGTGTAACTTCCCTGGGGCATGTTAATCATATTGCCCAGGAATAAATGTGAATTTTTACCAGTGAACAAGTGTTTATTCTTGTGTTTCCATTGTACTATGTAACAATTCCTTCCATCACCGACTTGAGCTAGCGATAGGGCCGCTATCCGGTTCCCCAGGTAACCGGAAGTGTTACAATATATACCCCGCAATACAATAATGTACAGAATATCAAAACCAAACCAAAACTTTGCATTGCTCTCACGGCCATTCTGTTCATCTGATTTACGTGATATACACATGAAACGATGCATCTATCTTGCAGCGTCTGTTTTGTCACATAAAGCGAAATGCAAAAGAAAGTGACTTACGGGATTTAAAAAATAAACGATTCAGTTACTTTGTGCTCAAATTAAATTCCACATGTGAGCCAAATTGTGATTTAATATTGGACCTCTCTATCATACTGATATACGAACCAAGGTAGGCGCCTCAAAATCAGAAGATTTAACAAATTTAAAGTAAATAAAAATGCGGGAGATAAGTTGACATTTTTTATTGATCAGATTTAACAATACCTATTAATACCTCGAATCTTAATATAAGTCTTAAATATGCTTAGGCCTATTTCCGAAGTATCCGAATTTTCTCTCCGGACCGTCATGAAATGCTCTCACATTGTCATGCATTCTTCACCGCATCACCGAGATCACTGCTATTAAGGGTATCCATGCGATTCGCCCGATGAATCGCGCTTCGGCATGGTTATCTGGAAAAGAAAATACTTTTTTCACAATTGTAGCGATTGTAGAAAATATTAGTTTAAGTATGAGAAAAAATTATAAAGATCTTTTCACTATCGGGACGTACAAAATGAGAGACGCCGCACACTATTGATCTATTATCTACCGTACAAGTAGAGCAGATTACGTACGAGTATATCGTATATATTGGGCAGAAAGGATGCTTGATTATTTCAGGGATCATATAAAGGTTTTTTAGATCCCCTTGCAAACACCCTCATGTTCCGTTTGCAGAACCCTGAACTTTGAACATTTTGAAATGAGATATACATGTAGATGAGAAGAAAGTGTGTTTTTGTTTTGTTTTAAGACAGAATATTTCGAAGTAATATTAAAATATTTTTGTCTGCACGTTTATTTATTTTCAATTAAAATGAAAAGCTTGTTGTAAACTACATTTGCTTAGCTACTACGCGAGAAAACCACTTTTTGGGTTTATAGCTTAATAGTAAATTTGCTTTTTTGTCTTCGGGGGAGTTAATCATTCGTGTTTTGGGAAGAGTTGAACATTTGAAGCTTTGAATTAATTGTAGAATAAATAATAACATTCAACTGTATGTCTCTTTAGTGGTGCAAAATTCAGACTCGATCGGCAAGTAAGCCTCAATGCTTTTTTCAGAACATAAAGATGTCTTGGATGATAAAAAACTGATTGAGTTTTCAGAAAAAGACTTTCAATTACTAGGTTTTGGTTTTTGTGTAAGGCAAAAAGTCTCAAAAGGTTTGTTGATCTATTTTAAGAGAAAAAAGAATGTGCGTTCATTACAAAATTTGTTAATTACGAGTTAAGTTGTTAGTTAAGAGAATTAAAAATAATAATTTAAAGTATCCCGAAGTTTTGGGGGTAGTTAAAGATCCGTTTAACTTTTGAAAGAAACTTTTGTTAATCTTAAATGCTACAGATGGGGATATTTGGTTGCTGCGCCAAGTCTTCGTCATTAGGTACAGATGATGACGATTGTTTATAATAATAATACTCTTTATGCTGATGTGGATAAAAACCAATATGGAATGATATTCTTCACTTTCGTGGAGCTAATGTGGTTCACATTCGATTTTTCTGGAAATGCGCAATTATTTACAAAATGTTAATGTTGTGGTATATTACTAGCATGTCAGATGTTGAAGAGATGTAGACCTTAATTCTTGAGAGGGCAGAAGAGCGTTAATGTGAGGAATATAATGCTCCTCACTGAATACAAAACTGTGAGACCCGTCTACAAACCCAAACTTAATTTTTATACATTTCCGTTTAGTTTAAAACGCGTGTTTTTAATATTCCACATTAACGAGTGGTTATGATTATCCGTAGTTGAACTGCCTTCTACATTAAGAGAATGATGGTAGCAATCAGCTGTTCTGATTTCAGAGAGAGTATGAATGGCCTCCTCCGTTTACAATGTTTAAACTCTCCAAAATTACGGAGTCAACTAAGGCCATTATTGCAGCAAAGCAAAAAAATTAAAACTAAAATCACATTTAACACTCATTGAAAAATGTAATGAAAATATCAGAATCACTGTGTACTCTGTACGAAAAATATTATAATAGGAAAGAGATACAAACAGTAATTGAGGCCTAATATTTCTAGTGGAATTCTAATTTTTGAAAACATTTCCACTATAAACGATTAATGAAAATATAGTTTTTTAAACCATAATTCTGTGATATAAAATTTAAATGAAAGAAAATTGAATGAAGTAAAATGATTTTTAAACATAGCACATACTTCCACTTTTTAATTTCTGACATTTTTTATCAGTAAGAGCAAATTCTGCTTTGCACTGGCAAACTCCGTCTTTGCAGTGTGTCTTCTGCTGATTACCATCTTCTTTAAAGTAGCAAACATCAGCAGTTGCATTGCATGGGGCTCCCATAAGACCTGCAATTTGTAATTAAAACAGTTTGTAATACAGTGAGAGTAACTAGTGTGTAGCTAGTGTGTGTAACATACTGGCTAGGCGGATCTGAGTGACAGTAAATAGGCGGTCCTGAGCGAACATACAGTTTTTGTGCATTATTGTTTTGAAAGGGAAAAACACATAACAAAAAAAATTCAAACAGCGAAGCTTGTTCAAGATCTCGGTACTGTACATGGATAAATTGTCTAATAGGCAAAGAAAGTGTGCGAATATAATGACTTACACCCGTGATATAGGAATTACACAAATATTAAGTTGTCGATGTAATTTTCCATAGATTTCTCTATTCTTCACATTTCTGGCTTTTCGTGCTACGTAATGGGCTACTGAGAACGGATAAACCATCACAAATGCACTACGTTTGTAGGGACAGCTTAACACACTTATTTAGGATCCCCACTGAGGGTTCGGGTTTACAGAATCTCAGACCACCTCTTTTAAGTTATGTTAACGTGTATTGAACCTGCAAACTTATTGTTTGAATACCATCATTATAAACGACCTTTTATGTTGCAAGTAATCGTTCATAATTGGGCATTTTACGGCACAAATAATGACGCATTATATTTTACGGAACTAATGATTGTATCTTCTCACATTCAGCCAATCGCAGCGAGAAAATCGTGGGGAGGTAGAGGTAAACGGAACAGCCGACCACCTTTTAATCGCTCAGATATTAAATATCTGAGACATCACAAGAAAGTAGTTTCGCAAGATAATGGTCTGATTCTCTTATACATATATAATACTATCATACAAATATAGTGTGTGAATTCGTTTATAATGTAGCTTTATTGCATTCGTACAAGTTAGAAACCAGCGACGTTAGAAGAGAGTAAAATGTACAAAAGTTTACAGTTTTGCTGTTGAATATATTTGATTCATCGTTGGTGAGTAATTCCCTACCATTAGTAACATGTTCATGCGATTTCCTATCTATATATTAGAAGATAAATATACCTCTATAATCCATGTGTAATGAAAGTATAATATATTGTGTAATAACATAATATATAAACCTGATCAGTCAACTCAAACATCCCTAGGTACAAAAGCCAATAACATTTTGCATTTTTTAACTGGCACTTTATATTATTATCTACGAGTAAGAGGTTTACATATAGGTGGATAAGTTTTACTTACTAATTTTCTGTTTACATATTCCATTTTCATTCACAAAAGAACTTTTGCATTGGCAAGTTCCGTCTCTACACTGCCTCCTTTTACCTTCGGAATCTGCATAACATATTTCTGTGCCAGGTGAACACTTTGCTCCGAGAACATCTGAAAACGCGTGGGGAAATTCACCATCAGGTAAAGAAAACTGAAAACTTACTTACTAATGAAATTACATTTAACTTTACGCATCAAAATTGATTCTCCATAAAATACGATGTACATAAATCATTTATTAGTGCCAAATATCCATAATTCTAAATAATCATATACAACTTCAAGGAATGATTTGCAAGTTTCAATAATATCTCTCGCCTTCTAAACAAAATATTGAAGAAGCTAAAATACAAAAATACAAAAATACACCCCAGTTTCAAGAAAATGTAAAAATGAATATAAAAATATATACATGAGAACAATCGATCTAGATAAAAAACTAATATTTAAGACATTCTAATCCATCATCCTGAAGGAGGACAAACTTCTGCAAGGCTTCCAATACATGTTTCACTTGATAAACTATTCGGGCAAATATTAAATGTACATGAATTAATAATATCAGTATTAATTATTAACATGATAATTAAAACATGAATATCATTATTATACTATTTTTTTCGTCTGACGAAGACAGATATTCAGGTTCAGAACTTCTGCCATTTATAGAATCTGTGTTTGTACAATATTATTTGTTAATGGGGCTTCATTCGGAATTCGGAAAATTGTTAAGAGAAATTTGAGCCGAATACGAGATAATAAAAGGCGATACGAGTCATCTCGTGGCTCCAGAGCGAAGTCGCTCGCCTTTCACCAAGGAGGCTAGGGTTCGATACCTGTCGATCCCCGGAGAAACTCATGTGAAATTTGTTCCAACAAAATGAGTATGGCTGTTTCATAAAGACTTGTGTCCAAAACCCCACCCCATCCTAATTTATTCGCAATTCTGACTGCTGGGTAGTGACGCAGGAGCGCACGGTAGGAGGCGCGTACTCTTGACATCTGACTGCGACGAGGCGTGACATCAAATGACATAATGTTAATGGAGAATTACTCCAAGCGCAAAGCACTTAACCCCACCCAAGGGTCTTGGAGACGCGTTGCATACACGAAGACGCAAACAATTTTTAAAAAAAGTTCATCTGAACAATAATTATTAGAACACAATCGTTAAACTCTATTATCTACATTACATACCTATTTTTTTCTTACACTTTCCATCCTCCAGCAAGAATATATCTTTGCATTGACATATCCCATTGTGACATTGAAGAGTTTGATTGGCACCGTCGTCGTCTTTATGACACACATGAGTTGTTGCATTACAAGGTGCTCCTAGAAGACCTATAAGAAACAGAAAAATTAAGTAGTAGTAGTAAAAATTTGTAAATTAATAAATAAAGGCATTGCGACTTTATTATAATGAGAATTCACTATCACGACTACCTAGTAACACTGCGTGTTTCTAGATGAAATGGCGGTCTAGTAGCAGTAGGCTTAATAGATCGTATCTAATCGCAGTTTGCGGACTGGTCTCAAACCATATTGTTGGCAATGATGACGCATATAATTATTTCATTGTAAATGCCAACGAAAACTCACCACAATATCCATATTGTCTCAAACCTTTTATCACGAGTGTAATTACGATTTTATAGTCCCTTATTTATGTACTACTAAATTGACGTTTAGGATAGTTTTGTGAACATATTGGACTCGCTATCTAGCCAATAATTGCTGTAAAAACTTTTTATCTCCAACGATTTATTGTTTACCTAGCTTTTTATCGATTTGAATTACCGCGAGATCGATTCATAATCCGCGGCCTCAGTTTATACCCACGAGCTTGGTGTCCGTGAGAAGCATGCTCGCGGGGGACCTACACGATACTAGTTAGGTGTACCAGTTTTTTCGGAAGGGCCTCTGCCCGGGATGTCCTAGGATTCGTGTCCCAATGGTGTCAGGATTTTGAAAAATAGATAGCTATCGCTGTAATTCAGCCGCTGTCTGGAGGAGAATCCTCGCGGTCTTCTGCTCTGAGCGATAGTTTTCCGTGGTTTCTCCAATAAACACTGAAACCGTATACTAACTTTATTTAACTTTACTTGCAAATGTTAGACGTTCACAACTGTGACCGGGTCATAATAACCATTTGTTGTTTTTATACAGGATCGACGATCTTTCTTTTTCGTCTTGGAAAAGGAATTATGTGTCGAGAAAATGTCCAAACCTAAATACATATATTCTTAAACAAACCAAAACAAAAATTACTCATTGCATAGTAACAAAATCAATATAACATTAAGTTTCTCTTCTCTCTTGAAGAAAAATAATTATAAATCAACAAATTCAAATACAATTGTACAATTTTTTTAACACTTTGACAACAATAAAAAAGGGAGCATCAAGCACAGTTTCTAAAGTTAAAGTTATATGAACATTCTGAGCACTCAGCACAACATTCACTTGTTGCTCCCTGCCGTTACTTTTTACTTAATCGCTATTTACACTGGAGGATGTCATGACAATCAGCCACTGAACGTACGCATTAAAGGGGTGGCTTGGGGCACTACGGAAATTCCGTCAAGAGCCTCCTCCGTCTTAGCAAACTAGGCGAACGTGAACCTTCCCGCAGTCATGGTAGGTTCGTGGCGAAACAAAAAGGAAAAAAATATAGGAAAGACGATTATTACCGACCTCTTCTCGGGGTCTTGCCTCGCCCAACGGCGCGAAGCTTGCGACGGTCAGCGGGTTGGTGTCGCCGACTATACACCTCCGGTTCTTGCACGGCAATGTAGTGTAATAAAATGGACGCCCGTAAACCTAGATGCAGCAGCTTCAGTGTCCGTTTCTCTTCCTTGTTCTCCCACGCTCACCACCACTCCCCAATCGCACACCTTTTTCCGACCTTCCTCTCTCGCGTCTCAAAGCCTTCTCTCCGCGTTGCTCCCTACCGCGTCGGTCGGCACGGACACTACAATTCAAATATCTCAGAATATTTATAAATACGGGTTTCCAACCTCTTGCAGAGGGCACTGCCCGCGCTATTTGAATGTAGCGTTGGTATCAACCAGAGATAGGAAACGGTTACAACAACAAGCGAATGCCGAAGCAGTTCCCTAACAAACGCGCTCCAGACGGCGCGCGATCTATCCTTCCTCTTCCATCTTCACCCCTAGCAAACACACATTTACACTTACATGCACTTCACTACCACACATGCCGGAAGCGGAGAGTTTGTCCCGGTAGGAGTGGGAGCCCGCTTGCGGGATACATCTGGTTGGAGAAAAACCCGCAAGCCCACGTGTAGGTCGGCACTGGATCTCACCTTCAAGTTGGGGAGATCACCACCACCACCTCCAGCGAAAAAAACGCGCACTGCGTTCACGGGACTAGTGACCCACTATAGCATAGATACGCGCGGAAAACATGAACAATAAATTAATATCAACATAACCAGAATGACATTTTCAAAATCCAAATATTCATTAAATAATTCGAGGAAAGTATACTTAACTAGTTGTGCTGCAACAGTGCATACTTTTTGGCATTTTATAGTTTCTAAATTTGCAATTTTCGAAAATTCAGAGTTCAACGAAATTAATACCTGTGCCATTCTTTTTAGTGTCCCTTATATCCGTGAAAAATAATAAAAGATAAAATTTGGAGCGGTTTTTGAGATTTTTTTTTAGAAATTTGTTTACAAAGTAAGTGCGAGAAAGAAAAAAATTGAGTAGTTTTCACGCCCTCTCTTTCATACCTGAGCTGCAACTCTCGTCATTTATTCAGGTAACTTCACTCTTCTGAAGCAGCAACCTGCTACTGAAGAAGGTCTTGTGCTAATCGCTGTGAAATCAAAAAATAATGCCAAGCGCGGAGATGGCAGAGAGGAGAACAACTTTTTTGTAAGAATTTTTCACTTTTTGACCTATCTTTTGGATTAAGTTTTCTGCGGCAAATTGATGTTTTGCCTAAATTTACGGGTTGACTGATCCGTTGAGTTTGTATAGTGATGTGTTGAAAATGGGAGTCAAATGGACTGGCGATTGAAATCTTTCTTAGATTGTGTTATTTTCGGGAAATTGTTGCGGTTTAGGACGCATCATCTACTCGCATCTAATCTTATATTCTTTTCATATTGAAATCATTCACCTGGAAGGGTATCGGAAAATTGTGTTTAGTGAAGCTCATGTAACACTTCGAATCGCCATTTTAAAGAAATGAAAGAGTACCCAGGGTGGGACTAGTCACACTGAAGACTGCCCATTGGTAAGGCGGTAACCGTCACATCAAACATGGCGGCTAATATTTGAAATGCAAATTCTCATTTTATTAAAAAGGAAGCTAATTTTGAAAAGTGCTTTTTTGCCCTATTTAGCTTTATTATAAATTACACTGGACTACAATCTCTGGATTCCAGATATTCTCTATATCGCAGTCTCGAATCTGTAATAAAAACGATCGTATCTTATAAGAACCTTATAAGAATGAAGAGTGTCTATGCTAGTTCTCATTATGTTCAAAGAAAACTTTTGAGTATTTTCGGAACATTAAATTCTTCTGAAATAACCTAGAGAGTCAGAGAACCTGTCTTTTAAAAAGTAGGTAAATAATGCTGATAGGATGCTCCTAAGGCAAGTTAGGGAAAAGTTTCAACTTTGAATGTGTCAGTTGAAACTTTCTGTTTACACGATAAAAGCTAACCTAACCTCACCGTATAACTCAGCGGAAGCTTTGCTACGTATTTCCAATCTGATGACACTGTTCCGACATTCGGCTTTCCCGACTAAAATGAAACACCTAGATTCTGTGCAACGCACAATTTACAACGCATTTGTATACCAAAATGTTTCTTGCAAACACACAAGACGCCTCGTATTCGGGCGAGTCATACGTTCACCAACGCCCAGAGGCGAATGTCAACATTAGTGTCGAAGATCGAAACGGTCTGTTTGTTGTCATTCATTTAGGTAGATACAAACTGTTTGCATAACGTGCGAAATAATCGGCTACTTCTAATGTTAGGCTTAAGATGTACCATACACAGTGGTACACATTATGTCAAGGTCACATAACAGAATAAGGAAAGGATATTTAATTGCAAATACCCCGTATAATTCTGAGACCAAGAAAAGAAAATGACGTAGCTGCTCCACACGTGAAATTAACACTAATAAGTGTTGAACTTTTCATCTGGTATGCGCCAGTTATTAGGGTGAGTCCCCACCAAAATATCACGTTTTCTAGCTATCTACTCCCAGAAGGTCAATCGCAAAGTGCATTTTATCATACATCGTATGAAGCGCTGTCGTGTGCTTTTGGAAAACGAACACAGTATTGTTTGGGCAATCTGAAACGTTTTTTTCTAGAGCTTTCTCCAGGCGACAGCCGGTTTCCTTTTACTGTATATTCCGATGGGAGGCATATTCGACCATAGACACCAATACACTCGCGGGCTCTTCTGATTTCAGTCAACAGGAAGCGCGGCCCTCCGCGACAACATATGAGGGAGATACATGGGGCAAACCATGGTGGGACTCGAACACGGCACTTTTCAGGCAAAAGCGCTGAGTCGCTACACTCTCTTAGCCCCCTCAGCCATCCAGATCGACTTATGTGAAATTTTTGGGGGGATAATTTTATTCGTAGTATAAACTTATTAAACACTCGTCGATTCGATGAACTTGTCACTTAGTGACTCGGACATTTATTTGGACATTTCCAATGCATTCGTGATATTCCCTATGATAAATGAGCACTGGCTTGTATTGAGAAATAACGTACTTATTTTCTTCTTGCACATTCCATCGTGAGGCACGAATCCAGAGACACATCGGCAGAAGCCATTCAAGCAAATCTTCTTGTTAGCAGAGTCGCTCTCCGACTCGCTGAAGCATACTTGAGTGTCTTCATTGCACGGGACATCCAAACGATCTGCAGGAAGCAAAAGAAAGATTCATTAAAATTCATGTCACTGAATCACTGTCAAATGTGGTGAAATTGAATGCTTGTAGTGGTTTATTCCTGGTGGAAGGTAATGTATCTTGGACATATGAGATAGACAACGGTGATTTATGCTTCACCTCTTTTAGGGTAGTTTAAACCACTTACACAGTTTTGCTGACTTTTAATTATAGACACACAATAAATTGCGATAATGCATGAGAGTTGCAAAGCCTTCCTAGGAGAAAATAAATCTGTTTTTCACCTTCTGAAAGTACGTATTCTCTTAGCTACAAAGTCATGAGTTTAAAACAAATTTTCGTTCAACCTCAAAGGGGTTGATTTTTGTATTATGACCACGTGTTGTACCTTAAACTAAATCAAAGTGTTATACCTTTGACCGGTTCCAAGTGCAACACCTCTAAAAAAATTAAAATTATCAAATAAGTTTTCATTATATTAAATGACTTCTATGTAAATAAAATGAAGTGTTCCGAGTGTGTGCGCCACGCCGAAAAACTGGTCGACTCGTTTAGCTAAAAATACCACTTTGTAATTAGTACTGACAGGAGAATTTAGTGAAGAAGAATTTTTGAATGAAATCAATAGTAGATGTGTTTTTTAGTGATAATTGAAGTTTGGATTTGTGTACGTTTCAATTTCTGTTGACGGTTGCTTTGGTTGCGTGACAGGCTTGCTCTTGCCTCGGTAGCGTCGCAGACCGGAATGACCTAGGGTTTATGAACCGACAGTGGTAGATTTTTGACACTATCCATATAGCTAGGTCGAATACAACCACTGAAGGAGAAATTAAGGTAACAACTGCTCTCATTGGTAGTTTCTACGATCAATAACAAGCGAAAGTAAGATCAGTACCTTAACAAACGATTCAAGGACCGCGCAAAATATTTCCTTCCTCATCATTGTCACCTCCTACATCATTGTCCCCGTATATGTACGCACACCTAGGCTCACTACACAACCACGCGAGGCGCGAGACCGGTCGAGAGTATAAAACCTGTCTCCGGAGGGGCGTTTTGGACATAATCTTGTTTTCAAAATATTATATAACACATTTCACTCAAAATTGCTCGGAAACTACTAACAAGTAGATAAAATGTTGACAACAATCTTCATAGGCAAAAATAATGTCTACTTTCTGCTATGTAGTTGTAGGAAGAGGTGGAAAAAATTTGAAACTTTTGTAATTTTTGAAAATTTAGAGCAAAAGAGTGAACAATGAAATTCTGACCTACCCCATTTGTTTAAGTGAATTTCACTCAAATCTTACAAGAAATTTAAAGAAAAATTTGATATGTTTTTTGGAAAATTTTTAAAAAAGGTCCAGGGGATTCTTAAACTACCCCCAAAATTGAAAGAATTCTTTTCAATAACGCAGGGTATGAAGTCGGGTCAGATCGAATAGAGAATATTCGTTTTGGAGAAAATCTTACACACAATTAAAATGGAAAGGCATATGGACAGAGGGGTGGACGAATGGGTGAAAGGCCGTTTGGACGATAAATGGATGGATGGACGGCCGGTTTCGAAAGAAAACCGTTTGGGAGCATTAAATATGGAGTAGATCCAATTTTCACAGTTAACTCATAATTTTAAAAGAGTTCAAAAGTTTGAAATTTGTTCGACTTCCTCGTACGGAGGGTACAGTTTTTTTCGTTTATTATAAATTGTTCTCCACAATTAAGTCTGTATTTAATTTTATCTGCATTTTTAACACATTGTAATTAGTTTTCAAGGAATATTGCGTTAAATATGGGCAATCTTAACAATAAGATTTTCTCAAAAACGATACCAAATTAATAACTTTACTTTAAACTTTTGGTACAGATAGTGCTAAAGGCACTGAATAACACAAAATAGATGTAATTTTAGTGAATTCTTTTAATTCTTCAAAAAATAGTAATTTTCACTTTCTCGCCGTTACGAAGGTACTTCATAAGAAGAGGAAGTTATGTTATCGTGTTCCGGAACACGGTGAATTTTGGGGCAGAAAAAACCTTTATTGCCGGGTCCTCGTTACGAAAAAGTGGATACATTTTGTTGGTATGTACAAATCGTAAATTACTTTGTCTAGCACGTGATGTAGCCAGAATCCAAAGTTTGTGAGTCTTTGATACCTAAAAAAAGATTGATGACGAAACGTCTATCAAATTGTGGTCAACACTAGCGCCTAAACTGTTCCGCTGATTTCTCCCAAATTGATATCCCTGGTCGATCTTAACGAAAGTGCAAGCTAGAAGATATAGGCCTTTGCCTAAAGGTGTGTTGTAAAAAATCATCTCTCTGTAAAAGGTATCATCTTTTTTTAACAAGTAGTTTTTGCGTAGTGAGAAAAACGAGTTTTTGTTGTAACACCACTAGTTTTAATATTTCTCACGTCATTAAAAAGTGGTACATTACGATCTTTTTTAAAGATATGTTATTGCATTTGTGAATATAAGTACTTCAAATTATTTCTGATGTATTTCCTCGAACACTGTGAAGTTGTTGTGGAAATGAGCTTAAAACTGAATCGCTAAAACCACATTTTTTCAAAAACGGTTCAATATTTTCCAATGAAAATTCGAATATAGACCAGATTTTACTCTTCTTTAATATACTTTAAGTCATATTTCCAGTCTACAATTAGGGGACCAAACAATTGCGAAAATATATTTTAGACACTGTTAGGCAGCCGCCGGAGTGGAAGGGACAAAACCGAAAATGTAGCTGAAACTAAAGAGATTAGGAAATATTGTAGTATTAGAAAAACTATGCTATTTTGCATTACTACTAGCTTTATCCTGTACTATACATTTTTACACTGCTTTCTTTGTGTTTTTTTGTCATTTTTACATGGTTAACATGTATTTATCATCAACTGGACAGTAACTTCAACTGGACATCAACTGTAGTTCGAAATGCAGAATATTGTGTATACATTAAAGTACTTACGTGGTTTTCTATATTAACTTAAGGTTAACTTACTAGCCATAGAAATTGACTCTTGATTTTTCTCTCCAAGAGCAATACTTACCTATCTTTTCTAGGCATTGTCCGTGCCACCGTACATAATTTTCTTCACAAACACAAGCAAAGTTTTTGCATATTACTCGACTTCCAACATCTGTACAGTTTGCACTGTGGTCGCAAACGTCTTCAAACATCAAGGGCTCTGAATGCAGAGAAATAAGTAAATTCATTACATTATTATTTCATATCATAATATTCCGGACTCATAAATAAGCATATTATTCAGAAGATATTTTAAAATATAAAACTAGTTTTAAAACGCCGCATCTATGATTCAATAGTAGGTGTATCGAAATAGGATTCTTAGGTTCCAGCCCCGCCCGAAGTCGTTAGTTTGTAACGAGGAAACAAGCATTTTTACTCCTTCCTACGGATGGAATATAAAAATGCTTGTTCCAAGTCGCAGATTTGTGTCATTTTAAGTATTGTGAAGCCTCTCCCATATAAAAACATTCTGCTCCCGGACAATACTTTCGTTTGGTTGACGGCACTGTGCCTATAGTTCAGCCCATTATCACACAATCGGAATAATCATGATATGAAATTTATCAGTTTTATCAAGCATTATCACGATAGGATAATGTTCAATAGTATTAAAACGAGTCGTGGAAGTGATTTGAAATGTAGTATCTGTAGTGTGTAGACTACAGATAAAAGTATTGAATAATTTTGATTAAGTGATTAGCGGAACAGTGAAGCTATGTGGAAGTGTTTTTTCGCCCTCTCTGTGTTTTCCTCTTTGTTATTGCTATTCTAATAAGATTTTTATTTGCTACGCTATTTTAATGTACGTTGATATTCTTGATTTATTGCTCTTTATTTTGAAGGTTTCACGAGATAAAAATGTAAATTAAAGAAATTGTATATTATTATATTGTGGTGTTATGTAAAAATATATCCCTAGTTGTTTGAATGTGCTTATGCGAGTATAGGTACAGACTTTTGTAAGTTTATATGTATATGTATGTAGGTATTTTTGTATAAATGTGTATGACCATATAAATGTAAATGCCATCTGTATGTGGTAGGTACGGACAAAGGATAATTTACTGTATTTCTTTAAAAATTGTAATGGTTTATAATTTCATGTTCCTGTTTTCTGCTACCGAGCAACATCAGCCCAATTAAACATCTATTTATTTAATTACTTGAACTGTAAAACAGTGTGCTGCAAATGTACCAATTTCATGGCTGAAAAGGATATCGTTAGAACTGTAAAGGACATCTCTTAAGAATATTGAAAAAGTTGATCATCAAATTCTGAAATACTTGTCACAAATAGAATGTGTTACAAGTGCTCCTCTGTGAGAATCAGCGCTACAAGTGAAAATTAAGCTTCCTACGTTCGATTCGCAATTTCTCATATTGAGAGACAGGAAATCGAATATTGTGGTATATTTCCTAACTGAGCTTTGAAGGCTATCAAGCACTGTCTGCAATCATTTATTTTATTCAATTATTAAAAATCAATAAATTAAATCAAATTTATGAAATAAAATGATTAATTTATTTTTTATTTTTTTATTATTGATCATTGTCCACCTAATGCATAGTAAAGGAGTAGGTAGTGACATCTCATTTATATATTTGAATATTCGGAGATAGGCGCGAAGAACTGATATAAATCATAAATAACGCTGAAGTATAGAAAGTAAAATCATTTACGGCGAAGCGTGATTCAGTTGTTAGTTGTTTGCAAACATATGAACACGGTGGTGTTGCAGGGCGTCATATTTAAAACACCCGAAACTTTTCATCACAGCTAGTGGTAATGATTCTCGCAATTCTCAAACAAGCACCCTTAAGATAAATAATAATAAGCGTGTAGAAGTGAATGCAAAACTTACTGAAAATTTATGGAATCTACTTACTGCCGTAACAGAATGTTCCATCAGTACTGGCAGTTAGGCCTTCTTCGCACAGGCATATGTATTTGTCTCCCACCAGTTTACAGCGAGAGTTCTGTGCGTCGCAGTTTCTATCACACACGTCACCTAATTCTGATAAAAAAAGAAAAACAAATTTCACACATGATCGTTGGTAAAATGTAGAGATATGTACTGTAGTTTGTGATGATTTTATTTCATTAATATGTATCATGAACGCAAACCAAAAACAACTAGGCGCTGTGCGCTGAAAAAGAGAACAGAAAGGAAATATAAATACTATTGTGAATTTTACCTTTCAGCAGTAGCACAGAGAATGGCAATGTTAAAGGTCGCGCGAGGTGCCTGCAATACCCCACAAAAAAGTTACTGTAACATTGTATCTTAACGCAAAGGCGTCTTGTGTAATATAGACGGAACATCGTAACCGCATAATCAGAACATTCCAACAAACGCTTCCTTTGGATGGCCGAACGCTTCCTTTGGACGATCCGACATCGCTATGTTGCGGTTACGGTGAGCCGTCACATGACAGTCTCGCGTTACAATACGTTAGTTACATGTCTGAATTCACCTAAAGACGCTATTGTGCCCGCGAGTAGTTTTTAACTTTGCCGTTGAGGGCGATAGTGTGTCTGAAGGCAGCTCCGCTCATTCAGCATTAAGCCAGAAGCGAGAGACCGCACATCCCAACCCTCCGCACATGTCCACTTCCTTTCATGTGAAAAGATAATCTCTTTGCAGTTAGGGCGAGCACCAAATAGCGTTGGCTCGGTAAGTAGCCAGCAACTCATCCCCACTACTCGAGACTCACGCCTTTTGCAGTGCCTCTGACCGGGACGTTCTAGGGTTCGAATCCTGACGGAGGTAGCATTTACGACACTAGATAGATAGGTATGTCGAATTCAGCAGCTGTCTGGAGGAGAATTCTCTGGACCGGCTACTCTGATGAGAAGCTTTCTGCGCCGAATTCATCTTAGCCATATACGAGGCGCATCCAGAAAGTAGGTTTCTCGATTTTTTTGCTTTGAAAGTACACGAATTAAGGCGGGAATATTGCACATGCGTAACTGATCTATGACGTATCGATCATGTTCCGGCAGGACAGGTATCGTCGAATATCGAGTTAGCGCGGCAGCAGTGATCCGAAATTGCGACACTGATTCGTTCTCCCGCCGCCTTCGATGTTCGGTCCTTGAATAAGTACCATAAAGCACAACACGTCGTGCCGATAGAAATTTATCGTTAGCTGTGTCAGATCTACGGGGTGAACATCATGAGCAAACAGATGGTGCGTCGTTGGGACAGCAATGACAGTGCTCGTCCACATTTGGCGCGGCAAACAGCAGCACGCCGTCCTGCAGAAGTTCGACTGGGAGCTGTTTGGTAATATCAATACATTCTTTATCTCGCACCCAGCAATTTTCATCTTTTCCTGCACCTAAAGACATACCTGTTCCCCAGTCAACGTTTTCACGACGACGAAGAGCTGAAGATGACTGTGTCACTCTGGTTCCAGTCGCAGGCAGCACACTTCTACGAGACAGGTATACCACAATATGACAAGTGTCTCAACGATTGCTCACACTTTGCTACACCTGTTTCTAATAACGATTTGCGTGTAGCTGTGTTGTATTTTATTTCACAAAATAGGAAAACTTACTTTCTGGTTGCGCTACGTAGTTAGAGTCGAAAATCCACCACCATCGAGACTTAAACACCAGCCCCCCCCCCCCCCGCCCCCCCGATCAGAGTCGCTGCATAGCTGGCTCTGAGCTAAACTCAGCCGAACATTTTACGTGAAGAGTGTCAACAAACTAAATTTTTTAAGTTTTGGCTACGGTTTTAAGTGGGCACAGTGGGATCTAGCTTCAAAACAATTCTAATTTTATTATTAATTCCTATATTTCCTTCAAATCATCGCAGAATTCTGTAATTTAGATAATTAACAAGACAAGGAAATGTTTTGGTTGTTACAAGACTCCTCATTTACTTACTCTTTCCACAGGAGGTCGGACCCATTGGAGAATAGCCATTCACACACGTACATCTTCCAGTTGAAACGTTGCAAGTTAGATGTTTCTTTGCATTGCATTCGTTATTATCTTTGCAGGTCATGTTCACAGAGAGTTCTGTAAAATAATCAATTTTATATTATTTTGCACAGGAGTTCGATTTTGGAACAAGAAGTAACATCAACATTAAGGAGAGAGCCTCCTCGCCCTCCGGTTTCCATCTAGGGAATAAAGTATTAGACAAAGAAACATCGCTTCCGCCGATATCGCAAACAAGCAGTTGTTCTGCATTTTATCGGTTTCGGAGAGTCACGCTATTGAAGAGTTGTAAGTTGAATTCTGAATATTGAATAATCAGAATTTTAGATGTAAATTGATTTCTTATTTTCTTTATGTCTTATTAGTTTCATCACAAATTACATTTTACGCTTTTTTTGCATAGTGAACAGTTCGCCTTCCGAGCATTAAGCTCGCAGTGCCTAAAAGTAATTTAAAATTTCATTTATTTATCGTTAAAGAATAGTGAAAACTGTATGTGACGAATGGAGGTCACAATTATGGAGGTTTCCGATGATTGAAGGTTTCGTAATGATTGACGTGTGTGAATTTTCGAAGGACGGAAAGTACACTTTAACTAATTTGCACTTTTAGTATTCGGAATGCAACAGTGAAAGTTGTTTTCCTCTAATTGCTCTCATCAAATGGCAACCTCTTAGAGTATTTCAATGCCTTAACAATTGGTGCCGAAATTCGGGATAATGGATTTATACTGATGGGATATAATGAAATATCGTTATTCGTAACAAAGGTACAACTGTGTCGTGAGTTATGGCTAAGGTTAAAAGTATCTATACAATAGGAGAACAAATTTTACATGCAAGTGTTATAGACCGGAGTAAAACAAGGTTTCTCATAGATTTATAGAAAAAGTACCCGTGCTAATGTAAGTTTAGGTTTTTTGTGAATTTTATTCGTTAACATTAACCTAAAACATACTCTTAAACGACAAGTAATGATTAGGGGAGAATTATTATATCCTAGGTTACGTAGAATCGAAGATAATCTAAAAACAATATCAGAACTTCATGAGTCAAATCTAAGCCTACATGAAAGGAGTAATAGTTGTGGCAGGATTTTAGATAAACATTTGACGACTCAATTAAGCAAGAAGAGGCAGAGGGCTTAAAGCTCACTTATGAGAATTTAGAAAGCAGATATATCTATTTTAAAAGTAAATGTCTTTCTGCATTAGCAACTTTAACTAAAAAATTAAATGTTAACAAAACACAATATTATTAATTTTCCAGTGTTAAAATACCAAAATTTAATTGGGCGTCTGAAATAGCTGATATTATATTATTGGTATTATATTACTAACCTTTTGTATAACAATGTGGTACAAATATATGTTAACATATGGCATGAAAAAGGCTGGTTAAAATTTCTCCGAGAATTCTTGCCTTTATTATATATCATTAATGAAAATTTCGGAATTCCAATTTTAGTAAAAAAAATACACTGAACATCTTGGAAAGTCCAATATTACCAATATTAGGTTTTGACTACTCAGTTAAGAAATTAAAGGATTTGTATTTCTTTAATTTTATTTATGTACTCTGGCACTACACTCTCGTCAGAATGTGGCCATCCCATGGGGCCCCAGGCTCACGGCCGTTGGCTCGGAAGACCTGTGCAGACCTGAGAAAATCAGGTAAGCAGGTTGTAGCCCTTTACTCCATTTGGCATTCTCTATCTGGAAGATGCTTTCCCATTGTCAACCAGGTAAATGAGCTGGGATGTGACAGTGAAAATAGTATATGACAGTTTTAATTTTCGCTCAGCATGGGTATCGAAGCCAAGAAGTGATTTAAATGCTAAATACTGAAAGGCTGTGACTCTTGGGTCAGTCAATATTATACGAGAATTGCAAATATTAGAGTTAGTTTATTACAATTAGTTTTGAACGACGAAGGTTTAATTCATTATATACATTTGCAGTATGATAGACTTTAAATTATCTGCAATGGAGCCCATGTTGGAGCTGAGTCAATGGACCAATTTCAATATGCTTCGGCGCTAGAAAGAAATTTGGGAAATGTAGTCCAGAATTCTATAATAGACAGACATGTTTATTGATTTGATACGTTTATTGACAAAATATTGAGAAATACACTTATAAATTTAATTTTAATTTAAATAGCCAACGATGCAACACTCATTTTACCTCCTTTTTTAACAACGCTCAATTAAAATTGAGAAATGCATTAAATGTTGCTCGCAAAAAATTAAACCACTGCACGGTGGGCTAAGTCAACAACTGTAATTTTTCGGTTTGAGATCGGTACAATGGATTTGTGATATGTTTCTACAGAGATTTAAACAAATGTATGTTTATTCTTCAGATGAGAAACGATCCACATTGTAAGATTTTGGAGAAACGTTCAGATATTCCAGATAATATTTTGGAAAAGGTAGGCGTTGCAAGTGTGTATTTGTTACCAGGAGTAAAACTAAGATAATGTATGAGATGGAAAATTAAAATTTTAACTTTGGAATCAATGGAAGAATATTGATACTGTGAACGAAAACATTTTGCTGGATAATGCCAAAGAAAATTTGAGTCTTACTATCTCACATCATTGTGATAAAAATTCTCAATATTGAAACTTGGTTTAACAGGAACTTTAGAAAAGTGTTGGTATACTCCCTATAGAATACTACTCCAAATTTTTCATTTTTATATTTTAGTTAGCTTTAATTCGTTGGTTAATCTGAATTCATCATTTCTTGCATATGCACATCTGACAAGAGAGCGGAAACCGGCGTCTGTTGACCTAGTTGTTGGAGCGGAAGCATTTGATCAGTTTTAAATTTCTCATTCCATTTCCAGCATTTTTCATATTCCTCGTATTGTGTGGTACTTTAAACATCTTGGTTTTTGTTATCTTCTTGGGATCAATTATGTTTAAAGCCAGATTTTCTACTATTTTGAAAACAATTATATCGTAAACACGGGCTACTTGGACCCAATTTTTCAATTCTTTCGCAGTTTGTTCTTTACCAATCCATGAAAAACTCCATGAAAAACACGTTTATAAGTGTTCCTATCAATCTAGAGGCTTATTGTAAAATTATCTGGAGTCGTTTGAAAAGTAACATTTAATGCAAAGCGCACAGACATTTTTTGAAACTTGGGTATACGTTACACTGGTGTACGGTCTACATGAATCCATGTGAAGTTTTCTTATATAAAACCATTAAGATTTTCACTAGGTCTGTGTACTTCCTAGATTTTCTGGTACAAACATGAGCGTAAATATACTACAAATACGAAGATAACTTCAATATGAGAGACAATATTTATTATCCAATTTTTTATCGTTTACTGTGAGAGCCTAATTAAAAATAATTTCACCCAATCCCGACTTGGGAGATTATCTTTGAAAGCATTGCCAATTCTGTCACGCGTAGTAAGACATATGAAATCGAGTTCATCAACAGAAAATCCCAAATTACAGATTGTGTCAAGAATACTTGCAAATGCTAATTCTGTAACTTCAGTAAACACTTTTGGATGGCCCGGTTTCTGAAAGGATTTATTCTTCAATCTCCTTATAGACTGATTTTAAAGAAAGCTTCAGCTTGTCTTTCTGACATTATTTCCGACTGAATTGCTGCCAAACATTTTTCATGTTAATGGTCCGTACAATCCCCACATTTCCGACTTTGACAGGGCTTTGTTTTATTTGTGTACCATAACGATCAGATTATTGAAAAAGCAAGAGAAAACATTGTTGAAGTTTCCAATATCGGAATAAACGATTAACATATTAAAAAGAAAGTTGCATTGGCCCAAAAAAGGTGGATTATGTGCTCAAAATTAGAAAATCTTAAAATATCGGGAAATGCGTTCTACTAATGACAAAGTTACCATAGCAGCTATATTCACAAATATATAATTACTAAAATGTAAACTTCTCGCTTGATCTACTATCTTGAAAATACAGCGCAAAGATAAAAATTTGCGAAGTCCAAATACTCCACCACTGAACTCTGCCAAATGCATTTAATGTTGTATTATGTTGCCATGGAACGGAAGCAACTGCAAAATACCTCGTTAATGGTAAGCGGCTTCAAAAGGTGAAAACATTTTTTTTCGCGTGGGTTCTAGTAGTACCCTAAGGGTCCAAGTAGCTCGTGATGACCGATCAATTAACATGACTGAAAAGTTAGATATTTACATGATAAAAGTTATAATGCGATGCTTTTTGTGCCTCCTTATCTCATTTGAATCCTTTTTTTCATGAAGAAAGAGTATTTTTTGTTCCTTTCATTAGTTTGACGCTATGGTGAATGTGTTGTGAATGGTGAGTGTTTAGTTGACATTTACATCAATTATCAATGTTCGAAATTTAGTGTAGACTTTTCATTTATTGTGTTCAAAAAAATTAAATTGGTACATTCTAGTGCACAAGATAGTCTTCTGTTTTATCTCCTATCTATGTCTTAGAATCCTGCCTTAGTTGTACTGAAGTTTCTAGAAAAAATACTGTTCTTTGTTGCGGAATGACACATGCGTCCGGCGTGAGTAGTCAACTTCCTTTAGATATCTGGTCTCGAGCTTCTCTTTCTTAATGATTAACTTCACTTGTTTATCTCTTTTTATTACCGCAAAACATATCCTTTATTTCTGTTTGTATACTTCAAAGTCGAGTGTAATAAAAATATAGTTTGTTGAACATACATTTTTTGTAAATTACGAACCTTGGTATTTTCACTATACTGAAATAACATCAGAAAAATAAGATATACTGACTTATTGACCAAAAATACAAATATTGTCAATATTATTCTACACTTGGCTTGTATTATTGTAACCATTGCAAATCTGCCTTTGGTCAATGATTATATTTCTAATAGGTATTCTCAAAAAATTGCTTTAAAATTCTATAAAGATATTCTTTATTTTCGAAAACTAATTCTGTAAGTTACACATAATTAGTATGACACCTCTGGAGTTTTAACAAGTTTTAGGAGTATTAACGATAACCTTTTTTGTCATTTTCAATCTCTTAAGAAAACACATTTTGATAGCCTGACTTGCCCTTTCTTGGACATGATACATGGAAATATCGATTAGGACTTCAAGTTAAACAACAAAAAACTCATAGAAATGTGTGTTCCCTGTCCAAAAACTCATAAGAATACCTGTTTTAGCTGTATTATTGTAAGATGCTGGGTCTAAGTAACATAGGGCGCTACGCATTCCTTTGTTTTTATTGAATTAAATGTGCATTGGCTGTGCTTCTCTTGCGTCACACCTACCGTGGCACTTTTCCCGGTTCTTGAAACAATAGAGCTTCAGCCCACATAACATTTTATCATTTCAAGCATTCTCAAGCATTTTCAGGTCACATTTTCCATTTTCTAGCAATATCAAGTTCAATGGTTTGGCCCAAGCCCGCTCTTTCTAATTTTTAATGCAACAAACTACAACAACAACAACAACAACAATAATAATAATAATAATAATAATAATAATAATAATAATAATAATAATAATAATAATAATAATAATAATAATAATACATCACATCAGGAAGGATGTAGAAAAATCTGGCCATTTCCTAACCAGCAAACCGTGACGCTTACAGTGACATCTCTTTTGCCCTGACAGTGAACCCGAAGGGCTTCGGGTTCTCGTACTTTCACACCCTCGAATTCCCACTGTCAGACGCACACAACCAGGTTGCCAAATATCGATGTATGGGATAAAATGTGTATTGATTAAGACGTACTAAACGTGAAATCATTGCGTATATCGTACTACTTATATATTGCGATTTAAAATTACAATTTTTAATAGAATCAATCAAACATGAAATATGGAAGAAGGTTGTTAAAAATTGTGTAATATTATAAATAATAATTTAGAACAGCATCTAACAAACAGGTATACATTTTTTGAAATGTTATTAAATAAAATTGAGATGAGATTAGTGTGGTTTCAACCGAGAGAGCTCTAATACCATGTGCACCTCACATGCAAGAGCATCCCATTTACCATGGGATCCTCATTGCATAAATATTCATCTCTGTATTACTTAATTTCTAAAACATTTGTTTCAATTTTCTATACTTATGTATTTCATTTTTCTGTAATACTATCACACTTAATTGCCACCCTGTCATCTAATTCGATAGAACGTTTCATCGGGAATATGTTCCACACAGAAAATGTCTTCCAAGATATGCGTGCGACCTTGATACTGTGTAACAAAAGTTCTATTTTAATAATTCAATTTGTTAAAAATAATGTTTCACCGTGTCCGGAAATCTAACCGGACTGTCCTGGTTTGCGTCAGATTTCCCATTTTACGTTGACTCCGACCGGGTACTATTCTTTTTGAACAAATTTAATTATTATAATACAACATGGTCATATCATGCCAGACAGCAACTATGTAGAATTTTCGAGGTCATTGCCTACCCAATAATAGGACAGGATGGTGACAATTGATTATCAAAACATCAGACAATACAATAGGCCTACGAAACCGTTCATGAACGTATCAGTAACTCAGTGTTAGAATAGAGATCATAAGAATCTGGTTTGATTCCCAGTCGGAGTATCTAATTCTTGGAATAAATTGAATTATTAAAATAGCGCGCTACGATGGTGCGCGCGCGGCGATTGTGTAACGGTTAGCGTATCGGACTGTTATGCCCAAGTTAGCGGGTTCAAACCCGATCGAAGCCGCAAAAAAATCCTTCGTACGCCTTCCTTCGGAGGGGAAGTAAAGCCGGCTGTCCCATGTTAGTAGATTTACTTGTATGTAAAAGATCCTCAAGCTTAAATGACGCCTCTGAGCTAAATTCAAATCGACTGTTTCTCGCCCAAGAAATACCTCCTTTCTCTGCTCGTTGGTGAAAGGAGCGTAGCGAAATTTGCGTGGTCAGACAGAAGAACAAGCCTCAGGGCCTGAGTCTCGCCACGTAAAATAAGGCATTAATTCAATTCAATTTATCAAAATATCATTCAACTACGAGAAGAGTACCTCTGGTTGCGAAGCGGCTCGATGTCGCAGAGGCCCCACGAGCTTTCCGCGCGGTGAGCGTGAGAAGGGCCGCCCAAAGCAGCAGCGCTGCAAACCGAAGCGCCGCCATGACTGCGGTAGCGTTCGTGTGGTGTCCAAGCCCTGGGAGGCGCCTTTGTGGGCCCCCACCGCAAAGTGCGACGCGTCGCGAGGCGTGCCTCGTGAGCGGAAACATTCTTCCTCTCCGATTTGTTTATCATCCGCTTGTTAGTATGAAGTTCAAGGCGATTACACTCACAGGGAGGGACTGTTTTGAAAATTTCTGTATTGTTGGATTATAATTATTTTTTAAGTTGCGAAGGAACTCTCCGAAATAACGTCACAGAATTGTTCGATTTCTAAAGTGCTCAACTTAAAACTATAAGTGCGTGTTTGTGTTTCAATTATTTTTTGAAGAAAGGTTTGAATCGGTGACAAAGTACATATTATTGGCACTCCAGGTTGCAGGCATTACGAAATATTCTATGCAATTTAATTAGGACGTGTTTTCATGGACGGATTTAAGGTCGGGTTAAATGAGGGCCAGAGGCATTCATTATCCGGGAACTCTCACCAAATAAAAGAATACAAAATTTTAATTTTTTTAATTGATTTGAATTTACAATATTTGAATCTAAACTAACATCTAAACAGTTAAGAATTAAAATATTGAATATTTAATATAGTTTAAAGACTTGAAAATATTTATTAATTAAAATTTGTGAAGATGTGAATAAAAACATATTTATTTCATAAGTAGGACGTTATGGCAATGCTGTTAACACGTATTATTAAGATTTGATTAACATAGATTATAAGATATGATTATATATATGGTAAGAATATATCACAAGATAAGATATGATTAAGATTTTATTCAAACAAGTCTTAAACTAAAATATACGCTAAAATCCACGAATTGTATTATTAAGGGTATTGTATTGTTAAAATGATAGGCAAATGTATCAGTTATTAAAGAACTAAGTTTTGGAATGTGTGTTGTACAGAACAAAACAAATACTATTATCTTGGTTAAGATATCACAGTGACAAAGTACTTTAACCTGGTATGGAATACAAGATGTTGAATACAAGACTTGTTTCTATCCCTCACATTCAACCCCTTCTCATCACATACATAATATATTTTTCAAAAAATAACTTTATGGGAAAATTACCATAAACAATATGGAAAAAGTTGAAAGAATTGTTATACTTTTACTTCATGTTTTACATCAGATGTAATGAGGAATTCTCTTGAATGCACTAAATGAGGTACGTTGAGTACAATAAATGACGAATTGAGTTCATTTCTTAGAAGGTATATTCTTAACAGACATTTATACCTACTTCATAGTGCAAAGGTAATATTAGAATATGTTGAAAAATTTTGTTAGACCAACAGACACAGAAATACACTGATGAATGGTGATAGGTAATACCGTTTGTGAATGTTTCTGACAACGTTGTGCAGTGGTAGACATTGAATCTTCCCTTCCCCTCTCGTAGGTTCACGGCTAAATGACTTTACGAAAGTTTAATCGCGAATATTTTTGCTACTCAGAGATTCCTCTGTTACATTTTAAGTTAGGTCGAGTTGTAAAAGGTTAATATTCTCTCTTGTTCCAAATGGTCTCTGATCTAGGTTTTTATGTGTTTTATGTAGTGTTTTTTCTTCTAGTGTTTTTTGTGGAGTCTTTTTTTGTGAAATAATGAGTACGTCATTGAAGTGCCAATTCATTTGAAGAGTTCAATAAGATTACAAACAAAGTGCATTATTTCTGGGGACATATTTCGTTTTTTGTTACTATGTCACGAACATCCCGCGGAAGACTTAATCTCACTCATTATAACGTTATGTAATATAGATGCATCTTTATTACAGTTTAACTGATTACCCGACGTTGTACGTGTATATATTTATCACTACCATCTTTTAAGGTGCCCCACACGTGCCGCTGTCCGTCCCCGTGCCTCCCCCCTCCAGCTTCGCAACAACCCTCGCCCGCACGTGGTTGCAGATCCATTCCGACTCATCCATTCCCGCCCCGCGGCGCGCAGCGGGGATGGCCAGGGAAGGGGCATGGTTTTCGAAACCTTTTCAGGACAATCGGGTGCTTTCTAACTCAATAAAAATAGTATTGTTTAACAACTCCACGTTTATTGTCCAAATCAAAAACAAACGTTTCCAGTGTGGAGCCACCCCACGGCGAGTGTCGCGGCCCGCCGCCAGCGCTTGGCCTGGCAGTCGGCAGCGCTGCGTCGGCGGTGGCGGCCAGTGCGAACGCAGCCGCTACGAGACAGTCCTCGCGACAAGCGACGTCGCCAACAGCAGGCCGCACGCAGTCGCAGAGTTCGCCCCCGCGCCTGTAACAGAGTCCTCGGCTACAGTCACTGCAGTGCCTCTGAGCGGGAAGGCCCTACGTTCGAGTCCCGACGGGGGCGGGATTTTCGACTCTAGCTAGATAGAGCTAGGTTGAGTTCTGTCGCTATCTGGAGGAGATTTCTAGCGACCGGCTGCTGTGATCGGTAGTTTGCCGTGTTTTTTCCGATCAATAACAGGCGAATGACGGAACAGTACCCTAAAAAACGGGCCACGGCGCGTGATCTTTCATTCTTCCCTATCTATGCCTCTTCCCTTACATACACACTTACACTAACATTCACTACACTATCACACATCCCGGGAGAGCTGTCGGAAGCTTAGTTCCGGCTGGAGCGGTGCCCCGTTGCTGGGAGATACCTGGATAGAGATAACTCTCGCTAGCCGACGGTAGGTCGGTCCCGGATCTCCAATCCAACGGGGAAGATCACTGCCACCTCCCGGGCAAAAATAAACAATACACTTACAGGACCAATGACATCAGTTAACGCTCTCGCAATCACTAATCTATCAATCAATTGGCTATAATACCCCTACCGGGAGATCGGCTAGTCGAGAAGTCGGCAACCCGCCACTTGCGGCCCGCGGAGACATCACCTGCGGACAGAAGTGCCTCTAATGTGTGGGTCTAAAGGAAAATAAACAATCATGATTTATTGACATTTTACGTAGTCTTCCACAAACCAACATTCGCATAGGACATGGCCATCTTACTCATTCACGTCTGTTTAAGAAAGAATTTCCACCACTTTGTATTATCTTGTAACATCCCAACTATTCTACATATCTTAATAGATTGCACAGTGTATTCAGAGGTACGTGCGACACATTCACTTTGAAACTGTCTTTTCAAATTACTAACTGAAATATCTCACATGTACAATGTCGTCAAATTTCTAAATGTGATAAAATTATTTTATGCTTGTGTAAAGGATTGTATAAATTATCGCTAAAGTGTGATGACCTCGCAGTTCATGCAACAAAAAAATTAAGCTTATTTTTTAAATATAAATAAAAAACAAAACTTAACTATTTAAAAAACAGTTGGATACACGAACGAATCGTATCTACTGTCTCTGCTTTCATATTTCTGTGGGTATTTATTCCGTCTGTCATATTTCTGACTGTATTAATTTTTTTGTTAGTTTTTGCTCTGGATTTCTGCCTTTGAAGGGTGTTAATATAAGATTTCTATAACAACATAGGATGAACCATCCTCAGGTCAAAATATCAATATATTTGAGTCAATGTTAGTTAGATAGGTTTGTTAGATTGATAAGAAAAAGGAGCTTGCCAAGCACGGTTGTGTGTGTGTGTGTGTGAGAGAGAGAGAGAGAAAGAGAGAGAGGGAGAGAGAGGGAGAGGGAGAGAGAGGGGGAGAGAGAGAGGGAGAGAGAGAGGGAGAGAGAGGGAGAGAGAGGGAGAGAGAGGGAGAGAGAGAGAGAGAGAGGGAGAGAGAGGGAGAGAGAGGGAGAGAGAGAGAGATTCTGTATATTATTGTACCTAGATCCCAAGCTCGTTTTGAAATAGTACTTATAAAATTATTGAATTGTAGCTTAATATTTTAAATTTGGTGAATAAAAATGAAGTAACGAAATGTTACAAAATGTTATCGTTTCAAAATGGTTGCCGACTCCTGAGCTAGTTCTTCTCTTCGACTCGGTCAGGCTTGTAGCCGGTGGGGAAGGGGACGCTGGAGAGATAAAGCCCCCTTTTGAAATATATTTTATTATACAAGAGATTAAGAGATGCTTATCTATGAAGACGAAGTTTTACCTCACGAGTGATAATGTCGCGAGTGAGATAACCTCCTTCAGCAGATGAAATGTCATTATCGTCGTATGTAATATTTAATTTAATTTTATTATTTTTGTTTTGTTAATGTATAAATTAAAAATAATATCTAATGCAGGTAGAACAGAACTACCTTTCTCGTATTATTGGTAATAGTTAAATAATGTTATATTATACCTTCTGTCCTACATTCATTAGCCATACTAAAAAATGCAGACAATGTAAAGCAAAATTACTTATTTCAAAATCTATCTATATGGGACAGATCTTATTACGAGACAAAATCTCTATCTTTAATATTTTTGTTGCACAGAGACGACGAAAATAACTTTTAACTTTTTCAATTTTCAAAAACATCAGAGTTTTCAACCAATATAAGACCTGTGCCATTCTCTTAAATGTAAAGTACGCTCCAAAATTAAAATATCGATTTCAAATTCAAGGGGCCACGACATCAGCCAGATCGTTCGGAGAGCAACAATTTTGAAGAAAATCGGTTGAACAGTTTCGCCGGTAGTGATGTTCACAGACGGACAGATAGACATTTTGCCGTAACTCGACATTTCGGTATCAAGGATCCACGAAACTGGGATTCTGGCAACTGGATTTATCCACTTTTTCGACACCAGGGCCCTGTAATAAGTAATCTGTAATCTGCCCTGTAATCTGCCAAAAATTCGCTCATTTTGCGCGCAGCATTACATACCTTTCTCTTCTTAAGAAGTTGCTTCTTAAGCGCGAGAAAGTAAAAAGAAGTAATCCATTTACAAACTTACAATTGTTTTCACATTATATTGTGTTTCACGGATTTTGACAGGAGTGACGTGGTTTACGAAAATGTCACCGGCAGTCTTGTGCGCTATACTCGACTCATATACTCGCTAGATATATATAGCGAGTAACAAATTATTGAAAGTGAACTATTAGTTAATGATAACTGGCTGGTTCATGGTTTTGGCAAATTCATAAGTATCTACCTACGCCGACTTCGTGCCAGGCCTTACCGACCTACAACGATACTTCTCCGGGAGTCCAACACTCCTTGAAGAAAGGGCTCCCATTCCCCAAGAAGCCTTCCAGCACCTGATTGAAAATATGTCTGTGTGAGTGGAAGTTGTCATCAAGGTTAAGGGTGGGTCAACACCCTCTTGAGTTCCAGCATTTCCGATGGAGGGCATCACGAACTGGTAAGTAATTTTCAGCCACGTGTCGGGATACTTTTGATCACGTAATGTACCACCATAATTTATGTTGCCCGCACTCGCAACAGCAAGGTGCCACTGCGGAGAGACTTTCCTGGCACGCTATACATCTCATGCATATAATGTAATTGTCATGTTCATGTTATTATATCGTATTGTAAATAACGTGAAATGGAATACAATGCTACAAATTCACTTACTGTTCCACTGAAACAGATTGTATACTATTTGCAACCAATAAAAACAATATTGGTCCATTTTCTTAAGACATTCAAGAATGTTTATCCGACCATAGCTCTCTATTATTCCTAACAGCCTCGGCACTTCGCCAATCCTTATGGGAGCTAGCGAACGGACGAAGTTTCATATTGTGGCCGCTGGAGCGCTGGTCACCGTCCATTCCCGAGAGCATTCGCGAGACCATTCGGCCGCTTTAATAAATGGAGAAATACCCGCACTTCGGGCAATTTTGGTCACTTACAGTGATGTGAAGCATTGCAAACTCAAGTTGGTAGTAGTACTAAACAACACTAAAATTATACATATCTTTTCAGTTTTCTTAAAAAAAATTGTGAAGTGAATACTTTAAATTAACCCTCAAATAGCATGCGTTCTATCTACCTGGTTATAAAGGCAGCAGTAATTCTTATTGACTTCTTGGCTGTCCGGGTGACGCCGCGTCGTTGGGTGAGAGGCCAAATTCTTATTGTCGTATAAAATATAATATTTATTCTTAATTATTTCCTATATTTACGGTTTTTTCAAGTCTTTATAGAAAACTATAATGCACATCATAACTTTGAACTTTTTAAGACAATGGCTGAAAACAAAAAATAATTGCAAAGTACTAGCTTATCTGTTTTATACCATCTATTATTATATATTCTAATTTTATTGATTCTTTAAACTATATTACACGCTAAAAACAATAAAATTAAAATGAGACGTGTGTGTTGTTGAAGAAAATATTCACTAAATAACAGAAAGACACTAGTTCTAAAACAGACGACGTACATTGGTATAAATAAATACTGACGCTTTTATAAATAACACCCGGGAAAGTTGTGGGTGATCTGGGCTGTCCGAGTGACGCCGCGTCGAAGGCTGTGTTGCCGACGTTGCGACCATCCTGTCGTGGTCTTCCTCAGGGCTGGTATGCCACCCATACCAGCCCTGAGGAAGGCCACGACAGGATGGTCGAAACATCGGCAACACAGCCTTCGACACGGCGTCACCCGGACAGCCCAGATCACCCACATGACTCTGGCCGCGGAAGCCTACGACTTCACCCGGGAAAGTTCACACATCAAAAAGCATCCAAATCACTATTGCTCAGGCAAAAACTTTCTCACCTAGAGACAGAACTAGAAACTAGCGAAATTCATATTGGCTCTATCGCGGACGTACAAGAAAAAACTTTCAGAGATTTTTATTAAGAACAACTGAAGTTCAGTGTACAAATTATTTCAAATCCTTTGAGTAAGCCACTTCTAAATTCCACAGTAATGACAAATCAATATATCAGACATCAGAAATAAAAATCAACAATCAGACATCTTGTGATTCCCAATGACGAATGTGAGAAATTATATCACCTTTTAATTGCAGAGTGTTACAATACGAGAAATATCCAAAGCTATTTCAGACGACCATCACCAGTACTTAAGCCATTATGTTCTCATTGAACAAAAACAGAAATTGCTTTTGCTATTTGTGAGTGTTTTTTGATTTGTGTCGAATTTTCAGAATAAACAGAATTGTTGGGTAGCCAAGATTTTAGATTTTTTTAGATTACATTTATTTAGTCAAAAAACAGTAAAAACTGTGACGTAGGGGGAGGAGAAGGTTATCTGCGCACGCTTTCTTGAGTTCCAGAATCCCTTCCTGTCATTTTAACTATAAATAGTTGAAAGATGAGTAAAAGTTTAAAATGAATAAATAAAAATAAATTTGAAAAATTGCAAGATTAACAATATTTGAAAAATAGTCATTTTTGTTTCCGAGTTATAGAAAACTTATTGGCATCGGTACACGAATTGCAAGTATGATTTTTCTGCATTGCTAACAAAATAGCAATTCGCCCTTGCCTCTACTCTTACCATTACAAGCAAAAGGAAAGTTCAACAAAACGTGCGCATAGTGAAGCTACTTTTACGTCCAGAAGCAAAACAAGGGGCCATCTCAGCATTTGCTCAATGGATCAGAAAAACTGGACAAAAACTTGATCGAGAGGGGGGTCATTGACCCGGAAGCTGAAGTACATTATTTATTACAAACATATTAATTTTTTTTAAATATACAATACAAATGTAAACTAATTCATTATATATCACTGTTTTGTTAAAATAAACATTATTTTTCTTTTTTATAATCAGTATAGTCTCTAATTGTATAGAAACAGTTATGCAGCAGAAGAGATTTTACTTTTAACATAAATTTGTGAACCGGCTTCAATTGTTTAATGTCATCTGGAAGTGTATGGTAAAGTAACGTACATGTATAGTATGTGGATTTCTGATAGTGAGCTGTTGATACTGACACGTGATGAACGTGATTTTTACGACGTGTGTTGTAATTACAAATATCAGTATTGCATGAAAATATGTTCGCACCGTTAAGTAAGTCACTTTTGACAAATATTACAGTTTCGTGAATATGAAGGGAAATAAAAGAGTTGTGTATTTTATCAACGTTAAGAAATGTTAAGAATGTATGTTATTGTTATTAACGTCATAAGGCCGATAAACACCAAATAACCAACCAAGTCTGATATTTGTGATATCGACCGTGTGTCGTATCACCGTATTTTTCATAATACCATTTTCTTATACGAAAAAATAATATAAATAAGAAACGCTTTTTTAATAATATATTTTCCTTGTTCGGTATAAAAATATATTTCAAGAGTTCACATAAATTGACAATATTCACATAAATTGACAATATTCACATAAATTGCATTAGTTTTTGGTATATTACAAACATAATTAAACATTAAACATAATTAACAATTTTGGAGGTAGTTCGAGGAAACGGCCTCGGAACAGTTATTTTAATTTTCGTGATTTGTTACTAATAGAGTATCAGTTTAATTAATGAGGATGTAACAAATCAGAAACATTTTGATTTTAATACGTAGGAGTGCAACATCTTTCATTGTTGCTTCAGATGCGACAGTTACAAGAAGGCCAAGATTTTATCGTAATAATATATTAGAACATTTTTACTGAAAGCCAATGGCTACTTAAGAAACGGTATAGTTTTTTGGTATTTTTAGAGCATGTCGACGAAGTAAACTTGTGTTATTGACTACTGATGATATAGAAACCACTAGCAACGGAGTACTAGTTACACTGAATTGCACAAAAACAAAATAAACAAAAAATAGAATGTTTGTGATACCCAAAGGCAGTCTTCCATTCAATGCTTTTGATTTTTATTGAAATATTCTAACCTACTATGTCTATCTAATATAGAAACGAGACGCCTCTTCGTAGATTAAAGAAATGGGAAATGTACTAAACAGGTTGTGGACATAAACACAATACTAGACACTCCAAAAAATATAACGGAATTTTTAAATTTAGACTCTCTTGAGTTCTAAACAGGGCATTGTTTTCAACGATCATCAGCCACAATGCTAGTTGTAAGCGGTTGCGATCTGATCTCGTTGAAAGAACTTGAATGTTTGGAGCCCTTGTCATTAGTAGAAAAATAAATTGAACAATCGCTATCGAAATGAATTAAAATTTCTGAACAGTAATTCAGCATCGATGAGAAAGCATCAACATCAAGAGATTCAAGCACGTTGACGTCAGCACTTTCAATATCTTATGACGTCTAGAAATTATCAATAATAATAATAATAATAATAATAATAATAATAATAATAATAATAATAATAATAATTGTTCATTCAATACTCAGATATACTATAATGAGAAATAAGTTAAAAATAATAATAGTATGATTGAACAGTAGAAACTTACTTTTGTTGGTGTTATATATGTTGCATGTGTGCATGTTACTTATTTTGTTTATAATCTGTTCTCAAAGTTTAATAAATAGTTTGAAGATCACTTGGATACTTAACCGCCGACGACCATTAAGTTTACCTTTTCATTCCTCTGAGGGGTTTGCGTTATGCAGATATAGTATCTGACTAATACGAAAATATTTATTTACAATGTGAAGATCACTAGCGTGGGTGGTTCTTGACGTGATAAATAAATCAGTCTCATCTTTAAATAACCCTGAAAGTTATCAATGGTAGAGCAATTTATTGGTAATGGTAAACCACAACTTCCAAAGACTGATGTGAAAAGAAACCTTCAGAAATATATTAAGCTCGCTTTGCAAAGAAGCAGTTCCCTTGCGTGTGACGAGAGCACAGAGCATTGACTAACGATCATTGATATAATTCGTGAACTTTTTGTATCGTCATCGTGAAGAACTGATGTTACTAATGAAGTAGTAAGAATAGGGAGACCTAAATACTAGAATTCCAAGCCTCTAAGTCGAAAAGTTCTGTTTGTTACGCGGAGATCCGTATATTTGAATGCAGCAGCCGATATGGTCGGTGAGCAGCGCGCCAGCGGCGAGTAGTGGAACTTTTAGCTGTAAGAAGAAAAGACCGGAGTGCCGAGACCTTTATGCATGCTAGCGGGCTATGATCTGACTTACCTATGTATGACGCAAAGCATTATGAAACTCCATGAGAAACACCTTCAATTTAAAGACAAGAATATCCATTTCGTAATATATAACACCTAATTAAGGTTATGCAGTAACTAGACGGAATGTTGAAAACTAGCACTACAATAGCACACACGTTCTCGCGTTCTATGTAACGGCTGCGCAACATTATAATAATGCATGAAACTGCAAAAGTGTGATCAGCAAAAAATATCTTCTCCGCGCGAGAATTGGAACTAAATTTCTTAGGGAGTGCGGGCCATTTTACTTACATATACGACAGCACCTTTAGCGCTGAACTCTACCTTCCAGACGCTTTAAAAAGTTGAACATTCGCATTTGCCATTTTCCAAAATTCAAATATTTTCATTTACATTAATTCAAAATTAGTTTAAAGAAGATATTTCATTAAGGAAAAAAATTCGATAGTCAATATTGTAGTTTTGCAGTGTTAAATCTTTGTTTCCAATTTTCGAAAATACAAATTTCGCTGAAAATAGGGCCTGCACCATTTTTAAGCGTCCCATTAAAAAAATTGAGCCGTTTTTTATTTAAAAATAAATTGCATTAAATTGAAGTGAAAGTTACGCAAGAACAGATCATTCTTTTAAAAATGTATCTTAATGTAATAAAAATCGTACTTAAAGATGTTGAATTTTTTTAAATATATTTCATTGCGTAACAAAAATCTCTACCATAAAATGGTAGTTTTGGAATAAATTTTTGTAACTTTCGAAAATTCAGAGCTCGCCGACAGTCGGACCTACGCCATATTTTTAGGCGGTTAATGCACTATCCGACGAAAATATTCTAAGAAAAAAGTAGAAGCCATTTGTGACAAAATAATGGCATGCAAATTGCCTGTATGTCACACACAAGTATGCGTAAATGACTCCTATCTTCAAAAATTGTTCTGCATAACGTTATTTAAAACTCAATTTTTGAAGTAGAGATTGTAGTTTAACTAGTTAGTTTAGTTTAGTTAAATTAACTTCAACATTGTTGTTGTGACAAGATGCCGAAAATTCAAGGATGTTTTAAAGTTCAGAACTTTCAACAAAAATGAGACACTCCACTTTTTAAGTGTCCTTTGCTCTATACGAAGAAAAAGTTTAATAAGAAATTGAGCTTTTTTCAGTAAAGTTTGAAAATGTTAAGGCTCAAAAGTTCTCCCTATATCAAAATATCCGCTTCTAACTTGTGGGGAGTTGAGGTCCTCCAAATTGATTAGGGAATATAAATTTTGAAGAAAATCTTATGATCGCTTTAGGCGCTTCGGTCAGGGACTGAAGGACATTTTTTGTAGACAGACGGAGAGAAACAATTTTTCGCAATCAAAGGTTCACAAAACGTGGATTCAAACTACAGAAGGTGTTAGAAGAAGTAATTTTCTACTTAGGGAAACAAAATGTATCCACTTTTTTGATGCTAGGGACCCACCATGCGAGTATTTCTGCCGAAAAATAATTTGGATTGAGGGAACATGTGTAACGTAATTTCACATTTCCCAGCTTCGTCTTGAAAAGACAACTGTTCTAAATTGAAAAAAATACCAACATCAGGAATTGAATTTTGAATTTCTCATCCTATTTTCAGTATTCAATAACTTCTAATCGAACTATTTGCATTTCTCTGTAAAGGGGAGGAAGGGTCGTTATATGTAAATATTCCAGGAAAGCACCAAATGCATTTCAATTATGTTTCGTGCATAATGTCTGTCTACCTTGTACTATCCTGATAGATAATATTGTTCCATTTACGTAATGAAATTTCACTTCCATATCTTTTCGATAAGCGACCTATTTTACAAGTCACAAGAAGAATCGAATTAACATTCATTTTTGAACCTAATTTTAGGGAGAGAGTGACCAAACATTCTGAAAGAATAAAAGGTTAACATTTAATAAAACAGAAAATTTCAAAGTAGCAAAGTTTTTTAAAATTATATTTTCGGTTAATTCTGCTGTCAATATTTCTAATTTCGTGTTTCGCGGATTGGTTCGAATATTAATGAATCATAATACCTTCCTCATTAAAAATTCAATTGGACAATTCACGATTAACAGCAATGTCACAATAGATATAAGAATAATAATATATTATTCAAAAACGGCCGAAAACGATTATTCATAATGTTTTAAATATCTAATCATTTCATTGAAAGTGTTGTTTTATCTATTCATTAAATTTCTATTATCGTACATCCGGTTCTTTCAATTAAATATTATTCTGTGTCATGTTGAATTGTTTAATTTAATTTATGATCAGCATTATTAGAGCATTGCAACAACTGCAGTCTCACTTTAACCGCTTGATGATTGTAATGCCAGCATCAAAAGTTATATTTAATGTTTATTTACATGTCGGAGAGAGTAATCTTAATGAATTCAATATTTTTCATCGTTCAACTTACCAATATTGTTAGGAGATGTGTGTTCCACATATGTTGTAGACATTGTAGCATTCTCCGAAGTTGTAGAGGTAACTTCTAAATCCACTGGAGATAACGTTGATTCTACAGAATTAGATGTAGTAGACGCAGTGACGGATGTTAGGTTCGTCATTTTCGAACTTTGATGAGCGACTGTTGTTTCGTGTCCCTCTGAAGAAATTGACGAGACTGGTTGATCAGTAGTTAGTGATGGAACAGCGTGACCTGGTGAGCTTGATCCACTTGAAGGTGCCTCCGCTGCATGCCGAGAGTCGTCCTTTGTCAGATTTTCCTCAGTAGAACTTGCAGAACCAGAAGTACTTACAACCACTTCTGATTTTTCAGTTGTTGTTGAAGTTCTCTTGGTAGCGCCAGCTTCTGTCGACTGAGTATGTGTTAGTGTTGATGCCTCTGTAGAGGACACGGTAGAGGACAATACTGTAGATGCGGTAGTAGAATTATTTAGATTTGTAATAGTTTCCTTTTCTGGAGGTATAGTATAGTCAGGAGGTGAATTAGTGTTATTTGCTGAAAATGTGCTAGAAGCGAGTGTTTTTGCAAGTGAAGTACTTTTGATGTCCGTTGATGTAGGTGTTGGGTCCAAAGTGGGGGCATGCCCTGTCACATCCTTAGATAATGTTTTTGAATCTTCGCTCGTAGAACTTATCGACGTATCTATTGATGTTTCCAATAATTCAACGTCCGACACGCATTTCACCAAAATCAGTGATGCCAAGAGAACGAACATTGGAAGAACCTGTTCGAAGCGCACTCGACTTGCTAGCATTCCCGACATGTCCACTTAAGCACTGTTTGCATTTGAAGTCACCCTCTGACGCCAGAACAAGGCGGAAAGTAAAACCTAATCTAAAAGCACTTCCTCCAGCGATACCCCCACCTCCCCTGCCAACCCAATTAACGAACTTAATATTCCTTCTGAGAAAGTGTGGTCGAGGACTGGAAAAGTGAACTTGCTAAACGGGTTTACTTGTACGATTACAAAAGCAATATTTTAAATAGTGTCCTTACATTATAGAAAATTGTTATTATTATTATTATTATTATTATTATTATTATTATTATTATTATTATTATTATTATTATTATTATTATTATTATCATTATTAACTACCACCACCACCAAATTATTTAACTTTACTGTATTTTTATGAGAGGGCGTCAGCTTGCTGGGGCATGAAAATCGAAAAATTATTTCTATACTAGAAAGTATTAGATTATTGTCTGCATTCTTACATATGTCAAGAAAAGCAACTCCCAGTTTAAAAAAAATAAGACAGCTCATATGTTCATCTTTGAGTAATAAATACCTTTTGTTACCATTATAAACAATTCAGCAGTCTTATAATTCACTTCGGTACATGGGAATGTTGCTCAAACGATGTTACGAATTGAATATCTTAGTGAACCGACAACTTAAGTTTAATATCAAACGGTGTATTATATGCAATATGAGTTTATTGCTGGGGATTGATGTACAAACTTCCAGATACTGCCAAGATTTAATCGAGCGCCTGGATTGTGATCGTTGGTAGTTGTCGAGTGACTTGCACTATTATTTCTATAATTTATAAGTTGGTTGCTTTTTTAAATTAATTAATGTGGTATTGTATGCTTGCACTACTGAGGAAAAAAATGTGTGTACGCACACTTCATTTTCATTTTCATTCTCCTTTTCTCTCTCTCTCTCTCTCTCTCGTTCTCTCTCTCTCGTTCTCTCTCTCTCGTTCTCTCTCTCGTTCTCTCTCTCTCGTTCTCTCTCTCGTTCTCTCTCTCTCTCGTTCTCTCTCTCGTTCTCTCTCTCTCTCGTTCTCTCTCTCGTTCTCTCTCTCTCTCGTTCTCTCTCTCTCGTTCTCTCTCTCGTCCTCTCTCGTTCTCTCTCTCTCGTTCTCTCTCTCTCGTTCGTTCTCTCTCTCGTTCGTTCTCCCTCTCGTTCGTTCTCTCTCTCGTTCGTTCTCTCTCTCGTTCGTTCTCTCTCTCGTTCGTTCTCTCTCTCGTTCGTTCTCTCTCTCGTTTGTTCTCTCTCTCGTTTGTTCTCTCTCTCGTTTGTTCTCTCTCTCGTTTGTTCTCTCTCTCGTTTGTTCTCTCTCTCGTTTGTTCTCTCTCTCGTTTGTTCTCTCTCTCGTTTGTTCTCTCTCTCGTTTGTTCTCTCTCTCGTTCGTTCTCTCTCTCTCTCGTTCGTTCTCTCTCTCGTTCGTTCTCTCTCTCGTTCGTTCTCTCTCTCGTTCGTTCTCTCTCTCGTTCGTTCTCTCTCTCGTTCGTTCTCTCTCTCGTTCGTTCTCTCTCTCGTCTCGTTCGTACACTCTCTCGTTCGTTCGTACACTCTCTCGTTCGTTCTCTCTCGTTCGTTCTCTCTCTCGTTCGTTCTCTCTCTCTCGTTCTTTCACTCTCGTTCTCTCTCTCTCTCGTTCTCTCTCTCTCGTTCTCTCTCTCTCGTTCTCTCTCTCGTTCTCTCTCTCTCGTTCTCTCTCTCTCGTTCTCTCTCTCTCGTTCTCTCTCTCTCGTTCTCTCTCTCGTCCTCTCTCTCGTCCTCTCTTTCGTCCTCTCTCTCGTCCTCCCTTTCGTCCTCTCTTTCGTCCTCTCTCTCGCCCTCCCTCTCGTCCTCTCTCTCGTCCTCCCTCTCGTCCTCTCTCTCGTCCTCTCTCTCGTCCTCTCTCTCGTCCTCCCTCTCGTCCTCTCTCTCGTCCTCTCTCTCGTCCTCCCTCTCGTCCTCTCTCTCGTCCTCCCTCTCGTCCTCCCTCTCGTCCTCCCTCTCGTCCTCCCTCTCGTCCTCCCTCTCGTCCTCCCTCTCGTCCTCTCTCTCGTCCTCTCTCTCGTCCTCTCTCTCGTCCTCTCTCTCGTCCTCTCTCTCGTCCTCTCTCATTCTTTTTCTCATTCTCATTCTCGTTCTCATTCCTATTCCCATTATCTTTCTCGCTTTAAGTGTTTTATTGGACTTCAAGGAAATTTCCCAGCGGCGATATATTCTAATTCACAAATCAAAAGTTCTCGCATATTCGTAGACAATTCATTTTTTTAAAGGGACACATTTTTGACATATTGATAGAATGAAAAAATTACCGCAGCGGATATAACTGAATTATTGTATTGATTGTTTTTAAAAAATCTATCAATATTTGTACGTGTTTTATCGGTTTGATAAAAAGGTGTTTAAAAAGTCAGTAACGCATAAATCCATTTTTTTCAATATTTTATTTAAAAAGCAAATGAATGGCACATTATTTATCATTACCATCGTGTTTCTCATCCGTTTTTCTACAGGACTATATTTTTTCTTCTTACTTTTGCAACAAACTATTTGGCACCAGTGTACGGGATTCTTCTATGAGAAGAACATATTCCATAAGAGTCTATTGTGCCTTCGCGACGTGAAAATGAGTGTTTTATAGGTCGAATTCAGTCGCAGTCTCGTCGAGTGTTTTAGCGGCCGATCGCTCTGATCGGTAGTTTTCCATGGCCTCTCCGATCAACACCAGGCGGATTCTGATGCATTACCCCAACAAACGGGCCATGAACCTCGCGCGATCTTTTCTCGTCCTTGTCCTATTCTCACCCCTTCCTTCCTTCCTTACTTACTTACACTCACATGCACTACATTGCCACGCATGCTGGGAGACCGGTCGGGAGCTTAGAGCTCGACTCGACTGGGCGGTGCCTCGCTAGTGGGACATACCTGGAAAGGGAAACCCCGCTAGCCGGTTGGGAAGTTGGCGTCCCTTCTCACCATCACCATCTAGTGAGGAAAGATCACCACCCTCTCACGAGGGAAAAAAGATGCACTACACTTACGGGACTAATTACCTTGTCTGTTGACGCGCCCGGAATCATCAATCGTCTGCGCATCTCAGCCCATTGTCTCCTGCTGCTAGTGACTCGTTAGCCCCTTTGGCTTTTGGGGAGGTGTGGTGTCGGGCAGATGGCGCTTGCGTACCGGCACACATGCTCAGTCCAGAGACCCCAGCGCGCACCCGGCCCCTTTCATACCAAATTCACACAGCATTCGAGTAGGGAGGCGACTGGGAAGCAATAGGGGAATTGCGCATGCCGTAGGCGGGATTCGAACCAAATTTACGTGACCCAATTGAGCGCAAACTAATACGTGCTCACATGTTTGCGATTGTCTTCATGTTAACTTGTTTCTTGGTTATTCGAAGGGAGGATATACGTCTTAAAGTTAAAGAGCCTTCTAATTTCTAATTTTTTATTGATATTCAATCTTCTTATAAATAAAACAATGTCAAATTTATGATCGAGACGAACACAAAGCTGCACTATACGTTCTAAAATGCATAAAGAACATAGAGTACACTCTTCAATACACTAGTCAATTCGAAATTATTTTTTCTCTGTACATCTCTTGATCTCATGGCAGTTTTCTTCTACACCATTGCCTTCGCCAGAAGTAATGATATGAAAGAAGCAGCTAAAGAAAGAGCTTCCAGCGTTCCGGCACCTGTAACATTATCGTCATATAAATTAAGACTATTGTTTTTATAGTACCGAAAATATTTCATGTTTACGAAATAATTGGTTTAGCGGCGTTTTAGCTGTATTAACTTTGGAAAACCTTCATATTCATCTAAATGGTAACCTACTAAATGAAAACATAAATCATAACCCCTCCCCTCTGTTAAAATTATTATTGGACACTACCCTCACATGATGCTCTTGCGCAATAGACAGAGCACCGCACCAGGGCCATTACCTCCTCTTCCACCCCACAGTCCGCTAAATCATTAGGCCCGAACCCACGTAGTCCAAGCTTTGTATTTTCCAAATAGCAGGTAAGAAACAGATCAACTTACAATTAATTGGTTTTGTTACAATATTTTACGTGTTTATTTCATTGACTTTCTTGCATAGATTTACAAAATTACTCTAATATTAAACGATTTAGCAAACCGCCCCCTTGTTTCTTTCATTTCTTAAATGTTTTAAAAATAAAAATTATGAATTATGTAACCATGTATTATTGGTATTGGTATTTTTATAGATACGTTTTTCTAATGCATGTTTTGTGCAACACAACTGACCTATTTGTACATGTTGAAAACGTTATCTAGCATGGGAGTATTGAGCAAATCGGGAGAAGAATCAAATGTAGTTGTAGATCTTGGGCCATCATTTTTTGAACAAATTGAGAATGATCTTACATTAGGATTAGAGAGTAATTCAAAAGAACAGCTTTTAGGTGATCTTTTATGTGCATTTTTGTGTATGTTCGCAAAGAAAGCGTGTAAAATTTTGTTGCACTAAATTCTAACTACAGTAATCCCGCAGCATCAGGTTCCCCAAAAAAACGTCACTAATGTTAAATCCACGAATGTTTTATTGAAGAAAGATGAGTAAGGTTTCTGGATATCAAAAAACTGTTTAAAAGGAAAGAAAAAATCTGACAAACAATTGCAATAGATCTAAGTAAATACTACAACAAACAGAATTCACAATTAGCAAACCAATATTTAAACATTATTTCGAAGTTGAACGTGATCGTATACAGATTGTGGTTATGTTTCATCGACCTCCTCATTGCCTTAATCTCCAAATATGAAAGAGTTCCTGCTTCAATTTCTCTCTTAAATTTCAAAGTATTATCCAAGTTTGGGTCTCATTCGAGTGTCCTCCACAAGAGAATATTCAAGTTCTAGAACGTCACAGCTTTTACATTGATGTTGCTGCAGATTCGCCTCCAGATCACCACGTTGGGGGAGGTTTTCTTCACATGATTTCCCAAAGCTCCTCTCTAGTGAATAAATATTGGCAAAGATGCTGAATGGATTTTCTGTTTATGACGTAAAATCCCGTACCTCCAGTTTGGCGCAATTGAATTGAATTACTTTACAGTTGGGATATTCTATTAATCTGTAAAGACATTCCAACTTGACATTTTTGTAGAACGTAATGCTTTGAGTCGTATTCCCCGATGACGCTTTTGAAGAAATTGAAATTCGCATTCTTTTTAGGAAAAATGCAGTACGACCAAATGACGCACTTGCGAATGTTGTAGTCACGAATGACAAAACCGGTAGCGTTTCTCTTATCGCGAATGTTCGAAACTTGCGAATAGCGAATTCGCAGATGTTGAGGGATTACTGTATTCGCATCATCCATATCTGCAAGTATTTTGTTTTGGCGATTAAATTTTTAAAATTGCAATATTACCGCTTCATATCCCGTATGGAGGTAAAATGCAAGGTTATTGGATGTTGGGAATTTTTGAATGGAAGCATAACATTAGCTTCAATGATTCATTTATAAGTCTAATGGCAGATATTATAAGAACATATTTGAACAAAGCTATGCATATAATTTGAAATTTTCAACACATGAAATTACTTTTAAAACAGTTTAATACGTCAATGACGCCACATTCAGCTAGTTGTAAATATTTACAAAGTTGAGCTTATTTTCAGGTGTATGGACAAAGTCACCTGTAATTTGACGCCCCTTTATCTTCGGCCTTTGGGGTGTATTCCCTTCATGCCTTCATTAAGAGACATAATGTCAATATTGTAGCGATACCAATTTCCTCATACAAAATTTCATAAGGCTGAGGGCAGTTGGGAGAATGAACAGACGGCGCTGCACGTGCAACCTCGCTTATCGGACAGCTATTTGCGCCCCCGGCACATTAAGAAAGTCGTTACAAGGGTCAGTTGTCGAAAGATTCACTGAGAGGCACGTGTTCGCATGACCAGCTGCAGGATTTCTAGAACGCTCTTGAAATCGACATCCAGGGAATCCCAGAGCGATAAATTCTTTCACGGACAACGCCTGTCTTGTCCAAGCATGACCGGTGTTCTAGAAGGAATAGGAAAATTCTGGACGCTCACAGTGACACAAAGAGTTGAAACTTCCTTCACTACTCCTGTCACGATTGGTTGAAATAACGTAATGCGCCATTTCTTTTGGCCAATAGCGACGCAACTATCATAAGGAGCTGGAACATACGAGAAAACGAGCGGGGGTAAAAGTTAACCTAATACGATTCGACTTATAAAATTGGCATTCAAGGCAGGGCAGTCGGGAGAGAAACTTCTCTGGAGGGGAGAGCTATTCACCGATCAGAGGCAAGTGCGCCTCTGATGGACTTAGAAAAAACTTCGGTTTGGGCTATTGTAAAAGGGCTGAGTAGAGTGGGCAGAGAAAATTCTCTGAAGCGGGAATCAGTTGCAAAGTGAGGCGAATGTGTCTCTGCAGGATTTCTAGACTTTCCAAAGTTGTAATTGTGAATCATCACGAGTATCAGAAGAATCCGTGATTGGTTACTACGCTCTTGAAATCGAGAGTGACTCCTGGCCGACCCCGCGCTCAACCAGACAACACTACTAGACGCCGTCAACGCAGCCACGCGTCGCCGCCCCTGTGGTGACGTCACGACCCGACCGCCAGCTGGTGGCCCGAGAGGCCACCGACCTCCGCTGAATTCTTCCGAAGGACGGCAGCCGTTTCCTCGCCCGCGCCGCGCCCTCCCCAGGCGCGCAGAGACCCTTTCCAGGCAGTATTATTCAATGGGCATTCGTCCCGTGTAAAGTTTTGTAATGCGGCGCCGCGCTATGGCGCATCGATTTGTAACTTTTGTATTTTGTCATTGTAATGTTAGTCATATTTCTTCCTAATTTTTAAGCTTTACTCTGAATACTAACTTTTCATCTTCTTTTCTTTCCACCTAATTTTCAGATTTCTTTATCCTATTTACAAGTGTAACTTCCCTGGGGCATTTTAAATTATTTTGCCCAGGAATAAAAGTGATTTTTACCAGTGATCAAAGTGTTTGTTTCATGTTACCAGTATCTGTTTAACAATTCCTTCCATCACCGACTGAGCTATTAACCGGACCGCTTACCGGGCGTTCTCTCCCGAGACGACTGGGGGTGTTACAATATAATAAGTAAATAGATTTGTACTTACCACAAGATAAGTTGTCTGCAGAAGGCTTGTGTTTACCCTTGCAGGTACATACTCCCTCCTTACACTCCACTCTTTGATTGTCTCCATTTCTTTCAAGATAGCATACTTCTGTGTCTTTATTGCAACGAGCACCCAGGTCGTCTGTGTGTGAAAAAAGAAATACATTATTTTTATGGACTAGAGGAAACACAAAGAAATGGGCAATTAGATATTGTTTGGCCCGTAAGGCTTGAAGTAATCACAAAGATTAAATTCGCGTATTAATCTATATTTTTCTCCAATCTAAAAGTAGACTCTTTTTAAAATATTTCTCCAAAATTTTATGCCATATTTCAAACAAGAAAGTACATTTAAAAAATACAAATAACGAGCTATCTGAATGCTGACAGATTTAGAAAGAATTATGAATGCCTAACACACTGAACTTAAGTTAGACTTCATTTAATTTATACGAGTATTCCATTTGAGGATGGATGAGGAATGGATGAGGAATGAAAATTTGATGGTTTCATTTAAAATGTGACAGAGAGAAGTAGCATTCCCGTATGTGTACTTACTTTCCTAGCTGTATAGTACAAAGTGAGAATTGGATGAACACGATGGTATGATAAAGTCAATACTGAACAATTTGGTATGTTTTATTTTAATCAGTATCATATTCACAGTGAGGTTAATTAAGAACGTAATACGTTTATGTATTAAAAAATTATCAGTTTGTGACATTTTCATGATGGTCATGGGAAAACATGAATTTCAATGTATTCTCCTGGATACTTGCATACGTTTATATCACACATCATCACATTTTATGATAATCTCACCAAGAAAAATAATGAAAGGAACAGTGTAATATTTCAGATCAGTTTTGATGCTTTAAATGTGTTAAAATGGCCAAACGTATTGAATATTTGAAGCTGTCCCCAAAACACGTTCAAAAGTTTTTAGATAGTGAAATGGTTGAGAATTCGAAAATTTAACTTGGTTTATCTGTTTATTCAAAATGCACGACTCTTACCTATCTTCTTCTTGCACATGTTATCATCTACTGCAGTTGTAAAGCTACAACGGCAGCGTTCAGAGCTACATCTTCCTCCTTCGCCCAAAGCCAAGCAGTCGTGGTCTTTCTCGCAGAAATCGTCGTATTTGGGAGCTGGAAATGCAATACAATTACACTGCATTAGTAATCAATAATATGGTGCATAATTAACGTATAACTCAGAAATGGAGATTATCAACATCGTTCAAGAATACATCGTGATTATCAAATCTAAAAGAACATTAGATGAGTCATTACCAGATTCATGAACATACATATTTCATGGAAATTAATAGAAAATGTAAAAATGTGAAAGTAAAAGTATGAATAAACACAGCCTTCGTGTGTAAGTTAAGAGTTTTGAGTAAAAGACAGAAAACAACTTTGAGGTACTCTGTAATTGAGGCAACCTAATCTGATGAGTCAGACAAAGCCTCGGCCTTTCGTAGTATTTCAGGGCGCTACATAAATGATGTCCAGAGGTTTCAAGCCTTATTTCTAAAACGTGCTCTTCTGTTTATGAAGCTGAACAATGCCAGAATGATTCCTCTTACTGATATCTAGTACCATACCATCTCTAGGTAGAGTGGACCACTAAAACTTACTTTTGAAGCAGAATGTGTTGTTGTACGCTTGGATGAAACCGGGTTTGCAGATGCAAATGCCACCAAGGCACTCAGAATTATCGGCGTCGCAGGGGCGGTGTCGGCACCTGGCTCCCACCGCTGCAAATGAAATGCATCCACTTAGTATCACGTACGGAAAAGTCTGCCACTTTAAAAAATTAAAAATGCCATGAAAACATTACCAGAAAATTATGGACACCAAATTAGTTCAAAATATCAAGGGCTTTTTATATAAGAATTGGTTTTAAATCGCTTTTCTTTTATGCTTTATTCAGTTTACACTACGCTAAATTATCATGACGACTTTAATCGTTTTTGTCGTTGAAAATCAAATTGTTCCTCAATAAGTAACTCACATTTATAAACAACAAAAATAAATAAGAGAAGATTATAAAATAACAAATAAATAAATGAACAGAATATAACTGTAAAAAAATTATGTTAAAATGTTAGGAATTTTTTATTAAGCTCCTTGAAGCGAGAATGGCAAAACCCGTCCCTTGGAAAAATCTTATTTAATTCTAGTAACAAATTATAAATACGGGAAATTACTGAAGAAGAAAGGGAGAAACGCCTATTTTCTCAATCAACAGCACATATGTGAAGATTTTGTGGCGATTCTTTCAAAATAACTACGTTGCATTCATTCTCCATCATTTTTTCTTTTTCCCCTCTACTTCTCCTACTCATTCCCTTTTCCATAATTTTATTTTCTTCGTCTTTTTCTTTAGCTTCGTCATCTTCTTCTCCTTTGTTTACCTCGTCCTTTTTCCTTCCATTTCTTCCATTTTACATTCTTCTCTCTCTTCTTCACCTTCGCTTCTTCCTTTCCCGAACTCGTCGTTACCCGATGTGTCCACTGTTCACCCTTTTTATGCATGTGATTATGAAGAAGGAAAAGAAGGAGAAGAAGATAATGATGATGATGATTATGATGATGATGATGATGATAATAATTTTGGGGAAGGGAGCAATGGGTGAATTAATTGTGATGAGGAAATGTTGTAACGAATGGTAGGGACCAAGGGCTAAGACGAAAAACTGCCGCAAAACTGTTTTATCCTTCACAAATTCGACTTGTAGAGGGCTGGGATAAAATGCCCCAGCTGAAGTTTGTGTTTAGTAGTTCTAATAATATTTCAACCAGTGTAATTTTGGGCTACTTGCGATTGTTGCCTCGTCTCTCGAAGAATTTGAATCCTCTAATAATTGTTATATTCGTCTAGACACACTGCGTTCTCGGAATCCAACAGCGTGTGTATCGACGATTAGGTCTGGGTGTTTCCTTTATAATTTAATTTCTGTAGATTGCTACTAATCAGTAACTTTGAACATGCTTAGCGCACAAAGCGGCCAGGAATTTTTAATCTCTCTGCCTCGTCAGATCTCGAGTTGACGGGACGCGTACGATTCAGCAAATTCTTAAACGCAGCAAACTCTTAAAGTTTTAGCAAAAGTATTCCAAAATTTCAAATTTCCTTGATTGGCTAAAATTTTACGATACAATCTCAGGAACGCATGAAATTATCTTTTAGATTATTTATTATCGTAGTTTGAACGATAATTTGTCAATAGTGTCATTTATACACAATGTGAAAATAATTAATACTTCAAAGCATGCTTTAAAGCATTTATTATATTTTCTCGCAAAGGTTTGGGCCTGCTGTAAAAGAGATTTTCAAATTATCCAGCAAATGATCTTACAAAAAGTCATTATAGCCTTGCCTGAAGATAGTTGGAGAAAATAACACTTGTGAAAGCCATAAATTGTTTTGTATTTTTGGTTAGATTTATTCCCTTGAGGTTCTTTCATCGACCCTCCCATCCTAGTTATGGTAATCTCCCGTTCTTAGCTGGTTACCTGGGCACTCCACCTCGTCACCCTTCTTAAATGTCTCTTTGCATTACTGGGATGGACCCTCCCTCGCCTGCTAGAGATAACCCATAGGTCTTTCTCAGCCAGTTTGTTTTGTTTGTCGAAGTTCACCGTATGCCCTTTTTGGCTGCGTACGGCCGGTTCTGAAGGTAAGGAGTGGAATTTGAAAGGTAATACATGGAGGGTTAAAGAGCCCCATCGTGTTACAACACACTATGGCTATGCATTTCTCGAGATTCGAAACCACAGAATGGAAAAAACGCGTTCTTGGTGCAAGCCCCTTACCCCTAGTCCCTGCGCTCCCGCAGCCTTTCAGGAATGGAAGAAGGGGGTTGGTAAGGCTTACCTGCCTTAACAGTTTTGGCTATTCAGATCTGAAAGCCATAATTTATTTTTTCCAGTTGCAAAGCTGCATTTCATATTAATAGTTTTCTAACATGAATATACAGATATTTTTAATTATTGCTCTTAGTTATATTAAATACGGTTGTAAAAATATTTTTCATGGGTTTGATACTCACGTAGCAAACATCCAGTCTCTGTTTTAACATCTGAACTATTGCAAGCACATACATTATTTATGCACTCGGAGTTTAAAGGATTACAATCTGATGCATTCGTACAACTTTCTCCAAAACCTGTAACAAAAAGCACAAAATATTCAGATATATTTTCAAAGCCAATGATATGCCTTTTCTTGTGATACCAACATCATAAATTCTAATTTATATACTAAGGGCTTAATATACGATAGAAAGAGAGCTTCAGTGTTTCTTAAATAAATGTTCTAAATATTAGAAAACAGATATTTTTGTTCATTCATAACATTCACATGATCCTTAAGTGATATAAATGTGCTAATAATTTGTTCAATACATTTATCTAAATTTCTAATATTTCTTTGAAAGCTCACACCACTATATTGGTATTTATCCCTCGACCCTACGGTAGGTCGTTTTGGGCAGTAACACAATTTCAAGATTTACCTATTCCCCAAGTTTTCATAAAAGCTTTTGGATACCTCTACTGCTTTGGAGGCTTCAAAATCAATAACAAAATTTAGGAGCCTATCTATGTAAATATTATTGAGATAAGTATCCTGCGCTTTCAATTTTTCTCAACCATTTTTTATCGAGATGCATCAGGCTTGTACGTTGGCACAAATGATGTCTATTAATCTTCCGTCAAACTAAAGGGTCACGGAGACAACGCCAACCATGGAGGCAAAAAAATTATAGGCGAGTTAAATAAGAATTATTGTTCGAGACCTGGTAGTTGATTTTGAGTTCTCGAACAACTTTAATGGCTAAATAAAAATATAAATAGTTTGCTCTGAAATACACCGATGATTTCAATTTTGAAAATAATTCGCGAGAATTTTTTTTATTATTATATTCTTTCTGATCAATTCTTTCAAGAATTTTCAGAGTGTTTAATATAAATTTGGTAATACAATTATGTAGAGACAAGATGCCAGCAGTTTACATAAGGTATTTTTTACCTTCATTTAAATTTGATAAATATAGTCCAGGTGTATAATAAACGTTTAATTAATTTAATAATAATGGAAATTTTGAAGATAAAATTAAATTTTTAAGTAGGATGAAAAATATCTTAGGGAAATGTAGAATGAATTCAAATATTATTATTATTATTATTATTATTACTATTATTATTATTTAATCCTAAATTGAAATCTTGTGAATTTAGTTATTTACTGAAAACAAATTTGAATTTTGATATAAGATTTTATTGGTTCTATTTGCAATTCTTTGTGAATTTGAGAGTTTAAAATAAACCATTCCGCTTTTAACATTTTTCTTAAGTATTTGTTTTGTCAAGAAATTTATGAACATGAATGGCAGAAATTACACTTATTTAAGCGTTATGTTTTTGTTTTGACGTGGAAACGAGTCCGGGTGTGGAAGCACGTGCTTTACATGAGCAAGATTTGGTAGATATCATCTCAAATTTCAAGGACTTGAATAAAAATATACCAACGCTACAGTCTTGGGCGCATTTTAAAACAAAAGGCAAAAATTTGTGACATCTCTACGACATTTGTGGCCATCGGACTTCGTGAAATGCAAGCATGAACTGAGCCCAGAATTCTCGACTTTCCACTTACAGCATTCTATTTCAAAGACTCTCCTATTCGAGATTGTTTCCAAGAATAACTTTTGTGTTTTAACTCAATCTGAGATAAAAGTGTGTACATCAAAAACATATATGTAAAAGTGTAGTTTGAGACTTTCAGTATTTTGTTAAATTTTGCAATATCAGGACAAATAAACATTATAATTTCAAACAATCGGCCGCTAGAGCACAAAATTCCAAAGAGGATGTCACTAAAAACGCTGTGTATATTTCCATTACCAACGGATAGGACTGCCACAAACGCCACAAACGCAACGTATCGACAACAGAGTCTCATCTGATGAGTTTGAGTCAAATTTGGTGGATAGAACAGTGCGTGAGCCCCACCAAACGATGTTTCTTAGTGTTTGGCATAACTCCTATACAGTGTAGTGTAATAACAGTGATTAAGTGCTTTGAAGATTTTTAATTCCAGAGAGAGTCTGAAGTAAATACTATATTGTGTGCATTCACCTTGCTTTGTTGTTGTTCCACACAGTTACTGATGCCAACAGCTATATCAAGCGTTTGATTAGTACGTAAGGTAGAGTAAGGTAGTTTTCCACACCTAAGTATAGTAGACCTTCCAATACTAAACAATAAAATCCAGATATTTGTTGCTGATGAAATAGAGAGTTCAATGGAGAGCGCAATGGAGTTCCATCCAGATCCATAGGACTCACTTTGTTTATCCATTGAAGCAGCGAGAGTCCAACATTTAGTATGCACGGGACGACAACATCTTCAAAAAAACATTGAGAGCCATCTGTTCCATAATGTAATGTAAATGATCAAAGCTTATTGTGAATGACAACACAGCCTACCGGGAGAACCTTCAATGGATGGGTATGGACACTCATCGTAGTTCATTTAAACATACTGTCTGCATGGATGTCGATATGACAGAATTCTTTCGCATTGATTCCAGTGTTGTGAAAGAAACGAAAGGGAAGGGATGGCGTAGTAGTATACTTGAAGGGCTGTGTATTGTAATTGAATTGAAATAGATTGATGCCTTATTTTACTTGGACCCGCCCGCTCTTCCGTCTGACCACAGAAATTTCGCTACGCTCCTTTCACCCACTAGCGGAGAAAAGAGGTATTTCTTGGACGACGAAACAGGAGATTTCAATTTAGCTCAGAGGCGTCATTTAAACTTGAGGATCATTTACATGCAAGTAAATCTACTAACATGGGACAGCCGGCTTTACTTACCCTCCGAAAGAAGGCGTACGAAGAAGTTTTTCGCCCTTCGATCGGGTTTGAACCCGTCAACTTGTGTATAACAGTCCGATACGCTAACCGTCACACCATCGCCATGGAAAACAGACTAGTAACATTTCTAGAAAGTTTGTTAAAGGTCGCATATTAGAGAAATTAACTATTTCCATTACAAATGTAATGGTAAATCGAGAATTTTAGCTGAGCTTTAACTATATCGAGAATTTTAACAGAGTTGTATGCAGACCTTGATCACTTAATGACTTCAAGTTTCTGATCATAAGTCAACTGATACAATGCAGAGATTGTGGAAACTGATACATTTGATCTCAAACAGTGACAAACGGCTCGTACTGACGGCCTCGACACTAGTGTCGGAAAATAACTCTTTCATGCATTTTCTTTAAACTTTAACGTACGGGAAAGCGTGGTATTTGCAAGAGGAATTCAAATAATTTGAGAGACTTATATTCTATTTCTCACACTGATCTTATATTCAATAAACGAAATAATATTGTATTGTTGTCATCTATTCAGTAAATGATTTTATATTCAATATAATGTAAATTAAACTATTTAATATGAAAAAATCAATAGAGTATTTTCTTTCGCCTTTTACTACACTTCCCTTTATGAAGATGACACTGCTTTATTGTCAACTCACAAAACATTACAATTGCTAGAAATACTTTACAAACTGTAATTCAGAAGTATGTGAAATGGCCACAAAATTGGAGAATTGTGGTAAACCCTTCTAAAACTCAAGCAAAATCTTTACACTTTGCAAACCAATAAATCTCCCTCCATTACTAATAAATAACACATATGTACCCTGGAAGGAAACGTTGGCTGCGGCTTGTTATTATATAAATCAATAATTCGTCCATTCTTAACATATGCTTGTCCCATTAGGTGCAATGTTTCTACAACACACAAATAAAATATCAACAATCCAAAACATACTTTAAAAAAATACTAATTGGTTTATTTCTAACAAATACAGCGTGAATTTCGACGAGACAAAATTAAAAACTATATCAATCTTCAAACGGATTTTTTAAACTTTACCTTCTGCTTCCGCTTCTCAACACTACGAAATAGGTTTAAATTACTATTATTTCCGCATTAAATCACGTTTTCCGAAATATATTTTCCACTCCCTTAAATTCACACAGTAAAACACACACATACACATATTCCAAATATTTTACTTTCAGCACATTATTTAATTAAAAAATAATATATTGAAAATCATAATTATTCAACAATAGATAAAATGACATATCTATTATGTAAATCGCTGGCATCTTGCAAAAAAGTTATGTAATATATTTTTATTCAAAATCGTGAAAAATTGTAAGAATTGAACAGCTAGAAATATTTATTTTAAACAAAATGGAGTATTTATATGATTTACATTCTCAAGGAAATTAATTCGACTCTCGCTGTAAATCAATTCGTCTTTATAAATGCGAAACATGTCAATTGAAGCCATTCCCGAAAGATTAGTGAAATATTGCCTGCCAGCCGGGAGAAATTAAGTACAAAGCAAATCCACCAAAAGCTTGTAAATAAAGTGTTGATAAATATTACTTCCATAATTTCTCATCAAATTAAAATGTCTCACAAATGCACCAATATTCCTCGAAGCTGCTCGTGAATTTTAGAAACGAACACAATTGAACCAGTATTTCCTATATAATGGAGCTTCTGTTTTACAAAATTCCCGTCGAAGAATATTTTTATTGATGTTAATACAATGTAGTTTGATGAGAACATGATGAGATACTTTTCTTTTTCACAATAAAAGATGTTAACTGAGTGTTGTTAATCCACAATATCCTCGTTTCATGTCAAATCTACATCACTTATATAATAAAAGTATTTCTCAATTTTAGTGGCTCAGACAATTACAAACATAAAAGTATTGTAATAAATAAAAGTGGATAATTTTCGCGGAAACATTGATGTAGCTGTATAAATTCTGTTTTCTAGCGTTCAAGTATCATTCCACAATACCTCTTTTTGCGAAAGTTGCGCAAACTGACACGAAATTTTTATCATTAGATACGAAGAGGAGAAAAAAAACGCGATAAAGAACTTTACTCAAGGCGTGACTGCAGCATTCAGAAATGCGTTCCTGGAAAAAGTAAGACAAATATAAGGATCGAAATCGATGGGTCGACCTTTTATGTATGAGGAATCCTTTCAGAATTATCTGCGTCATCAGAATTTCAAATATTTATTCACTAGATGTATTTGAATCCTCAGACTTCTCCTGAGATATGTGGATACTGTGAATAGGTAGAATGAGTGTAGGGCTGAGTGACATGACTTGCCGGTAAAGCATTACTAGGTATTTGAAAATGCGAGAAACTCTTTGACTAATGAGCGAGATGATTTTCTTGAAAAGCAAATCATAATGGTTAATCCACTGATTTTTTATTAAACAAAAAAGCATTGTATATGATGTTATGTGGGAGATGTACAATCTTCGCACGTTTTCTTGTTCTGACTTTCCTGAATTCTTACCCTACCTATTCTTCTAGGCTTAGTTGAATTTTGAATTAATTTGTTACAACAGTTTTTGGCAACATTAATAAGAAATATTCTCTCCATGTAATAAAATAATTTCTATCACAAAATGAGCTACGGACTTTTATCCACTTTGGTTTGGTAAAATCAAACATTATGCCGTATAATCAATATCGCAATGAAGTACTTTACCGCCCTAGTATGGTAATGAGCTTCATTCCCCCCTCTAGGGTGGTAAAGTAATGTCTTACTTTGCCACTCTTCTTTTGACATTATTTTGGACTTCTTTGGCTTGTATCCTTCACTTGTCCCCCTTAAAACGTTATTAATGGAGTAAACATAATGATATCAATGTTTTCTTGACTGTCCTGTGTATAATACCGAACGCGGTATCACTGTCCTGAGGAAATCTGCGACACGACAGGCGAAATGTCGTCCTCTCAGCCAAGGAGACGGTGTCACCCGGACAACCAAGACGACATAGACTCGAGCCGCGGAAAATTGCGTTTGCATTTGTTATCAATGTTATCATTAAGTAATATTGTACTATTTAACATAGATGGGACCAAAGACGTGCCAAAAAACTAAGCAATCAAAACTTTTTCCGATATGGAGTGAACGTTTTTCCCACACCAATCTTTAAACATTAAATACTCACGCTCAAATTTCTTTCTTGATTTGTTGGGGAACAATGTTTCTAAAGCAGTAGCTGCTATTTTTATTTCCAAATCAGAACGATATTAACTCATATTAACTATATTAACTAAAAGTGTACACCAAGTACGTTTCAATTGGTCTCCTTGTTGAGAACAGTGTCATTATGTATGGGAGAAAAAATGTGAATACTAATTGAAGGCGTAGAACGAAATTTCACATTAATTCTAACATATGTTTACAAAGTCGATGAAACGTACGATAGTCTTGTTGTAACACCTGATTACATTACTCAATTGGTTACAATACTCGGCCTAAGAGCCTCGTTTGAAAATTTTCCAATCTCGAATTGCAATCAGATGCTTTACGATGCTTATATCGTAAATAACTCTGAAGGCCTGGACGGCATCATAACCAAACTTCTCAGTAACATCATACAAGCACAGGCAAATGTGAGCAGATCGTGCAGCTACATTTACTGGCCAAAAGCAAATCAAGCTGTTTCTGATTGATTGATTGATTGATTGAAACCCATCGAAAGGTTACAGGGTCACAGATACTCGTACCAGCCCGGTCTCTGACAGATACTCAAGAACTCACTTTATCTAATAGTGAAACAACCATAAAGACAGTCAGAGAAACAAACATACAAAGAGGCAAAGAGACAGAGAGACAGGCAGAAGGCCAAACAGAGAGACAGGCAAAGATATAGACACAGACAAAAAGACATAAATCGTAAAAACATTCGACTTCTTTTTATATCATCTAAATAAGCAAACGATATTCTAAAGAGGCAATTATTTTGAAACAGAGACATGCTAATATTATTAAAGATATTACATTTACTTCAGACAAATGTTCTTGAGAAAAAAATGATATTATTCCAGAGAAAAGAAATAATTAATGTAATTCTGTAGTATCGTCCAAGTAAAAATGTTTTTAATTTTCATTCTAATAAAATTAAATTAATTGATTTTTAAGAATAGTTTGCTTGTAATAAATGACTAGTAGCGTACCCATGCGAGAAATCTCGCATGTTAAACCTTGCTCTCTTCCCTATCCTTCCATTCCCGTATTAAGGGAGATAACTGTTAACGAAACGTGTTTATTTGCATAAAAAATGTATAAAACGTCTACTGTACCATACTATCTTTTTGATAGTGAATTTTACAAGTAATGACTGAGATGTGTTAATAAGGACAGAATTGCTCTACTACAATATTACGTTACTGAGTGTGAGAAAGTATGTGCTGTTGTAGCACCACTGGTTTTCCGTCATCGTCAGGGGGAAATGTAAATCATAAATGACTTCTTGTTGCTCACCCGCTCGGCCCCTGGCCGCAGTAGTGGCCGCAGGGAGAATCCCCAACAGCACTCCGCACACCACGCCACACACGAGCACTCCGCTGCTGGCCATGTCGACGCTCGGTCACACACTGGGCAGCGGGAGGGGAGCATCCCTGAGTATCTTGGCCTCGTTGGCCTCACGGGAAGAGGCGTGGAGTTGGGCGGAGTGGCGTAACGCGACGGAGCGCGATGGGGGTGGGGGTGGGGGCATGAGGTGCGGGGGGTGGGGTGACGTTCCGGCGCCGTACCCATTGCGAGAGATACCAAAACCGCACACTGCGTTTTTCCTGCGTTTTCCAATCACCTCAACCGACGTGATTGTTCAGTGAAGGGATATTGCGTATTCTTTTTAGAAATCCGAAGATATGAATCAACTGCGTTGGACGGAATTTTTGTTGGTTTACCCATTACTTTTATGAGATTCACTACAGACAGGCGCGGATCCACGGGGATGGGAGTGAAGGAAATCCCCCCCCCCCGTAAATTTTTTTCAGTAACTATTAATTTTAACTTCTCATGAAACATTCTAGCAAAAATATTGTCCGGTAAATAATAAAACGAATAAAAGCGTATCGCAGCATGTGCTGAGTGAAGCTTGAGACATTTTACAAAATCTGTATTCTGACACATTCGACCAAAACATTTTGAATTTCCCCACCCAAAATTTGTCTCTGGATCCGCCTCTGTCACAGACCATATATTACTGTAATCTATATCTATTTTGACTATCTAAAGTCAAACTTTAAAATACTGTATTCATATTCTTAATAAGAATTATTTCATCACAAGTCTTAATAATCAACGATGTACGATCTCTTATGCATCAGTATTAACTGTATAAAGTTTGGTAATAAATATTATTAAAACACAAGAGTTCAAATAATTTATAGCGTTATAATAATTTCATTATTATGTAAATTAGCAATAATACCAACAGGAATAAACAACTTAGGTTTAGGGAACCCTAGTTTTTCAGCTAGAACATAAGTAAACTATTGTAAGTATTATGTGCAAAATAAATTAAACAACCAAAATCAACTGTTTCCCTTTGCAAGATAAACAGTCAAATGTTAATTAAAACAAAAAAGAAAAGTTGTCTGACCCAAAGACTTGACACGTTTCTCTATCTATTTCAACGCGCTGAATTCGAATCTGAATCCAGAATTGCGTCACCACCCTCCAGCTTTTTTAAATCTCGAAAAAACACCGTGAAGTTGTAGATTGTAAATTTCACTGTGTTTTATTTTGCAATTAAATATAACTGGAGGTGGTGGAGCAATTCTGTCTTCAGTTTCGGATCTAGCTCGTAGACATACATAGAGAAATATGTGTCAAGTCTTCGGGTCTGTCAACAACCTCCGAAAATAAATATACAATACCGCAGTGGTTTTTCGTGATTTAAAAAATGGTGGATGCTGGCGTAATTCTGGCTTCAGATTCGGATTCAGCGGGTCGAAATACATGAAGAAACATTTGTCAAGTCTTTGGGTCTGGCAACGATTTTTTTGTGTGCCTGTGAAATTATTGTTGTATGTTGTACGTTGTATGTTTTACAAGTGTATAATACTTGGTGCATATACGTATCGTAACATCTTATTCCATTACAATACCATTTTTCAATCTGGTATTGTAATAAAGTGTGTTAGGATAGTTATTTCGCAAATAATTATAACACTTTGTTATGTTATATAAAATGGAATGTTTGTTAAATCATTGAAGCTTTCTTTCTATTCTTGGGAGAGTTCGCAATAATGATTATGAGAGACTTATATGCTGCTCATATCTCTCCCACGCTGAAAGTAAATCGTTTGTTTGCTAGATCATCAAATTCTTTACTAATTGTTTCTGAAGAGATCGAGAAGAAATACAAAAAGTTTCGAGTTTTCGTTTAAAATTTCGTTTCGTTAATTTTCGGGTTGATAATTTTTTCACTTACAAATACGTAGTACATTACTTGTATAAAGAGATACAACAATTTGCAATATTCCTTTTTTGCAGTTTCAAGAAGATCGTTAAAAACTCAAATGACTGGATTGAGATTCGTTTGTTTTGAGGGGCGCGTTAATTTCTTTGGTCGTTTCTCCCGAAAGTATAGTGCTTTCCGGAAGGTGGCAATGTGCCTCCCCCGCTCGAAATTGAGATCCGCCCCCGACCTACATGACGGCTTGCGGATATTCTCCCCTCATGGAATCTCCGCCAGCGATACACCTCCCCAGCGGGAACATCTTGCACGTATGTGTGATCTCTCTCTCTCTCTCTCTCTCTCTCTCTCTCTCTCTCTCTCTCTCTCTCTCTCTCTCTCTCTCTCTCTCTCTCTCTCTCTCTATTATATATATATATATATATATATATATATATATATATATATATATATATATATACACCGGTTATCTAGTAGTAGTAGTTTGTCAGAAATTCACCTCCTTCGGCACTGGAACCCTTGATCTCCCGGAGAAAGACGCTGTAGTGGGAGCATATGTTACCCTGAGCCATCTCTGCCGATATACATGAATATAGTTCCAATTTTCTTTATTACACCACTTATAATTCAAAATTCTTTAATGCTGGGTGCTTTATTACTTCACTAATCGTCTCTGAAACACAACGAGAAAACGAGCCTTTTATCTTCTCAGAGCTTTTTAACTTATTTCGTCCGTATCTATTTGTCGGTTCAAATTTTCCGAAACATCGTCCTAAAGAGAGGAACTGTTCCGTCAAAATAATTTGCAATACATTTTCAATGGGCCTGTTCACACTCAGAGGGAAAGTCAGCGTCAGTCATCGTTGCCTGGCGTCGGTTGTCGGTGCCTGGCACACTATAGTCCTGTAGTAAGGACGAGTGCCGTCTCATACAACGGTAGCAACACAGACACAACTGGCAGGTAATGCCTGTACGATACAAGATGGAGAATAACGCCCCGTTATTTTGTTCATTCTTACTTCCGTATGACGAAATGCCTGTCGAGAATATCCGGGAAAATTAACGACATAATAAGGTCCACAAAAGGCTTCAGCTTTAATGATGAAATTGATTTCCATTCATTTTAAAAAAATCAGAACAAAATCTCACCAGTTAATTGCTGGAATACCACATATGTAGGGTTACTTTCTGCTTTATATGCATATAATGAAAGTATTCCAATTTCTGCACATACATTCTTGCATTATTTCTAACGTTTGTAATTTTCAAAAATTCAAAGAAAAGGAGTCTTGCACCAACACACTTTCTCCTAATAAACATTTTAGTCGCACATTTTTTTCTTAGAACGATTTTGATTCTCACCTTCTTCATCCAAAACTAAAGCGGTCATTTCTTTAGTGTCACAATCAACATAATTCATTTACGTTGAAAGATAACCGAACGATAGATACGGCGTTTTAAAGCATATTATCGTTTTCTGACGTTGGCGGTTCCCTAGAAAATTACGGAGCCCGTGAACAGCCATCATTTTTATCGTAAAGTTACGTATCAGCGGTGAGACGCCAGTGTTTCGGATGGTGTGAGTCGGCCGCTCTGTGGCTTCCCGCGGTGACGTTTCGGGCCGCTGTTCCTTGTGTAAAGGGCGGGTTGTTTGCCATCTGCGAGGGAGCGGCTGGAATGATTCAGTCGCTCTGCAATCGCGCTCGGAATTCCTCAGCGCTTTATTCAAGTTCGTGGTGTTTCTGTTAAGTAAAGAAGAAGAAGAAGAAGAAGAAGAAGAAGAAGAAGAAGAAGAAGAAGAAGAAGAAGAAGAAAGCCGTGATAGATGATGTGACTTGACCTAGACCTATAATTCCTAATTAATTATTATCATTTGGAATAATTGTAAGCTGCTGCCTACCCTCAAGAAGGTAATAATATTGTAATTTTTGTATCTACAAGAGAATACTTTAACAAGATAGGCTATTCTTATAACACATACCGATGAGAAAACTTAAATATCTCATGATCTCCCAAATAGAGCCCCTTCAAACACAACTGACACGATATCATCTGCAATGCATGCAGTATACAATAATGATTTTACTGCAGATATGCCAACAAAATATATTCCATCTTCTCATTTTACTCAAATGGATAAAAAAGAGGTGAGGCCAAGTGCATTTCAGAGCCCCCTTTTCCCATTAATTATTTTTATTTTCAGAAGGTATATTTTAATGGTAAATAAGAGATATACAAGGAGAATGAAACCTTTTTCTCAAATGTAAAACAATTGCCCAAATTTTCGGAGTGAAAAGGGGGAAACAATGGATTGAACAGATTTATTTAAAGAATGTTCTAGGCTAGAGGGCTCCTTCCCAAATTTTGAGTGAGGCACGGATCCCCTGCCCTTCCCCTGTGAACTCGCTTCCAGCGAACTCTTTTTTGGGGGGGAGTAGATAAGCTCTACCTTATTCATGTAATAAGCCCTATCACCACGAGTGTTATTTTGTTTTATCGTATGGCGCATTTCTGTTATTTACGTTCTTTATAGCAAGGCAGTAAGTTTTCATATTTCACATATGAGGGGTGTTGTTTTTTCTGAAAGTATTTCTGAGAGTCTTTGCCAAGTGTGTGACTAGTCTTTGCCGAGTGTGAGACTAAAATCAATCCGTGATTGGCTCACCGCTTGGAATAATTGTCATTTCGACTTTTGACACTTTTTTTATTCGTGAGAAAAGCCTCCGGAACTAATGTTCTACTGACTGTATTTTAAGTGAATCTCGTTCTTGCGGGAAGAAACTACTTATAATTTATGAATTGAGACTCAGGTAAGACAATATTGTCTCCCTTAGCGGGTTGTTTTATTACTGGGTATGTATCGAATTAGACAGTTTTAAGATCAACATTTCTTCTGCATAGTAAATTCATATTTGATCAAAGTTTTTTTAAAACACGTTTTGAATACGATTTTTCAAATTTTAACTGATATTTTTTTCAAAAGCACCGAAGAGTACGCAAAATCAGGAAGAGCACTTTAATGTATAAACTGAAAAATTATATTTTTTAGCGTTGTAGGTCAAATAAAAAAATAATTTTGTTGTATTGTCATTTTCTTTGTTAACATATTCATCAGATTATAGGAATAGAAATTTTACGGGAATTTTTTCGCTAAGCATTGCGTCACAGACACTCCCATCTTCCGGTTTTGTCGAAACATTGAAAGGTTCTTCTTGGTAATACCATGATGTCTCTTCTAGAATTATGAGTGCGTGAGTTAACATTAAATAAAAGTTGTAATTGTTCCCGGAAAGTGTTATCAATTCGCCTCTTCCTCACTCAGACAGGATGAAAACAAACGTCCTTGAAGTTACGATATTGACCAAAAGTACCTTAAACGTAACTATTTTTCTCCCTGTTACTCAAATGTCGCCATAAAAATGCATTAAAGAAACCATTTCTTGCATACTTGGGAAAAAGTAGATTGTATTGCAAGAACTTCAACATGTCTAGTCAATAGTTTGGAAAAAGTTTTAATAACATGAATCTTGAAACGTTATGATACTAAGACCTGTTGGATCTGTACATACTCTAATTTATCATTTTAATGGTAAAATTAATTGATACACGAAGCGAATTATTACATAGACGCAAAAACATTGCAAAAACTTAAAAGAATCTCTTTAGAATTTGCCCCTGAAGTTACAAAATTAATTCTAAAATCGACCACAACTTTCAAATTAGAATTTTAAGTGTGTCCTTAGACCACATCCTTCAAATTAGAATTTGAAGGGTGTCCTGTATTTTAGAATTAATTTTGTAAGTTCAGGGGCATATTTTAACAATTTGTAGATTAACTGCCCATAGAAAGACGTCACATCACATAACGTTTAGTATCCCGAGTATTTGTGTGAATGCATTACTGACTGCGACAAATGTGCTCTCAATGCGATATCCGTAGTCTAACGTATTTAAGCGTAATTAAACTGAACTTCGGCATCTCGACTATGCGGTCGTGTTATACACATTCAGTGAAACCTGAGAATGACGTCACGTATATATGAATTTGACCTTCGTGTTACGTTGTTCATATTCAGTACATTTCAGATAAACACAATCCCGCATTTTCTTATTTAATTCAGTTATTCGTCCCAAGCACTTACATTTATCACACAACAGCCGACGTCTCCAACCATCTGGACTCATGAAACACGTGGCCAGGTGACCATTGTCATCTAGCGAATACAAAAAATTATTGAAATTGTGGAAATAAATAATTTACTAAGAGACACACATTTTTTTATTTATATTTCTTATAATTCATTAGTTTAAAGTCAATAATAAAATAATGAATGCGAAAAAATACGTTTTCACATACACAAAATAAATCAGTTGACATCAGTCCATCAAATCAACCGACCCAACAGTCCAAGGAAGATTCTTTACCGGACCTCATATTACATACGTATAAGCTAAAAATCATCCGGATATAATGTCTACTCAGAAACGTAATTTTTGGATATATTTTGAGAATATGGCCATGACTTCTAGGTGACAGCAGAAGTGAAAATTCCAAAAAACTAATCGAAATCTTGATTCAAAGTCACCTTCATCTTGGGTGTAGAATATTACCTAAAGACAGGATTTATTCAGACTTCAGGCTTATTAGTTTTAGTTTTCTTGTTTGTTATTTTTTTTTCATTCACACGCACATTCACACTAGATTATATGTTCACTTGACACACGCACTTTCACACGACACTATATACATAAACACTATTTACACTATGTGCGCCACGGCGCCGACTTTGCTCCAAGCGTCCGTGGCGGCTAGGCACAATGTGCCCTGCCAATTGTAACGGGCGGAGCCTCACTCGTCCCGCTGGGAACCTCACGCCGCTGCTCGCAGAGTTCTGCGAGAAGCTGCGGCGGTAGCGCCTGGAACGTGGAGGCCACTTTCTTGGGCCCTCTCGGCGCAAAATACGTCCGGTGGACCTCACAGTTCACTGCCCGGCCGGTTTCGCACAAGAGCCGCGGAGCTTTCGGGCCCAGCGCCCGCGTGAGCGCCGTGTGTGCCCTCCGGCGGATCTCCTCCGGCAGCTGACGACTCACGCTCAAGGCCCCGTAGGTTACACTGTTTCTATGGTGGCGGTTAGGAGGAGGAGGAGGGAGATGCGGCCGCGTGGCGGTCCGCACCGCTCGGTTCTCGGCCGCCCAAATCGGGCTTAGGGTCGAGACCGGCGCTGCCGCAAAGGTTTCGCAAGCATAGGTCCATAAACTTCGTATGCAGGCGGTGAAAAAGAGACGTTTCTGCGAGAGAGATAGGTCCGGGGAGCTAGGGGGGGAGGAGGGGACGTAAGCGGGAGGTCCTCGCAAGAATTTTATGGCGAAGGTCCTTGGCGTGCTCGTGCCAATAGAGGCCACGATCTACAGTCACGCCAAGGTACCTCGCGCATGGGGACCAAGGAAGATGCGCGCCCGCAAGCAACACCGTTTCCTCGGGGTCTGCCCTCTGACGGGTGAAGTTAACGGCCACGCATTTTTCAAGGTTTAGGGTCAGGCGTTTCTGGCGTAGCCAGGTGGGAAAAGCGGCGGGGCATTCATTCAGGTATCTCACTGCTTGCCTGCTGTTCGCCGATTTCGCGTAATACGCAAAGTCGTCCGCGAACATCAGGAGCCCGCAACGCTGAATTCCCGTTCTCCTTTCTGCTAGCAGAGGCGCATCATTGACGTACAAGCCGAAGAGGGTGGGGGAGAGCACGCTCCCCTGTGGAACTCCCGCCTCGGCGCGTGTTAGGGACGATTGTACGCCGTTAACTCGCACTCTGAACGTTCTCTCTGTGAGAAAACTACCGATCAGCCTGGAGTAGCAGTCGCTTATCCCTGACTCGATGAGACATAAGAGTGCCCCCTCATGCCACACCGTGTCGAAGGCCGACCGCATGTCCAGGAAGACGGTAGGTAGACTCTGCCGCCTCTCGAGAGAGAGGCCGATCTCGGCGCAGAGGCGCGTCAGCTGCTGCGCGGAGCTATGACCCGTTCTGAACCCGAATTGTTCGTCTCGGAGGAAACCTAGACGCCGTATTTCCTGCTGCAAGCGCACCAGTATGAGGCGGTCTAGAGTCTTTCCTAGGAGCGAGAGTAGACTAATGGGTCTATAACTACTCGGCAGGAAGAGGCTCTTACCGCTCTTGGGTATTAAGCAGATGTTCGCTGTTTTCCACGGGCGCGGGATATATCCTTGTGCTAGGCAGGCATTGAAAAGTGCCAGGAGAAATTCAACCCCTTTGTCACCAACGGATCTCAAGTGGGCGACGGTGATGCCGTCAGGGCCGCAAGATTTTTTTGGGTTGAGGTGGCGGAGCACTCCGCGGAGTTCTCCGTCCGTCACGCGACGGGCTGATGTATTCGGTGTGGCTGCCAGGAGGCACCGTAGGCGCTCCGCAGTCACGTGGGCATCGCTGGCTCCGGCGTCGTTGGGTCGGAACTGCCGCTCGAGCGAGTCAGCAAAGACTTAGCTTTTTGCAGCGTCGTCCCACACATACACCGGTGCCGGAGGAGGTTGACCGGGGAGCCTTGGGGTGTCCGCGTTGGTTTGAATGGGGTGATTTACTCCTGGTTGCCGCCCCAGCGCTTTGGATAAGCCCCATAGACGTTTATCGTGGAGATTGCACTCTTCTATTGAACTTTTCCACCGAGCGTTTCTCTCGTCTCTCAGAGACGCACGGAATTCTCGGCTCAGCGCTCTCGCCCGCTCCCCGCCTGCGGGATCACCAAATCGGCGATGAAGCTTTACTGCTCTGCGGAGCGCTTGCAGTGTCCGTCTTTGCTCCTCTGTGAGCCCGGGACGAGAATCCGGCACGCGCGTCACTTTCGTGACCTTTTTGTAAACGGACATAACCGTGTCAGTGAACAAGTTCACCGCAGATTCTATATCCATGTTTGTCACCAGCGGTCTCTGCTCGAGCAAATCGCTCACTTGAGCTTGATAACCGACCCAGTCCGTGTCGCACGTTGTTCGCATTCTTTGCTGGCGTACTGCGACAAGAGATGCCACCACGCATATTACCGGATTGTGATCGGAGTCCAGTTCGGGTAGTGACGACGGTACATCACCGTCAACCCCCTTCGCGATCGCAAAATCGATAATACCCGGTCGCTTGCGCGTTCCGCGCTGGGCTGTTGGGAAATATGTGGGACTTTTCGGTGCGCATACACATACGCCCCGTCTCGTCGCTGCTAGAGTGGCTAGATTGGTGCCGTTCCTGTTGGAACCTAAGCATCCCCATGACCGGTGTCTTGCATTGAAATCACCAAGTAGCAGAACCTTGGTGTCTAGCGCTAGAATTGCTTCAATCTCAGAGGCGTTGAGAGTTTGATCTGGGCAGTAGACAGACACGACAAGGAGTCGTTTGTTTCCCACCTAGATGTGCGCTCCAACAGTTTCGAGTGATGTCAGCATTAGGGTCGAGAGGTTTGCCTGGAGCTGAGGGATGTCGCGGCGAATGCTCAATGCGACTCTACCTCCCAATCTGCCTTCGCGGTCTCTCCGGTATGTTGCGAATCCTTGAATTCGGAAGTCGCTCCGGGCGTTGAGCCACGTCTCTTGTATCGCCATGATATCTAGATCATGCTTTCGAATGAACTCGCTTATTTGCTGGGCTTTATGCAGTGCGCTCCGCGCATTCCAGGTGCATGCACGCAGCGGCTTCATGCAGGTAGATTCTGGGCGTCTAGTGGTTTGCGCCATCTTCGGGGAGAAGAGCTGCCAGTTGTGCAAGCATTGCCAGAAACTGGCTTCTGGAGAACGCTGCAGGGGCGGCCGCGGGTGGAGCGCTGGTCCGCGACTCCACCGCACCGGTTGCTTCTCGCGACACGGGGGCCTGAGCGGTGTTTTCCTCTGCTAGGTTTTGTACCACCGCTGACCAGGCTTTCCCGTTACTTTCCTGCCGGGCTGCACCGCCCTGATTTCGGACATTGGTGCCGTGATCTGACCGCCTGGCATTCTCCCCGTCATCGTCTGAGGGGCGACTGGGGAGACTAAACTAGCTGCAGCCGGAGTACGACGCTACATGGCGTCCGCCACAGTTGCAGCATTCAGGTGGGAGGTTGAAGTTACCCCGTTTTGGGCAGTGTGTCGTGGATATGTACTCCAGCTTCTTCTGCTCCGTAGGGTGGCCATTTCCCTTGCAGAGCTTGCAGCGGTAGTCATAGGTGCAATTGGCCGAGTGGTGACCCCATCTGCAGCAGCGAGCGCAAAAGAGGTGTCGTGCCCTCTTTTCGCGCTCAACAGTCACGTCTAGATTTATGTGGTCAAAAACCATCTATCCACGTTTTCTTGAGTTCCAGAATCCCTTCCCACCATTTCAACTATATATAGTTGAAGGATAAGTAAAATTTAAAGATAAATAAATATAAATTATATTTTAAAAAAGCTCAAGATAAACATTTGAGAAACTAGACATTTTAGTTCCCGATGTTGCAGGCACTGAGGAGCGCCGTCGGCACTGCTTACCTCTCCGAAACGCCGAGTTGGCACCGCCACCTGGATATCCAGGCCACGGAGCCGACGTTTAAGTTTAATTTATTTTTTACCAGCAGAGACGATTTACACAATTGTTTATTTAATTTGCTTTAAAGAGTTGCGTGTGAAAAGTATAAAACTTCTGAACGTCTGTCTCCTACAAACACAATAAATATAAAATAATAATCTGAATAAAATCTAAATTATGCCCAACAAAATGCCCATTTAGCCCGACAATGCCCAATAATGACCGTTTAGTTAAAACCGCTCCCAGCTCCACTGTCACTCTTCACACTGCCCTGCGCCACCTCGTTCTGTGTTACCTGTCCTATCCTGCTCTGCTCTGCCATTTTTGTTACAATTATTGATCAATGATTTTGAATTAAAAATTTAAGAAGCTGTAAAAAAAGCTAATGAAATATCAAAAGATTATCCATTTTCAATTGAACTAGACAGAAATAAAGGCTTATTGCGGGAGTAGCTAAAACCCTTCATTACTCGAATAATATTTGTTTAACGAATGCAATGTGAACAACGTGTTGAGTGCAAAATGTTCTTTGAGGCAAGCTTCAATTTTTATTCTAGGTGCTCATTCTAAATTGGTATTACTGAAATAAATGTAAAAATAAAATTTCTTTGTATTCATTTATAGTAGTTTGAGTTCTTCATCAGGAAACAAACATTTCCCTCTTTCCACACATCCGTGATTCCGCAGTTCTAAAAATGTTATCTACGTACACTTCGATTTTTCTTTAGTTGCCGATGGCTTTAGGTCGTTTTAACATCTCCTACCTTATAAAATGAATCTTTTTAGCAATGGTAAGCACATTTCTGAGGCCACGACCCCCTTTGAGAATGACGTTCGCGAATTAATTAAAATGAATCGTTTTGTAAGGCAGGTGGTGCAACAATGACCCAATATTATCGGCCACCATAAAAAGTTGAAGTATATTTCAACACTATATAGCACTTCTCCCTCTTAGTATGCCTTTAACTGTTATTTGACAAAAATAATAAAGTTTCCCCTAGAAAGTAGTTAAAAAAGTTCTTCCTTACTCTGTAGAGGAGGCATTGACAGTTTCAAAGAAAATGTGCAAATGTATTGATTCACGTCCAAGATTACATTTAGCGATTTCAGAGCTAATAGCCACTCGTGTAAGGAAAGGCAAAACTTCCGTTTTTGTTCTTCTTCCGCAAATTTGACCCGTGCATCTCTTATCTTTAGTGCGTTCTTATAGGTCTGTCGAGCGTATTATTTTGATGCGCGTGACATTTATCTTTATACTCGTATCGCTCCTGCCGAGCGTGTCCCGTGGGTCCAGAGGGATCGCGAGAGCTGCTCGGCTCGGCGGCGCCAGAGGAAGCTGGGCGGGCGCGGAGGCGTCTCCTCTGCAATCGACTTCTGGCGGCGCACGCGCGCCGAGTGACGGCCGGCCACGAGGTGGGAGCGCTCCTCGCCCGAGGGCCGCAGCCTAGCGGCAGAATGGTCAGCGCGTGGCTCCTGCTCGCCGCGACTCTCGCGACGCACGTTCATCGGATTGCAGGTGAAGCAGGCACCTGCAGGATGCTGCTTTTCATTGATTGATTGATTCATTCATTCATCGTTTATTGGTTCCGGGCACGCCAACTACTAGGGTCGTTATTCCCGTAGTGTATGTTTTGTTCGGGAAGTAGCGGTGGAAGTAGCCCCACTGTAAGGCGAGATCCGGCGCCGATCTACCGTCGACTGGTGGAGTTTTCCCCCAACCAGGTATCTCCCACCAGCGGGTCACCGCCTCAGCCGAGCCAAGCTCTAAGCTCTCTACCGGTATCTCGGCATTTATGGTAGTGTAGTGCATGTTACATTCAGTGTGTGTGTGTGTGTGTGTGTGTGTAAGGGGTCAGGATAGGACGAGGGGGAGGAAGGTGAGATCGCGCGCGGCCCCGCGTGTTAGGGTACTGCTGCGGCATTCGCCTGGTGGATGGTACTTTTGATCCACGATCGATTAATTCTACTATTACCGGGACAGTGAGGCTTCATAATCTGAATATCGTTTGATGTTTTTCGAAATATGACACTTTTTTTAAAGGATTTGCTATACAATGTACAAAATACAAACATACTTTAACCTTTTTTAAAAATTCATTATACAACTATATTATTGAAGGTAGAGAGTTTTTCATTTGAAATTTGTTTCCCTTAATTACTTCTTTAATTAATGTCATGTACATTGTTTTGAAAATATTCGTGCATTTTTGAGTGAATTATGAAAAATTATTTTAAAAATATTCGTTAGCAACAGCTCCAAATTTTCTCTTTAAACTGTGTGTGTGGATAGTTGTAAATACATTGAATAACATGACATACCCGTTATTTTGAAATATTCTATTTTTCAAAAAATATGTATTTAATGTTTTACGTAGAAGACTTGTTACAGTGGTCAGTATTCGATGGACTCTGTCTCTATTTTATAACTAATTTTATTATATGAAATCCGGTTTGATTGTAGTTCAAGGATGTTTCTAAATTATAAGTTAATGATTATAGTGTCTGATTGGCAATAAGACAGTACACATAAAATATATTACAGAATTTAAACAAAAATAAGAATTCCTCTTTGAAAACATGTTAAACAAAATAACACAATGGTTTATACTAATTGGTTAACTAAATGCTATGGTTTATACTAATTTGTTCTCTAATCAGAAATCAACTTAATTGTAACATGTATTGTTGCAATTGTCTAGTCCTACTATTGTCCTTCAGTCCACTGTTCAGACACAAATTACGGTTTAAACAAAAATGGCAAATGATTAACCAATTTACGTTTCGCAGCCGATGTAGTACTGTTTTCAAACACGGGAGCAGAACTTCAAGAAATTATTAATGAAATATTACAAAAAAGTATTGAAGTAGGGTTAACGATGAACCTAACAAAAACGAAATGAATATCAAATGAGGTAGAACAAAATTACAATAGAAAACAAAACCATTGGTTATGTGAAGGAATATTCTTGGTCAAACTATAACAATAAATAATAATAATAATAATAATAATAATAATAATAATAATAATAATGGTCATCATACCTGTGTGTGGTTGACATACCGACCAGTAGATACTGTGAATAATGTAAGATGATAATAATAATAATAATAATAATAATAATAATAATAATAATAATAATAAAATAAAGAGAAGAATAGGGCCAGCTTGGAAAACATTTTGGTCCTTGAAATTTATTTTTGAAGACCAAAATATAAACAGATAATTAAAATTTCATCTCTGAGAGAGCTGTATATTTCCAATGTCATTATATGGAGTACCAATGTAAGAGTTTCACACAACAAGATATGAAATTCGTAAGAGTATGCTATAGAAACATGGAGAGGAAAATATTACACATCAGACTGAAGAATAAAGTAAAGAAAGAAGAAATTGGTAAACCGAGCTGTTTAAAGGATTTAGCAGCAAGGGCTCCACAAATAAAATGAAAATAGGGTTGTCATGTGGCCAGATTAAAAGATGACAGATAGACATATATGTTAAAAACTATGTCCCAAGACAGGGAAGAAGACAAAAGAAGAAGACGTCAAAAACAAAGATGGGCCGATGTCTTTAAGAATGTAAATGACAACATATTGTGAAGAATAGTAAGAAACAGGAAAACACGGAAAGCTCAAGATAACCAAATGACACAAAGCAAGTGAAGGGAAATGCTAAAAGTGAATAAGTGCAAGTGTAAATACTAAAGTAAATGTAAGTGTAAAAACTAAAATAAGAAAAAATTTAAACAAAACAAAATTCAAAGTGACACAAGAATGTATCTGAAAACTGAGTGCAGTAAGTATTAAATTAGCATATGTGTAATATAGTGCAATGTACAGGCAGGCTGGTACTAGATAGAAGAACTGCAGTGATAACACTAAATCTCTTAAGAACTGGTTCACCTAATGAGATAAGCAGAACCACCCCTGTTCTTACAGAAGGTCTCTGCTCTTTTAGGAATTTAATGGGATTATATCATCATCATCATCATCATCATTTTTGTTGCTGTTTCTACACCCGCAACATGGTAACATCTTAAATATGTGTCAAATGTCAATAGTTTAAGTGAAAATAATTTTAGAATTTAGATTTTTATTCCAAAGGGGAAGACTTTTGCGAGCTCCAGAAAGGTAGTAATAAAATTTTGATGAATTTGTTCTATCACTCAAACACAGTTTATTCAAGACGTTGTCGCTATTAAGAACGTTTCTTGCAGATTATTGCATAATGTGATTTAGCGTTATTTAAGGTGAATGCAGAGTATACAAATCCATGTTCCACAAATGCGAACATTTAGTTTTTGTGTACCAGCATTATAAACACCTTTGTCATAGCAAGAAATCTTTTGTAAAATGAGATCTAATGGTACAGATTTTGACGAATTTACTGTTTATGGCAAATAATTGCAGCATCACATTCAGCTAAGCGCAGCAAGAAAATAGGGTGAATGACAGTAAATCGAATAGGCTGCCTCCTTTTTTTTTCACGGATGTCAATTGCCCACATCCTCACAATAAAACTGTTCCTAAAAATTAACTTCGGTTCGGTTATAAATATAGAAAGATGCTAAACAAAGCTTACGTTTCTTGTTCCATTTGTGGAAAAATTTGAAGAAACCACTTGGAGTATTTTTTGAGAAAATTTTGTTTAATGTATATGGATTATTATACAAATACATATCCGCAAGAAAAAATTGCGTGAAAAATACTCATTATTTTTCAAAACAAAATGTATGACCTTAATTAAAGATCTGACTTTTTAGCACAGACTTTAAGATGTAAATCTTCAGCTTCAAATTAGTAGTTTTGCACAATTAACTTTTTGCAATTTTAAAAAATACAGAGAGAACGCCGAAATTTTAATTGCTAAAATGCTCTGCAGAACGATCGCTAGAATAAATACTTGTACTCTAGCAGTCAGAACAATAGTCTGAACTTACAATAGGTTTGAGATTATCACGGGATGCGAAATGTGCTCACATGGTGTACCGTACCAGAGATTTTCGGTTTTTCGTTTTGACCGCAACCAGGATCTTCGTCTTTGTACTAAGTATTGGTCCTGTTATTCTTCTGTGGCCGATGATGGTCCTTTCTTTTTCTATTTTCCTCTGCACCTCGCGTTCGTTTTTGTTCGATCGTTGTAAAGAATGTTGGTACTTTGCAGGTAATTTCTCTAGTGCAGTATACGTCGCTTGCTCTCCAAAAATTTTCATTTTAACACGTTCACTGTCCGGTCAGTATCCATTGTCTTTCTTCGTTTTCATATGTAAGGCTTCCTCCACTGCAACGTTTTTTCAAGATTGGACTTGTTACGCTTAACGTATCAACTGCTCTCTTGTGGTCGTCCAATTCCAACTGTAAGCCTCTCAAAATTATATTGTTTTCCTCTGTTTGTTTTCCGCTCATTTCTTCCATTTCCTTCAGCTCAACGATCCTGTTCTCAAGTGATTTTCTTTCGATTTCCTATTCTTCAATTGGACCAATGGTATAGCAAACATATCATTCAGTGTAGAGTTGAAGTCCGTAAAGACTCGCCTAACATCTTCGAATTTTCGTGCTAGCCCGCTGAATTTGACCAGAATTGTTTTGTCTGGCGCCGTATTCCGTCATTTGTTTTATAATTTGCATCATTCAGTTTCAGTATACTTTTAAGTTTCTTGTTCCTGCTACAGTTGAACTTATATCATATCGTCTATCTTCTCCCTATCTCTTGTAGTGTCTGCAGTTGTTTACTTTTCTCCGTCGGTTTTCTCCGTCCGTACTTTTGATAACACAGGACGATGCTAGGTGTAGCGCCAAACTGTACCGAAGGTGATCGACAAGACCAACCTCAAATGGAAGTTGGCTTGAAAAAAAATTAGATTTCCTGAACTTGACGAAATGTTTCGGTGACGTTTTCAAAAATTATTCAAACGTATTTTTTAATATCTCTCACGTCATGAATATTTATAATATAGTCATTTTTGTTAACTTTATTGCCTTCGTAAATGCGAGGAATTCAAATGACTTCTGTTTATTATTCCCCCAAACTCAAAAGTTTTCTGTGAAAATGAGCACAACATTATTATCAAATATTAATTAATAAAATGACACGTGCGTAAAAAATAAGTGTAATTTTATTAATTATTAAATATACACAAGTATAATTTTTGATATATCTCTCAAGTCGTAAAAATGTACATTACAGTTTGTTTTATACGTTATTGCATTTGTGAGTAACAACATTACAAATAATTTTGATAATATTCTCGAAATCAAAAGTTTCATGTTAAAACAAACTCCAAATTGAGCTTTTTTATATTTTCTCTATATCTATATAAGGATATTTCTATTATCTATATGAGGATATTTGCCCAAAAAGACTCCAAATTTTTCAATCAAAATTTGCATTTAGATCCTGATTTTACTCTTCTATAATATTCTTAAAGGCAATTCCACTTCTATTAGTGGACCGAACAGTTGACAAAATATGAAAATAATGTCCTTTAGACGCCAATAGATGAGAATTAGGAAGGGGGTAGAGCAACAATGACACCTAGCCCTGACTAAAGAGATAAGGAAGGTATCTCGTCTGTGCTTATTATTATCAAATATTAAAACATTCTCGGTCATCTTCTTAATTAAATTAGATAAGTAAAAGAGAAAGTAAGAATTTTCGATTTAAATAAAAACTGCAAGATTGTATTCTCCCCTCATCGCATATATCACACACAGTTTTTACTGTTTTGGTGAGTAATTAATTCAATTTTGATTATACGCCAAGCATTACGTATTTACATTTTTGTATATAGCTTACTTGGCTTGCTTGACCATTGTTTCGACACGAAGCGAACGATCGTCACAGATTGCAATCTAACCCGGGACCGCCTCACAGAAAACTAGCATGCTGTCAATGAGTCACTCGTGGGGCTCTTTTCCTCTCTTTATTAGAGATAAATTTGTTGGGAACAAGTCACAAATTGTCGTGGATAACAAAAAAGGAGAATGGTGGGTTTCATCAATGTAAAAGTCTATGGAAGGCGACAAATGAGCACTGCTCTTCTCTGGCAACATTCAGTCTCTACTATCATGTCTTGTAAAATCTATTTAAAGGTGTTTTGATTTTGATTTCAGTGATAAAACTAATGATTTCATAACTTGAAAAACTCATGGTTCCTTTTTACTTGAAAATGACCTCATTTTCTACAGTGGTCAACTATAAAAACTGCTGAAAAGTTTTCTTTTATGTTTCTCTGAACCAATGTTATTACGCAAACAATCATGAAAACGAAAAACTCAGTTCTCATACATGAACTAGAAGCAAGATAATGTTCTCTCGAATTATGTTGTTTATTAATTATCTCATGCATTAATAAACAACAATATTTGAGATTAATTATTATCAATGACTGATACTCAGATGTGGTTTTAGTTGATATCCATTCCTGCAATTTTCCTTCTCTTCAATTAATTTTCTTTACAAACGCACTCGGGTAACAGGGCAACCACTGATGCATTTTTATGTTAAATTATTTCTGATTGGAAGAAAGTCTTGTTATCACAATTCTTGTGTTCACAAAGACATCCGATTTTTCTGAAATTGAAAGAGAAATATAAAAATATTATTATCTTCTAGATTGACTTGCATCATTGTCTTTCAAATTTTCTCTGAAATCGTTTATCCCAAATAATTTTGAAGTACGAACAGAATTGACTCAAGGTGTTGTCAATGTGAGCTAGTACGATTGATTGACTAGTGATTCCGGGAGTTTCAACTGCTAAAGTTATTAGTACCCTAAGTGTTTTATCGCGTGAGGAGGCGGCGAAGGTCCCCCGCGGAATGTCCTCATCCGGCGCCGACCTCCCGTCGACTCGCGGGTTTTCCTCAACCAGCAATCTTCCACCGACAGTGCCGCCCCAGCCGAGACAAGCTCTCTAACCTCCCAACTGTCCTCTCGGCAGATGTGGTAGTGTAGTGTATGTGAGTGTAACTGTAAGTAACGGGTGAAGTTAGGACAAAAAAAGAGAAATGAAAGATCGCGCGTAGTCGGCGGCCTGTGCTGAGGAGCAGCCACGGAAAACTACCGATCAGAGCAGTCGGCCGCTAGAATTCTCCTTCTCAGAGCGGCTGGATTCGACCTAGCTCTTTGGCTAGCGTCGAAAATCCTGCCACCCAAGCTTCTCCGTCTGCCTAGGACCTCCGCCGCAGCTTCTCCCGGGCGAAAGGCGCGTCGTAGGCGGAGAGGTCGCTGAGCAAGGGGACTTCCTTTACGCAGTAAGTAAACGCCATGGCTCCAGCAATCGACACTCTTGGGAATTCACGATGGCTCCAAGTCTGTAAGAAGGAGACTCACCTCCGGTGTTGGAGGCATGGTTGGGGTAAGTACGAAAACCGTCGGCAGCTAATCGGACTCACCCAGCTTCAGCGACATCAAGCGGTGAATGAAGGAACTTATCTCAGCGGACTTATAGCGACAGTTACTTGACAAACGTCATTTACACTTTGGTGTGTGGAAGTAGATGTAGATGGCGTTGTTTCGACACGAGCTTGGTGGCCATTGGCCGAAAAGTCTTTGACCGTGTAATCTCCCATTGACCGTGTAATGTCACTGCAGTTAAGTGAAGCTGAAGTTAAACTATTCGGATAGCTGCCGCCGCTAGCCCCCACCGCCGGAGTTAAATTTTCTTCCCGCAGACTGTGCACAATGGTATCCACTCAAGAAAAATGTTTGTTTTCTCTTTCTGCTAGAGGCTGACAAGCTACTGGAGAAATAGTATAATCCAATGAGTTATGTATACACTATCTTTCAAAAGAATAAATGTCTTTTTATGTTGATCACCTGGTTTACAGAGTTCTTTCAATTTTTAATTGTCTCTCCTGTGAAAGTCTTTGAAGGTGGATTACTATTAGCTAGTTTCAAGTGCTTCAATTGTGGGGGGCACTCCAAAAATTGTGCTAAACGATAAGGTCTCTTGGTATGTGTGTGAGAGGAATTTAATCAATTGAGAGGGAATTGATAAGAATTAATTGTGGGATTTGTATTTATCTTTGCGTAGAGAAGTGAGCTATCAAAGTTCATTTGCAACGGTTATTAATTAGTTTGATTTGCAAAAATTTACGAGTCGTTTGTGGGGAGTATGCAACAGAGCATCTGTTTACACTTGTGTACAACAACGACGGTGGTGGCGAAGATGTAATGAATGTGTGAGGTCCGGCAGGGGGAGGGACTTTCAGGGCATCATGACAGAGCGAGGACAGTGTATTTTGGTCTGCGGAGAGGAGCAGGGTAAGCCAGCGTGGATGTTCTCTAAAGATATAATTTCTTCCTTTTCATGTCTAATAGATGACTGTGTTAAATCAATACCTGGGCAACGTGGGGTACTTCCGCTAGTTCAAGTTTACAAGCCACATATTGTACCGTTTTACTTTAAGGTCAGTAGTAAATATTATGGCCATTATTCGGCACTCAAGATAGGGCGAAGCAGAAGAGATTATTTTGTTAGTTGCATTTACACTCTTAAATGAACTCCCGAGGAGAAGTTATGTCTTGTGAAATGAATATTGTTGAAGATGAGAAATGTGAATCATCAAGAAGAGCAAGCTTATGAGTATTGTCACAAATATCAATAAAGGTATATGAATTCGCTTTTAATGAACTCGCAGAATCGTGACAAAAGAATGAAGTAAGAAGCAAGTTCAATGGATATGCAGCTTTGTTTGAAGAAAAATAAATATTTGGAAATTGTGCCCTGTGTATTTAAATTATTTGATTACCAAAATGTGTCTCAATAAATATGCCGATTGTATTTTTAAATCAAAATCCTGTAAAATATGAACCGAATAAATGTAATTAAAAAATTATTGGCTATCTGTCAATGGTATAAAACTTTTTCAGGGGGTTGAATAACGTAGAGGCAAGATACCAGCATTTAATTGACAGATAAATTTGTTACCGAAATTTAATAAAAGTGATATCACTAACTTTAATTAGTAAGTAACTGAAAAATAATAATTAAAACTGAAAATATAAATAAAGTAAATTTTAATTAACGAAGAACGAAAAATTTCTTTTGGAAAACGGAATCTGATTCGAGGATGAGGAATATACTTTGACCAAGTGTAGTATTCGAAAAGTTGAAGTTGAAAATTAGTTATAAACCTTATTTGTGAGACTAAAAATAAACGATTTGAAAGAATCTATTTTAAGTTCTCTGTGAATATGTTTATTTGATATAAACCAGTGAGAATGTAAAATTTTGCACAGAAATTATTTTTGAGTTATTTGAAATTTGTGAAGATTGTTAGTAGAGGCATTGCACCAAATAGGCCATGAATATGAAAGAGAAGGCCTTATGATACCTTTAATAATAAGATTTCACAATTAATTCGTAATTTCGAATTTTTATTTATTAAAGGATATTTTATGGTATATTTTGTCTGTTGTAATTTGTATGTGAGATTTCCACCAAAGATTGTGCGTGATACGTGGCCCATTTGGTAGGGTACTGCTCCCGCATTCGCCTGGTGTTGATCGGAGAAACCACGGATAACTACCGATTAGAGCAGCTGGCCGCTAGAATTCTCCTTCGAAGAGGTACTGAATTCGACCTACCTGACAAGCTAGTGACGAAAATACTGCCACCGTCAGTACCCGAACCTCGGACCTCCCGTTCAGTGGGACTGCAGTGACATCAGTTGATGCCCTGAACCATCTCTCCCGGTCCAACTTTCATGGAGATTGGTAACATAGTGCCCGAGGTCACTGTTCTGGTATATATCAACTTCCATCTTTGTATATAGAGATTCCAATACGTTCATTCAATTGCCACATTGTAAAACTTTCTCTTTTTCTCTTTTTTTGTTCACACGTATTTATAAGAAAAAATTTGAAATTGATATTGCCGTTGCAATTGACGTTTAAAGATCATTAAATTAATTTTAATTGAATTCGAGTACCCCTTTTTGGGTCCTTAATAAATACTGGCTGACGGAAAGGAGGCATTAAATACTAAGACATTTATAATATTTCCAAAAATCCAAATTCACAGTAGATTCAGGCTTGACAGAAATTCTTCTATTATCTAAAACTCATTTGTTCTGTTTTCAACAACCTTGAAAACCAACATTGACCCTCATTCATATTCTCTAAATACCCATTTACCATTACTTTTTACTTCAATTATATTTCTTAACGTCCTTTCATCTATTTAAATAATTATTTCTTCACCACTCAAAAGTACGCTTTCACTTTCCACAATAATAAAACACTTCATTACTATTCATCCATCTGTCACTGTTTCAGCATATCACGAATATCACTCCATGTTTTCGCTCGTACTGTTGCTCGTGGAAGTCCCAAATGCATAATAATGATGTTTAAATTACTACAACTAAACATGTGTGCATTCTTACCTTTTAAGGACAATGTTAAATATAATATCAGAAAATGATTTCTTCTAATCATTTCATATCTCTAGTTCACTTAATACATTCACGCATAGACACAATTAAAATTAATATCCAAGTTTGATTCAATATCCGACTTTTATAAATAGAGAGGAGAAAGAATAATTTTGTATTAGACAATTGACAGCAAAAATAAACAGTTTTCTCTTATGAATACGCAATTATGTGCATTGATGAACTCAATTGTAGATCTCAATTGCCATTCTCTGGTGACACGCAGCTAAACACACTATTACTGTGATGAATGATGTTAGGCGAAAAAAATCAACAAAAATTATTATTTTGTAAATATATTACGGTTTATGGTTGTAAATCATAGCCTACACTACTCCTGACCTTCCGAGGAAGCTAATACAAAAGTTTCATCGATAAACACAGTTCATTCAGAGATTATCGCACTGAAAGGCAACGACCTATTGTGTGTGTGTGTGTGTGTGTGTGTGTGTGTGTGTGTATACGTATTAGTAGGCGCAGTACGATGCATAGGGAGGAGAAAGTTAGGTACGGGTGCGGCGAAAAGTGCCGTTTTTCAACGGAAAAATTCATTTTGTGGCTTCTGATACAATAAAATAGGACTTTTCTTGCTTCGAGATGCAGTTAATTACTTCCTCTAGTACGTAGGGAAAGCACTAGTTCGAATTGACGTATTGTAATTCTTTTTTAGTTTTTTTCACATCAAGCCTCAAAGATATTTTCAAACTTTTCTCAAAAATTGCTCCACATTTTTTATTCAAGTTTCTTGTAAGAATAAAATGAATTATAATTACAAGGCAGGCATAGGTCTGATTACTGCTGTTACCCTTTTTTTCACAAAAATACAAAATGTTGACATTTTTTAATTCCATCGTGTTACATTATTGAAGATAAATAATGTTCCTTGAAATAAAATTTCTTCTACGTAACGATTGTTTTCAATTAATGTCATGAACATTGTTTAAATATTAGAAGTTTTGTCGCCATTTTGAGTGAAATATGGGCGATGTAAAAAACAAGCTTTTGTGAAAAAGTGCTCCCATTTTTATGCTGTTTGTGGTAGTTCTAAATACACTGAATAGCAAGATATATGCGCCGTTTTCATGTATTTTTTTCATGTTTTATCAAAAATTCCCTAGATGTAATATTTTAAAAATATATCTTACTTGTAAAGTTTCCATTAATCTTAAATGTGTATTTCATTTCTAAAATATATTTGTTATCACAAAAACTTCAAATTATTTCTCATAATGTTTTTTCTAAACTCCACAAGCTTTTTAGTGTACTGGAACTTAAAATGATGCACGAAAACGTTCGAAAGAAATTTTCTAACAAAAAGACTACTACATTTTTCTTGAAAATCTCCATATTAGAAAGAATTCAATTCTCGACGATAATTCAAATCATATTTCGATCAACATATTTGGATCCCGAAAAATAAATTTTAAATCTACTGAAAAAAGTAGATGATTTTTAATCAATCACAGTACACAAATGTTCTCTCAACATTGATTTTATAACATATTGTAGAAAGCTTGAAAAGATTAAGTAAAATGTGCCTTTTCGTGACATGAAACACTTGCAATTTGGCGGGTGGAATACTTAGAAACTGGTTACCATGGTAAGAATTTCAACTAAACAATATGTTTATTACACAAGTACAAATGTTTCAGAAATTCAGTGTAGTGATAAAGAGGTTTAAGTGCATTCTTTGAATGAATAATAAAGTATGGTATATTTGTCCTTTTAATACTCACATAATTACTGTCTTTCAGAGGGATTATTTCAAATTGCTTTTTAGTTTGAAATGGGTTTGTGTTGTGATAAGATATTTGCTACAGTTCCATTAATGTATGCAGAATAGTTTTAAAATTAACGGTAACCTAAATATGTGGGTTTTTATAAGCAATGCCTATCTTCAGAAACAATTTCATGGATTTTAAAATGTGAGGGAAGCAGATATATGAAATATGACAGATGAAGCAAAAAGAACACTTTAGTAAGCCACCTTTCCATAATTTGTAATATCAGTGAGTTCGTCATTGAAAAGGAGAAATTATTAATTATAAATTTTAATTAATATAGTGCGCGCGTGTGTGTGTGTATGTGTGTGTGTGTATTTCTTGAAAACAGCATTTTGTTCCACTTATATGTAGCCTATATACTTTAAAAAATTGTTGTTTTTTTTCCTTCGGTCTTTCTGTTAGTGAACAACTCAAGCTTGCACCTAATATATACATAGGATGTAATACATAGGATTTTCCTGAAGTCAATATCTCTAATTGTTGTGGCTCAATAAAACCCCGCAAATTTGAAATTAGTGTTAAAATTTCAGGGTACTTTGCATAAATATTGTGAACGTTCTCCTGCAACAACTATTAAATACTGACTTTTTAAGTCCTATCTATTTTTGAAAATTAAGTCTTTAAATTATGTAATGCACGGTTTTTCTAGATATATATGTAATTTTTGCGTAAGATTCAAGGAAATTGTTGCAAATAAAGTTAGTGGTGCTACAGAATGGCACATATTTTCCCGTAGTAGTTTTGTATTTCCTTTGTTCTCTGGAAGCTAAATTTTGGCTTTTGAGGGAGATTCCACATATTTGTGTTATAAAAGTAGACAGGCCTAATGATAATGAAGTAGGCCTATTGAGTGTCAGTGAACATGATGACATTAAGTGCCCTCTTTCTTTATAAGAAATGTCCTCTTTTTTCTATAAAGAAAGTATGGTAACCCTCATTGTATAGAGAACATTACTAAAGGATCACAAGGGCCCAAGGGATACTATGGGCAAGTATTTACGGAAGAGTGCCGAGATAGACCTTCGCGATATTTAGGGAGCGGGAAGGTACTCCACTGGGAATGTTCTCACAGGAGCGATAAAGAGGATCTGGTAGGCGTTTAAGTGTCGATAGATAAGAACTGAAAGAACTGCGTTTCATACAGCCATAAACATCGCTCAAATGATGAGAAGAAATTTTTAGAATTTCAAATTGCCATGTCGCGGCATTGCCATTCTTGTGTTGCAATCTCATAAATCGTGAAAGCAATGAAGCGCCGGAAATTCCAAATCTCAATTTCGATGACTTGCAAAAATTATGCTACATAAAAAAAAGTACATGATCTTATTTAAGTCGCTTATTTTAAAGAATAAATTTCATTGAATAGAAAATCTCACATTGCTGAAAATTGCTCGATTTTCTTTCAAACTCTGGGCACATTGCAAGTTAGATTTTATAGATGACGATGATAATGAGAATAATAATAAATAATTAATAATAATAATAATAATAATAATAATAATAATAATAATAATAATAATAATAATAATAATAATAATAATAATAATAATAATAATAATAATAATAATAATAATGGCATAGGGAATTGGCGACCCCTTTGCCCGCAGTACACAGTAGGGGCCGTGCAATCAGCCAGGTTTCCCATCCCTTCAAAGGGCGCTGCCAACCGTCCTAACCTACACATCCTCTCTTTAATATTCCGCCCTTACTCTTCCAGCGGGAGTAAATGGGTGGATCGAGTAGCTCACTTTCTTCCGTTACCGAAACCTCAGCCGTTTTCCTTCTGAAAACGTTTCTTATTTTCCTTTCCCATATTTACCCTCGTCTCCCAAAGTCCAACCCTACGTCTTCTCAAGCCACGAGGGAGTCGGGCTATATCGATTGTAAACGGCAAACAGGACAATGGCAAATTCCCATAGAATTATAGCGACAAGTTCAAAAAGTCGTAAGGCCTCGGAACATGAGCCGCTGCCTGGGGAGCGCCAGGGCGTGTGTAGAGTCTGCGATGTACACGACAGCATGCGATCTGAGTTGTATGGATTAGACAGAGTTGATTAGGCGAACCTCTGTCACTCAAAGAGCTACAGCCCAACATTTACCAGAACACAAATCAGCTATACAAGAAGGACTCTGCGAAGCCCGAAAACTGTCGCCAGTCACGTGTCTATCGGTATTATATAAGTCGTTCCCTTTTTAGTAAATGAAGAAATGTACAAACACTGCGGTTGCTTCACTCTTCTACGCCATATTACATTGTCCAGCCCCTTTGTTAGAAACAAAGAACCATGTGCTGTACTGGGACCGATTTGATATCATGCACAAAACTGGATTGTAACAGACCTGACAACCTCCTCATTCATAAAACCTATAAATTAGTCTCTATAATTAATATTGTAGTTTCTCTGACCCATAATATCAGGAAAACTGAAGAGAAGATCAGGAAGTACGAGAAGCTGGCAATGCAATTGAAACAGATATAACGGTTGGAGAAAGTTCATATTTGTGCCTTGGTGATCCCATCGAAAGGAGTGAGGTCAAAAAATTTTAAAAATAATTTGAGATTTTCAATTTCATAAGAGTAACCAAAGACAGATTCCTTTTGTCCAATTTGACCGAGAAATAAAATCAAAGGTAGTAATAATAATAATAATAATAATAATAATAATAATAATAATAATAAGTCTCCCAAAGTCCAGCCCTACGTCCGAGCAATTGAGAACTTAGCCACGTGGGAGACGGGCAACGTCAGAAAATTTGGCGGCAAACAGGGCGATGGCACACCCATAGAGATATGGAGGAACGGAATATGCATCGTAAGGCCTCGGAAAAGCAGCCGCTGCCTGGGGAGCGCCGGGGCACCTTCGGAGCCACCGCTGGAGGTGACAGCATGCGAGCCGGTGGTGAACAGGAGCTGAACAGGCGGGCCCTGATCGGGGATAACCCCGAATATACTACAGCCGAACATAGCAGCACCCATCCATCTCCACTTATTGCTGCACCTGCCGCAAGTGCTTCCCAGAGAAGCAATCTATTGCTTCCAGAGACCACTGCCGCAGGCAGGCAACGCAGAAGGATGAAGTGGACTATAGAAATAAATACCTTCATCATGCGTGAATACTACACCATTACCAAAATGGAGACTGACACTACGGCATACCGACAAAAGTTACATCAAAGATTTCTTCACCGTTTCCCTGATTCTGAAGTTAGTGAGCAAAGAATAGCGGACCAGCGTCGAGCAATTGTTCAGAAAAATCTCCTCTCTGCCCCAGTTTTGGAAGCAATCAAGGAAGAAGTGAGAAACATGCTTAACTCCTCAGAACCTAGTAATCTGAGGGCAGTGGAGATATCAGCTGTGCAAACTCACGATGACAATGGAACAAGCATGTCAGAAAGTATGGATGATAAGAGTAGAGAAGAGGTGCAAATTCGCAATGAATTTGCAGTCGCACTTGCGGAATTTGAAGGAACTGACCCACTGAACCGCTATCTCATTCCCAGACAAAATTGCTCGAAGAAATTAGCAAGAGCAATCAGCGTCTTGAATGAGAAAGTACTGCCACAACATCTACAACAAAGACCATCTTTCGAAGAAGTACTCACAGCAATTTATTGTGCTGCGGTTGTGGCTTCAAGATGTAACGGTTCCAAGCTTTTCAGTCGCGTAGCAACTGCCCACAATGATCGAAGTGAAAAAAGAATGCCACCTTGGGAAAGACGGCTGGTGAATCGTATAGAAAGCACTAGGAGAGATATTGGGAGACTCACACAATTTAAAAATGGAAATACCTCAGAAAAACTGAGAAGAAAGGTGAATAACATCCTTATCAATACAAAAATACATACGAAGCACGAGCCCTTGAATTCAACAATAACAGAACATCTTGACACCCTACGACAAAAGCTTTTACAAAACGCCTTCGACGCTACAGGAATTGCACTACGAGGAAGCAACAGAATTCTCTTTTTAACAGAAACCAGAAAGCATTCTACAGGAATATGTCAAAGGGCAAAGGGCTTGTAAAGGATATGGAAGAGTCAAATCTTCCCTCAAAGGCACAAATAGAGGACTTTTGGAAGCCTATCTGGTCATCTGCTGTGTCCCACAACCCAGATAGGACGTGGATTGAAATGGAATATGACAGACACCGAGATATTCCTCTAATGGGTGAACCAATCATCACCGTAGAAATTGTCCAAGCAGCTTTGAACAAAGCACATAACTGGTAGGCACCAGGCAGTGATGGCCTCCACAGTTATTGGCTCAAAAAATTTACCAGCACTCACCATCATATAGCTAATATAATTCAATATTTTCTTCACAATCCAGAAAATCTACCTTACTTCCTCACTGAAGGTAGAACATTTTTGTTACCAAAGGAGGGTGACACTAAAGACCCCTCGAAGTACAGGCCTATAACCTGCCTTCAAACTTTCTACAAACTCATAACATTTGTGTTTCACAAATGATGATGACACACATTGAGGAACAGAACATCTTAGCAAATGAACAGAAAGGATGTAGACCTGGATCTCAGGGATGCAAGGAGCAACTCATTATAGACTCTGTAATTATGGGGCAAGTGCTTGAAAAACAAAGAAACTTGTACGCATGCTACATAGATTACGCTAAAGCATTCGACACCGTGCCCCATTCTTGGCTCCTTCAATGTTTGGATGTATACAAGGTGACTCTTTAAGCCCTTTATTGTTCTGTTTAGCCTTGAATCCCCTCTCTACTCTACTTAATTCATCTAATTATGGAATCGCTCTTAAAAAGGGGAACTCAACTCTTCTTCGTGTCTCACATCTCCTTCACATGGATGACCTGAAGCTCTATGCAGACACAGAGTCATATGCGGTAACTAATAAACGTGACGGAGAAGTTCACTGACGACATTAAGATGAAATTCGGTTTGGATAAGTGCAGGAGAGTGAATATCATTCGGGGTCATATGCAAGTTATAAATTTGGAAACTGATAATGAACCAAAGATTACCTTCATGGAACCCCATGAAACTTACAAATACTTGGGTTTCCAACAGTCACTCCGAATCAAACACACTGTTACTAAGAACATACTAACAACTGAAGTGTGTAAACGATTGCATGGACTCTTAAAAACTCAACTCTCTGCTAGAAACCTTTTGCAGGCCATCAATTCATTTGTTATTCCAGTGCTGACATACTCCTTTGGCGTTATTAAATGGAGCAATACCGACCTCGACAACCTCCAGAGGACAATTCGAACCGCTATGACTCAACACCGAAAACATCATCCCCATTCAAGTACTGAGCGTTTTACCCTTCCAAGGTCGCAAGGAGGGCGAGGTATTGTAGATCTCATAAATCTACACAGCTCTCAAATTGCTTCACTCAGAAGATACTTCTTGGAACATTGTGGGAGAGTTCAGCAAGCAGTGAGCGCAGTTGATAATAACTATAGTCCTCTGAACTTGAAAAAGCTTGATCCGCCTGTTCAACCAATCATTGAAACGGAAGAGAAGATAACCTTATGGAAAGCGAAGGCACTGCATGGAAGGTACCCTCACGAGCTGAGTAAACCAGAAGTCGACATCTCTGCGTCGCACGCATGGCTCCAGCACGGGGATCTCTTTCCGGACACAGAAGCCTTCATGATAGCTATCCAGGACCAAGTTGAACACATTGAACTACAGAAAACACATTCTGAGAGATTCTACCATTCATTCCGACTCGTGTAGAAGATGTGAGGCTGCAAGCGAAACTATCCAACACGTAACAAGTGGATGTAGCAGCCACGCACAGGTGGAATACAAAAGGAGGCATGATGAAGTGGCGAAGCAGGTACACCAATTATTGGCATTGAGAACAGGCTTACTCGCCACTTCCGTGCCGTATTATAAATATGTGCCTCAGAATGTGCTTGAAAGTAGTGAGTACACACTCTTCTGGGATCGTTCCATTATCACTGATAGACATGTCGGCGGGAATAGACCCGATATAACGTACATTGATAGAAACCAACAACAGGTTTTCCTTATCGATATATCAATATCCAATACCCACAACATATCGGGAAAATATCAAGAGAAGATCCAGAAGTACGCCGATCTCGCCTATGAAGTCGCAACTCAGTGGAACTTCAGTAAAGTGACAACTGTGCCTATAATAATATCAGCTACAGGAGTGATCCCGAAAATGACACTTCGGGCACTGGAGTGCCTTCACTTGGATACCAGGAATGTATATAACATGCAAAAGACAGTAATTTTGAATACATGCCGTATTGTCAGAAGCCATCTGAACCTTCAGTAAAGCAACCACACACCTGTTCATCATACCTGTGTGTGGTTGACATACCGACCAGTAGATACTGCGAATAATGTAAGATAATAATAATAATTATAATAATAATAGAAATCATTAGAAGGCAAATATGAATACATAAAATTGTTATTTCTATAAGTCGCATAAAAAGATAAAATATGGCAATTATTAAAGTGATACATGTTTTCAAACATTGTTTTTCTACCATCTTTGAGGGAAAAACCATTCACGAAGAATTTTTTTAGAAAATAAATCCATATTTTCCAAAAGTATATTCACGTCGGGTCACTAAAACAAACAACATTGTTATATCAATGTGCATATGTCAACAACAACCTTGCCTTTGCAAATTTCTGTTAAACCTAAACTTCCCGAAATTGAGGATGTGGTCGACCACATTCTCGCTCAGTACGAGATCTGGATCGATTTTTTTTTCTTTTTGACTTCTTATCGTCAAATTACCGCGCTTTCAGTGTTTAGTGGTTGTTAACATGGAGACTACCACTTCCTAGATAGCGTATCACGAAGCAGGAAAGGCGTGCAGATAAGGCGAAGCCCGCACGTTGTCCGTTGCCTGTACTATGCTATGAAAGCGCATGCGTCCTACGCAAAACGTTGTTATTATGTTCTGTCAGCCAAGAAAAAACCTCGGATTGGTGACACGCCCTTTTAGTATCTCATTGACTCCATTATCTTTTTTCTTCGTTTGGTCTTCATTTCAGCACTTCCCTCCATAATCGAAGAGTATTTTATTATTTGTTTCTTTTTGGTTTTTTATTGTTTTAACCTTCAAAAACTCATCCATAACACCAAATAGCTGATCTAATTAGCAGCCGTTTCCATTCCCATCGTTTGAGCTCCTCGACCCCACTCAACCTGTCACCGAGTCTACTCCACCGCACCGCACGCTCTGCGCACTGTGTTCGTCCGCCCTCTCCAAACCGAACTCCCTCCCCGCACTGCACGCTCTGTCCTCTCTGCCCACCCGGCACCGATCGCAGGCAACGCCTACCAGAAATTCCCAACTACAAAGCACGGCAGTGTCTCTGAATTGAGTGAAAGTATTGGAAACTCTGTACATAAAAATGGATGTTGATATATACCAGGACAGTGAACTCCGGCACTACCGATCTCCATGAACGTTGGACAGTGAGAGATGGTTCAGGGGCATTAACTGATGTCACTGCAGTCTCAACGACCGGGAGGTCCTAGGTTCGAGGCCCGATGGTGGCAGGATTTGCGACACTATCTTGTCAGGTAGGTCGAATTCAGTCGCTGTCTGGAGGAGAATTCTAGTGGCCGGCTGCTCTGGTCAGTAGTTTTCCGTGGTTTCTCTGATCAACACCAGGCGAATCCCGGGGCAGTACCCTTGCACCTTACGTGCACATACTTACACTTATGTGCATTTCACTACCACAAGTGCCGGGAGACCGGTCGGGAACTTAGAGCTAGTTCCGGCTGGAACGGTGCCTCACTGGTGGAAGATTCCTGATTGGGGTAAACCGCGCTAACCGACGGTAGGTCGGCGCCAGATCTCACCATCCAGCGGGGAAAAATCAACGTCCCTTCCCGAAGAGAAAATATGCACTACACTTGAAAGAATAATGACCTTAGGAGTTAACGCGCGCTGAATCATCCAGCAATCAACCAATCAACAACAAAGTGAACAAAATAAAATGAATGCCATCTCCTTGAAGACCATCCTTGGACAAAGTGGCAAATACATGGTGAACAATTTTAGGACTGCAATATAAGTTCTTCATGAGACGTAGTTTAACGTTCACGTTTTCTTAGTTTTACTTCCATTTTAAAAAATGAAACAAAGGAAATAAGAAAAGTTTAGTGGGTGTGGTAGGGGGAAGATGTATCATATATTTGTTTCAAAGAGATATTTGCTTTCAATTCAGATTTCCTGTTCGTAACGCCATGAGCTATTGTCGGTTAAAATAGGGAACATTTACAGGTAGGTGAATTTGCGTTTTATTTTACATCGTAATTCTGTCTCACTTTATTCACATTCGCCCTGGTAAAAGTTTCATTTGCCGTCACTGGTATATCAGACAGGTCGTATTTGACATTCTTCTGCGTTTGGTTCATTTACATGACAACGTTACGCTAATTGCATCATAACATACAAATAAAATTATATAAAAATATTCGTCTTGCGTCAAACACATGCCAATGAACATCTTAAAAATAATTTATCTATTACAACTAACAACAAAATGTTATTAATTTAAACAGAGTCTTATATTGTAATAAGAATCATTTACACAATAAATGCTTTCAAATGTTTTCGCAAGAAAACAAACTTGATGTTAATGATGTAGAACGATGGTGGCGTCGTAATTCCTCAATTTTTGTTTCATATTTTGAAAGTTGTATATATACTTTAATTGGTTTTTGAACAGTGATACTCCAATATTTCTGTTCAAAACAGTATTTAACTCTAATTTTTGCTTAACCTACCGTTTGTTGACGTGTGAGCGTCACGTTCATCTTTCATTTCAAATGTTCCTTTTACAAGTTATAATTAAAATATATTCTTGAAACTCATTGTAGCTTCCAAGAAACGTAATAAAAAAACAACAGTGAAATACCCCGAACACCTGCTTAATCATCAGCCGGCGAACAATTCTTTTAGATGCATCTGCGTGAAAATCAGCGCCCCCTCCACCACCCGCGTTGACAATTTATTCTCATACAAATTCTTACATTTATTTATTACTATTTTAAATAATTGTAATTTTCAGTTTAAACTCATCAGCATTTATATACATAAAAGAATATTCCATATGTATTTTTTTTAATTTGTGAAACTGAATAACTTTTCTTGAGATTATCCTCCGTATTTGCTCCCCATTTTATTTCTAAAATAAGAAATAATACTATCATGTACTACACAGCCGCTTGTGGACGGCTCTCAGGCTAAAAATATGCTTTATAAAATATGACCTTGAAAATTTAATTTTACTTTAAATGTTACTGTGTCACAAATCACAGTAATACTGCATAAGTTTAAATAGAATGAGAGCGTAAGTGATTCAGCGCCTCAGACATTCGTTGTAGTTTTCCTGCCAAGGTAGTAGAGGTATAGTAGATGTGACATTTTTATATTTAATGTTTCATTAAATTTCGATTTTTTAAGCTGAACACTGCATCTGATAGTACAGTTTGGTAGTTTCGGCGCTCCATTCGGTTAAACAGTTTGAGGGGCGGAGGTTAGAAGAGCTCTTGCTCGTATCTGTGCGACTTTGTGCAGGAAGTCGGCGCCCCGCGCGCGCTCGAGCAATCGCAAGCTTCGGAACCGCAGAAGAAGGATTAAATATATTTGGTCGCGATGTCAACTAGAGTGGTACTTACACTATGTGAACAAAAGTATCCGGACACATGGCTGATAATGGCTTACTAGTTCGTGGCGCCATCCATCGGTAATGCTGAAATTCAATAGTGCTGGCCCATCCTTAGCCTTGATGACAGCTTCCACTGTCGCAGGCATACTTTCAATGAGGTGCTGGAAGGTTTATTGGGGAATGGCATCCCATTCTTCATGGAGTGCCGCACTGAGCAGAGGTATTGTAGGTCGGTGAGGCCTTGCACGAAGTCGGCGTTCCAAAACATCCCAAAGGTGATCGATAGGATTCAAATGAGGACCTTGTGCTGGCCAGTCCATTACAGGGATGTTGTTGTGGTGAAACAACTCCGCCACAGGCCGTGCAGTATGAACAGGTGCTCGATCGTGTCGAAAGATGCAATCGCTATCCCCGAATTGCTCTTCAACAGTGGGAAGCAAGGTGTTTAAAACGTGCACCTAGACTTGTGTCATGATAGCACAAGGGGTACAAGCCCCATCCATGAAAAACACGACTATACCATTACACCATTTTCGACGTGTCCGGATTCATTTGATCACATAGTGTAGATGTGATTGGGGATGTGTCTGGAGATGTGGGAAAAACCTAAAGGAATTGAATTGCACATGCACTGTCAGGTTCAACTAAATCCAATTTTACAACGAATTAGTAAAATAAAACAAATACAGGTTCATAACGAAAAACCCATGCCGTAGTATAAAGTTATTTTGTAAAAACAAATATTTGAGGAATGGGTATAATAAAGGTGACGACAACCTTGAACAATAAGTCCGAGCTCCCCACTCCTGTAGCAGAAGATTGGAAGATGCCCATACGGGCAAGCTGCACCAACAAAAGTGCGATTTCTGGGAACAATGGAGGTAATCTTCAATACACAAGTTGCTGGTTTCCGAAAAGACAATTTATAGAAACTATATAAAATTTAAGAATATCTGATGGAGAAATATGTACATTTATTTCCTTCATGATACATGGTAAGGGAAACGATCGCAAATAGCCCAACATTTTATCTGGCGGCCCCCCACGGGCTCTTTAAAATCGCATCGCGGTCCCATAGAAAACAGCGATTTGAGAACCCATTATTGATAATAAAATAAAGTTTGAAATAAAAATTAACATCTAAATTAAATGTCAAAGAAATTAAATTGTTTCAAATATTCGTTATTATAAATTATGAATACGGCGGTTTGAATGAAACCCATCATTTTTATGAGTTACCCCTAGTTTAACACAAACGCGGAGTGAATATTTATCGCAAGTTCCAGATGCACTATTGCTGGTCTGTAAAGCACTTCGCACTTTCACTGACCTCGGGAGCCGAGTGAGAACCACTCGAGTTGGGGTGATACCCATTCTAAGAGTGGGGACCACCAATGAGAATGCCCAATTCGAAGCGTAGAGCGTAAATTGAAATAACAATCGGCGATTGATAGATTGATTAGTGATTCCGGACGCGTCAACTGCTAAGATCACTAGTCCCGTAAGTGTGGAGCGTGTTTTTGCCCCGGAAGTAGCTGTAATCTTCCCCATTGGATGGTGAGATACGAACCCACTATCAGCTAGCGAGGTATTCCCCAACCAGGTATTTCCCACCAGTTAGACACCAGCCCAGCAGGGACAAGCACTAAGTTCCTTACAGGTCTCCCGATATGTGTGTGCAAGAAGTTGTGTGTAAGTAAGGACGTGCGGTCCGTGACTTGTTTGTTAGGGTAATACTGCGGCATTCGCCTGGTATTGATCGGAGAAACCACGGAAAATTACTGATCAGACTATTCGGCCACTACAATCTTCTTAAGAAGAGACATAACTCGACCAAATTAGACAAAATTGGATATTCTTCCTCGTTTAGTTTTCTAAATAATTAACGTTAAACTTTGGACTATGCTCTTGTGCTCCTGTATCACGGGCCATATCAAGTGAGCGAGTGACTTCACCTTGCGTTAGGGCTCTCATTTCTCTATAAAACGCATTTATTAATGCTATCCGCTAAACCCGAGAAGATAGCGCAAGGTAAAAAGCGCGCGAAGTCAATTCATCTCAGTTCGTTCCTTGGCAAACAATCTATGGGGAGACATTACGACCTTTCCATTTCCAGCAGGTGCAGCATTTGCGCAGTGCAGACTTACAACGTCATGGCTGGAGGCATTTCCTGTGCAAATGCAAGGAAAACCAACCATTCTTTTGCAGATGAGAGGTTTTTTAAAAGAACTGGAACAATTAATGACCATTGTTTGCATGTGTGGATCGAGAAAAGTCACATGTTGCAGGCAGCGTAGCTCACCAAGCATGATTCTACGTAATTGTATGGTTTTACATACAATTACCGAGATGGATGGGGACGAATTTATCATATGTCCTCACTTCTTACCCTTGTCAAGAGAAGTTCAGTATCAGAGTTTTATAAATCAGTCATTCCCTACACTTGTGGAGTTGGATTCGAATGCGTTGAATGCGACGACACAGATGTGGTAGCAGCATGATGGCACAGACCTATATAATTCCTGTACGTAGGTATGCAACTTCCAGATAGGTGGATCGGATGAGGATGCCCAATGGTACGACTCCCTTGGTTTCCGTATTTGAATCGCTGCACTTTGTTTATCGGGGTTAATGGAATTTCCTGTTTATGCTATCGACGTCGTGGATCGTGGCATTGAAAACGTGACGGCAGGCAGGCTTCTTGGGCATTGAAATCGTGGAGGCAGGAATAAACGGACAACCCGGCAGAGTTGTGCGCTTCACGCAGACCGTGTGACATATACGCCTCTCTTGCGTTCGCGAAAGAGGAGGTCATTTTTAACACTTGTAGAGCCCCAGTTACACGAGGTGGAAATGAGAAATTGTGATTGTATACGCAGATAATAATAAAGTATCCTAAATTACACTTAACGAATAGTTTTTTCTCTCTTCTTTCATATTCATTTGATATGTAGGTAACAATAGCAACAGGGAACAATATTTAATGTAATATTTGGGCTATCTTTATCCAAAAGATGATCAATGACAACAACAAAATTCAAAACTTTGAATAGTGTTCACACTATTATCTTTTGCACGTATGAATACCTTAGTGTACTCTATCACATGTTTATCCATATGAGCATCGAGGACTGAATCACCCAGAATATGTATATATTTTCCTTTTTTATTCCCATAAATTCCGTTCCCTAACAATGTGTGTGTGTGTGTGTGTGTGTGTGTGTGTGTGTGTGCGCGTCGCGGTGCGAGTGGTGGGGCGAAGCGTGTGCGCAGGCGGCGTGTGGTGTGGGTGCAGGTGGCGCTGATGCGGAAGGCCGACCGGGAGGTGATCTGCGGAGGCATGGTGTTCGACGAGCGCCACGTGCTCACCGCCGCCCACTGCATCGACGACAGGTGCGACCTCACCTCCTCCCAGCCCCTCCTAGCCGTAGCACAGTCACGTATAAAACGGATTTGGGCGAGAATAGTTATTGATGGTGCGAGTTGTAAAAGTGGCTTTTTATTTTGCGACGAGGAAATGTTGGGACAAGACGTCGATAAAACGAGTAGCGCGATCACATGGCCAAAATGAAATCACTTTTGTCGCATGTGTCATTCACGATTTTTTTTAAATAGAGTTACTGACTTACAATGTAGCTGAATGAGGTCAATCGTAAGTATTTTTTTCTTTCTTTCTTGCATTCACATTTTTAGCTCAAGTGATTCAAATTTAACTTTTATTAAGCTATTCTTGCCTTGAAAGTACCGCTTTTACTAGTGGCTGTCTAAAAGACATTTTGACATTTTGGAAGAAAAGTCGGTAAGAAACACCAGTTTCTGAACGGTGCAAAGTAATTTCCAAAATGTGATGAATATTCGTCTATCAAGTTGGTTACCATGAGTCCCTACAAATTGGAGACAAATCGTTTAATAGTTAATAATTTATAAATGTATGTAAATATATAAAGGTAGAGAAACAGCTCTTAAATCATTATCATTAAGTTTCTGTAAATGTTAAAAATGTTCGGATGTGATAATCAAAGTCACACTTTTCAAAAAATTCTGAAATGACATTTTCTCAAGACCGTTCCAAATTGATTCTCTCTGGATTTCCTAAATCTTCATATCGCTAATATATCTGTATATCAGTCTGCGAAGATTAATCATAGATAAATATAACTGATAACTCAATCTAAAATTGTCTGATCTCCGCAATGTATGCAACCCGCAAGCCAACACTGGGTTTGCCACTAGGAGCCCGTACTCTTGCCAGAACGTATTTTGTGCTGACTTCTTAGCTTCTGAAATAATTAACAAAATGATATATGTAAAAAGGTTAAATGAGATCCAAAGAAAATATTTCCTGAAAAATACCTGCCACGAAATGCTTACACATGCCACGAGTTACATTGAAGAATACGTGAAATCTGAGTGGACAAACATCGCAAATGACAGGGCCTCAAAAATACTCAAATGACATGTTCTCAAGATGGTTCCTAATTGATTTTCTCAAGGTATATTTCAGAAAGTTATTACATTCTTCTACTTTTATCCCATTGTAACATCAAAACAAACACAACTCTCATTACATTACTCAACTCAAATTTTTACGTCAAAAACACACACTTCATCGTTATTTTTTATTTTCCGGTATAAGTACGTGTACACTGAGTAATATACATAGTATAATAAAAGTTATGTAATGCTGCCGAAAATCGATATCAAGATTCTAACGGAAATACACGTATTGGGGTCCCCTGATACCAAAGTGTTTTTTTGTTGTTGTTTTTTTGTCTTTAAAATGAATGGGTTACTTTACACGTAACCCCCGAACATTTTCAAAATTTTCTCAAAAATCGCTCCAAATATTTCTTTAAATTTCTTGTAAGAAAAGGGTGAAATATTCTTATCAAGGCGGCATAGCTACAATTTTCACTAATAACTCAAAATTTTCGAAAATTGGAATTTTTAAAATTTTTTTTCGGCGTCTTATTACAACTACAATATAGAAGATAAACATATTTGTCTCAAATAAAATTTGTTCTTCATAGTTAGTTCTTTCATTAAGGTCATGCCTTTCATTAAGGTAATGCAATGTCTTTTTTTTAAACTTGGCAGTTTTTGAGCAATATTCCGAGCAAGCTTTTTGTAATTTTTAAAAAATTACAAAAACAACATTTTCTTAAAAACGGCTTCAAAATTGTTTTTTCAACCTTTCGTAGAGCTATTGCAAAATTCACTCTATAAGATGACATAAACCCCTAGTTGCAGTATTCTTGTTTTTTCAAAATTTACAATTTAAAATTAACAAAAATGTATTTTTACTTGAATCGCATATATTTACATTAGCGTCAATTTGTTTACATTATTATATTTATGAGAACCTATGCTTTACATAATGTCAAATAAAGTGACTCGAAAACTCAACCATTTCCTGTGAAAACTTATTCAAAATTCCGCATATTCAGAAATGCTCAAAGGCAATTTTCTCAAACATGGATGCAAATTGTTTCTTAAAACATTTCGAAAGGATAATGCTAATTGCACTCTTTAATATGACAAAGTTCATTACGGGATATTTTTTGGTTTATCAAAAATTACACAAATGTATTTTAAGATCTTTCACGCCAGTGATATGCACATTTCAAGCAATTTGTAAACCCTATTGTATTTGTGAGTTGAAGTGTTTCAAATGACTTCTAATGAAGTTTTTTGAAAATTCAATTTTTTTGTTAAAAGTGCTTCAATTTTGATTTTACTGTAGCTCTCTCCCTCTCTCTTTCTCCCTCCCTCCCTCGCTCGCTCCCTCCCTCTCTCTCGCTATCTCTCTCTCGCTATCTCTCTCTCGCTATCTCTCTCTCTCGCTATCTCTCTCTCGCTATCTCTCTCGCTATCTCTCTCTCGCTATCTCTCTCGCTATCTCTCTCGCTATCTCTCTCTCGCTATCTCTCTCTCTCGCTATCTCTCTCTCTCGCTATCTCTCTCTCTCGCTATCTCTCTCTCTCGCTATCTCTCTCTCTCTCGCTATCTCTCTCGCTATCTCTCTCTCGCTATCTCTCTCTCGCTATCTCTCTCGCTATCTCTCTCTCTCGCTATCTCTCTCGCTATCTCTCTCTCGCTATCTCTCTCTCGCTATCTCTCTCTCGCTATCTCTCTCTCGCTATCTCTCTCTCGCTATCTCTCTCTCGCTATCTCTCTCTCGCTATCTCTCGCTATCTCTCTCTCTCGCTATCTCTCTCTCTCGCTATCTCTCTCTCTCGCTATCTCTCTCTCTCGCTATCTCTCTCTCGCTATCTCTCTCGCTATCTCGCTATCTCTCTCCCTCTCTCGCTATTTCTCGCCCTCTCTCCCGCTCGCTCTCTCGCTCGCTCTCTCGCTCCCTCTCTCGCTCGCTCCCTCCCTCTCTCCTGCGCTGAATTGTTTCGACACAAAAACTATTATTGCAAGTTCCTGGCGCCGAAAAAGTTGATAAATACTGTTCCTATTTATAGTATATTACTTCCCGTAACAAGTGGTGCAGCCAGAATTCATGCTTTGTGGCTCCTCAATACCGAAAAATCGATTAACGCGCAGAACGTCTTCTGTTTGTCTGTCTGACGGTCAGTTCGTCTAAGGCCAACGCCAGCGTCTAAACGGTTCAGCCGATGTTCTCCAAAATTGATATTCTGGGATTGATCTCCTCGAACTCTAGGTTTTGGGAGTTTCATATGGATATTTTTATTTTTGAGTGTACGTTATATAAAGATTCAATTACATTTTCAAAATTTTGCCAAAAATGTCTTCAATTTTTATTTTATTTTGTCCTTGGATAGAGCAAAGAACGGTAAAGAGAATGGTGCGTATCCCATACTCGCTAAACCTACAATATTCAAATTAGAGGTTTTTAAAGAAAGATCGTTTAAATGAGGTCATATTCAATTTTTCGAAAATATGATAAGTTAACGTGTAATATTGCGCAAAATAAAGAATTTTTTTTTAATTTTTCTCAAAAAATTATTCATTTTCATTTTTACTCTAAACTTATACCTCATTTGTATTAAGAGACGCTAAAATATATGGTGCTAATTCCACTTTCGGTTAACTCTCCGAATTTTTGGAAATTGTAGAAAATTAACGTTTCAAAACTGCAAAATTGAAGATAACAAATTCCGCCTTAAAGAACATAGTTTCAAAAAATCAGCTCTTTGAACAAGGTCATGCACAATTTTTTGAAAAAAAATAGTAGATTTCGCGTGATTCGTGCGCGTGAGATTAATGAAATTTCTAAAAAATTATTTTCTCAAAAAACACAAAACATTTTTAAAATAATATGCTTGTCGTATGTAACCAAGGACGGTAAGAAAATATGGTGATAGTTCCATTTTCGGCAAATTCTCGTCTTTTTGAAAATTGCAAGAAAAGAGACTCGCAGCCTTTCTAAAGAGTACAGGTCAGGCTAACAACCAGTTAACTCGCAGGTCCCGAGTTCGAGTACCGGGGCGGAATAAAATGTTTGCTGGTTGAAAACTTTTCAGGTTTATGTAGTAGTATAATATAGCGGAACAGAAATAATGCGAGAACGTATGTGCGGTTCTAACTACCCTACTTTTATTTCTTGTGTTAAAAATGTTTCCGTTCACATATTTTTAAAATTTAAAATGCTTGTAAAATAACATTGTATATTATAACAATTTTTTTCGGGAGTGATTCTTATTTGTAACAAGCTTGCGTGGCGACTCCGACTCCGCATTTTAATATTAAAAAATATTTAGTAGTACCATGTATGAGCATAATAACAATATTTGAAACATAATATCTGGCATCGTCGGGTACATGTCGGGTAAAATACTTCTTAAAACGGTGTGATTCATTTCTACAATATTAGCTTTTATTATCGTCCATCTGATGAAACATGAAGTGATTCATGCTATGGCGAAATGGAACATTTGTACTTCACAGCATTTCATTACTGTATATGCACCCAAATCATGATTTGTTTAGTCTTCTTCTATGATATTCTAGAAAAATCCGGCCAAAAAGAGAACCGATCAAATATGGCCTCTCATTCTCCCACTGCTCCTCTCGGGACCCTTCCAGCAAAGAGCATCTTCGCGCTGCCCTAACATCGCATACACACCTACCTCGGCTTTGTACTTTTACATATTTGCCCATATTACCTCGTCTCGATGCTTTTACCATTGATCTGAGTGTTCCATTGATCTGAGTACCAATCATTCTCAAGTATACACAGATTCAAAGATTGCAGACAGAGTTACCCGTTTGGCAAAGAGTTTATAGACCTATTTGTAATACATGAAATACACGATGAATTCGGAATACCCCACTCCTCCGAACACAATTTAAGCATGCCTTAAGCGTGTTTCGTACTCATAGTCATAGATTTTGTCGTATCTTGGTTGATCTGCACCAAAACCATTTCTCACGAGTCCGCGACACTTAAATGTTTTATTTGAAAAAGTTTTACAATTAGGTAATTATTAATTTGATAAAACTAAGAAAAAATCTAAAACTAATCTACACATGTACATGCTTTCTTTAATATGACTTGCGACATTTAATCTACCTATTTGAACGACAGATACCCATCATTTCCGTAACTGTAATGCAAACAAAATTACTTTAGCATTAAATCTATGAACATAGCACTCTATAATGATCATTTTTCTCAAAATTAACTACCTCTAAAGAAAATTAATACACCTAAAGAAATATATAAAACGTAATATATACAGAACGTGTCAGTTAATACAATGAATTAGTTTATTTTCATGTAATATTTATATTCGGTTTTTGTCCACTTTCCCTGATCCATTGAGCAAATGCTGAGACGGCCCTTGTTTTGCTTCTGGACGTAAATGTAGCTTCACTATGCGCACGTTTTGTTTAACTCTTCTTTTGCTTGTAATGGTAAGAGTAGACGTAAGGGCGAGCTGCTACTTTGTTAGCAATACAGAAAAAACATACTTGCAATTCGTGTACCGACGCAAATACGTTTTCTATAACTCAGAAACGAAAATGACTATTTTTTAAAATTTATTTTTATTTATTTATATTAAACTTTTACTCATCTTTCAACTATTTATAGTTAAAATGACGGGAAGGGATTCTGGAACTCAAGGAAACGTGCGCAGATAATCTTTTCCCCCCTACGTCACATACAGTTTTTACTGTTTTTTTTTTTTTTACTGAAAAAATGTAATCTACTCTAACCTGAATAAATCTAATCTATTGAAACGGGCCCGATCGATCTAGGAACATTCATTTTGGCAAACATTCTGCGACTGTTTAGACGCCCGTGTTGTCAATGGATGGACAGAGGGATGGATGGAAAGACATTTTAATATCAGGAGACCCCAAAAATGTGTATTGCCGCTTAAACCTTAAAATCAGTTTTTCGTAATACATAACTTTCTGTCATATGTGTACTGCTTGTATATGTACGAATGCGGGAAACTAAAAATATTTCCTTCCTTGTTTTGAAGTAACACATCAGAACTATTAAATTGATGTATTTAAATAAGTTTAAAATTTGTTAATATTATACTTTTGTCATACAAACAAAAAAGTATCACGTGATGTTTTAAGTATTTTACATATTTACAACTGTATTACATGCTGTTACAAGATTAATTAAATTTGTAATAGTAGGTCACAGAAAATGGAAAGATAGTATTCTGCAAAAGGTGTGTAAGCGGAACGCAATAATTTTAAACATAATAATTTGTTTTAACACTTGAATAGAAAGCAAATAAAGAGTGTATTTTTATAATAACCGAAATGAAATAACATGTGACATTGCTTCTTGATAACTGCAGACTTGTGTGCCCAGCGATCCGGCGTCTTCATTGCGAGTGCTGGCAGGAGTAGCGAACAAGTCGGATATGCTCAACCCGCTGCGCAACGAGTTCGACATTGTCGGCGAGTACAGGCACCACCTCTACTCGAGTGGGGAGAAGAACGACATCTCGTTGCTCAGGGCAAGTGGCGCGCACCGGCGGAGCGCCCGCCTTTCCTGCACGGCTCATCCCGGCCTCGCGGCTCTTTCTCGCTTTAATTCCTCGCCACGCTACGTATTTTCGTAGTAAAGGGAAAGCATTGTATAGTGTCGCAAATATCAACAATTTTTTGATAGAAAATCTCGTGTTTTTTTATTATTTAAGGTCGCATCAACTTCTAGGTCATTAGCAGCCACTATTGCGTGTAACGGTATGGTAACTGTGAGGATGACACGATATGATGATGAAAGAGGGTGAAAGGACGAAAACAATACAACCATCCCCGATCTCGCGATCCTTCGGTCCGAGATCACTATGGCACTACTGCCTTAGCGATCTCGGCCATTCGGACCGGCAAAAACTCGTGTTGTGGAGCGCTAGAATCCAAAAAGTGGATAAAACATGTTCCATGTGTAGTAAATTACTTCCTCTAACACATTAAGTTCTACATACGAATGGGTGAAAACCAGAACGATATAAGTGATATTTTATAAACTCGGAGAAATCTGTTTATTTAAATCAATATTGCCGTAAAGCCATGGTGGTGTGTATCATCATTAAAACCACAACATTTCAATTGTTCATTAAAACTACGAAAACACATTGCCACTGAAATATAGCCTTCAATAAACACGTTTTTCTAAGAAATTATAAAATGTCACTTTTCGGTAAATTATAAATTGTCACCCATTTATATATTTTTTACTTATTTTAATATCGTCTTTTAACTACTAAGGTCATTCATTGGTTTTGAAACCGTAGAAACTACAGTCATATTCAATCATCCATGTCTCGGACTGGATTCAAATCCGCGACCGTTTAGCCAAGAGGCAACTACGGCCCTTCTCCACCTCCGCTATTCGGGTCTCGAACCCATATTTTATTTGTCCTTGATAACGAAAAAATTGGTTCACGGCAAAATGTCTGTCCATCTGTCTGTCCGTCCGTCAGTGGTGAACGCTAGAGCCTAAACTTTTCAGACGATTTTTTCCCCATAATTGAATCCCGATTTGACCGCATACAAGGTCCTACGCGTTTCAAGCGAATATTTTGATATTCGAGGATACGAAGCTCTAACATTTTTTACAAAAATTCTCCAAAAATGGCTTCAAATATTTCCATATTTACATATTTCCTTGGGTATAATAAAAGGATATTAAAAACTGGCGCAGGTATTGTTTCTGAACTCTCCGGATTTTCAAAAACTGAAAAAATTCAACTTTTTTTGACGTCTTAGTATAACTTCAAAGAAGAATGAAATTTTATTCCTTACTAACGTACCCTTTGCACTCAAATCTCTTACACACCACAAGAAAAGCAGCTTTTGAGCGAAAAATAATTATACTAAGATTTTCACCTGTGAGTAATAAAAACCATTCGTTACCATTATTTTTTTTAAATCATTGAATTTTACTTTTAATTCATGTTTTTAGAAAAATAATTTGCCTTCTAGAACTGTCTTCTGCGTATTGATTTAAATTAGCAGAGTTTGAAATTTCAGGGATGAGCGATAAAAATAGACAAATAGATTTTGAATAAGAGTAATACGAACTTTAGAGTTTAGTAGGTATGTATGATGTGGTTCCATACCAAGTGCATGAGTAATATAGGTTACGTCACAAACTTGCCACAGAAACAAGAATGTCAATTTGTACATTCGTTTGTTGCGTGGGAATCCCGCTGAGGTAGGCAGAGATACTATTTTTTCTAAGAATATCGTGAAACAAACTTGAGAACATGTGTTCTGTTTCCATCGCAGTTCCCTTTCACAATTAAATACACAGCACTTGTAGACCAAGTTAAAACGTTAAATGAATGGTTGCACTACACGCATAAGAAACAAACTTCATCTATGTCAAGCAACTATAATTATAGTATTAATAGTACTTCTAGTAGCTGCGAGAGCGAATCTTGAATTAATGATTATGCAAATAAATCTCGCGAGTTGGCAAAAACCATGGTGTACACAAAAAGTGTAATAATATGGAGGAATCTAAGCGTGACGTCACGAATAAAGACGGTCTCCGTGTATTATTGGGCAGAATTGATAAGCGCCGGACGAGGAAACATTGAATAGAATGTCTAAAAATATTTCATTCTGTCACAGTCACGGTATGGGAAACGTTTCTTTGAGGCCGTCGGCCTCTCAATTCCCGGATTTAAGGTCCCAGAACGCTTCGTTTAGGAGTTATATAACTACATTGACTTTGACAATGGGGCCGAGGACTGCGGATTGTATTTGGCGAGAATATTTAGATGCTTTCTTTTTTCAACAAAGCCTTCATATTTTAAAGTCAAAGTGCAATTCGTCACGACTCAGTGAAAATATCTTTCTTTAGAAACCTCATTTATAAAGATTGATTGCGTGTGAGACCCGCAAAAGATATTTATACTGCTGAAACTGGAGACTGGACGAAACTGAAAACTGAGACTGAGGACTGGTCCGGAGACTACGTATGGATGTTTACTCTTAAGATATCTCACATATGCCAGACACCAAATTAGCTCCCTTTGCTGATGACACAGCCTTATTCACTGCTCATTAACACCTTCTCATAGCCTAAAATCGAATACAAAATAATCTGAGAGAACTAATGTCGTGGACAGATCTTCAGAGAATAAAAATTAATCCAGAAAAATGCCAAAGCCAAAATATTCACATTTTGTAAACTAAAAACTCCCCCTAAATAAAAAATAAATTGCCATCGGATTCAATAAAATACTGGCCCAATGAGATTCCTTGGTGTACTTTTCGATAAAAGATTAACATGGAAACCCATATCTTTGCATTAGTAAATAAACCCCCAGTGGAAAATTTTAAAACTATACCCATTAATAAATAGAAAATCCTCATTAAAAATTAAATGACAGTATATATTTAAATCAATAATTTTACTCACCTTAATATATACTTGCCCTGTCCGAGGAAACGCACCACCCTCATCAATAGAGAAACTTCAGACGGTACAAAACAAATGTCTTAGAAAATTCATACAAGCGCCCGGGTTTATATCCAGTTCTCATATCCATGGAGAGCTACGTAAGAATTTGATCAAAAATCGCATCTACACAATTTCTAACTTTTTTATACTACACTCAACATTTCTCACATAAGAAATAAATTTAACCTAGGACGAAATGATGTGCATTCTTGACGAATCAAATCCCAAATCCCGAAAGAAAAGTTTTTCCCCGCGTAAGTACATGATAAAACCAAATAAAACGGTTAGCCTAATATTTAAACATGTAAAAGTTAAATAAATACTTAGCCAAGCCCAATTATTTTTCCCTTCCGCCACCCAAGTTATTCGTGTATTGCGACCTCCACCGCTAACGTGCAATTACGCACGCTTTTCGCGGTGTGAAGAAAACCGGCCCAGCTCTGCAAAGTTCCCATCCACTGTATGGTGGTCGAACCTAGCACGCCCAGGGGCGGATTAATATTTTTGCCGCCTGTAGGCACATCAAATTTGCCGCCCCCTGTTTAAAATTAATGTTACATTTTAAATTGTAACGTTTCAGTAACAATTCCTCATTAATTTGAACGTTTTAACTTTAAAAGTAACATATTTTGCACATTGTTTTCATAAATTAAATATTTTTTTTGGATTAGCTAATTTTGGATAGAAACTGTATCTTCATAGCAAGTAACGTTCAACATTATTATCGTTTCAACACTGAACCGTTAACATTAAAAGGAAACTAAAACATGACAACTAGAATTGCAACATGTTTTTTTCGTCAACGGGCCTTACTTTCAGATTCATATACTTCTGAAATCATAAGGTATACTCTAATGAAGTAGACAAATAAATAGCTTGTATTAAATATTAATATGATATTTTTAAAATAAAAATATGATTTATGCTGTTATAGTTTTTAGAAAAACTAAATTTGTTTTAGAAAATAATCAAGAAAATTTTGCGCCTTTGAAAATGTGCCGCCCTTGAAAATTTGCCGCCGTAGGCACGTGCCTACTGTGCCTATGCGTAAATCCACTTCTGAGCACGCCACACAGTGGTTTACTACATGGAAGGGTGTAGCCCTTCCATGTATGTGTTATCCCCTACAATTGCTTATGGCCCAGATTTGTACTTGACTACTAAGAAAATTGTACATCTTAAAAGAAGAGGTCTCAGGAAAATAATGAGGATGGATGAAAAAGGTTAGAATTAGAATATGAAGAGAAGATTGAAAATTCAACATAAACAATATAATTTGAAATCAATAGTAACTTTTCTATGACAGAGAAAAAAGAAACAGCTAAAAATATGCACTGACAAGGATGCATACACAAAATACTTAGATACTTAGACACAATATCCCTTCTCAAAAATAACTTACACAAGTATATACTTAAAAATAATGTAATTAATGGAGTTTGTTTTGAATCAGTTTACTAATTCTTGTTTTCAGATAGTCAAAATTATGAAAAATTACATATATACACTACGATTTTACACTGTTCAATTTACACTCAAGTTAAACTGATAAAGAATACACTTTTTTGCTTAAAAACTGAGATATTAATAGGAAAATTGCATTAACAAAAATGTACAAAATTAGTAGTTTCTACCTACACTGTTTTCGCCAACAAAAATATTGAAAGTTTCCTACAAAGATATAGAACTTCTATTTCGAATTCTCAACAGACCACAGTAGAATATTTTCTCCCTCCCCTTCTGGCCTACAAATTTTACGTTGAGCGCCGCGGGACCTTGAGAAAGCGGCGGGCTAAGTAGCAGAAATTATATTCTTCTTCTCTGGCAATTCTATCAGAAATGTTTTGAATTAGGTGACGATGGAGCGACATAATCACGTGGCAGCTTGTCCTTAGTTCTTGCACTTTCAGCGGGTACTGGCGCCTAATAAATACCGCGACTTTTTACAGAATAATAAAGAAACGTCAACTATACTTTGAGCATCGAGGAGTGCGGGTGATATGGGTGGTGAATACTCATTTGCAGAATCCTGGTTGTCCCTGGTCCGCTCCTTTTCAGGGATGACAAATATCGAGCGTGGTCCTTACCCATTTTCTCGTAGTGATAAAGTTCGGCTTTTGCTCTCACTAGCAAAATGCAAATCCGGTATTCAGCTGTCCGTAGAAATGCTAACCGGGCGTTACGGTCAGGTAGGTGGCTCGGTACTCCAGTCACAAATCACCTCCAATTGAATTTAAAATAATACCACTCCCGTCATCATGTGACGCGCTTGTTGGTAGGACGGTATACCAGATTTATAATTATTTAATCACGAAAGTTAAATCTAATACGAAAAAGGCTGTAGAAGAGAAAATGTAGTGTGAACTTAACGTAACTTCTACATGTGCTAACATCCATTACATGCGAAAACTTGAAACTTTCTTCATAGAATTTCACGAATCGTTAATTACCACGAAAAGTTATATTAATCGGAATAACTACATCTTGTGGTGAGTCTTTTCGAAACGATTTACAGGCAGATTGTAACAAATTTCCGTTCGTTCGTCTTTACTGACGACGGGAACGTCCTGTCCACGAAGCTGCTTCTAGTTAAAGTGGAGCGATCTCATCTTGGGCGCTGCGTGCAGGTCAATTCGAGGGATACGCTGATTATTCTAGTATTTTCTTCAATGTTGCGGTGTTATACACTGCATATGTCAATAGTTGTCTAATTACGGGGCGAGAGGCTAAATAATTGTCGTATGACAATACCTGATTGGTCACAGTATCTAGGTCTCATTATGTAGGTGCTTTCCACGTTATCAGGACAATTATAACACGAAAACAAATTTCCTTCTTCTGCATACACTTCCAACGCCTTTCCGTTTGGTAATGTTGCTACAAATATAGCATAAGTACTTACAACGAAATATTTTCTTGAAGTTTTTGTTGTTGTTTTTTTTTTGAATTTAAGTAATAACCATTTATTAAATGTAAAATCAAAATTTTAATTATAATTTCATCGTTATGAGATATGAAATGATGAAATAAAACGCCAATTAATCTAAACTTCGTATCATGGTTATTGCAGGTGAATGGGAACTTTTCTATAAAAGTGGTGGTATCTCGTCCCCCATTAGCAGCCCCAGAAGACCACGTACCATACACTGCGTGTGAACTTGCAGGCTGGGGAAGCACCATCCCGGTGAGTATTACAGCAAACTCTCTTTAACACGAACTCGCTGAACATGAATCTTGCCCTAACACGAACAAAACTTCGGTCCATCTAAGGGATTACAGTAATACGGTCATTTATAATAATCGGATAACACGAATTTTTATAAAACAAACTCCGAATATTTCGGTCCTTTGTAATTCGCGTTATTGATTAATTACACTAAATTTGCCCCAAAATGTTGAATAGACCAAAGAAGTATTCTCTCGTCTTCTGGTCTTCACAAACGTTGCAGGTTATTTCGATCTATTTTCACTTTCTTGCAAACTTCTACAAATAATATAGAGTTACGAAATACAGCAGGAAAAATTGTCTATTTTTTGTCATACATTAGTTTTCAGGGTCCCTAATAGCGTGGGAGTGGATTATTCTTGCTCCAATATATAGTGCAATATGTTCTCGAACACATAGTGAGATTACAATACACTTTTTGTGGAATACATCGAAAAAGTTGTATTCTGCCAACTGTCTACCCGTCCGCCTGTCTAGAAAAAATATTACCCCATGTACAGAAGAATTCCACCCAAATTAATTTTTCCCTGACCGATCTGCTTTGTGTCGTGGTCCCTCTAAATTAAAACTTATATTTTTATTTTTAGAGGTATTTTCCATGAAGTTCCAACTACGATTTCAAAATTTTCTCAAAAATGGCTCAAAATATTGTTTTTACTTGTTTGCTTGAATAAAGCAATTTTGTACCCTTATGGAAAAATATAAGTAGTTTTGATATACAGTACTTTTGACTTAAATCTAATCCATTTAAAAATAATTATCAACTTGATTTTTCAAAAATTCCTTCACCGTTTTCTTACATTTTTATCTCGAATAGAGTGACATTTTATAATTCAGTGATATCTTATTACACTGAAGAGGTGCAAGTTATCCTCTTCACGTTGACCACAATTATTCGATAAGCTCCTTTCGCCATCTAGCAGCGGCAGAACGTAACAGAGAAATGGAGTTCGGCTCAGAGGCTTCTTAAAGCATTTTTTCATTCATTGCAACTACAATATGCGACAACCGACTCGCTTTCTCGCTTCTTGCCTTAAAAATGAACTGCTTCGATCGGATTTGAAGTACCAAACTTGGGTATACGCTAACAATCCGACATAGATTCAGTTACACTATCGATGGACCCTAATGAAGTATTCATTTCCCTCAACACCTCTAAAATTTCCAAAAGTTATTTTTTCAAACTTTTTACACCTTTAATACGGAAGATAAAAAAAAATACTTTTTTGTATACGTACGTTTATACTACGTTGTTTAGAGAAAGTTACAATCTCGTTCGATTTCGAGATTTATAGGGAAATTGCGGTCTTGTATAACGAAAAAGGGTTAATTTTTTTGACGTCAGCCCGACTGTCTGTGTGCTACAACGCTAGCGCCTTAAATATTAATAGAAGTTTCCCCAAAATGCATATTCCCCGTTCGTCTGACCCGACTCCAAAGCCTTGCAATTTTTTTAAAAGAATTATTTACCCCTTTTAAAGGTTGAAAGCACTTATAAAGGTTGAATATGTCTTATTTCCTCTGTTATTTCTGAATTATCGAAAATTGCAAAAAAGTTATTCACCTTATCGTACAACTTCATAAAGATGGAAATTTATTTCTTCAAATGAACTTGTTCTTTACAATTAATTCTTTAATATCATGAACATTTTTAATATTAATCTTCTTTGCGAAATTTACGATGAGATATAGAGAATTTTAAGTACAATTTTCTCAAAACAACTTCTCACATGATACGAATGCTATTTTTATGTAATCTTTTTATGTTAAAAAACAATGCATTTTTTAATATTTCTTACGTCGTTAAGATTCACAATAGGATACTTTTGTACATTATTACATTTTTTAAGCTCAATTGATTCAATTCAAATTATTTCTTACGAATTTTCTTGAAAACGTATAAGTCAGCTGTAAAAATGAGCTCAAAATTGTGTATTTTCATAAATGCTCGAACGACATTTCTTCAAAACGAGCTCCAATGTTTTCAATCAGAAATCGCAAATAGAAGCATGTTTTATGATATTCTCAATACTTTTAAGACAGTGTTAGCCATATTTCCACCCTAATATTAGAGGACCGAAAAATGGAGAAAATATAAAAATAGCTCATGATTTTGAAAGAACACCTAATGAATATTACTTGAAATTAAACTAGACCGTTGTGTTAATTGATATGTACTGTAAATATAATTTTCTAGCATATTTTCTCAAGAGATAGTTAATATTCAGAATATTGTTCATTCCTTGGTACGATATTGATATATTTTAATACTCAATTAACTTTGTTTGCGTTGTTGCTCTGGAAGCGAATAGTGTCAAAGACCTTCAGAAATCATACAAGTTTATTGATATAAAACACATTAAAGGCATGCTTATGCATAAAAATTCAATTTCATTTATATTACTAGTCGTTTTCCACTCCCTTTGTAAAATTCTCGTATTGTCTGCACCTCGTTGCTAAATGATAGTCTTTATGTTAAAGCTTTGACCAATCGCAGAGAAGTTTACAGCTGAGAAGTAATCATTGATCATCATTCTATTAAATGTCTCTTTAGATCATGTAGATTAGTGTACTGAGACAACCCTTGGAGGTAATGACGCACATCGCACATGACCCCACATTTCTCTGAAGAAAATCAGTTACCGGAATCCCGCTTCTGAGGACTGTAGTATAAGTTACCATGCCGAGACAACCAGAGGCGGTGACGGTAAACCGCAAATGACATCCCCTATTTTCAAAAATGAGAAGAAAATCAGATCGTAACCCAATACAAGGGCTGTATCACTTATTAAGATGATAAGAAACTCTGAATTTTGATGACATTTTGTGTACTGCTCGTTTGAAGTCAGTCTGTGCTTATACTTTAATTAATGTAACCCGGGAGACCTTATAATAGCTATTATTAGTATTACTCGTGCAACTTTTCTTGAACGATGACCTTGACCCCCTCCCTTGTGCAATAAACAGGTGAAGTCAAAAGCTCGCAGCGGGCACTGATGACAACTTTCCAAGCATTAAAACTTCGTTGGAGCGAAACAGAAGCTAGTCAAAGCCAGTTGCTTTCATAGTGCAGAACCCCTGTTCAGGTTTATTGTCAATATCGAAAGAAATGGCTGAATCAGGTCCAGGTCCTTCAAGGGAGTCACCTAAAACTCCCGAAAATGTTAAGCACAAGATGCAGTTTTGACTTTCATTTCACAGACGTTGGCATTAGTTAAAATACTCTAGTGGCCGACTTTGTAACTAATACCCCCACTCCACCCGAAATCGTCAATCCATCGTTCAAGAAAAGTTGCCCGAGTAATATTAATACACTCGTAATAAGTTTACAATACTCTTTCCTTCATCACTCATAGAGTAATATCACTTCCCTTGATAAGTTTTCCAAAAGTATTGGTATTCTGTCGGAAATTTGAGCTCAAACTAACATTTTAATTATTGTGAACAGTATTGTATTGTATTATTGTAGAACTGTGGTTTTGTAAGAATATAATGTATTGGAGAACTAAATTTAAACTTGTGAATTGAATATTGAAATTAGCATGGTTGCTAATGACCATGTTAGTTGATGCGACCTAAAATGAATAAATAACAAAAATATCACTTCACACTCGTGTAGTAATATTTATCATTATATCATCGTTTCACAATACACAATTATCCTAAAGATACACCGAAAGACCTAAATAATCTTACAGACATCGAAGAGAAACGTTATTAGAAAGTCTTTGTTGTTCTGTAACAGCACTAATTAGATTTTCCTGAGTTTCTGAGAAGCTAACAAGACCCTTAACACCTCTCAAGGCTGCATAGCTTTCTTTTCATTTCGGCGCGCATTGAAAATTAGTAATATAGTTTCTGTTGATTATACGAAAAGAGAGACCATTTCTTTAATTTAATAGGACGCAACACCAAATATGGTATATTCTCTTTTAAATAGTTCACTTTCTTTTATGTGATGTTATGACAAGTTATAATTTGCTATTTGTTACTGAAACCATTTTTGACGGATGTGGCGCAAGGATGCCCAATCCTATAACGGCTGTTGCTGTAATGTCACGAAACGTGTACATTTTTCCACTTCATTACACTGTATAACTGTGTGATTCCCAGCTAGGAACTTCTAGTCACTTCCTTAAATTTTACAGCGTGAGCACGTAATTCATTATCTCTCATTCACTTATCTTTTCCGGTAGTTTGGGGAAGCAACGCGACGAAATGACGCACAAAGAAGCAACGTAATGGAAAAAGAATTCTAATCCAATTTCTTGAAATATTTTCCTCTTCCGTTCATGAATAGAGTATCAATTGTGTAATGGTCATTTCCACTTATTTTTAATCATGTATTAAGAAGATAAAAAGCTTCAATTCTGTTGTAGTTGTAGTAAGAAGCTGGAAAAAAAATTAAAAATTTGCAATTTTCGAAAAATTAGGAATTTTAAGAGAAATAAGACTTAGGTCAACGTTAAATCAAAAACGTTGGAGCTATTATTGAGAACATTTTGAGAATTTTGTTGAAGCTTTATGTAAATACTACCAAAATCAAAATATGCGTTTCAAAGACGCAGGGTGTTGAGTTCTTTTAGATCGATCGGATTTTAAAGAAAATCGTCTGAAAGCTTTAGGCGCTAGCGGTGATCACCGACAGGCAGACAGACGTCAATCAATTGCTGTCAATCAATTTTTCTTATCATGGACCCACAAAATATGGAATCTGACTACACGTGTTAGAGGAAGTATTTCCCTGCTCGTAGTATCAGGATTCATCCACTTCTTCGATACAAGGCTCCACAATATGTATTTTTTATCGAACAATCTCCAGTCTGCCACTGAAGCATTACAATAATTTATCTTTTAAGCACGAAGCAAGGCGAGAAAGTAACAACGGATAATAAAGCACTTATCAATTTTTAACGCATTCTTAAGGATTTGTAGATAAAACAGATTAGTTTGAAGTAAAAAAATCAAGTGCTCTTTGAACTTAGGAATCATTGAGTTTCATAGAGTCAATCATGCAAGCAATATCTCGTCTTTGTCTCACCATATGTATTTATTTTACTTTTTTATTTCAAACCGATTATAGTAGATGAAAATAGGGTCCAAATAAACAGAATCTTCAAAAGAAGATTACCGAATGAACGGCCTTGTAGAATGAACAAGTGGTGCTATCAAATCGCACAAATTTTCTCTTGTAAGAGAGCTTCCTTTTCCATTGAGTACGGCTTCCTTTTCCATTGAGCTTCCTTTTCCATTGAGTCGTAGCGCCCAGCTTGTCTATTTTCTCCATCTTCCCAGCTGCCTCCTATCGGTGCCTGAAAGATCTACGAGGACGTCACGCGGTACCTACACCTCTCCTGGAGATAATTCTCAGTGAAAAGTGTCCTCGCGCTCCTCAAACATCATAGTTGTTGCTTGTAGGCGCATTTCCATCTTGAACCAGTAAAGGCTGCCCCTACACTATATCGGTGTATATACTATTGTTCTGGGTGTTGGTAACCACCCAGACAGACAAAGGCAGAGAGCACAGAAATCTCGCATACTGTTACCGATCTGACTAAGAGATTCTGGAAGGATTTGGGAATCGGAATCGGAATCTAATAATAATAATAATAATAATAATAATAATAATAATAATAATAATAATAATAATAATAATAATAATTCATATCCACATATGAATAAACATGTTGTTTGAATTTTCTATTTTTTGGATTGCAACTTATTTTAATCGTTTGCGATGAGGATTTTGCTTACTTATGTGAAAGTGAATAGCTGAAGAGATCTTTAATATTTTGGAATAGAATTTTACGGATAAGATGTAGAAATGGACGGGTATTGGTGTAATGCCAATTTCATTATGTAACTGTAACATTCGGAATGTACCAAGGAGTTTTTGTGATGATGCGTAGGAATCTATTTTGAAAAAAATGGGCTTTGTTTATGTTTGTTTTGGCAGCGGCAGCCCAGACAGGAAAAGCATAGGAAAGCATGCGTCGTATCATTGCTTTATAGAGGAGAATAGCAACATGTTGGGGGATGATTTTTTGAGAATCGGATATAATTGATGGACTCTACTGGTCGCCAGCGCTATTCGGTGTTTTATATTTTGCTGCTATGTAAGGCTTTTATCGAACAGAACTCCAAGATATTTGACAGTTTCTTTTGGGAGGAAGCCAGGTGAAGTTTTGTGATTGGTATGTGAGATTTGGGAGGACGTCTGGTCTTCAAAGGGTAAATATTTTTCCCTGGCTTTTATTAGGATTTATTTCAATGTGCCATTTTTGGCCCATTGCGTGAAAGATATAGGGGAGCACCTACACAACGGAGTTTGAAAATTAGCCCTGGGTACCAGACAGAATCTAAAGCTTTAGCTACATCTAAAAAAAACTGCGGTACGCTTATGGTCATGAAATCCTTCGATGATATCTTCAGTTGGCGTATGATTTGATGATATGTGGACAAAAGGGGTTGAAATTCAAACTGATGAGGTGGTATGGCATTTACTGCGCAGAGATATGAATTTAGCCTAGCGTGTATAAATTTTTCAAATTGCTTTCCCATTATGGGTAGCAAACTAATCAAGCGATAGCTAGTTGAATAATTTTTAGCTTTCCCTGGCTTTAGAATGGGAATAATGTGGACGTGTTTCCATTTATCAGGGAAGTACGTTTGTCTCAAAGCGGCATTAAATATTGCTGTAATATGTACGATTACATTTATGGGAATGCGTATTAATAAGAACGTTGATATTAGATCATGACAATTTGATAATTTCGGGTTGCTAGTGAAAGATGGTTGAGGATTTTTGAATGTTAAATAAATTTCGAGCATTCAGGAATTGTTATTTCTGGTCGTGCAATTTCTTCTTCAATATGATTATCGTGGTGCCAATTTTGAGAAGGGTAAGAAGTAAAGGTTGATGCAAAATAATTAGCCAACATATCGCATTTATCGGAAAGAGAAGATGCTTCTCCAGTTGGAGTAACAAGGGTGGGGCGATTGGTAGGTTTGCGCAAAAGACGTCGGGTGTTATTCCACAGTGTATGATTAGATGGGTTTGTCGTTTGAGTTTGAAGATGAATCTTTTGCGCGTGGATGGACGCCAAAAGTTCTTTCACAATTTTAGTTAAAAGGTTTAAATAAGAATTTAGGAGAGGATATTGATGTATCAACCAGTGACTACGAATATATCGTTTATATTCTATCAGTTTCTTTACTACAAGTGCTATTGCTGAAAGCGAAGTGCGTTGATGGACTATGGGGGGCGTCTAATATAGTCGAGGGCATCTAATATAGTACGAGTAAGTTAGTCAATGGCGCTATCAATTTCCTGTGTAGTTCGGAGTAATGGCAGTGGGAGTAGAAGATCTGTAACTAGCATCTGATAATATGGCTAGTTGACATTTCGTACATGATAAGGCTGAGCGGGGCGAATTTCTTCAGGGGTTGTGTCGAGTGAGAAAACTACGTGGTGATGATCGGATTGCAGGGTGATATGAATACGGACTTGTTACAACTAAAGTTGTTCGAAACGCCGAAATCTAGTGTATCAGCTTGCACTTATGCGCGGTAGGGATAGTAGCTGGGTGTATCAGGGGCATGTACATCCAAATTTAATCTTTATATGTCAACTAACAACAGATTAGCAGCAGGTGACTTTAGTCTACACTTCCCCAGGCAACGTGTTTAGCATTCCAATCACCGATCACTAATGTTGGTTGACGGAAGGAACATAAGGTATCAATATCACCTGATCTGTATGGAATATTAGGGGGCTTGTAAATTGAAGTGATTATTAGGGTAGATTGACATTTCTGCTGAATAGCCACACTAATATTTCGAAAGTATTCTTTATGTTGAAAGGTAGCTGCTGATGTGTTACGGAATATTTTACAAATGTGGCGACCCCAACACTCCACAGTTTTCGTGGTCGGTCGTAGCGATATAAAATATAACCGGGAGTATAAATTTTCATCGAAGGGCAAATATGGGTTTCCTGAATGCAAGCTACTTGTATTTTATTATTATGCAAAAAGTGGGCTAGCATATGAATATTATGTTTAACACCGTTTGCATTCCATGAAATAAGACGGAGTGAGGAATGAGTGGCACTACTTATAGGCATGTTTTATAGATAATATAATTTTATTGATTGAAGGATGGGGTTTGTAAGAGAAGGAATAATTTCACTTAGAAGTTTGGAGAAGAAATGTTCTACCTGTTGGAAGATAAATTGTTCCAACTGGAAGGGCTGCTCAATGGGTGTATAGGCTGTTTGAAAACATCTGAATATAGCGACATTTGGTTTGGTAATGATGGCTGTGGAATTCTAAGACGGTAGGAATATGGTTCTTGATGCATTGTGATAGGCATGGAAGGGTAAGGATAAGGATAGGCAACAATAGGAGCCCTTGGAGGTGTTAATGAAATTGGATGATGGGGTATCGCTGGCTGTGCGAATTTTTGTCGGACGGGATAGCGGGATGGGCCTGATTTTCTCTGGAGAATTTTTTGATAAATTTCAGTCGCGACCGATGAGCCTTTCCGCAGAGTGAACATTTGGTATCAGTACTAGAACATTCGGCCGTGGCATGCAGCCTTGTACATTTGCCGCAACGAGGCGGATTACCGCAGTTCTTTTTTGTGTGTCCGAATATCTGACAGCCTCGATTCTTGTAAGAGTAACAGCACATGAAAGCCAAGGTTAACGATTAGAATCAGTCAGTCTGATAACCTTTATTACTGGTAAATGTTTGTTTACTAGTTCTTCATGTATTTTTTCCTCACCATAGGATGTTGGGATATTTCGTAGCACCAGAAATAGTAGTTTTTTGTCGGATCCCTGTAAGTATGATAATGAAACCCTTTCGTGGACAAGTACTTACGAAGTAAAGTAAAGTCTTCGACTATACTTGTTCTGATTTCAGTATAAGGTCCTCTGATTTTAGTAACGAAATTTTCATGTTTAAGTAATTTCTTAATTTTTTGCAAGAGTTCCGAATGAACAGGTGGATTATTAATAATGAATGGAGGTATCATAATCGGTTGTGAGGAAGGAGAATCGTTGTTTGAGCCACCTTGCTCTGGGACGGGGTCGGAGTCAGGATCAAGAGTGGAAAATCTATTGCCGGTTGGGATGTTATATAGAAGCACATTTTCACTATAAGGCATGCTGGATCCCTGTACATACAAAGCTTGGTTACACACTACATCTTTCAATCTGGGTCGCTTAAGAGAAGGAGAATGCGCTGTACTTATCTGTGGAGACGGTTGAGAATATCCCACGGGTGATGTAGACAGCTGCGTGAAGGTTGAATTCGCAGGTTGGCTCGCTGCATGTAGCTGATACTCTTGTTGTTGCTGCTGCTGGTGCTGTAGGTTATGAATTAGATGCGGTTCCATATAATGATAGTATTTAACTGCATATAGAGTAGACGACACCACATCTGATAGCGAAGGAAATGATGCATTCGCGTTTTCTGCCATTGTTGGATTGAAAATTTAACCTTACGAAACTATATTCACTTTTCTATGAGAAGAAAAAAACAAAAAAACAACAAATATCTCACTAAGTGGCCCAAAAGGGCCCGTCGCCGGGCGACAACACCTCGAGCTGATATGTCTAGTAATAAACACTAATTAAAATGCACTTCACTGCACTGAGATATTTAAACAATTCACTCGCTCGCTGAACGGCCATAACACGGCCCCGCTGGGGCACTTCTTATCGCTGAGACAGTCGACTGTGACAGTCGAGGTGCCGCGGAGCGATAAGCAGAGGACGCGGTGTGCACCGTTCGGTAGCCGGCGCGGAGTCTTTCAAGCAACTTGATATTAATTTAAATAATAATCCGTCAAAAATTGAGTTAAGAAAAGGAAATTTAATTCAGAAAAATGCTATCTTTGAAAAATATAAAGAGCCAAAATGTAAAGAAACTAGTGGTGAATCATTAGAACTGGGTTGTCTAACCGGCGGCCCGCGCGCCGCATGCCAATTATTGCGGCCCGCGAAAGGTTATTAGTCAAAAGTGAAGTTCCCTTGCATCCATTTCCGGCGAGAACACGTGCGCTCTGCCAGGGTCAACACCCATTTATCTAAAAATAGTAGATTTCATAGATTTAAAGATTTTTTATATAAATTCAGAAATTTAAAATAATTTCAATGTGTTTCGCTGCGTAATAATGCATGGTACGCATGGTTCCATCCCACCCCCATTTCAGAGCATCCAGGCAAACTGCCGAGATCAACAGTACGGGGAAGTCAGGTACGGATCGCCCGAGAAATGAAAATATGGCCCGCAACCGTATTAAAGGTGTTAGTTGAGGCCCTTGAGGCCTTGCAAGTTGTACACCCCTGCAATAGAACATAATGCTCGCATTATTTTTAACTTTTTTTCAATTCTCGACAATTCAGAGAATCTAACTAAAATCGAACCTGCATCTTTTTTATAAGCGTCTTTGCTCTATCTGAGGAAAATAAAGAAATAAATGGAACTCTTTGGAGTGTCTACATGTTTAAGATTCATATAAAGTCCTTCTAAAAATTAAAATATCTATCTCAAACTTGCAGGATCTTGAGTTCAAATCAATCTAGGAATATCAATGTTTGAAAAAAACTGTTTAGGCGCTAGCTTTGACCTTATGGACCGTCAGACGAACAAGCGGACAGATAGACGTTTTAAAGTCAGTATTTTTTCGATATCAACAAACAAAAAGCGGATTCTTACTACATTAGTTAGAGGAAGTAATTTACTGTAAGATTTACCCACTTTTCGTTATCAGGTTTGACAATAGGAATTCTTCTGTCAAAAATCGCCGATTTTGCATTTCAATATTTTCTTTTCATGACGTAACGATTATAAGGCGAGAAGTAACAATCCATTTGTAATTCTTCTAGTAATTTCATTGCGAAAGTTTCTTTTTGAGGAAAATCCCGTGTACCGTTTAGGCGCTATTGTTGTTCACAGACATGCAAAAAGAGGAATAACAGAAAGACAGAATTTCAGACGTTTTGGAAAACCACTTTTTGGTTATCAGGGACCCCCAAATTATGTATTTCCTAAAAAAGTATCGACATCGATTTTATGTTGCAATACAGGACTCTCTGTACCATGAGGCGAGAAAGTAATATGTAATAAGTTTTTTTAGGTCGTTGCGAAAACCAAATATAATATTGCCCCAGACTTGTCTCTATATTTCCAAAAATACAATATTACGGTCATATTTGTCTTTACCTAATTTGCTTTGTCCGAGGGAGTGCAGACCCATCTAAATATCTCTTTTTAAGTGGACAAAAGAATCTTTCACTTATGTCACTAGTTTTAAGTATTTGCAGTAGCCAAGTTGCTTGTCCATTCTAGTGAATAAAACGAAACAGATTCAATGGCAGTTTCATTGTGAACGCGAAAAAATTATCATTTTCTTTCGCTGAGTCTCTGTTGAGACTCAATAATAAGTGAATTTGCAGAAGTCATGCGAGCACGCGTGCAAACTCATGCGAGCATTTACCAGTGCAAACAACATGATGGAAAATCCTTACAACTTTCCGATATTTACTCCCGACCGATATTGACAAACCTTTTCTTGCAGATATTTCTACGTACAGAACACTTTTGAATTTTGAAAGAAATTTTCACTACTCGTATTTTTCAGCAAGAAGCTGGTGGTTTGAGTGAAAATGTAGAGGACGTGTTCCCAGAAGCCCTCAACTACGTCACGTTCCCCTTGTTGGCCAGCGACACCTGTCAGGACATTTACTGGAACATCGATTTATCGCCGGAACTCCTGTGTGCTGGGAGTATTGAAGGCGGCAAAGACGGATGTGTGGTGAGCTTGTATGTCTTGTCAGTATTTGCATACCATAAATATGTTCCTAGAAATTAGCTTACGCAACCTGTAAATTATTTGTTTTCAAATGTATATATTAATAAGGAATATAATTCAAGGGAAATATTGTGAAATTAATGTTGTGTGGCGCTACTGCTTACAAAGTGGAAAACACAAATCGTATTCTCAAGTTGTTTTCACATTTTTTGTGAGCCAATTATAAAGAAATTCTTAATTCAATGAAATTTAAAAGAGCTCACAAATCTATATCAATACGAATAGTATTTTTAAGGTAGATATCTCAAAACGGATGGGTCCTTTCTTCAATGAATCTTTTGTGAGAACAGTAAAAAGGTTTTATTAAATTAATCTAATCACATATTCACTAGCAGCATTGTAGCGTTGATCCAAAATTGCACTTCAATTATAAAACAAGTGCTACAACAGCTCACAATTTTTCTCATTATTTCAAATGGCTCCACAAAGTTATACTACTTCATGAACCTGCAAAAGTTTTTCTACTCAGATTTTTTTGCGCTAAGAATCAAATTTAGGACCTTCAGTCAACATCTCAAAGTCGTTATCATCAGTCGCACTCGGCTAAACGTACCTTTACCGATAATTAAAAAATAGTAGTTTCTTCATTTATTTTTAACTTACGAAAACCTTTGATATTTCTGAAATTTCAAAACGTGGAAACTGCGCCATTTTTAAGTTTCGTTAACTCTATATGACGAAAATATTGAAAGAAAAAATTTAGAACCGTTTTTTAAGGATTTTTTTTAATACATTGCATTAATATCAACTTCAACTTACTAGAAAACTACTCAATTTTTCAAAAAGTGTATATTGCATTATTTAAAGATCTATTTTTTAGAACACGTTTTCTTTCAGAAAAAAGTTATATCATTAATCTTGTACTTTTGCAATATTTTGTTTGCAATTTTAGAAAATACAGAGAACTCACTGAAAATGAGACCAGCACCAGCGATTTTACTGCCCCTTCATATTTTTGGGAGGGGGGAGGAACAAAGAAAAATTTTAAGTCATTTTTGAGATAATACTTGTTTAAAAATTTCTTGTATTTCACACAAAATTACGTGAAAACTACTTACATTTTCAAAACGTTGTACATGATCCTTTTTAAATATTTATTTTAATAACATATTTTATTCAGGAAAAAATTCATATCAACAATAGTTCCAGGAAGACGCTGAAAAAATTTTAAACCTTTTTAATTTTTGAAAATTTAGATATCTTAACGAAAATTACACCTGCCTCACTTTTCAAGCAGCCTTTACGATATTCGAGTACAAAGTTTAATGAAAAACTTGGAGCCATTTTTGAGTATATTTCAAAAATGTAGAGGCTTGAAATAAAATGCTCCCAAAAACAAAAATATCCATTTCAAACTCGCCGTACTTGATGTTTGTTTAGATCAATGTGAAAACATCAATTTTGAAAATATTGTGTGTACGATTTAGGTTCTAGCGTTAACCACACACAGATGGACGCACAGACGGACGATTTTTGGGTATCAAGTCATTGAACAATTGATTTTTCGGTATCAAGGGTTCACAAACGAAGATTCTGTTTACACAACGTGTTACTGGAAGAAATTTACTTCATATAGAACACGATTTATTCGATTTTTCGATACTGAGGATTTATACGACTTTTAAGACGAGTTTTCTGTCGAAAAATTGCCGGTATTTGTCGCAATATTACATTTTCTCTTTCGTACGTACTAAGGCGAGAAAGTACAACAATGTGAGGGAGCGATTGTTAATAGAGAGGAGTAATACAGTGGGTGGTCAAATTATTAGGGAGAGCACTCAGATGTTTGTGTTTTATAGTTTAACTGCATTTTCGAGCAAATAATTGATTTTTTGTGTCATAGGTATTTTTTATTCATAAGGGTATTATTTAAATCATAAAATCAATAAGATATTGTGGTAAAACTATTTTATGGTAAAATTAATACTAGTATTTAGTGAGGCCACCGTTCGATGCAACAGAAACTTCAATGCGTCACGGCATGCTCTCTCTCAAGGTTTTTGCATTCTGTTGCAGTTCATTGTGGTGATGCTATTATTTGTTGACAATTTCAATTAACTGGCTCTTGATGGTGATCACTTGCTTGGCGATGGGCCGTTTGGGAAGTTCCTATCATGGTTTTCCCCATAGAGTTCCCACATACGTTCTCTATAGGGTTCATGACTGGTAAGTTCCCCGGCCAGGGCAAAACGGTAATTATTTTTTCAAGAATGCAGTAACACTCCTGGCTTTGTGACATGGTGCTGAATTGTGTATAAAATGTACGAATATTCTCAATTCCCAGGAAACCAGTTTTCGAACTTCGAGCTGCGGTAGTAGTAGAGTTTCTAGCACTCGCATGTATTGGTTTTGCCTCATAGCCCCTTCTACGATTTATAGGCGCCTCATATACCCTTCGTTGAGATCGTAGATCACGCCATGATACTAACCGGATGTTTAACCCTCTCCATGAGGTAGTTTGAATGGAACTGAATCCCGGGGTTGTCGGACAAATGAACTTCAGTCGACAAAAATCTGAAACATTGATTCGTCAGAGACACACATGTAAAATATTTCACGAAAGCAATATTGATGATGTGCACTTCTGCTACAAATACATAAAAATGTTGCATTACTCGACTCCAGTCTCCAAAACCCATTTCAGAGTTGTCTGTCCCATTGCAGTTCTTCTTCATGCCCTGGGTGAGCAACTAGAGGCGTGGTTGTTTGATAGGACGACGAGCGATCAGATTCTCCTTTGTTGTCACTGGACTGTCCTTTCTAAAACAGTTATTCCCATGCCGATTATCATTGACGTGAGACGGGCAGCCTCCTTTCACGATTTTTGAGGCAAATATCCCTAATTCTACGATTGATATGGACACTGGTGATCCTTTTCCTTGCCGTCTTTTCTTATATGCCCTGCTTCCAGGGGTTGCTGCTAATCAATTTTTACTTTTCTTCTGTTAACGACCGTTTTCAAAACACCTGTAATAGTTGCTACATATCTCTGTGAATGTATAGAGTAAAGTAATAGTGTTTGTATTTGTATACGTTTTCTTAAAGTCATGTCTGAAGCCTTACCGTACTAAAAAATAAAAACTTCGAGGTAATGACGTTACATTCTAAACTCAAATGAAATTCACTCCTAAAATGAGTAAAAGTAATGCATCAAGAAACAATACATACGTTGTGATGACTTTGGAAAGTAAAAACTTGCAAAAAACAACTAAAAATGTATTTAAATGTCCTCGAAGCAGTTTTGAACAAACTTCAACCGAATGGAAAGTAACATCACTTTTTTCTTAAATAATTCAGGTGTACATTATTGTCACTAATTAAAAACAATAGTAATGATAACAGTAATACTACAAATCTTACCTAATCGTTTGCTAAAAAAATTAATTAAAAATAAAAATTACACAAATATGAGTACTGCCCCTAATAATGTAGCCACCTAATGTAGTTTGCTCGCTAAATATCCGCTGATTGGTGGTGTGCTGGCGTGCCGCAGGGTGACTCGGGCAGCCCGTTGGTGTGCGCCGGGCGATTGGTGGGGCTGATGGCGGCGGGGGCGGGCTGCGCGCAGCCCCTTCGGCCAGGCGTCTACCTCAACATCAGCCACTACAGCTCCTGGATCTATAAGATGCTGAGGCGCAGTTACAAAGAAGGTGCGTGATATACCTTCGCAAATTAGTCAAAAATTCAATTTTTAGGAGATTTTGTAATGGTCTCAAAACAAGAAAATTCATTTCACTACGCCAGGTATCATGACTCCTGATTACCAAGTCCGTGTTCAAAGTTCCAGTTGTTACCAAAGATGTTGCTCCTTACTGGCGTTTCAGACAAACTGCCACTGCCTGAGACCGTTCCGTGCGACGGAGCTGGGGGAGGGGGTTAGGTGGGGTGCACCGAGTGGCATGTTCAGAGAAGTATCCGGCAACTGGCGTGTTTCCATTCATTGTGCTTGGCAGCAACTTGTCGCTTTCTAGCGCTGTTAGGTGTGCTGATTGTGGTATCGACTCGCGCTAGCGGGGGTTGCTATTTTCAAATGTGAGTGGATACCACTATCTGCATTCTTTTAACGCTTATGGAGCAGTTGCTATTCTTATTGCACTAATTGGTTTCTTACTGCTTGTTTATTGAGCGTCTATCATTCAATAAGTCAAAACATTTGACTCAAAAAATTTATTTTCGTCGTCTGAATCACTTTCCTTTCCATAATCTTCTGAGGAAAAGCATGATTGTGAATCACCTATTGACGCAATTGGCAGAACACACCGTAGTTCTTAAAATTGAATGTGTTTCCACACTGGAATCTGCCCTGAAGAAAATACTTGCGTGGACGTCTGCAGGAAATAGACTTGCTGCTGCTTCTTTCCATCTTAAAAGTGCCTGTAAAAGTGCTCGCTTACAAATGTCCTTATTTCCTTCACCTCCTGTAAGTGTGTTTGAACTTTAACCTTGAATGGATGAATATGTCATTCTCATTCAGTCGGAATTGATGTTTGTTATCCTGAGGTTAGCCCGATTACTTGTTTCCTATATATGGAGTTTTCTGCTTAGTGTTAATGAACTTATATACACTTTCTTCTAAAACAATATCGCAGTTCTTTTCAAATGTCAATGATTTGTTCTGTGTGTTGTGGTTATAATGTTTACATTATCTACATTTAATGCGATGTCATTGTACTACATCCGCCCAGGACATTTTGTGAAATCAATGCTCACAGGGCTCCAGAGATAAAGGCTACGAGTTCTAAAACTATTTTGCAAAGTTTCTTGCATTATTGTGCGCACTACCTTTTCCAGCACTGGAGAAAAAAGAGAGTCTCCGAAAATTGTTCTCGACGCCATGTTTGCACTCCTTGCTTCCACGCACTCTTGATTGGTTCAAAAACGGCGACATTTGCTGGTTGGAGATTTCTTGTGTCGCTCCATGGCGTTCGAATACAGTGCTATTTAAATTATTTGTAATTCAGACAGAGTTCACTCGTCTGAAAAGTAATGTGACTTTTATGACCATCCACAAGAGTGAGGTATTCTAGTAAAGAACCATCTAAACCAATGGTGTGCACACTAGTTCACTTGACCAAAGAGAAGAAGTCTCAATTACATCAGTAACATATACAACAAATTAAATTGTTCACCGTGAGAACTTCTTCCAATGTTTTCGTACCTCAAAATCAGTGTAATTGAATAATCGGAAACGGTTTTAATCAATTTTATGTCCTTTTTCTTGGCTTTTAAAACGTTCTAAATTCATTTTATTAATTATATTTTCGATGTTTTAGGTAATCAAAATTCGTCCCCTAGTGATAACATTTAACCCCACAACGTACAAATTTCAGAGATGAGCACTGTGGTCATCACTGTTAAAAATATTTCTAAATGCATATTTTCGCTTAACAAGGCAAACAATGTTCGAAAATGCAATATTAACATTACAGAAATGCATAAAGAATGCGTTCCCCAAATTACAATGTTGGACACTCCATTCTCATCATTGTACTGCATGTCAGAATAATTTAGAGTAATGGGCACAATCTTTTGCGGGTTATGGTCAGCTTAGAGATGGTGAAAACATATATGAAAAAAATTGATTGTACACCTGGCTACTCGTTGAGCGGATTGCAAATAAAAACAGAAGTATTGACTTAAATCCTTGAAAACTGGACACACCTCCGCTAACGAATCCTCAACGTTGCGATACAACAGACGACTCGTGAAGCACACTATTCACTATAGAAGTGTACTTATGCTGCGGGGGCAAAATCAATTCATATTCCAGGATTGCAAACGTAAAGACACCACGACGCGGACGCACAAATTACACGCAGAGGGCCTCTCGCTGTTTGAAAATTTTATTACTACCCCTTTGCAGTTGCTATGCCCATCACTATATTGGTGACCATGATTGTACCGGTTACTCTATATAATTCTCACCACACTGTCACTTTGTTTACCTGTTCTTTGAGCAAATTGTTCTAATTATGCTCAAGGAGTTTTAAGAACAATAGTGCACATGTTTTCAGAAAGGATGGCGCTGCGAGCCAGACATCAACAGGAGTTACAGAAACGACCACGCCATCGTCGTCGCCATGGCCGTCATCATCACCATCACCATCGCCACCAACGTCAACGTAAGCAGAGCGAATCATCAGCGAAGACAACCACGGAAATGTCCCGACGGCGCAGCAAGGCGCTTCATCCCAAAGCGGAAGGTGTGCGCACGGCACCTCGTCGTCGCCTGACGGCGAATGCTCGCGCAGCTGCTTTTGGACAAATGTCGGTTTTGCGCGTAGCCCCTCTTCCCCAACAGACGGAGGGTACGCTGGCAGTTCCACTGCACCAACACACAGTGGGCACGCCCGCACCACCTCGTGACCGACAGAGAGAACGTGCTCGTTCAGCCCCTCATCACAGGCAGATGGGTGCAAGCGCAGCACCTCTGGATGCTCAGATGGTGTGCGCGCGATCAGCGCGTCTCCACAGGCAGATGTCAAATGCGAGCGTAGCACCTCTGGATGCTCAGATGGCGCGGGCGCGCTCAGCACCTCCTCACAAGCAGATGGCGGGTGCGAGCGCAGCACCTCTGGATTCTCAGATGGCGCGGGTGCGTTCAGTGCCTCTTCATAGGCAGATGTCGCGTGCGAGCGCAGCACCTCTGGATGCTCAGATTGCGCGATCAGCGCGTCTCCACAGGCAGATGTCAAATGCGAGCGTAGCACCTCTGGATTCTCAGATGGCGCGGGCGCGCTCAGCACCTCTTGACAGACAGATGTCGGGTGCGAGCGCAGCACCTCTGGATGCTCAGGTGGCGCGGGCGCGCTCAACACCTCTTGACAGACAGATGTCGGGTGCGAGCGCAGCACCTCTGAATGCTCAGATGGCGCGATCAGCGCGTCTCCACAGGCAGATGGCAAATGCGAGCGCAGCACCTCTGGATGCTCAGGTGGCGCGGGCGCGCTCAGCACCTCTTCACAGGCATATGTCGGGTGCGAGCGCAGCACCTCTGGATGCTAAGGTGGCGCGGGCACGGGCGCGCTCACCACCTCTTCACAGGCAGATGTCGGGTGTGAGCGCAGCACCTCTGGATGCTGAGGTGGCGCGGGCGCGCTCAGCACCTCTTCACAGGCAGATGCCGGGTGCGAGCGCAGCACCTCTGGGTGCTCGAATGGCGCGGGCGCGATCAGCGCGTCTCCACAGGCAGATGTCAAATGCGAGCGTAGCACCTCTGGATGCTCAGATGGCGCGGGCGCGCTCAGCTCCTCCTCACAAGCAGATGGCGGGTGCGAGCGCAGCACCTCTGGATTCTCAGATGGCGCGGGTGCGTTCAGCGCCTCTTCATAGGCAGATGTCGCGTGCGAGCGCAGCACCTCTGGATGCTCAGATTGCGCGATCTGCGCGTCTCCACAGGCAGATGTCAAATGCGAGCGTAGCACCTCTGGATGCTCAGATGGCGCGGGCGCGCTCAGCACCTCCTCACAAGCAGATGTCGGGTACGAGCGCAGCTCCTCTGGATGTAGCGCGGTTGTCCGCACAGTCATCTCGTTGCCAACTCTCGCCCCAGCTCACGAGTGCAGCTCCGCTTCAGTCTCAGATTCCGGCGTTCCCGCCTTCAAGCCCGCGTCCTTTCATGAATACGTCTCTACATCCACACCCCTGAGCATCCACCCCCTCGCCTAGTCACATGTTACAACGTCCACACGTGCCATAAATAGTCCCAGCCTTTCCTTTTGCTGACATTCTTCCATCCCTCCGCCAACCAAAGGCATTTAGGAGATTATTTTCTGCTAAACGCCCGTGTTACCTAAATGGAAGTTACGAAGTAACGAATGGAATGTAACATATGTACTGGTATTAAACCATCATTTTCCAAAATGGTCCTCTTCTAATTTTCTTTTTGGCTTGCTTCAGATATGTCTAAAGACTTTTCACAGATTTTCAGCCATATGAGATGGACGATGCTGATGTACGAAAGAGGATACTATTCTCAAGAAACGTTCTGTGTGGTACTCTGACGATTTCTTTAAGTTTGAAGCATGTTTCCCCTGAGCTCGCGTTCGAGATTAACACCATCATTGCTCATGGTACAGCTTTAACAGGATTTTTCAGCACCAACCTCATTTTTCTCTCATTTCTACGATATAAATTTAAAAATTATAATACTACATTTTCAATATTCGTAATAAGCATTTTCGCATGTTGTTTTTTGCGCCATCCGAGAAAAAATGTGAAGAAAATTGTTGGAACCGGTTTTGAAAATTAATTCTTTAAAAATTGCCTACATTTTACGCAAAATTACATGAAATTACAGATATTCGAAAACTTGTGCATGACCTCACTTCAATATCTGTCATCAAAGATTTGGTTTCATTTAGGAAAAAATATCTATTTTGAATATTGTAATTGTAGGGGGATTTTTTGGAGCATTTTTCGGAAATTTTATAAAATATTAACGCTTTCATGTTAAGTGCCCAAAAATCTAATCTGCTGGCTTCGTAAAAATGCACTGTCCGAGGATGTGATTCATGGTTTCTACCGCTGTATTGCACATCCAACAATAAACATTCTCTGTGAGCCTTTCTCTACAAGTGTATATTTATTGGCAGCGGTATTTGATCGCATTTGGAGTGCAGAGATAAAAATATCAGGTTTCAGAAGATTATAATCTTTCAAAAACGTATTTGCATTCGGATCGTTTATATGCGCCTTAACCGCTCTCCCTAGGGATCCCAGCTTCTTCCTTGCGGCTACCTCGTCATCGGAGCAGTTCTTCGTATAAGCCTTTAAATATTTTTCAGTATAGGGCCGGGCCAGTTGATTCTCAATGTTTTGGTGGCCTTTAGTGTATGTTAGTAGAAACTCGGACAGGAGCTCAGCCAACTGCAAATAGGATCTGCAGATTTTTCTAATCATAACTCTATGCTCAAAGCTACCCTAGGTATGTGTTGGGTGAGCCGCAACAATCCCAGTTCTCCATCTATTGGCTCCATTGGCAAGGTAGAATTAGCTATCTGCAGTACTCATATGTAGATGTAGAAACTGTTTGTCTGCCACTCTGATTTGACCGTCCGCTTCCCTGAGCATCGACTTATCGCAACGAACATCGACATATGTCTGAAATAATGCAAAATTCTGAATGGGTTTTAAATGCGCCTTCTGAAGCTTCATCACTGCTTTCATCAAATTTGGTATTTTAAAATTTATTTTTCTTTTGCAATTGGTTTGCAAGCAAAAATTTGGCGAAATTGCATAAATTGATGCATATTAGTAATTGAGTATTCTCTCAAAGGGTCAGGAAAATTGGAAGAAAAACCTGATCGAGATAAGTGTCATTGACTCAGAAGTTGAGCCACAATATTTGTTTCAGGCATATTTAGTCTTATAGAGTTGTACAGACAAATGGTAACTATTACGTTGTGACATATCGAAAATAATTTGAATATTTGGGGACTCTTATTGTATTGGGAAGTGACAATAGATAGATGAACCCTTTTGTAATGTGTATCTATGGGGGCGCCGGCGAAGTAAAATAAATAAGATGTCGTGAGAGTAGAAGGGAGCCATGGAAAAGGCTGATGGATATGCGTAGCAGAAAGCGTCGTTCGAGGCTAAAAGAATGGAAGGATTATTCATGATGGAATTTTTATGTCGGTGAATCAAGTATGATTGTTAACAGCTACGCAGAGGAGCAAATTCCCACAATGCCGGCGTTGCACATGCGATAGAAATATTAGTACACGGGAGCGGACAAAATATGAAGAAAGAAGATCTTCGTGGCGACTTCCACCCAAGAAGATGAAGAGCGCGCGAAGATCGATGACGTGTAACGAATAAAAAAACTATTTTCAATAGTTTTAGAAAATAGTAAATAGAGATCAGGTCTGATTTTTAAAAAAATTCGAGCTCAGGTGTATTAGAGTAATTGAAATGCTGATTATTAATTATTATGTGCACTATTTATTAGTAAATATTAAACAAATGGAATTTCCATAAACACTTGCTCATTCGTAAGAATGGCACATCAACCAATTGCAGTGGCGGCGGGGTAAGTAAAATTACGAATTGAACCCGCGTGAATTGAACTAGTGGAGCAAGCAGGGCATAATTTGGAATAAATAAAATCAGAAAAGAGCCGATCAGATGGCCGAGATCGCTAAGGCAGTAGTGCCGGAGTGGTTTCGGACCAGAAGATCGCAGGTTCGAGTCCCGCCTCGGGCATGGATGTATTTGTGTATGTCTGTATGTGTTGTCCTTTCACCCCCATTATCTTCATATCATCATTTCATCTTCCATACCCCCAGGGCTAACAACCATGGGGGATAAAAATCGGATCCAGCTAAAATGCTGGTCCCCCCCAAAAATTGTCGCAAGCACCTGCCACCGTGATAATAAATAAAAACTGAGCCACGGTAAATGCAGGATGCTTGCATGCGTGGTCCTAGTCGGCCGATTAACAAAAAAAATCAGAAAAGATTACAAAGTTATAAGTCATTGTTAAAGTGTTGTGTAGGGCGGATATTTAAATTCGACGCGTGCAGGCCGTGCACAGCGCGCACTCTTGAAAGGTAACTGGAGTAGCAGCCGCGCCGAGCCAAGCCGTCGAAATGAGTTCTAGCGCTCGTTATTTAAGGGGCTTATCGCGACCTCTGAGGCAGACTGGCCCGGACGTTACTCGTAAACCGACGGCGTCACATTGAGTGAGAACTGTTATTACTCGCGCAACTTTTCTTGAACGATGACCTTGTTTCCTCCTCTCTGACAAAATAAACAGTTGAAGACAAAAGTTCGCAGTGTGCACTGATGACAACATTCCAAACACATCTTCGCTGGCGCGAAATAGAAACTACTTTCCGTTGAAGACTAGAACTTCTGTCCGTGATTCTCTCCAAAAGATCTATGGAAATGCCCGAAGCAGGTGAAAATCGATCACAGGAGATACCTCTAACTCCTGAGAAGGAACGCAAATTATTGAGAAACTTGCGAAGGCGTGACTGATTCTCCAGAGATTGGCATTGCATCGTAAAATCTAGTGGCTGATTACGTAACTAATACCGCCACTCTACCCGCATTTCTTCAATCCATCGTTGAAGGAAAGTTGCCCGAGTAATACTCCGATCGTGATTTCATCCACTAATTTGTGCCCAGTCAGGACTGTGATAACTAAGCAACGTTTCGGAACTTCAACTGGTGTTCGGCTACCTAGGAATTAGACTTGGCTTACGTTTCTGCTGGTTCGACCACTTTGGCATAATTCTGATACGATTGTGACTTTTGGAAACCATTGTTGTGGTATTTGCCTACTTAACTCACGTTACAAAGTATGCGCAAACATTGTGAATAACAGAATAACTCCAATTGCAGTCTGCACTCTACCTCTAGAACAACAGGGGTTTAAGAAAGGTCGTTCAACAATAGATGACATAATTACATAAAAACAAATAATTGAGAAGTGAAAAGAGTTTAACAGAGAAACACATTTAGCCTTCGTGGAAGGCTTTTGATAATGTCAACCAATGTTAATTATGGAGTACTATGAAAGGAAGAAGGGAACCCAAATCATCTAGTACAAGCGGTGAAAATTAAGTAAGATCAGACTAATATGGCAGTAAAATACAATAGATTTGTTGCTGGAAAGAGAATTATAAATAAAGGAGTAAGGCAGGGAGGCAGTCTTTCGCTAGCGCTCTTTAACATATATCTGCGATATATAATTAAAAGGTGGTGCCCTCAGGTCACCTAAGCAAAAATACATTTTTAAATACACTTTTTTTACGCTGAGGACCAGATGATTCTGCAGGAAAATGAACATGATCTACGAGATCTGGAGCAATTTGTTATGGAGTACAATCTGGAAGTATCAGTTAATAAAACAAAAGTAATGGCTTTAATAGGAAAAGCAATAAGGACAAAGTTTGAGCTTTAAAATATGGTTTTAGAACAAGTGACGCATTTTAACTAACTAGGGAATGAAATTACATATGGAAGAGATAGGGAAATCACCAGCAAGATCAATAAATTTCAATATGTGGAACTATAAGTAGAACGTGTAAAAAGAAAGCGTGAATAGAAACCCAATTAAAATTTTATGATATTATGGCCCTCCCAGTTCTACTGTATGAATGTGAAACTTGGGTTCAAAAACAAGATTTTAGGAGGATTGCATCAGCAGAAAAAAGATTTTTGAGAGGAGTAAAGGACTATGATTAAGAGACCAAATAACAAGTGAGAAAATAAGAGAGGCACTAGGGCGGAAAGAAACAGTACATGACAAAATTAAGGAGTACAGACCTCAATAGGTGACCCATATTGAAAATATGCCGCAAGACAGACTTCCGGTGCAAGTCCAGAATTATAAGCTGAGAGGAAATAGAAACATTGGAAGGCCACGAATGAGATGGAAAGAGGCTTGATCATGCAATATGCCTAATCCGTAAAGGAATATGATGATGAAGGAAACCATTGTAATTTACCTCGAATAAACTGTTGTATTGTTACGTCATGTGTTCCTTATTCCAGATACATTGCAAAATCTATATTACTTTCAGTTTTGAGCTATTTTGTTGAGTGGTGGTGGTGGTAGCATGTGTTGCATTGGGAATTTGGTTGCGAGTGAGGGAAAGGAAGGTTATTTGCGTACATGCAGAGAGTATCTTATTATATGAGAAATTAAAAAGAACGAAGACGAATAAGAAGGTAGAGATAGAGTAAAAAGGAAAAGGGAAACAAAAGAAGGTAGGCAAAAAGGTTGAGGAGAAGTATAGATGAAGCAGGATAAGAGAGAGAGAGAGAGAAGTAGGAATAGAAATAATGTAATACAATTAAATACTTCAAGTACTTTTCTTTAAATGTTAATTACATTAGGACATGGTATAATTCAATAATTATTAATTTATATAATAAATTATCTTTCCCTCAAAATTAATTTTGAGGTCTCTATTGTACATTATCATCATCAGATTTAAATAAAAGTAAAATAGATTCAATTACAGGAAAACTATGTTAGTAAAATGCGTTGGATAGCAAAACAGACTGTGTTCGGTTTCTTCGAGTTCTACGTAGTAAAGATAAAACTAATAATCAAACAAAAATAATCGAAAATAATTCAATAAATAAAAGATAAATAATGCATGATTGTATGCATAGTTTCTCTCATATCATTATTCTCAAAGCTCGCAAATGTCATCTGTAAAAAATCAGGAACAGTATGGCCATGTGAAGGAAGATGATGAAAAATTATATATGAATAGATGTGTTCATAGAGATACCTTAATGAACTTATGTTTATCTTTCATTAAAACGCCTATATCAAATCAATGGAAACTTATGTAGTGTGGCATATATAAAAAGTAAATTGCTGTTATTTAATACCTTTATTCATTAAATTAATACCAATAGTTATTAATATTTGCATTGCGTTATTATAAGAAGAGTTGGGATCCCTCCACCTTTAGGAACGCAGGCAACAAAATACAATGCGCCCCGCTGTGAACGCACTCGTATCTATACATGTAAGTTTTATGGCGCGATTGAATCAGATTATCGCCTAACCATAGTATTTCTTAGTATTATTAGAATTTTAAATTGATCACAAATTATACATGACGTGAAATAACAGGTTTAACAAAAATTGTTCATCATATTCGCCTTATTTATTCATGACCATTTTCTAAGCTTGCATGGCAGCCACAACAGCAAGCAATGCAGTAGTGATGGAAATGAAGGTACCTGCTGCTCCGGAACCTGTAGAAAATGCCACACAAATAAAAATATCATGTTCATTAAAATTATCTTTTATGCTATCTTTTCTCCCAAATGCATTTATTAAATGTGAAGTATTTCGCTAACCAAAAAACTAATGATTTACAATTTTGTGGTGATTAAATAGGTTCATTTGCGTGATTCAACAAACTTTCCTCGAAATACAAAAGTACTAAAATATCAAGTAGGTACACGGGAAACTCAATGATTCTTTGACACACAGAATGACGCACAGAAATAAGACTAAAGGTTAATTATGGGAAACGTTGGTAACTTTTTTTAGAAAATGTTCTCTTTTGAACGTAAAAGTATCTGTAGGTAGCTGTCGTTTAAAATTTTTAACATTCTATAATTTGAAATCCATCCTAACGATTTCTTATTGATTTTTTACTCATATATGCAATCAATTAATACAAGTATTTATATAACTATAATTAATATAAGTATTTATATAATCTTCTTGCTTAGTTGTTGCAGCAAAAATATGAAACATTAAAATAATAATCAAAAATAAATGAAAACTACTTACAACTTGTCTTTTCTTTGTTGGGTTTGTAAGGTTTATTGCATGTGCATTTTCCTTTTGTACATGATACGTGTTGATTCGCCCCATCAGCATTCAAAAAGCACAAATCGTCATTAGTGCATTTATCATCAACTTTACCTGGGAACAAATGTATGCAATTATATTCCTTGTGTTTGACACATGGCGATTAACAAGGTTTCGCAATCGCTAGAAATAGGTGTAGGTACACGAGGAAAATTCGGAAATTCAAAAAGTAAATTTTAGAATTAGTAAATCAAAATTAATTAGACTATTCCACTTCATGCACTATAACATAACATCTTTGATTTTAACATGATTTCAGTTAGTTTCAATATTTGGCGCATTTTGGATATCTGTTGGACGTCATTTCATTCGTGTAATAATACTTTCAAATACCACTCGTGCTTTGTAAATTCTCAAATAAGTTCCCTCCTCACTTCGGGAGTCGGGGATTTCTCGACATTTTCCAAAGCACTCATAATATTACCAATGATAATTAAATTATTCAAAAAAGTAAAACAGTATAAATATAAAATAAATATTTTTACACAGCATATATTTTTATATTACATTAACATATTTTTGTTCCAGAAAGAAATTTCTAGAAATTCATTCAGATTCATAATTATTTAGTAATAAGTACCACTTAAGAAAGAAAAAGTAGTAGAGCTACAACCGCACAAACATTCTCCCAATATTTGTCACTTTTGCATTTTGAAAAAATAATTTAACGAAAGAATACAACGAAAATTGGAAATAAGCCATTTTATAAGCATACATTTCTTTGTCCTATAAAAAAAATTATCCCCGAATTTGGCACTATTTAAAAAAAAATGGCCATGAGGCTTCTTTTAAAGCATTTCTAAAAATTAAATTATGAGCGTTTAATTCAAGAAATCGCGATTTTAGTCAGATTGTTCTGAGAATATCAATTTGGTTGAAAATCCTGCTTATGGTTTAGCCGCGAGCCTTGTTCCCAAGGCAGTGGTAAGATTCCAAGCTCAACGAAGAGAGGCTTGCAGAAATCGCAGCAAGTGGATGGCATTTGCTTATTATTCGTATATTTTTCAGCAAATCCAAAAGTGTGTATGTTGGAGAATGAGATTCCTCAGCATATTTTGCCATATCACAGGCGGGAATGTACATTTGAAAATTACACGCACCGAGCTGGATGAAGTCTGTCAGAATTTGTAAGAATTCTGAATGTGTAACTTAATGCACTCAATTTAGTGTTTTATTCATTAAATTTAGGATTCAATTCCATTTGATGTTTGATTGAATTGAAAGACCCAGAAGTGTTGTTACCTTTACATTATCCAATTGCATTTTGTTCATGTTCAATGTCGCATGCGATGCTGTCGCGACGATAACGTGCAGAGATGTATTCATTCTGGAGTAGTCGTAGAGAAATAGTATTACATAACTATTACTAAAGGTTATACGAAGAGCACGTGCTGTTTAAGCACCACTTGTTCTACTTAAGGTTATATAGTTATAGACATTATTACTTACAACCACCGTAAGGTTAAATAGTTCTATAGAAAAACCGGAAAAGGTCAGAAAAATACTGGTGATGATTTAGCAGAAATAAGCGAGCTCAGGTCAAAATAGCATTTCATCATGGTTCGTAAGTTTCGCTTAGCATTAAGCTACACTTTCTACAGATGCGCACTTAAGGGACGTAAGCCGGTTTCAGGAGACCAAAGAAACATAGCGAAGTAGTTATGTGCATTGCACCAATTTTTTGAAGAAGGGTTCGAGCGAGGGCACCTTTATTCGAAGACATGGGTGAAATTTTTTTTCGGACTCGCTTTCGTCTTTCGAATATATATATTGGTGTTGGGGCAGATTGAAGACAAACTAGAATTTACATCTTACGGATAATGTAGTGTAGCCTAGTTGTTACTACAAAACGGAGAGCTGAAAGCTTACACCTTTAATAAACAGAATTTCCCTCGGTATATCTTGGAATAGTAAAAAGATAACATTTGTACTGGTTAAGGTAATGGTAGGCTTGAGTCAGTATAATATTTCAATTTTAAATACAGTACGAATTTTGATCACAACGAAATTCTAGTCATAATCATGTTAATTTCATGCTCAGTATTACTGGCAACCAAAATGTTGCGTGCATGCGTGCGTGTGTGCGTGTGTGTGTGTGTGAGGGGTTCATGAATTTAATATAACCTTAACGACTACGAAAAAATTAACACTTGGCACAGAACTTTGTGAGACTATTTTATTTCATTTGCCTATTTTTCATTCATTATCCAACTTTCAGGGCTGTATTTGTACTATAAGCTATTTTGTAATGAAATATGATTATTCTTTATACATGTAAGAAATCTATGACATTCCTTTCAACAAGAATGTGTTATTGTTTAGGCAGTGTAACACAAAATTAATAACGATCGTAAAATAATTTGATAGAATAGACAATCATTAAAAATAAAAATTTCACACACTATCAGGACTGAACCAAATAATGGTAGTCCACGAAATAGACGCGTCCAGCGTTCGATGGTCGCCGTCCGATACGATACTTACACCCTGATGCAATCTCGACAACAGCAATGCGGCGATCGCTTTCAACAAGCATACGCAATGTTTGAATACTTGAACCGCCTTCATTGACGCTAGCCACCGGACGCCGTTTATGGCATTCATTTTCCATATCATCAAGACCATTTCGACAATTTTAAAGAAAACAAACTCAGAGCACAGTTAGGTCATGCTTCTCTGAGTAAACATCGAGTATTTAATTGGAACCAGAAAGACACTTCTGGTTCCAATTGAATACTTGGTGTTTACTCAGAGAAGCGTGACCAAACTGAACTCTGAGTTTGTTTTCTTCAAAATTTCATTCAGTTTCATATCTTTGGTGGCGAGAAAACGAATATTTACGCATTGCGCAACAGACACGGATACGTTTTGTTCATTCTAGGGATATTGCAATGGCAGACGTGAGTATGACGGATGTGTGCATGGCTAACTTCTATTTTCCCATCACAGATTTTCAGGAACGCTGCACTGATCACGTAAATACGCGAGACAAATAAAGCAAGTTATGGTTGATATTCGAATGACCCTTGTATCAATAGACAGTATTGCAGCCATGTTTTGCCGGTGAAAATATAACTTAAATGTTAATATGCAAATTTAAGTACTTGCATGTGATCAGGATGAAATGGATATCAGATTCCGAACGTTGAACATGAGGACTAATGATTAGAAACAGAGCTGCCGGGATTCACTTCATACCCATACACTAAGTGAGATAAACTCACTCATCACGCTCCTCAATACAATGTTACAAAATTGGAACTTTAAGATGCCAGTTCATTCACTATTTCGCTACCCGCGTCATTCAGCACTTTTTTATAATACACAACTATTACCCCTTCTATATTTAACTAGACACACATAGGAATTGATTTACAACTTTTACAAATATATGTTCATTTTAATAAGTTTTAAAAGCACATTAATTAATTTCTTTCACAAATTAAATTCATTTTTCTTATTTCGCAAACAAAATTAAATATTTTATTTATTTTTGTCTTAAATTGTAACTAGTACTAAGACGCAGACGTGACAATATATTTTTTAAGTTTGAAAATATTATTATCGATCAATTATCCATGTTGTTTAAAAGAATTAATTAATCAGAAAAATTATTCGCGTTCAAATTGAGTATTATGTTTATAGAATTATCAGAAGTTATTGTACGAATTATAATTCGATTTTATAATGCTCTTTCATTAATTATCAAGTTGAACTTTAAAATATAAAATTTGTCAGGAATAGGGTAAATTTAGGACATTGAATAAAGACATAATTTTAAGTTAAATAAATAAAGAGTACATACCAATAATGCTTCTGTAACATCGTGTCCCATATTGAAATCCATTTGTATTACATTGGCAAGTTCCGTCGGCAACACAGACAGCGTACCCCAAATAATCGCAACTATTAGATTGGCACCTTTTTACTGAAATAATAAGTAATTTCGAGTTAATAATAATAATAATAATAATAATAATAATAATAATAATAATAATAATAATAATAATAATAATAATAATAATGGTAACACTGTGAAACAAATGTTTTCGTGATTAATTCGACTAGTTTGATGAATACTGAATGTTCGAACGATGAAGCTTAAGAAATAACATAAATTCTAACCCTTACTAGATACACACAAATTTAATAGTACATTTTATACAGCACTTTCGTCCTTTGTTATCAGTAATCTTTGTACCCTTTATCTGCCTGGCGTGCCCATATGGACACGCTGTACAAATCTGTAGATAGTTCAAACTTTTACCTTAAAATGTTGCAGTAATGTAATGAGAACTTCATGTTGTTTTCCATAACATCCTAAAGGTGACACCATGTACATTTCAAATCTTTTAGAAAAAAATCTTTTTTTAAAATTATATAATGGTGTAATGATTTTTTTTAATAATTCAGACAGATAAGAGCGAACTTAGTATACAGATATTTAATTTATTTTAGATCGCTGTGCCACTACTCGGCCATAAGGGACTAAAATCTCATTTAACTACTTCACATTAATATTTACACATTTCATTACATTACATATCGTTGTCAATGAACAATTTATAATATTCAATAAATCACTAAATATGTTTATTAAAATATCTCGGTTTGTTACGATTTTTCTTGAATTCTGCCGTGCTTCACCTTCATTGTCAAACGAGCTGACAGTCAAAAGAGCTGACGTTGTTTTGGCGTCAGGTGACTTTTCAGTCGCCTTCAATAAGCAAGCATTAAAGCATAAAGCCCTGTGGATTATTCCAAAATGTTTTAGCTGTTTAATTTATTTAACCACAAAAAACAGTTAAAAACTCTAAAGTGACGGACTATGAGGAGAAGTGTTTTCTTAAATTCTGAAATATCTAAACTAACCCATATACAAATCGAATTATGAATACAGGAGGAAATGAGCGTTTTGGCAAAGCTTGGTATGAAAATACTAGCTCGTGTGTAATAAAAACAATTTACAAAGGAAACAAGCTACAAATTTTGGCTATCCCTCATCGTGCCCTTTGTGATAGAATCAACATACTTCTCTGATAAAACTGGGTACGTTAATTTGAATAGCTGTATTACACACTGAACTCTAGAAAACGTGCACAGATAGTGAAGTTACATGCATGTCCCTAAGCAAAACAAAGGGTCATCTCAGCATTCGCTAAAAGGATCAGACAAACTGGATGAAAAACCTGATCGAGATGGTTTTCAATGACCAATAAGCAGAGGTACAATACTTGTTACAAGTATATTACAGAGTTTTTTTTAATTACAAAGTCCAAGAGTTAGCTATTTCATTAATTATCTTTTTAAAATCAATATTACTTTTCAATTTGACGTTCGGTATAGTCTCTGATTGTATAGAAACAGTTAGGCAACAGAAAAAAGATTACTTGGCACTTAAACTTGTGGATTGGTTTTAATAGCTTAATGGCACGTATAAATGAGTTGTAAAATAATATTCATGTGTTGTATGAGGTTTTGTTGTAGTAATCTGTTGATAATGACATCTGATTGATAAGATTACTGTGCCGATAGTTATAGTTATAGATATCTGTATTCTTTTAAAATATTTTCCCACCCTTGAGTAACTCATTTTCGACAAAAATCACTGCTTTGGTAATCAAGAAGGAAGGCAATGGAATAATTTCTTTAACATTAAAGAGAGGCTTTAAAAAGAATCACGTGGGTTGGAATTTGCTTATTAATCGTACAATTCTTTTCTGTAATCTAAAATAATCTAAAAGTCTGTTTTTCCCAGAATATTATGACATAATCAAGGAATAAGAAAACCAAGTTTTAACTAATTACAATTCATAGATTACTTTATTTGTGGGTAATGTTGGCACTTACCATCACAAGCTGTATTACTAGTTTGGAAATGATGGTCTTTACAAATGCAAGCACCTCTCCAGCATCTGCTGTTACGAAGTCTACTGCATTGCTGCTCTTCTGTGCATGGGCTATTCAGTGAGGTTGCAACTGAAATAAATCGTAATAGATTTTTTTATTTGCCAATGGTAAACACGCATTATCAAATGAAACGACTAAACAACTATTTATTTTCATGGTGGTTTAAAGTGGCATCAATGCGAGTTAAAATGAGCAAAGTGATTGTTCGTGTTTATATTATGTTCGCGTTATCGATGAATATCCGACCCGTTGTCAGTAAAATGAAGACCAATAATCCTGTAAAACATCTTAGAGCATTCGTTTTACTTTCTTGCTACGGAGTAGAGAGAAAGTTATGTAATCCTGCGTGAAAAAACGGAAAATGTTTGGCAGAAAATCTCTTATTAAATGGCGCTGGTAACAAAAAAGTGGATAAATCTAATTAAATTTAGAAAAAATTCTCTAACACGTGGTGTAGCCATAACCCATGTGTTTTGGAATACCGAAAAACTGAATGACGACCAAACGTCTGTCTGTCCGTCCGAACAACATTTCTTGCTAAAGCGCTCAGCATATTCTTTTCAAAATTGATATTCCCAAATCGATCTGTCTGATGTCGTGAACCATTGAATTTATTAACCGATATCTTAATTTTGGGAAGTACTTTACCCCTAGGACTTGGGTGGTACCCCTTGGGGGTACTTTAAGCCTCTGGGATATTTTCAAAATTTTCAAAAAAAATGTCTCCATGTCTTTTATTAAATTTTGTTGTTGGATAGTGTGAGGAATATTTAAGAGAATTGTTCAGGTCTCATGTTCATTCAAACTTTGATTTTTCGAAAATTGGAAAAGTTCCAAATTTTTTCGTCTTCCTACAACTAAAAAATTAAAGATATCTCTTTTCTCTTAATGAATTCTGTTTCTTAAAGATAGATGTTGAAATAAGATTATGTCCAATTTTTCGAAAATATCATGACCAATAGGGCAATTTTTACTTCGCACAACATACCCAATATGGTAGCCTGTATGCGGAGATCTTTTAAATCTGCCGCGCGCGCGTGACCTGCACAATGCGCGGACACAACTGGAAAACAAGCTGGGAATCAGGGAATTCAACTAAAATGTGGCCTGCACCACTCGTATCTTAAACGTTCGAATTCAAAAACAAAATTTTATCAAAAAATTTGGATCGTTTTTTTGGAAAATTTTGGAAATGTTCGAGGGGTTTCATGTAAAATACCCCCAAAATTAAAATATCGGTTTTAAATTCTAGGGGCCCTGACATCAGCCAAAACTATCGGGGAATATCAATTTTGGAGAAAACCGTCCGACCTGTTTATGCGCTACCGCTGTGCACAGACAGACAGACGGATCGACGGACAGAGAGACGACTTATCCCAGAATCTGTGTAAGATCGCATATTTGAAAATTAACTATGTAAATCTAAGAAAAAAGAAGAAAAATAAGTTTTCGGAATTCCTCATAGCGCAACCCAAACACTTAAACCTAAAAATCTTCATCTTAATATAAAAATATTTCAAGAATCCGAAGGTAAGGAGACTAGTGCGAATATGACATTGATCACTTTTTACTTACTTGGTAAGCAATGCGTTTGATTGGACGATACTATGTGATCCGTTTTGCACCTGCATACATTGTTGACACATTCTGCTCCAGGTCGATTGCAGGGGCGAGTTGCATTGCATTTACTGTTGAGTTCTGTGAGGTAAATACAATATAAAATTATGCAGTCAAAACAAACTAAAAAGGCAAGTAAAAAGATCATGGAACTTAGTTACTGTTATGACTAGACATCGGATGTTACGGCACTAAAAACTTACGTTTTAGACGCCTAAAAAGGTACATTTTTAAATAAGCACTGAAAACGTCAATAAAAACTTAAAATCGTGTGAGGAAAGAACCAATATACATTTCACCCCACTTACACCTACAATTATCCAATATCAAATAACAATATAACTTGGGAGAATAAGTCGTTAGTGAATGAGTGACTTTGGCATCTTCACACGACTGAGCTCAGTTACAACGCTTAAAGGTTCTAGTGAAGTATTTCGCGCGGTGCACAACTCAGGCAATTGCGGGCAGAATAAAGACGCACCTCACGCCCGACAAGGTCCTAATAATCGGCCTACACTGTGCACTTCCCAAAAGAACATCTGGCACGGAGAGATGTTAATGTCACCTTGCCCTCTGAGACATGAGTGCTTCGATTGCGTCGCAAATCTGGGCTCAGCGCTCACGTATGTGCCACCGCTCAACCAAGTGCCCAGAGCTCAGCGCTTGTTTATTTGTTAGTTTTTTGTTATTTGTGCAAAGAAATGCGATCTGAAGCCACGATGCAAGCTTTTTGGCTCCAAAAATTCAATGAAACGTGCAATCCCAAATGACATCTTTAGTGTAGACCAAAAATGGAGATTCGTTACTAGTAGACAATTAATGTTATTAATAGAACTGAAAATGATTTCAACGTGTTTTGGAAACCAAGACACGAAAGAAATACACTTAAATTTTAAGAAAAAGAGTATTTAAAAAGAAAAATATGATTAAAAAGGTTTTAATGCCAAAAATTACCAAAAACAGGCAAGAAAGGCAAAATAAAACTTCGTCAAAATGTTTAATCTTCCATAATTCATTTACATATATTAGTTGCCTTTAAATATTTTCATTAGAATAAAATAGGCATTTTCCTAAACATACGATATCTAGTTATGACATGCGTGTTAACAACAAAAAAAGGCACTCTTTCAATCATTGAGCAAGGAATATATTTCAAACTGCGCATATAAAATGCAAAGATCACAGTAATATAATTTTATTTCATTTCCTAAAGAGTTAAAATAAACCAAATAAACGTGTACAAATTTTCAAGAATTTTACTAGAGTTCGCATATTTTTGCGCAAATTATAGGCACTTTTTAATTTTTTTTAAAGATTTTTTTCTCAAAAACGGCACCATATTTGATGATTAAATTTTGGCTTTAAATAGTGCAAAAGACTATTAGGAGAATTATGATCGTCTCATTTTCGTTGAAATCCTTTATTTTTCGAAAATTACAATTTTAAAAAATCAGCGTCTTCTTTCAAACTACAATTATGAAGATAATTTTGCTTAATGAAATGTGTTCAAGAAAATAGATCATCATATGAGCAATTCCAGAATTAACTGCCACTTAGAGGGTCAAAAAAAAATTATTTTTTTTCAAGTGGCACACCTCTGGAAAGCTATTTCCCGTGTTCAGGAGACCCTAAAAAACTAAGAAAAAATAGGGTGCCATTGAAACAAGCAGGGTGACACCTCCAAAAGTGGAAAAATTTAAAATTACCTTTTAAAATTTAAAAAAATAATTGAAATTGAGTTTGAAGTGTTCGATTTCAGTATGATATTGTTATTTAAGCTATAAAAATTTAAAGGGATCTTCGAAAAGTTAAAAAAAAATTTGGCGCCAGGCTATTTAGGCGCCAGAAATTATAAGTGCTACGTCTAAAAAATGATTAGTGGGTAAATTTTATTTGATGTTTCTAAATGGTGCTTGAATTTATTTCCATCTTTACACCTAAATATTTTAGAGCCCACATTCTTCAGCGTCTGTATACTTCGGCGCCCAAACAGTATCGCTATAAACTAATTTCATTTGTCAAAAAATATTGATATAATTTTTTTTAAAGTTCGAGATATTAAATTTTGATCTCAATAAAATTTGTAAATAATTATTTTAAAAAATAAATGATTATAACATACTTTTTTCAACTTTTAATTTTTAATAGTTAAACAAAATTCAACTTTGTTGTTTTTAAACTATTCAGCATATAACAATAAAAGGATTATAATATGCTCAATAAAGAACAACAATTAATTAAGAATGATTCAGGTGAAATAAAGTTTCATTCATTCGCTTCAATATCCGACTGTTTGCGACACGATGCGGCGGCTGTCTGGGCTTTATTACAACCGGTCTTTCAAAAAATTCGTGAATTAAAACCCGGGTTACAAAAAATTCACTTCCAAAGTGACGGCCCAACTACCCAGTACAAAAACAAAAAAACTTTTTTCTGTTTAACTACTTCTGTAAAACTTCTGAATTGACTTCAAAAGAGGAAGCAGAAATTCCCTTTTCTGTGTCGGAAAGTGATTGGGTAGTTGTAATTTATGACAAAATGTGGTATCCTGGTCGAGTAGATGAAGTTTCTGGAAATACACTCACAGTATCGTTTTTATCTCGAAAAAGAAAACTGTTTTCATGGCCTGCAGTTCCAGACATACAGACATTATTCGTGTCACAAATTCTGTGTAAAATCGATCCTCCTCAACATGTGTCATCAAAAAATACCGACAAAAATCTGCTTCGCATGACGGCTGAGCAAGTCAATTATGTTAATAACGCAGCAGAAAAATGCGTAATTTATGAATGAATTTAAATTCTTGTTTATGATTGATTGTCGATTATTATTTAGAATATCATAATCCGTTAATATATACTATAGATTATAATTTTGTTACAGGCTGAATAGTCTAAAAATAAAAATGCTGAATTAAAAGTTGAAAAAAGTATGTTATAATCATTTATTTTTTAAAATAATTATTTACAAATTTTATTGAGATCAAAATTTAATATCTCGAACTTTTAAAAAAAATATATCAATATTTTTTGACAAATGAAATTAGTTTATAGCGATACTGTTTGGGCGCCGAAGTATACAGACGCTGAAGAATTTGGGCTCTAAAATATTTAGGTGTAAAGATGGAAATAAATTCAAGCACCATTTAGAAACATCAAATAAAATTTACCCACTAATCATTTTTTAGACGTAGCACTTATAATTTCTGGCGCCTAAATAGTCTGGCGCCAAAATTTTTTTAACTTTTCGAAGATCCCTTTAAATTTTTATAGCTTAAATAACAATATCATACTGAAATCGAACACTTCAAACTCAATTTCAATTATTTTTTTAAATTTTAAAAGGTAATTTTAAATTTTTCCACTTTTGGAGGTGTCACCCTGCTTGTTTCAATGGCACCCTATTTTTTCTTAGTTTTTTAGGGTCTCCTGAACACGGGAAATAGCTTTCCAGAGGTGTGTCACTTGAAAAAAAAAAATTTTTTTTTGACCCTCTAAGTGGCAGTTAATTCTGGAATTGCTCATATCAGATCATATTCAGTTTTTCAAAAATGTGAGAATTTTTTGCGTAAAAAAGGCAATTTTAAACAATTATTTTCTCGGAAACGGTTTCAATTTTTTCTTTAAAGCATTTTCACGAATGTAGCAAAGAACGGTAAAGAAAGTGATGGTGGTCTCATATTCCGAGCACTCTCTGTATTTTCAAAAATTGGAAAACATTCGAATTTTCCACACATCTACTGCGGAATTTCCATACCTATTTTTATGAATATATTTTATTAAGGGAAACATTTCTATCATAATTTTGTAGTCCAGAAAGACGCTATAAACTGCTCAGCTCGTCCAATTTTTAAGTCGGGGAATCTAATTAAAATGACACCCGCGACAATCTAGTATGCATTTTATAATCTATCCAAAAACAAAATTTAACCCAAAAATATGGAGTAATTTTGTAGAAAATATTGAAAATGTTGATTCGTTATGTCTAGAACCCCCTAAAATTAAAATATTCGTTTCAAAGTAAAGGGGCCTTGAGTTCGTTCAGATTGATCGGGTAATATAGTCTTGAGAAAATCGGCAGAACGCTTTAAAGGCTGACGTTGACCGTGTAACTATAGGGATCAGCTTTTCAGCTGTACCCCTGGGTAAGACAAAGTTGTAACGCCTTGAATTACAAATTAAGAGGTATAGGATGATGATAAGGGCGAAGAAACAATCACAAATACGATCATGCCTATGACAGATTCGAACCTGGAGCCTGAGGCTTGAAATAATAGTAGTAGTAATAATAATAATAATAATAATAATAATAATAATAATAATAATAATAATAATAATAATAATGTAAAATACTGATTTCACCAAAAAATTATGTAATAATAATAATAATTATTATTATTATTATTACATAATTCTGTAGCGCAGTCAGTATTTTTTTTACAGGGCGGCAGGGCTAAAGCGTCTTTTTCAGTTAAGTTAATGTTTTCTTGCAAAAATTGTTATGTTTATGCAGAATTTCAAATTTACTATTATTTGTTGATTCGTTGTCATTTATAACATATTCAATTAAGATACTGAATGTTTTTCGTTACTACAAAAAATTTTTACAACTTTCATTTGTACAATTGTGCCTTCAGCTTAGAGAGTGGCTCGATACACTTGGTTTGCCACTTGCTGGTGTGCCATCATTTAATAAATTGTTTTCATTTTAGACACACTATTTTAGCGAAGAATGTTCGCAGAGTTGATTAATAATTTTCAATAATAATTTCTACATACTATATTAAATGTTACTTAAGTATTTATCTTACTCTTGTCATTACTTTTATTTTTACAAGAATGAATTCTTTTGTGGAAATTATGTGATTTCTTGAGAATATTTTTTTCTAATTTTCAGCATGTGAATTTCAAATAGATATTTATTGAATTAATAATTTTATTACAAAAACTTTGTATTAGTGAAAAAATTATGTTACAAAACTAATTTCGTCTTCAATCATTAATGCCTGAAATTAATGTTATATGTATTACCTTTAATTAAATGAAAAACTTAAGTGGTGAAACTCATGAGAACAATGCTAAATATTTTATATTATTCATAATGCAATATGCAATATGCAAATTTTATCAACAAAGCAATATGTTTTTTACAACAAAGATCTTATTACAATATTATTTATTTTATTACAATAGTATTTAAAGACAATATCTTTACTTTGTAAGATATTAAAAACTTCTACCAATACAATAATAAAATTTATATTAATTTTAAATACTTACATAATTACGAACATTGTTTTTAAATAAATAGCTTATTACCTAACTATTAACGAAATAATCTAACCGACTATGTAATGAATAAAGTAATATGTATTGAAATAAAAGGATTCACAGTTTACTTTGCAAAAGTTGTTTCATATACGTAATTGAGCTATATGCCTATTTTAAATTTTCCACTAAGTGTCTAACTTTATGCTAAATCTCGGAGGAACATACTTTCGTGCTGGCTTTTGGTCAACAAGAGCCTATCTATTAATACGTAGAAATCAGTTGTATACTGTAATCATTAACAGTCAAGATAGTTAAAATTATGAAAATTCATTATCAATCATGCAATCTTTTTAATAATACAAAAAAGTAAATACCCCAAAACACTTTTAAGTTCTTTAGTATACATATTTTATTCTTTTATAAGTACTTTGATTTTGCAAACAATGTAATTCAAAAGTCAGTCAAAATTTGTCTAGAATTATATACTCACTGCTAACACACGCAGAACGATTATTTTGGTTAATTTCATAACCGTCTTCGCATATACACGATCTGTTTGCCGAACACACAGAGTTCGGTGTCGTACAGTTAAGAGTGTTGTTGTTACAGGCACCACCAAGAGCTACAATGAAATAAAACACTTAGTTGAATAATGATAAACCACAAAAATTTTAACAAAACATAAAACCAAAAGATGCAACGATATATAATCAGATGACTACATAGCTCTGCATTCATCTATACATCTCTATCATTCAAAGATGGAATAGGATCTATCAGGCAAGAGCATCAAGAACATCGCAGCATGACTACATAGCTCTGCATTCATCTATACATCTCTATCATTCAAAGATGGAATAGGATCTATCAGGCAAGAGCATCAAGAACATCGCAGCAACAAGATGGAGCTAATGTTGTTTATTTCATCTAAAGGTCATGTAGTCTTTGTTGGCTACAAATATATAATAGTGATGTAACAAAAGCGCACATAATCTCGCATTGTTTGTAACGGCTATGCAAATTATAATACTATTTGAATCCACAAAGGTGTTTTCTAACAGGAAAAAAAATTTCAACTCCAGGATTCGAACGCGGGATTTCCCGATTAGCACCCCATCCACTCAGGTAAACGCAGTTTTCCTAACGCTTTAAAAACGAAGTCGAATATATGCATTTGCAATTCTCAAAAATTCACAGATTTTCAGTGACGTTATTCTATGATCTAATTGTAAAGAACTGAGTGTATAACGAAATTGTCTGGTTAGCTCAGGTTATTTAAGGAGAATCGTCAGAGAGTTCATGTCGTTTGTCCACAATTTGGAGAATCTTCATTTCATAGTTGGGAATTTTCTTTGATTGAAGAGCTTTTGGGGGAAATTGCGTAGTAGTGATGGGGAAAGAGCTCGCAACACGCCTGGCAACCATGGTCAATACGGATGGAACGATAAGAAGTCTTTGTTTATTTAACCTTAATGTTACAATCTCTACGTTCAATAAAATAGAACATTGAACAATACAATTGTATTATGATGGGGAAGAATATGTATTAGGCTGAATCAAAAAAATTAATTCAATGTCTTAACGAAAAAGTTTGTTTTCCACAATTTTCTTATCATCAAACGTTACTTATTTGACTCAAACAGTGGGTCACGATAGTCGGAATTCGACCAATTTCATGTTAAAACTATAGAAAAAATCTTTTCAACTCGGCAAAACTCCGTAATTTTTTATTCACAATACTTTTTATTTGGATAACGTTAGAGCTTGAAATCTCTGCTTTAAGAACTCCCCTTTATTCATTGTAGTCGGGTAAAATTGCATCCCCACTTTTAACGACTCGCATTTGAGCCGCACTGTCATGTCTGATTTCAAAATTCACTGTTTGGTTGTATTGAACATATTTGTGGAGAAATGGAACGGGTTTGGAAGTTACTAGACGTTAAAGAACACCAAAAGGCATTTGGAAGCCCATGAGCCATGCTTTCCCTCTTTGTGTCGGTGTGCGAAACAGAGCCCACGTCCTCGCGCCCACCCCCCGCGCCAACCGGGCCCGCTTCGCTCTAGTCTTGGTGTTTTAAAAGTATCAGCAGTCTATGCGCAACTTCCAGTGGCAATATTAAAATGATTGAAAACAAGATTTTCTTAAAAACGGCTACAATTTTGTTTCTTTAAATTCTCTCTTCATATGTAGCAAAAGGCTACGGATCCCATTTTCGACAAACTCTCCGTATTTTTAAAAACTGCAGAAAATTAACTTTGCAAAAGTACGATATTAATAATTTGCAATATTAATAATATCTTACAATAATAATAAATAGTTTTCTGTTAAATAAAATATGTTCCAAAATCTTAGATTTTTGAAAAAGATCAGGAACAGTTATTTCAAAAAAGTGTAATTTATTTTCGTATATTTCGTGTTTTTCTTGTAATTTCATGTACGTTTTTCTTGAAGTTAATGCAATTAAAACATTTTCTAAAAAACGGTTCCAAGTTTTACTTAACATTTTTCTGTTAAGAAAAATGATGTGTCAGAAACGATTCAAAGATAGGGGTATCTTATTCATTACATTCTTTGAATTTTCGAATATTCCAAAAGTTTGAAATAATGCGAGAAATTATGTGCTGTTTTAGCACCACTAGTGTTATTTGCCAACAATAAATTAATTAATTTCTAATGAATTTCCAATTAGTAAATTCCACCTCGCTTTCTTACCTACTCGCGCTTGCGGATTGGTGGCAGTCGCACCACTGGCAGAATGTACGGCGACAGCCGCCACAACTGCCAATGAACAAAGCAGCAACAAAGATTTTCCGTTCGACATGGTTGAACCTTCTCCAACGTAATGGCCCAAACGCTCAGTAGAACTGCTTTTATCTGATAGCACCCCCTACTACCTAATGTCGTGACATTCAGAGCGAGATAACGTTTCCTCTTGTGAGTCATTTGGTAGGATGGTGATACGCGATCATAGTGCATGATCTACTTCAGCAGTAGCAAACCTCAATAACTACGCGTGCCAAATATTACAATTACCGTACTTTTGTCCAATCTCTGGCGTATCGGGAAATTCTTAAATGAAAATAGACAACAAATATTTAATTGTTATAAATTATTATTAAATTAAGAAGTTGGCTTAAAAGTTAAAAAAATAAATGTATAATTTATTATAAAATGTAATGTACATTTTGCCATGATAGTGTATTCTAATTATAACTTTTATTAATGTGATTTTTGTTATATTTTTAAGTGTAGTATATCGGGCTCAAAAGTCTCTAAGCTGGACTCATCAGTCATTCTTTTTCTGTAACTACATCTTATAATATTTATGACAGAAAATAACGACTGCCAAGGTATAATATCTAACACGTGGTGTAGCCAGAATCCCTGTTTCACGAGTCCTTGATACCGAACAATCAATTGACGGCAAAACATCCGTCCGTCTGTCTATCCCACTGTCTGTCAGTCTGTGAACAATACTAGTACCGAAAACATACGTACGATTTTTTTCCCAAAAGGGATATTCTCCGGTCAATTTGGCTCCAAACGAAGCGCCACGGTTTTGAAAAACTTTCTTCAAAATTGGGAATACTTCACATGAAGGACCGCGAAAATTTTCAAAATTTCTCAAATAGGGCTCTATTTTTTCTTTAAATTTCATATAAAATAGAGTAAAATTCACCTATAAAGGTGGAATAAGTCCTATTTTCACCCTTAACTCTGAATCATCGAAAATTGCAGAAGTTTGTATATTTTTCGGCATCTTCCTTCAACTACAAAATTGAGGATACAGGGTTTTCCTTTAAATTAAATTTGTTCCCTATAATTAGTCCTTTGATTAAGATAATGTACATTTTTTTGAAAATCGTAGTTGTTTTCGCGCAATATTGCGTGGAATATTTGCAATTTTTAAGAATTACAAAAACAAGATATAGATATCCAAAACGGCTCCAATTTTTTTCTTTAAACTTTTGGTAGGGCTAATGCAAAATGTACTCTATGAGGTAATATAAACGCCACATTGCTCTATTCTTTTGTTGTTGTTTTTTAAATATTACAAAAATGTAATTTTTTGTGTCTCTCACGTCGTATTTTTATAAGTGGCGATGTTTTTCACATTATTATATTTGTGAGTACATATGCTTTAAATAATAAGTTTCTCGAAAACTTAACCAATTTCTGTGAAAACTAGCTCAAATGTTTGCATTTTCAGAAGCGCTCAAACGCCATTTTCTCTAAAACGGTTCCTATTCTTTTTCTCAAACTTTTGGAAGGAATAGTGCACTGTTTAATATGACGTAAAGTTCATTTGTAATTTTTTTTGGAAGATCACTCACGCCGTTTATATGCACTTTTATACCAATCAGTAAACACTATTGTATTTGTTAGTTAATGTGTGTTAAATGACCTCTAATAAAGTTTGTCGAAAACTTTTTGTGAAAAAAAAGCTCGAAATTTCGAATTTACAGAAGCGCTTCAATGCCATTTTCATAAAAACGGCTCCAAATGTTTCATAGAAAATTGCCACTTAGGACAAGGTTTTACTGTTATATAATAATCTTAAAATAACATTTCCGTTCACTATTAGGAAACCAAAACTTTGTGTAAATTTCAAAAAATGTAACTTTTGAAGAACCATTTGTTATTTCATTTTTAACCGGTCCATGTGTCCGTCTGTGAACGACACTATCACCTAAACTATTCGTAAAATTTTTTCCTAAATTAATATTCTCTGACTAATCTGGTCCAACAACAAGCTCCGTGTTTTTGAAAAACTTTTTTTTAATTTTGAGAGTACTTTCCATGAAGCTACCAGAACACGTTCAAACTTTTCTGAAAAATTGCTCCAAATATATTCTTTAAATTTCGTATAAGAATATAATTAAATACACTAGTAAAAGTGCTTCAAATTATTTCGAATGAAGTTTTCAAAAGTTGTCTATAAAAATTAGATTGAAATGCACATTTTCAGAAACGTTCTAACAACATTTTCTCAAATTTTAAATTTTAAAACATTGGGATAATTCTTGGAAAAATACTATTACAAAATTACAGGAAGTTCGAACTTTCTTATTTGAGAAAAAATCCACAATTTTAGAAGCCCGAAGAGACCAGATAAATATAACTAGGTTGAGAATAGGACACATCAATGTTACTCACGCCTATCTATTTTCAAGAACATTAAAACAAATGTGTGAAATCTGTAATACAGAAATGGCGGTAAAACATATTATTAATGAGTGTCCAAAATTTATGTCATTTAGAGATAACCTACGTCTTCCTAAAGAATTATATGAATGTTTAAATAATAAAATGTGTTGAATGAAGACTATAATTTTTTTAAATGTATTGGTTTCTTCAAATTGATTTGAAGACACTTTTCAAACACAGCATTATTGTTGTAAAACAATAAAGAAGACATTAATATAATGAAATATATACTTTCAAATGCTAATATTTGTATGTATGTAGGTATGTACTTGGCGCGACAGCCCGTGAACGGACTCAGGCCTACAGTACGTGTGGTTAGCAGACATCCCCATACCGTATTCCGGTCTTCTCAATCTGAGAAGTGAATGTCATCATCGTCACACAGCAACATATATTGGGTCATTTCAAGGAAAACGCACACTATAGTCTTGGCTGGACCGGGAATCGAACCCGGGGCCGCGTAGTGAAATCCTAATATTTAGTGTAATATAATTTAAAATATATAATGTACTATATGTAGATAAGAAGTTATTGATGACCTTGCTTCTCGAAAGCGACTTAAAATTAAGGAAACAAAAAAATTCTCAAATTGGCTTAATATTTTCCAAAGTAAATGTACATATAGGACCAAGTTTTATTCATTTGTAATATTCCTATTTCAGTTCATGAGAGAAACTGAGAAATTGCGAAAAAAATGTCCTTTGGGCGGGTGCCCAAGGTGATGGCAGCGGGGAAGAGAGTGGGGCAAAGCGAAAATCTAACCCAGACCAAATGGTTTAGAAAACTACTAATACGAGAAAGTCTTTGCCATACAAAGCCATGGTACCACCAGGTACTCTTGCGTTCTGCTCACGCAGAATAGATAAAGCATTGCATTGCTGCGAAAAAACGGCCACTTTGAAATAAAAACATGTTGCCGGAAGCTAGTAACGAAAATGTGGGTAAATTTTGTTTCTATATGTAATAAATTACTTGTAGTCACAATCCATTTTGGTGTGTCCTTGATACCGAGAAATTAATTAGATTACGGCAAAACGTCAGTTCGTCAATCCGTCTGTTCCCCCGTAAACAACGCTAGCGGCTAAACCGTAAGTGGGATTTTCACCAAAATTCATATCACCAGTCGAATTGACTGATATCCCAGCCCTTGTATTTGAAATGGATATTTTGAGTTTTGAGGGTACTTTATATGAAGCCTCAACAACACATTCAACATTTTCTCAAAAAAGCATTTTTTTTTCATTACATTTTCCTCGGATAGAGCAAAAGACGCTTAAATATAGCGTAGGTCGCATTTTCATTTAACTCTCTGAATTTCCGCAAATTGAATTGGTTCAATTTTTTTCTCTGTCTTCCTACAACCTCAATATTAAAGATAGATTTTTTCCTTTATGAAATATCTTGATTAAAAACAGATCTAAATAAGCACTTGTACAAGTGTAGGGGGAAGGGCAGTCAAGACATTTTTTGCTTCCAATGTATCTTCTTCACTTTGGTATAATTTACAATCACTAGGGAACGCTAGCTATCATTTCTACATTTTTAAATGAATCTACATTTACCCCAAGTACACATTTCTCCACTCAATCCTATTTATTAACTTAATTAGTGGTTCATATCTACATGTAATTGAAAAAGGCAATTTCCATCTCTTAAATATATATTTTCTAGCATTGCAAATAGTTTGTTTTCTTTGATACATATTAAGAATCATATTAATCACGATAAAGTAAATCGGGACGCAGTTCATTATATTTCACCCCCTGTTGCGTGTTATTCAGTTTTTATTGTTCCCTATAAAATTCAGAAATGTGGATAATGGCCTTTTCTAAATAACCGATTCAATTGCAAATTCTATTTTTTTGAAAAGAAATGTTTTATACTAAAGTTGTTAGAAATATTATCCACTTTAAAACTGATTTGAATCATTTTTCTAAAAGACTTAAATAGTTACAAAGAAAAATAAAAAAAATAAAAAATGCCGTTTCTTCGAGCTTCCTGGATTAAGAAAAGTGTCTGGTAGGTCGAAATCTTGGAGATTTTACAAGTGTCTGGGTACAAACAAAATAAGCAAAGAAAAAATCGTATGACCCGTTTCCCGCTAACGCTCCTTTTTGCGGTACTTGTAGACTTCAGGCAGCTGTTTGCAGTACTTCTAGACGTCAGCGAGCCGCTAGAGTTCTCCTCGCGACAGTGGCTAAATTCGGCCTAGCTAGCAGCAATGATCTAAACGCAGCCGGTAGCAGTTTATAGATATACATATGAACATATCTCATATGAACATATGATCATATGAACATATTTTGCAGATCTCTATTTTTTAATCACAATAATTGATTATTTTACAATAAAAATTAATGTATACAACATTTTGAATGACATCGAATCCTTCATTTCAAGCTGAATAATATCTAATCATCTCCTACTATCCTTGTAATATTGTAAAAGCATGTCCAACAAGAAATCATTTCGTATCTTATCAAGAATTTTGACGTCTCATCGGTAATTTTTTATCATAACGAAACTATAGTTTCGATTCATTGAATTATTCCGAGAAGTAGTATTTTTATCTGGTCTGTGAAATTAAATTACAATACGGACGTTCTACAATCTTAAGTAGTTCCTCCAACCAAACACTCGATAATCTGGGAATGTGTGGCATAAGAAAACTTTTCTTTTAGGAAAAATTGTTTACGATTGAAGGGATTGTTTTCGATACTACCAACAGTATGTTAAATGTTTACTTCATGCTTTATCCACCTGAGTACTAACATCACCAAAGGTTCCATAAACTACCATTTCTAAACTCTGTTTTTCCCTCTGGGGCCAGCTTCTACAAAGTCGTCCCTCTCGCCCTGCCTGGCACTCCTTCCACTCCTTATCATCTCTCACTAGGATCTTAATTCGATCCAGGTGGTTTCAAGTGGAATTTGTGGTGGTCAAAGCGGGTGCGCAGCAGGTTTTCTCGGAATATTCCCGTTTCCCCTACCTATATGCATTCACCGGTATGCTCCATCAATCATTCCCTACCCCATCATACCATTAACTATCAATCTGCTAAGGATACAAGGATCACAGCGACATCTAGGCTATAACCGAGGATCTAGCTGAGAAGGGCATTGACTACCTCACTGGGTTATCGATACGTAGGGTCCCGACCTGGCGAACTAGTGAGAAAGGGGAAATGGTAAGAGCCCCCTCCCAAGACCTCAATTAAGGAGGAGGATTGATTAGAAGGGGATGAAATACCAGGCAGGGCGAGGGGTACAACTTCGTTGAAATTGACCCTTGGATGGAAAAAGCATAGTTTATTTTTCACTGTCTTATACACTATTTAAATGCAAAATTTGATAAATACATTGCATTGTGTAACAAATATCTGTATTTAAGATTTGAGGTATAGAATAAGTTCAAAACATATTTAAACTTTCACAATTTTTAAAATTTCTGCGTTTTTAATGAACATAAATGCTAAAACGTAATCAAAATTCATAAAGCTGTAAACAGTTGTAGGATAACAACGCTCAGTGTTTGTTTCCACATTAGCCCAAAAAGAACGAAGAAGCTATCTCGTTCGCAGATAGCCAAGCGATATCTGGCCTTGAATCAGCGGGAGGGGGAGAAACGTTATCCATCCCCAGCTAACGGAGTTCAGAGCATTATGGGCTGCAGCTTCTCCCCGATCGCCGCCTGCCTCTGCCCCAGTGAAGTAGATGCGCACGCAACACACAGGCCCAGCGATGTCGGAGCTGAGGATAGAGCTCTGCAGAAGCAGTGGGCTGCCGCACAGATCGCAGTAGAGTGTACAGTGGGTGCAACATTTTTGATCATGTGACGTACGGTTCATTGCAATTTTAATTATCAAAATTCATCAAATTCTTATTTTTGCTTACCCCAGCAGTGCTGGGGTTGAATGCACGTCACTGGTGAAAATTCTTTCAAATGCTTGTTCTCTGTAGTCGGATTTCAGTACTTCATCGGTATGTCTTCTAACCATTACATTATTTTGAAGGTGCCATAACAAACTATGAAATTTATTTTCCTTGACTTGTCAAAATATTATGGGCATAATATAAACATGCTGATACCTAATACGAGCCCCCTAAAGGTGCCGCCCAATTTTTCGTCATGTAAAATAATAATAATTAAGATATTTAGCACTCTGCATACCATAGGAATTTATTAAAAAGGAAGAGCCTAGTCTATAGCCTATCAGTTCGAGAAGGCAGGAAGAAGAAAGAGGTCAAGAGACAAATGCAGAATTTAATCCTAGAGAAGTCGAAAAGAGATATATGTAAGAGAATTCTGAATTTAAACAAAAAGCAAAACGAGTATTCCACCGTTGTCGAGGAATCTAACGATGTCCTTTGGCTCTTCCAAATTGAAAGTTCTACCAGGGATATCTTCCCTCCCAGGTTACGAAGATGCAATTGCATGTGTTTCAGTGTAAAATTTTCAGAGTGCTGAAGGAGAATGAGAGGTGACATGTTAAATGTGTTCATTCTGGGCTAGTATATAGCGTGCGAGGGTGGCTAAAAATGATTATTTACGAGATTGTGTCGCACTTAAATGTATTGACTATGTGCAATACATATAAGACAATTCCTTATGTATATGATAAACTTGTATTTTTGTAAATTTATTCTGAGTTCAATATATTTGCAGTTGTTTTACTATTTCTACCCATTTCTTAAAACATTTGCGGGAGTTCACATTAGAGAATCCACAAAATATGTTTACGAAAAACTTGTTATTGTAAAAATGACTTTGTCAATAATTTTAAGTAGAATATCACATTTGTGTAAGTACAGTATGCATTGTATATATTTTGATTTCATTGGGCAGAAAAATGGATTTAAAAATTTTCGAAAACAAAATGGGCGCCTGGGTACTTTTCTCTGACATAATATTAACGTAAAATTATATTTAAGTATAACAAATAAAGTAGCTTCAATAAAACGCGGCATTCTAATTTAAAATGAAAAAATAAATACTTAGTAAATAATATCACTTTCTCCACTTGTAAGATATGTCAATTTAAACGCTGACTGGAGGAGAATTCTAGCGGCCGGCTGCTCTGATCGGTAGTTTTCTGTGGTTTCTCCGATCAACGCTATGCAAATGTTGGAGCACTGTGACTTAACAAACTGACCACGGACCGTACGTGTTCTTTCCTTGCTATTCCTTGTTCTATCTTCACCCCTGACTTATACACACTTACACTCACATGCAATACACTACTACACTTGAAGGGAGACCATTCAGGAAGTTAGAGCTTGTCCTGGCTGGAGCGGTGCCATCCTGATGGGAGATAACTGGTTAGGGAATATCCCGCAAGGCGATGTTTGGTCGATACCGGATCTCGTCATCCAGCGAGGAAAGAACACCGCCACTTGCCGCGATAATAAATGCTCTACACTTCCGTGCGGACAGGCAGCAAGTTAATTCGCTGGCCTGAGCACAACGCGCATGTGCCAAGTATGGACACAGCACACTACTGTTCTACGCTCACTATAGGGAATCCCTTCCCTTCCCAGAATCCCTTCTCAGAATACGCTGGGAAGGGACGCAGCGCCCGGGCGTGCCTACCCGGAGAGATGCAAGCTGGCACATGTCTCTGCACTCAACTGAGAAATAAATTGAACTGAGAAAGAAATCTCTTAATATTGGAGGTGTAGGTCAGATTCGATAATAACTTTGAAGTAGACTAATTCTAGAGATCATATCGAACTAAAGGACGTGCTGTAGAGAAGTTAGAAAAATGTTACATATTCACTATACGGATAATTGAAAACTGCCAAACGTTCTTCATTTCGTTTAGTAGTCATACTCAAAGATCAATAATATGAGGCAGGTTTGAAAGTTCTCTAAAAATACAATTACTATTCACCGGGAACGCAAAGTTGAACACTTTCCTTAAATGTTGTTAAATGTTTTATATTTACCAAATTATGTATATGTATGATGTAGGGATCAATGACAAAGATATCCTGCCTTCTACTTTAACTTAAAAACGTAATGCACCACATAGAATAATAATAATTTCTGAAATTTTAGCGAGATGGTCATGAAACTACGAGAAGCACGCAAAAGATTCGCCTATATTAGCGCATTGAATTGAGAGTTCGCCGCCGCTCACGGTGACTCATCCGGTCGCTTTGGGCCCTAGTGCTGCTGCCTGGCGATAACCACTCCAATCATCGCTGTTTTACTCCTAATGCGCAGAGAAACGCGCCATTAGTACGTAATATGAACTTGTGAGTGAAGCTGTGTATTGTTTTTGTGTGCATCCTGATTGTTGAGTTGTTATTAATCGGTTGAGTTGAGTTTTACTGGGTTTATTAATGTTTTTAGGTTTTTTAGTTGTTGCGAATTGTGAGGAAACTTAAGATACCGTAGTTTAGCTGAAACGAAAACCACGTGGTTCACTTACATTTTATAAAAAACTTTTGTTTGTTTGGAAATGTTTGCTTTTGATTGTGAAACGAAGAATTTTATTGTGAGAATTTGTTTGCTAACTTGTAAACAAATATTTTCAAGTCACTGCGATTTAAAAAATGTGAACTGATTGTTTTTAATGAAATTGCACCCACTTCAAGACAAATTGCCATGAAAAATGGTAAAATTTCTGAAAGAAGAAAATGTTGACTACGTATTTTAAAAAAATTTCCATTTAGCAAAATTAATGGTGCACGTTATCAGCTTTATCATCATCCTAGAAGTGAGTATTTTTCTACTTTCATAATAATATTCATCTATCTATACTAATAAAAATGAATTCAATGACATGTAATCGACAAAAAGGAAAGTCAGGGTAGATGCGAAATATTTACAGGCTCTTCTTCAGAATTAGACGAAGCATCCTTCCATAGTTTGGTAAATATTATTACGACACAAATGCGGAAAATAAATAATTTAAATAATATGCTGGTAGATGCACCACGATCATTATTTTTCGCCAGTCGCTAAGAGAAGGTTCCTAATATATTCCGCCAGAGGTCAGCAGCGGTGCGATTGAATCGTGTGCCCGATCTCCATGAATGATGGAACATTTATGTGTTTTTTCAAGAAGGACGTTTTTGAGCAGTTAATTTTGTTGTAACTCTACTACACAAGATTACACTTAATTTTAACTCAATTTACATTTAAACAGAGCTCCACCTGGATTTCGTCGTTGCTGAGCGTTGCCGTGTGACGTAGGGTGAGGCCGAGGAGGATAGAACAGGTGGCGCGAGAGGGAGAGAGAGAGAGAGAGAGAGAGGGAGGGAGGAAAGGAACAGACAGACACACAGACAGACACACACAGACAGACACACAGACAGACAGGCAGACAGACAGACAGACAGACAGGCAGGCAGGCAGGCAGGCAGGCAGACAGACAGACAGACAGACAGACAGACAGACAGAGTCAGACGCAGAAAGAGAAAGAGAGAAGCGAAGAGGGAGTGAGACGAAGAGAGGGAGCTGAGAGAGAAAGAGACACGGAGAGATAGAATGGAAAGAGGGAGAGGGTGGGAGATGGAGAGCAGGGCAAGGTTTGCCGGGTTCCGCTAGTTAACTATAAAAGATAAATAAGGGTATCAGCAAGAGTGTAGTCTTTTCTTTGAAATAGTTCAGAAATAACTATGGAATCAATAGGAACAATAGAGGATTTCTGAAACAGTCATTCAGAAGTTTGCCTTTTCAACAGAATGGCTCGACTATGTATTTTAAGAAATGGAGAACGTTTAGGAGTATTAATGCATATATATATGTTATAAGTTCTTGGCTGTCAATACAACGGGAACATGATAGCTTTCACTATTTGAAAAGAGAAAGGGTACATTTTTATGAATTTAAATCATCTAGAATTTACATTTATGTGCGTACAAAAATTCGGTGTACGGGTAATGAACATTGCCTAACGTTCCTTGATTACTTTTTGCTTCGTTTGCATTTGAAAATTTGACAGTATCTAGTAATTCAAAACTGGAAGAGCCACCTCGAAGGCTCCGAAGTGCCGAAGAGGAATCCCAGCACTATCTTGCAGAAGCGTTTCCGCAAATAAGAGTGTAACCCCAGTTTGCATCACGTCGGCGTCGGGTCCGCGACTTCCGGTCGTGTGACACAGCAACTGGCCAGCGTCGCAACTCGTGGATGGCAATAGTTCGGCACACAGCACTCGTCACGTCCCGCGAGATAACATCCTCTGTGTGTGCCCCGCGAGATATACTTTCATGTGTGAAATGCCGGAATGGCGGCGGCTGTAAGCCCATTCTGATTTCTTTGTATGGAAGGGGCTGGCATTCTTATAAAACAAATAGTAATCATAATGAATGAGAAGCGAATACCAACCGAATTTAATATAATTATTTTATTTCACATTTATCGGATTGAATGAATTTTTGTTTTGTAGTCAAACCGTTTCTAAAGAAACTTCAGTTTCATTAAAACATTAAAAAAATTAGTATAGTTTTGAGAATTTGATAAATATAACACGATACTGAGACCTCTCTCGTCGCTTCAGAAATATTGACCCGGAACCTGGGCAAATCTTTCTATAACTACACAAACGTGCCACTTCTCCCTACTGAGATACTATATACACAGACAGACATTCCTATTTTCGGGTAGAAAATTGCAAGTATCTCCGTGCCACCAGCGCCAATCTTAACGATCTCTGGAACAGCGTGAGCAGACCTTGATTCTGACGTGTGTGCAGACCTACAGCTCAAAGAATTTCAACCAAGGATTTCATTACCAAAAAATTGAAATCGTATTGTAGATATTATGCCAATCCTTTACAATAAATTACAATAAAAAATACCTCTGTATTTTAGACAACTTCACTTACTTTTTTATGGGAATATTGTTACAATTTCCATAAAAACTACTGAACATCTTATAGTTATTAAATTGTTCATGACATCATTTAAAGATCTAAAATTGTATTATAAATTGCATTGGTAAATAAACATCTAGATTTGATCTTCAAGATGTAGGACAGGTTCGAAAACTGTTTGAACGTTTTGAGTTTTCAAAATGTCGAAAGTTTTAGAAAAAATTGCAACCTTATATATACTATGTTGTTCCAAGGCATATAGAAAGATTTTTTTTCGCAAAATCAGATACGCATACCATCTATTTTTCTGTTTGACCTCAAATTTTCGAATAAAAATATTCGATAAGGGGTAGCCCGTGCCGAATGTATGCCAAATATAAGATATGAACGTTTATACTGAGTTAGTTTGAAAGGATTCTAGAACTCTAGGTTTATTTAGTAAATAAAGCACGAATACGCCCAAATCATACACCATTTAATACTTATAAAACATTATTCGTTAATTTGTTTTCCAAGATTTCCTTTTCACATTTAGGATGGGCCTTCTGATGGTCTTGTACGCAACATACTAAAATTGATTCTGTTCTCTTAAGCCGTAATAAAATCATGAAAGTCTTGCGTCATTTTGACCGCTCTTTCAGCAGAAATGTTCATTGCCTTTCGATTAGAAACCTTCCTCTGGCTTCTACAAACAAAATATTCGACCAAAATGTAGAACATTCGTAGAAAAAATTCGATAATTTTAAGACATTTAAACAAAATCTGCTTTTGATCTAAAGGAAGTCATAGATTTTTTCTCATAATGGACCATAAAATTTCTCCTATATTGGGATGTATACATAAAGTTATGCATTTTTGTTGGTTAACTTCGCAAACATTTTTACTTTGGTTTCTTGGCATACATAGTTATTATCAAATAGTGACATGACAAAGAACGGAACCATATATACTTTTCTATTGTGGGTGCGAAATATATAAAAGTATTCGTTTTTATTTCCGCGAACGAAAAGCAACCGTTATTATCGTGTTATCTGTGCGGCGTTACAACAATGGATAACAACCAACAATGGCCGCTCATCTATTCGTTTTCACATTCAACACAATTAAAGAACGCAATTTAAAATAAAATAACATAAATATAATATATTAAATAATAAAATGAAATATGAAATAATTTACAAATTCTAACTTACGTAACATCCAACTGCTGCATCAACATTTTTGCTGCTCCGGCGCTTCTTGATATTACCCCACCTGCTCAGAGACTTGCAGAATCTGCAACTAAATGTGTATGAGATGGACAGAGAGATAGAGAGAAAACAAGAGAAAGCGAAAGAGAGGGATAGCAAGAGGGAGAGACGGAGAGAGACGGTGAGAGAAAGGAAGAGGAAAGGAGAAAGAGGGAGATGAAGGGCAGACCAACGTCTACCGGGTTCTGCTAGTATTACATAAAAATAAATATTAAATGTATGTTTGATTGAATGTATGTTCTCTTTCTGTGTCGCACAATGCTTCTCAGCAGACACTGTCTTGCAAGTTGCGTTTGGCCGTTTGTCAGAAGACGTCACCGTTTGCTCCTTACATTGAACATGTTGACTAAATTTCCAGGGCATATTTTCATAAGTACATAGCTCGTACAAACTTGAATGTGCCTTCCGCCTGCGTCCATTTACCTTAATTCAGAATTGAATGTGAAGGAGAGAATAAAATAACAGATGTAGGCTCAATTTTATTTATACCAATACTAATTATTCTTAAAGTAATGTGTATATAAAGTAGATAAAAGTGCAAAGAATAGTAAATCTTGGCACTATTACACTTACTCTCCTCATGTACACTTTTGGGTTTAAACACATGTGGTCACTCTGTTCTTCGTACTTGTTTGAAGCATTGCCACTATTTCCTTCGTTTGAGTATTTGCAATGATATCAAACACAACATCTTTCACAAGGTTACCAAAAATTTTGTTTCCCAATTAAGGACATTTTACTGAAAAAAGGATGACATTTCAATGAAAAATAGGACATTTTAAATGTTTATGCTCCATAATGTATAGACAATGTACTCAACAATTCCACACCATTAATAGTCTTTAAAAATCCTATTTGACTTTGTGTCATTAAAAATGAAAGCTTCCGATTGGATAACTTTGCCCCCACACTCACCTTCATTTCCCAACAAACAATAAGCATAAATAAGTTTTATATCACAATAGGCCTAATGATCTATTATGCAGACCATTTATTTGAGTAAAAGTGTAGATATTCAGGATATAAAGTTCTCTTAATGAATTAAATTACTTTAAAAGTTTACCAGTATTATTTTCAATTCAACAGGATAAAAATGAGAACATTCCGTGTAAATTTAAAAAAGATGGGAGGACAAGAGTACAATATCAAAAAAAGAGGAAAAGTCTTCCAAAAGGTGGACTGATGACAACTTTGCAACATTAATTAATTTCCGGTACACTCAAGTTATTCAAGGAAAAGGAACTTCATAACAGGAAGAAAGAACTTCGTGATCCGATAAGGAGCAAGATAATATCTTGGCATCGCGACTAGCCATTATACACGCCCAGGCAATCTCCGGGCTTATCATCGATAATTCGACACAACTTGAGATAAAAACACGTCTGAGAGTATTATCTAACATGATGTTGTTGGGTTGGACGGAAATTTCAACATGTTGCCTAGCGTAGCGCTAATTTTGGCTGTTGTGGGTTATAGTTCAGTGAATGGAAGGAGGCCTAAACGGTTCTGAAAGTAATTTAATTTGCTTATCGTAAAAAAATAATAAAAATTGTACGTGATGTATGAAGACGAAGCGTAATCGGCATGCGTTTCCTTCAAATACATATATCCTAGAATAAATACTCGTGTACTTTACACAGATGAATTATGAATAATGCTACCAATAAGCATGATGGGTAACAGTTGAAAACAAGAAACAATTACGCTCCAGTAATTAAAAACGTATTTTCATCGGTAAATGATGTATTTTATATAATACGTATACTGTGCTACAGATTTGATTTGAGTCTTGCTGACAAAATAGCAACCCCTCCTCCAGTATACTCCTCATACAACTAGCAAAAGAGTTCTACAACACGTGCGCATGGTGAAGCTACATTTACAGTTTAGAAGCAAAACAAGGACCTTGCATCACTTGCTCAGTCACAAAGGAAAACTGGAAGAAAAACCTAATCGAGATGGAGATCAGTGACACAGATGATGTACAATACTTGTTACTTTATACACATTATATGAAGAGTAATCCGTACGATTACTCTTTGAACAATATACATTGTAACTAATATTCATTTATAGCATATATATATATATATATATATATATATATATATATATATATACACATATTGTAATGGGACGGTCGCACATCACGGATGCACATCATGCACGGTCGCACATCACGGACACGAGCCATATATTTATTTTATTTAATTAAGAACCGCGCCGCCGTTAAGAGCAGCCGGAAATGTCATTTCCTGCTGAACCGGGTTGAGCCGCTTAGCGAGCCTAGGGAAAGACGGAAAATGCTCCTCTTTTGTTCAGCACAACCCCACGCTGGGCGCACCCCTTATGACGTGTGGGGAAATACTCCGCCTACACCCCTGAGCAACGGAATTACCCGCGCCTATTTCCGGGAATTCAGGTGATGTAGGTTACTTCGGGGGAAGTTGCTGAGGGCGGCTTCGCCGCTGGCGCCGTGATAGGCGGAAGGGTTACAGGTGGTGCGACATCCAATAGAAATAGATAATGCGGGGGAGGAATCACGTGGTACGCGAGCCTTCCTGTGGGACCACAGAGGTACAGATCGATCACTTATATTGGAGGTAGCGAGGAGGAGACTTGTATCAGAGGCAGTAGCGAGGCCACTTAATTTGTGCCTGACCGCCCCGAATGCCACGCCGCGGGGACGTGAAAAAAACTACATCGCGAAACGACCCGTCATCGCCCGGGCGTGTTCCCGCCGCCGGCCGCGCCGAACACGCTGAGGAGCTGCCGGCCGACGCCCGCCGCTGGCCTAATCCGGGGCCGCCGCCGTGACTGCAAGGGGCCGCCACAAAGGGACCTGGTGCAAGCAACGCCGTAGTCGCCCGCCGCCAGACCTGCCGGGGCTGGGATGCCCGAACGCAGCACCTGTGAGCTGGATCATGACCGCCCGGGAGGGCAAAGACACCGGAGCTGAAATGAACTCTGGCCATACCGGCCGTTGATATATATAATATATATATATAATATATATATATAAGTTAAGATTAGAATTAAGTTAATTATAAGTTTATTCATGTTACTGGACTTCACTAACACACACTACTAAGTGATTAAAGTAGTTTATGAAAATGCTGGAGTCTTTCTCTCAAGTAGTTAGGCAAGCATGCATGCCTCCCTCTAGGGAGTCTGCCGACGAAGCAGCCGGGCAAAGCTGAATCGCCGAAGAAATCAGGTAATCGGGGAAGCGGTGGTTACAATATATATATATATATATATATATATATATATATATATATATATATATATATATATATGAGTTTGGTATACATAAAAGTGGTAAACTCCGACATCATGTGACCGATCTCCATGAAAATTGGCACATTACATACTTTTTCATCCAAAATGTTTATATGCTATTAATTTTGTTGTAATTCCATTAAAGGGCGCATCAGAACAAAATTGCGCTTCATTTTAATTAAATTTCCATTCAAACTGCGCACCACCTGGGCTTCATTGTTACTGAGCGTTGCTATGTGACGCAGGATGAGGTCGAGGAGATCAGGTCAGAGGCGCGCGAAAGTAAGATAGAGACAGAGAGAGAGACGAACGGAGAGGGACAAAGAGAGACAGATGGAGATAGAGACAAACACAGAGGTAGAGACAGAGATGGAGAGAGAGAAACAAACACAGCCAGAGAGACAGAAAGACAGAGAGAGACAGAGACGCACAGAAAGAAAGAGATGCAGAGACAGACTGACAGGGGTAGAGATACAAACAGAGAGAGACACGAAGAAAGAGAGGGTGAGGGACAGACAGGGAGAGGGACAGAGAGAGACACAGAGACAGAGTCAGATAGACTGTGACAGGGACAGAGAGAGAGAAAGGGAGAGGGAAGGAGAAAGAGGGAGATGAAGGGCATAACAACGTCTGCCGAGTTTCGCTGGTATCAAAATAAATATCATTTACATTTTTGATGGTAAGAATAATCTATAATTGAAAAAAAATAGTTATGCAGCTGAAAAGATTTTACTAGTAATTTAAATGCACGTATAAATTGTTTAATATAGTCTGACTAAATGTTGTAAAACAATGTTCATGCATTATACTCCTATGCAAATACTGTTATTTGATTATGTTCCCTTCGATGTGTTGAAATTACAGTCAACCAGGTACATTGGCACAGAGACATAGTCGAACTGCGAAAACATCTGGAATTGGCAGCTAATCTTTGGCAGTGGAATCGAAAGATCCTTCGTTACAATGGGTCACGACGTACAATTGCTTTAATTTTCCTCCCAGCCCTGTTAACTCTACAGCGCAAGTTATCATTTTTAAACGTTTAAACAAAAGAGGCAGCTATTAGGATGAGCTAAAATGTTAATTTTTTGATCGCTATATAAAATACAAATTTTCTTTTGTACTAGGATTACCGTCCGTCCGGTATTACTCCGGACAGCCCGGGAATAACGAAATTTGCCTGGAGTAACTTGTGGCGTGTTCGGGAATTTCCATAATAGAATATTAAGGAAATTATTATTCCATATTATGGAAATTATATTAGAAATATTCCACAATATTGATATTGGAGAAATCCAAATGTTCTTTTCCGTAAGTTTATGGAATTATGAGGAGCTTACTCTGAGAGCTACAGTAGAGTTCTATGGGGATAGTGAGTAAAAATGGGTATAAATGATTTCTGTGGGTATAAAGTTAGTTTGCGTCTCAATCACCTTACATCCCATGCATACAACAAACGACCGGGAATTGAAACCGGGTTCGCACCATGGAAAGAGAGCATGCTGTCCTTGAGCCAACTGGGGGACTATGAATCTTAAATCAAACTATAAAACTGACTCACCACTCGGAGATAGAACCTTGGCTACGTGGTGAGAGATACTGAAATAGCCTTTGCACTTCACCTGAGAGAAGAATGTTCTTTTCCAAAGGAAAAAAATTCTTGAACACGTAGTATCTAAGAATCCCCGAGGTAAAGATGAAAAAGAATTAAATCATCTATATAATATCTGCAGAAAGTCAATCGACAAATACAATCCAGAGAAATACAATTGATTTATTGAAAGATTAAACACAAAAAGCAACTCTCTTTGGCATTTCACAGAAAAAATTCTTAGAAGAAACAGCATTCCCCTTATGTCAACAGTTAATGAAAAACGAAGCTGTAACATACAGAATAGGCACTTCATTACAAAGTTACCATTACCAGCTCTAACAGCATCTGAGCGTAATAGCAAAATCGGAAAATGTTTGGAAATAAAATTAAATTCAACATCTATAGCAAAAGTCTTCTCACTAAAAATCTTCATTGCCTCTATTCATTAATAATAATGCTCCAAGTTGGTCTCCCAACTCAAAACCAATAAAATATCTTGGATTAAATTTAGATACAAAACTCAATTGGACACATTTAAATAAAATCTCAACAAGCCAAAACAAGCTAATTCAATTGTGACCTATGCTAAACCCACACACTGTCAAATGATCTAACACTTCAAAAATCAGGCATCAGCCAACACTACTACGCACATGCCAGATCTGGATCGATGTCACCAAAGCCAATCTCAATAAAATACAAATGTTTCAAACCAGGTTGCGATCTAATACAATGGTGAGCTAAGCTAAAATGAAGTAGTATCAGGATTTCGAAATGTTTTCTTCGGCTGTTGTTCACGCTGCACGCTGTCGTCTTCTTGCTTAAGGCGAAATGTACCGCCAATAGTTCAATTTGACGCCACCACGTTGCAGCACGAAAATAAGCCAGAATTACTTTACTAATAACGTCTCAAAAAGTGGTCCAATTTTCAATCAGTAAACGACATATGATTTGTATGTAATATAGAATTTACACTACGAAGCCTCTTTGAAAAAGACATTGGTTTTACATTCTCGTATACGTACGTATATACTGAGTAATATATGTAGTGTAGAGAAAGTTATGTAATAATGCAGAAAATCGATTTTGAGATTTCAACGAAATGCATGTTTTGAGGCCCTCTGATACCGAAAAGGTGTTGTTGTTGTTGTTGTTGGTTTTTTTTAAACGTCCGACTGCCTGTCTGCCCATCTGTGAACAACACTAGAACCGAAACTACAAGAATTCGTAGACTTTTATCGGTTTAAACTTCCAAACTGTATTAGATTTAGATTAGATTTATTAATAATACTGCAATTAAGTGTGAGAACTTGGTGGCAGAATACTTAACATTACAGAACTTAACAACTATACAAAATCTACAAACTTCACAATATCACGTGAACATTTCACCGTGCAATCTTTCATAGAACTTCACTTTACCAAACTTCACTTCACCACACTTCACTTCACCGCACTGCGATACAGCGAGCTGTAATGTCTTTCTTAATCACTCGTTTCTCTCAGTGAATCGAAAGTGAATATTCACTAGTCGATCTGGTCTGTCTCAATGCTTTACGAGTTCGAAAAATATTGTTTAAAAATTGGAGATACTTTAAATGACTCCCCAAGTCATCATTTAAAGTACATTGTTTCAACTAATTTTCCTTCTGCAGCGACACATATCTGAGATACGCGAGTAGATATTTTAGGACTCTGTAACTTTTAATGCTTTAAATTTTGCCTCCTCAATGATGATCTACTCGACCTATTGCAGTCCATCACTGATCCATTTGCTTCAAAACGTTTCCGTAAAATGAATACCTCCCTCCATGTCGATGGAACAGAATTAAAGTGTTCATTTCTCTCATCAGTTATTAATGTATAACACATTTTTACCATTTTTTAAAACAAAAAGTTATTTCTTCTTTCTTTTCAACAACGACACGGAACGTAAGTAAGCAAATCTCTAATTCAACATGTCAGTGGATGATTGTTTAAGAATGTACTGTAACGTGTCTGTAAGAGACTAATAATCATAATGTACTTATGTCACAGGTGGGAAATTAAACTTCGCCCTAGATTAAAACCGTAAAAGAGTAGTAGTAATAATGGATAGTGATTTATATGCGTGGGGCGAAAATTTTTGCCCATTTGGCCTCTGAAAATTAAGTTTAACAAGTAAGAAATAAAATACTACAATAATACGTGTTTTAACAATATTTAGGGAGTGTGCTGGTGCCTCAAAAATGGATCGTTTGGGCTATTTTCATAGTATCTCGAATATCTGAATTTATCGTTCGTAAATTAAAATCCTTTCGATATTTTGTAACCATGTACCTACTATTTTATAGTATAATGTTAGAAAGTTGTCATAATATTTTGTGAGTTAGATATTTTCAAGAAAATATCCAATTGTATCTATTTTTGCGTTTAATCATATTATTGTGTTAATTAGAAGACATTTTTCGATTTTAATTTACTTCATTCTATATGTAAATACGTTAGATCTGTAAATTCAAATAGCCCGCTCATGTCATCTACAGTCTGCAACTATTAAGGATCGAAATGTAGGATTTTTATTATTTTAAATAAATTGATATCACAAATAATTAATTCTATATAAAACATCTATAAAGCATTGAAATGTGAATTTTCAATGTTACGCATTCATTTATTCTAATAATGTTTTATTAAAGTGACATTTAATTTAAATCTAAATTATATTTAATAATGGACATTATTACAATAAAACAAAGGTGATTAGTGTTATGCAATAGCAAAGGGTGACAGCATAGTATTGAAGTGCTATAGGAATGTTGGTAACAAAACATTATCAGAGAAGAAAGTATTATTGAGGACAGAAAAACTGGCAGAGGGTTGTGAGCCGTGAGCAAGTAAAGAGGTGCGAAGAAATTGCAGTAGATCGTAATGTGCTGAAAGTAGAAATAAACAATTTGCTTAGTCGAAATGTAGTTTAATTTAAGAACTATGTTTGCCAGAGTGATTAATATTTAACCAGATAATAGTCGGAAATAATAGAAACGGAACATTATTTGTGGTATGTAAGAATAAGTGACAACCGAAGGTATAAAAAAGTGCAGGACCACAGCGGCCAAGCATGCTGAAGGAATGCAAAGAGGAAAGCAATATGCATTCAAGGTATTGCAAACAAATTTAATATTAAATGTACAAGGCCAAGATTTTAAGGGGTGTTAAGATTATTAGTAAATCAATTGATTAAAGAATTAATTAAACATGGCCATGTAATATGGTAAAAAGAATCTAAATTTTAAAATACCACGAATCCGAATGAGTGTGTGAATGAGAAAATTTGTAAATACGTATATGAATGAAAGAATTTAGTTGTTTATATATTTTTTTTCATGTGTTCATATATCTATTTTTATTGCTCCAAAATATTTTGCTAAAAATTATGTTTTTGTTATTTCGTGTCGACTAGTAGCTTATAATTTTTACCGCGGTGGGCTTATTTTCTGGCGCTGCAGTCGTTACCGGTTAAGTGAATTGAATATCCTACTCTCTATAAAACTACTCTAGAATCTACTATGTCTACCCTTGTAGACAATTCTAAGAGTTTTTAATTCCAAAAAATCAGATGAATTGTATATACAATAAAGAGAGAGTAAATATAAATTTCCGTTTAGATATGTTACTATATCTGTAGGGTTACTGTATATTAAATCCGTAAGTACAAAATATATTGTTTTTGGCATTTTTCGATTACAATGATTTCGATGTTGTGATAACATTCAAAAGACCCCAATAAAAAACAATAAATACGATGAAGCCTAGTTAGATGGCGCAAGTATGAATATTTGATTACATGAGGATTGTTTTGAAAGTAATATCTTCCAGTTATTTGTATGACAACTATAGTAAATGAGAAAACTCACTTAATATAGTTACTGTTAGAACAGAGTTTTTTGAACACAACACTATTTTTCATTATAATACCCCTTTTTTCTATGCATCTATCCATAGATATATAAGAGTCTGCATGCCACGCTGATAAAAATCTGTACCAGTCTATGTGTGGGGAATTCTTATGGTACCGTTCCACGAATTATCGTTTTATTTCCAGCTCTTAATGGTGACATCATGTCTTTCCATCCGTGAGTATTCGATCCAGAAATCCGCCACCTTCAGCTTCGTATTGGGTCGAGAGCTCCTCCCAAACTTCCATTCGATGCTGTTTGTGTTCTTGTGTGAATGATCGCGGGTCCCAACTTGCGCATAATTTTTAGTAACTCAATTTACTCAGTGTTACCTCTAATGCATTGCAGCCAATGTACAACGCCGCACGGTTACTCAACACCGTACACATTCCCCCTGCCCCCCATGAGCATATTCGCGCCGATGAGCTAATCTATGCGCTTCATTTCGTAGTGTGGTAGCTGTGCGTGGATGACGTCAAAGTTGTTTACCTTTCACGTCGCTGTCGCCACCAGTCGTTGCCACTCTGCAGTAACATACTCGTACACTGTATGTTTCCCATAAATGTTTAGCAAGCGATATCAATACGTGCAATTTCCTCCGAAGTGAGAAATTCAGTAACACATCCCTGCTTTTGGCGCGCGTTCCAGCTAGACGCCAGCTAGCATACTGTAACTGTGGTTCTATCAGACAAATAGCTACGAAATTAAACGAACATTAATGGGAAGGATCAAATTCCAATATGACATCCCTCACATTTGTTTTTGAGGTCATTATATACGTTAATATGAGACTTTCTGTGACAAGTTTCTCAACGCGCCCGAGAGATAGTAATAGCCTCCAATGACTTCAAAGTGTGTAGTTCCAGTAAGGTGTCTCTGAATCTTTTGTGCAGAGATTACAAACTAAGGAAAGAATTGTAATGCTTCAGAAAATACATACAAAACAGCCGGCTTTTAATGTTAGAATTGTATGCAACGCTAGATTCTCATCAAGATTAATAGAGCAATTGCAGAAGTAGAAGTTAACACAAATTAGACTGAGTTTGTTAAGTTTTAATCTCTTCAAATATTAGGAAAGAAAAATATGGAAGTCTTAAGGAAATCCGGGGGAAAATCAAATGTAGTGATTAAAGATGTGGTGACAGAATTTTCGGAACTAATTTGGATTGATCTACTGTAGCGATCCAGATGTCATCATGCTAGAAAAATTAAATATAACGAACTCGACCACCCAGAATTCTACCGAGAGTTTAAACGGATTGCAATGCACGCGTAGTCTCACTTGTCGCGGCAGGCTATTACCGCCTCCTGCCCATTAAGCGAGCCATCTAGAGGACTACCGTCGACAGATACTGTGCATGTGTGCGCGGCCAGCTGCAGATTTCGAGACCGTTCACTTTCGGGGGAGCCCAGAGCGATACTTCTGTCATCGAACGCGCCCCCCTACGCAAGCAAGGGTCAGAGTTCTAGAAGGTTCGAGAACAACCCCGCATGCTCGCAGCACGCACAAAGAGTGGAAGTTTCCTTCGCTTCTCACGCTGCGATTGGGTTAAAATATTTCACTACGCAACAACTTTTGACCAATAGCGACACTGCTATCAAAGGGAACTAGGACACATAAGAAATTGGGGTGGGGGAAAGAGTTAACCTGGTGCGATTTCGACGGAGAGAACGGCAGAAGGGATTTGAAGTCTAGACAGGACAGTCGGGGCAGAAGTTTCTCTTGGGGGGAATATTTTTCGGTTAGAGGCAAGTTCACCTCTACCGGACTTAGAATTTTTTCGGTACCAGCTCGAGCATTGAGCAGACTGTAGTAAATAGAGGAACTTCTCTGGAGTTTGATAATTCGTGTTCTTGAATTATTCGTGACGGATTTCTTAATTTTCTGAAACCGGACTTGTAAAAGACTGTCATAACAATCAGAGGAACGCATGGTTGTTACTCCGCGCCTGAGGTCGGGAGAAAAATCCCGGCGATCTTCAAGCACTTCCAGTCGCCCAGACATCGCTGCCAGTTCGCCCAGACATCGCTGCCAGTGGTGGCATAATAACCAGAGGGTCGCCCAGCTGACGCACGCGCCGAGAGGGTGTGAGGGGACTGCCGCGGTCGCGTCCTTGCCCAAGGCCGCCGCCCCCCTTCCAGACGCCAGAGGGTCCGCCCGGGCACACAAAGAATTCTACAGGGCTGAATAACCCGAGGGTCATTCAACCCCAAGACTTATGTAATGCAGTGTCGCGCTTGGGCACGTTAAATTATCATCCTGTAACTCATGTAAATATTAGTTGTAACAAGTTGATTTTCTTCCTAGTCATAAGCTTTACTGATTACTAACGCCTAATGTTCTTTCCCTTTTTTTTTTAATCGATCTCTTCAATTTTTTTCCATTGTTAGTTTATAATTGTAATTTCCCTGGTGCATTTTTTTTATTATCATTTTTGCCCAGAAATAAATTGAATCATTTTACCAGTGACAAGTGTTTATTTAATTTGTGTTTCTATTGTACTGCATAACAGTTCCTTCCATCACCGATCTGAGCTAGTGGCAGGGTCGCCAACCGGTTCCACAGGTAATCGGTTCGGTTACAATTGGCGCTATTCAACGTGGGGCCCGACAGCCGAATAATTGAGGTTTTTTCACGCCCAAATTTTAAAATTAAATTTAACCAAAATTTTGTTATAAATGGATGGAAGGATATTGTTACGAGAGAAACAACTTGTTGACTGGTAATGATTTACTTTACTGTTGTATTTTGTTTGTGAGTGCTATTGTGTTGTGCCTAGTGTGTTGTAATCGTGTGCGCGATACACTCAGAACCTCCAAAATGTTGGACGATTCGGGTATCGATGTGGCAGAAGAGGGGAGTTCAGGGGAACAATCACCGCCCGAGACCAACATTAATGACTTCTTGCAAAAACTCATGAAACAAGTGTTAGAAAATAAGGAAACCTTCGTGAAACAGAATTTAGACAATGACAAAAAACAATCTGAAAGTAACGACAAACTTATGAAATTAATTTCAGAAAATAATGATAAACTCATGAAAATGTTAGAAATTAAGGAATCCTTCACGACTCAAATGTTAGAAAATAATGATAAACTTATGAAAATTTCAGAGTTTAATGAAACCCTCTCAAAACAACTCTCAGAGATGGACGAGAAACATTCGCGAAGATTTGACCGGCTGGACAGTAGCTTAGCTAACAACGGTACAAAATTAGAGAAATTAGAATCAGTAATTGATCGTGGGATTGGAACAGTGCGAAACAGTCTCGATTATAGATTCGTGAAAATTCAGAATAGCGTAGAAAATTTGAGCAAAGAATTAGAGAATTCGAGAACTGATGTAAATTCGCATTTTGGGGATAGTCAGGCAGAAAGTAGTCAAAAGCTCCAAGCAGGTGACAGCGAAATTGAAGCGTACCGCGAGCCAGTTATCGGAAGTACTACCGAGATTAGGGCAGAAATGAGCGACGAACTGACTAGGATCGAACCCAAATTTAGCACAGAAGTCGGCCAATTTCATGAAAAATTCGAGAAATCAGATATCATCGACGGGAAAAATATCAGGAAAAGGGAGGAAAATGTAAAGAGGGAAGTTGTGCAAAATTCAAAACAGTTAGTGAAAGTGGGAACAAAGAAGGAAACTGAAAATAACCCGACAGTACATTTGCTAGGCGTATTAGATTTGAGATTATCGTGGATTCCTCCGCAATTCAAAAAATCAGGTATTATCAACGGGGAAAATATCAGGAAAGGGGAAGAAAATCTAAAGAGGGGAATTGGTCAAAATTTACAACGGTTATTAAAAAAGGGAATAAAGAATGAAAAGGGAAATAATCCTACGGTGCGTTCGCTAGGCGTATTAGATGTGAAATTCTCGTGGATTCCTCCGCAGAACTTGTGTTTCTGGGGCAAGCAGAAAGAAAATCCAAAACCACCCTGGCCTCACCAAACGGTTCTCTCTTTTCCTAAATTTTTTAATTTTACTAAGTTTTTCAATTTTTTTGTACTTTATTAGATTTAATTAGAAATCACATTTTTTCTTTAAATTACAATGGTAAATAAAATTTTATTAGAACAACGAATAAAAGCATTAACTTCTGGTATCACTACTTTTTCTTAATTTTTACTTAAAAAAAAAAATTCTCGCTTTTCGAAATTTAATTCCTCTAACTCCAATTTTTTTTAGTCGGAGGGGAAGGCTAATGTAGCGATCCAGATGTCATCATGCTAGAAAAATTAAATATAACGAACTCGACCACCCAGAATTCTACCGAGAGTTTAAACGGATTGCAATGCACGCGTAGTCTCACTTGTCGCGGCAGGCTATTACCGCCTCCTGCCCATTAAGCGAGCCATCTAGAGGACTACCGTCGACAGATACTGTGCATGTGTGCGCGGCCAGCTGCAGATTTCGAGACCGTTCACTTTCGGGGGAGCCCAGAGCGATACTTCTGTCATCGAACGCGCCCCCCTACGCAAGCAAGGGCCAGAGTTCTAGAAGGTTCGAGAACAACCCCGCATGCTCGCAGCACGCACAAAGAGTGGAAGTTTCCTTCGCTTCTCACGCTGCGATTGGGTTAAAATATTTCACTACGCAACAACTTTTGACCAATAGCGACACTGCTATCAAAGGGAACTAGGACACATAAGAAATTGGGGTGGGGGAAAGAGTTAACCTGGTGCGATTTCGACGGAGAGAACGGCAGAAGGGATTTGAAGTCTAGACAGGACAGTCGGGGCAGAAGTTTCTCTTGGGGGGAATATTTTTCGGTTAGAGGCAAGTTCACCTCTACCGGACTTAGAATTTTTTCGGTACCAGCTCGAGCATTGAGCAGACTGTAGTAAATAGAGGAACTTCTCTGGAGTTTGATAATTCGTGTTCTTGAATTATTCGTGACGGATTTCTTAATTTTCTGAAACCGGACTTGTAAAAGACTGTCATAACAATCAGAGGAACGCATGGTTGTTACTCCGCGCCTGAGGTCGGGAGAAAAATCCCGGCGATCTTCAAGCACTTCCAGTCGCCCAGACATCGCTGCCAGTTCGCCCAGACATCGCTGCCAGTGGTGGCATAATAACCAGAGGGTCGCCCAGCTGACGCACGCGCCGAGAGGGTGTGAGGGGACTGCCGCGGTCGCGTCCTTGCCCAAGGCCGCCGCCCCCCTTCCAGACGCCAGAGGGTCCGCCCGGGCACACAAAGAATTCTACAGGGCTGAATAACCCGAGGGTCATTCAACCCCAAGACTTATGTAATGCAGTGTCGCGCTTGGGCACGTTAAATTATCATCCTGTAACTCATGTAAATATTAGTTGTAACAAGTTGATTTTCTTCCTAGTCATAAGCTTTACTGATTACTAACGCCTAATGATCTTTCCTTTTTTTTTTAATCGATCTCTTCAATTTTTTTCCATTGTTAGTTTATAATTGTAATTTCCCTGGTGCATTTTTTTTTATTATCATTTTTGCCCAGAAATAAATTGAATCATTTTACCAGTGACAAGTGTTTATTTAATTTGTGTTTCTATTGTACTGCATAACAGTTCCTTCCATCACCGATCTGAGCTAGTGGCAGGGTCGCCAACCGGTTCCACAGGTAATCGGTTCGGTTACACTACACTTCTGCATTTAGCATTTGTGGTAATGCAAATGTGCTACAAGCATTTTTGTGCATATTGGGAAAAACGCGTAAAAATATAGCTGTAATAAAATTTAACTAATGGAATCAAAAACTGCAATTTTTTGTTACGACGATTATAGTTTTGAAATTGCAATAAAACCATTTCATATCCAGTATGGAGGTAACACACACGGCCATTGGGTGTTGGGAACTTTTGAACGGGAGTATAACATTATCATCTGCTAAGATTCTTTGGTAAATCCAATGCCAGATACTGAAAAAACATAATTGAACAAAATTGGGCATGAAAGAAATGAAGTAGAAAAGACATTTTCAACATATTAAGCTATTTTTAAAATAGTTTACAGCGTCGGTGACTGCACATATTACTAGTTATAGATATTGACATCCGCTTAAAATATTTTTCCAACATTAAGTGTCATTTTTTGTCAAAAAACCTCTGATTCGTAAAACAAGAGGTAAGACAATACTATTACCTAGTTTAATTAAGAGAGGATTATCTACCTGTCCGTCCGTCCGTGTGTCCGTCCGTCTGGTGTCTGTGAACACTACTAGCGCCTAAACCATACGTAGGATTTTTTCCAAAATGAGGAAACCAGTGTCAATTTGACTCGAATCGAATCTTTGAGATTTTGAAACACATTCTTCAAATTTAGGGGCTACTTTACATGACATTTTCAAATTTTTATCAGAAACGGCTCCAAACTATTTCTTTAAATTTCTTGTAAGAAGAGAGTAAAATACACTTATTAAGGTGGCGTAGGTCCCATTTTCACGGTTAACTCTGAATTTTTGAAAATTTCAAGAGTGTGAATTTTTTTCGATGTCTCCCAACAACTACAAAATTAAAGATAGATATTTTTCCTTCAAATACAATTTGTTCTCTACAGTAAGTTATTTTATTAGGGTCATTTACTTCTTTGAAAATTGTAGTAGTTCTCGCGCAATATTACGTGAAAAATGTTCAATTTAAAAAAAAACAAAAAAAGATTTTCTCAAAAACAGGTCCAAATATTTTCTTTAAACTTTTGGTAAGGATAGTGCTAAATGTCCTCTATAAGATGACATAAACTCCTTATTGCTCTATTCTGTTGCTTTTTTCAAAAATTACAAAAATTTAATATTTTTTGTCTTTTCTCTCATGTTAATATTTATACTAACGGAAATTTGTTATCAATATTGTATTTATGAATAAATGTGCTTTAAATAATGTCTTATAAAGTTTCTAGAAAACTTAATCTTTTTCTATGAAAAGTAGCTCAAACATACGCATTATCAGAAATGCTCAAATGCCATTTTCTCAAAAACGACTCCAATTTTTTTGTTTTCAAACATTTCGAACGGATAGTGGTAATTGCACTCTTTAGAATTACGTAAAGCTTTTTTTGTTTTTTCAAAACTTGCACAAATGTAAATTTTTTAAAGATCTCTCACGCCGTAGGCACATTTCCGACTATTTCGTCACTATTATATCTGAGAGTTATAGTACTTAAAATGGACTTCAAATGAAGTTTTTTCGAAAACTCAAAAGTTTGCTGTGAAGTTTCAATTTTCCAATTTTTAGTACTGTTTAAAAGAACAGTTTTTTAAAAACCGTTCGAAATTTTTCAATGAAAATTGCCATATAAGACGAGGTTTTACTGTTCTTTAATAAACTTAAAATAATATTTCCTGTCTACAATTAGGAAGTCGAAAAATTAAGAAAATGTCAACAAATTGTAATTTGGTCGGGGATATATGGCAGCTGGCAACAGAATGTGGCAAGTCCGAACAGCTAGCTGAGACCAAAGGAAATAGGAAAGTAATGCGGGAAATGAAATAATTATGAGTCGTCATTGCCAACAATATTGTTTATTACAATAGCAGCTACGACTATATAGTCGTTTTGTGGCTTCCATACAGCAGAAAACTGATAATGATGGCTAAGCCATCGAAAGCTGCTATTATAATAAACAATATTGTTGGCAATGACGACTCATATAATTATTTCATTGTAAATGTCAACGAAAACGCACCACAATACCAGTATACTACGGGAAAGTCAGTGTAATTCTGTAGGACCAGTAGTTTTTATTTTGAAATCGAAAACTCAATTGAAACTGATCTCCCTTCGTTTACTATTAATTTGTTTTTAAGGAACGAATTTAACACATCGAATATTGTACTATTTACTGTTTGTTTATTGCAAATAATATTCGTATCATCCGCAAAGAGAACTGTTCTTTCCGTTTCGAATCGTCGTGGGCATAACATTTATGTATAGTAGGAAGAGACTATGTCTAAAATCGAACCTTGCGGAATCCCATGTGTAATTGGCAATGAATCGAAAAGGTGAGAGTATAATGATCCATCATTCCAGTACACTCTGAAATCGTTAAGATACGAACATAATCAATCCAGAGCAATATCACAGATTCCATACGAAGGTCATCTTGAAAGTAAAATTTTAAATTCATCGACGTCAAAAGCTTTTGAAAAAACAAAACAAAATCCCCCTATGTGCTTCATTTTGATCCAGTGTTGAAGCGAAATCTTTAAGAAATTGTTGTTTCTGTAGATTTCGATTTTGTAAATCTATCTTGTCAAGCTGAAAACTCTTCGTATTTACTGAGACAGATTTCCAAACGAACGTAAAAATAATTCTATAATATTTTTTTAAAAAGTTGACAAAAGGGAAACTGGTCGACAATTTTGAATTTCATTTTTGTGGCCCTTTTTGAAAAGCGGTTTAATCTTAGCTGTTCTGAAAATATTTGGGAATGTTCCGGTGCGTGAATTAAATATGTGAGTTAATGGGTGCACAATGACAGGAGCACATGTCGCTGCTGTACTTTGAAACTGGCACAATTCAAAAAATACCAATTTCACAGGAGCTACTTTTTAAAATTGTAACAAAAAGTAAAAGCTTGGTAACTTAATAGAGGCAAATGTGCCATTTAGCGCTACTAACTTCAGAAATATGCCGGTTTACCGACAAATCTTCGCTAAGGAAGTACTTTTTTGCAGAAAACACAAAAACAAACTTTTTTAGTTGCGCCACTATCAAAGCAAAGCAGTGATGTCTCGTGGGCTACCGTGAGAAGCATAACGTGATGTACACTGAATTGATCAGTACCGTATGGCTTTGAGCATCAACAGTTGATTCTCAATCATGATGAGTTAGCTTTAGCTCAGCCAGAAGGTTCATCATTACCGTGACTATTGTGGCAGCCTGCGTGTTAAAAAAGAATTCGGTAATTCATCTAATCCAGCGGTTATTTATTTTTTAGTTTCCCGATTATTTTATGAATTTAATTGGAAGAAGTTTCGTAAACAAACATTGTGTTTTTTAAACGTTGATATCGAATTTTGAGGCTAAAAACCCATAGTGAGATCTGCAACAATATTCGAAAAAAAATTGAAGATTTTGGCCATGGCTGCCAGATCGTTCACTTCTCTGTCATTACGTACATTCAGAAACAATATTATCTACAAGGTTTCAAGTTGCAAAGCAGCAGGACATTCGACAATGTTCGAAACAAAATGTGTAACATCATGGACAGAAGAGGAAATCCCAAAACATTATCGACGTTATTAAGAACATACGCAATGTGTATGCAATGGTACACAAATTATCAGAAAGAAAAATAATGAAGAGATCCTTCAGGAAACTTCCGGGTGACGCCGCGTCGAAGGCTGTGTTGCCGACGTTTCGACCATCTTGTCGTAGTCTTCTCAGGGCTGGTATGACCACGACCATGAGACAATGACAGACAATGGGAACAATTAACAGACAGCTCTCAATTACCACGGATAGGAGAATATAACTTACAAATCTCAGTAGACAAAACCAAGTCCATTACTTTCCAAAGTAGCTTTCCTTTAAGATGTAAACTGATAGTTCAATGATAAAATCACCAAACAAGGCGGCATATTTAGGTTTCTAGATTGTAATAATTCATACACAGGAGCAATTGATGTCCAAAGGAAAGGAAAGGATAGCATTTTTATAATATGTAAGGAATATTTAAAATAACCCTAACAACAAGGCAAGGAAATACATATTCCAAAAAATGTATAAACCATTGTGCCAACTGTTCTCTATGAAGGAGAAACGTGAGTACTGAATAAAAATATTGTAGCATAATTCAGGCTTCTGAAATGAGATTTTAGAGTTCACTATCCACACCAAAAGTTTAAAGAAAAATTTGGAGCCGTTTTTGAGAAATTTTGTTTTTGATATTGTTTAATATTGCACATATTTCACTCAAAATGGCGCGAAAACTAATAAATTTTTCAAAAAATGTACACGACCTTAATGAAAGGACTAATTTTGAAGAACAAGTTTCATATGAAGGGAAAATCGTTATCGTCAATTTTGTAGTAGTAGGATGACGTCGAAAACATTTCAAACTTTGGCAAAATTAAAAAATTCAGAGTTAACAGAGAAAATCAGACCTATACCTTTTTAAGTACATTTTACACTATTGTTACTTGAAAGTACAAGAAAAAAAGGAGTATTTTTTTTTGAGAAAATTAAAAATGTCTCAGAAGCTTCATACAAAATACTCCCAAAAATTGATGAATGTTTTGCAAAATCGCAGAACTTCGAGTGCGGCCAAATCGACAGGAGTTTATTCAGTTGGGAAAAAATCCTATGCACAATTTAGGCACTAGTGTTGTTCACAGACCGACGGACGTTTTGGAAAACAACAGTATTCTATATCAGGGGACCGCAAAACATGTATTTTCTTTGAAATCTCGAAATCGATTTTTCGCAGCATTACATTACTTTCTCTGTACTACGTATATACGGAGGAATATACGTATGTAGTATGCAAGAAAGTAATAAATGAAAATCTAAGAAAACGTTCGGGATATTTAATTATATGAAAAAGTAAAAGAATACGTAAATGCATGGAAAAACCACGTACGGAGAATGGTTAAGTCTAGAACATCAAAAGATGTCACACAATCCCATCCTACAGGAAATCGGTCTGTTGGACTATCGGAAAAGTGGCAGGATCAATGGCTACGGATCTACGGTCCAGGGCTTGAGGAAGGAGAAGAAGAAGAAGAAGAAGAAGAAGAAGAAGAAGAAGAAGAAGAAGAAGAAGAAGAAGAAGAAGAAGAAGAAGAAGAAGTAATAATATAACAACAACCACGACAAGAGAACATCTGCAGCAACGAGATACATCCTGCTTAATAATTCTCTGGTTAAGTTATGCTTGTCAAAAAAGTGTTTTAGGGGGGAAATGGCTATTGAGACACACATTTGATCCCCTCTTCAATGTTGCAATGCTGATTTCGTTCTTAGAAAAGAGCAAAAGGAAATTAAAGGATAGTAATTTAGTTAGAAATTATGAATAATTTCTTTATTGTAATATTGTACATTAAAAGCTGGTACCTTAAAAGCAATTCCAAGAAGCTGCAATTTAAAAGTAACAATTTTTAAATGATACTTTCATTTCCTCTAATGAATCTTTCATTTATCTTACATCAACAATACCTCGAATCGATATCTCCTCTTGACTACCTCAAATTACAAATTAAAGAATGATTGTATGCAGAAGTAATATTTTCAAATAAATAGAGAAAACTGCAACTGATTGAAGGATTCTTGTAATGATATTGCTTATTTATCAAATATAGACTTACATATACTAAAAAGAGATTATAAATACTTTAACTAAATGCTGCTTTGCAGTTGTATCAAGTGTATTTACAGTTTTGTTAAGCATCTCTGATACAATTATAAATATTGTTAAAGAAGAAAATGTGTTTTTGTATCACTGGTGTATCAAATTATGATGATAAATAATTATTTCACCGTCTTATTGTTATTGACACTAGTAATAACACTGCCATCATGAAGAAACTCGTTTTATTCACAACACCCGCATTTGGAACTAAAAAAAGCAGAGAATTTTATAGATATTAATATATAATAAGTAATACTAAATAAATGAAATTTAACAAACACTATCTTCGTCATTCTTACCACATTTCTGATTATCTTCTGATGATTTGAAACCTTTCTTACACTGACAAACTAAATTTGTACATTGAATGTTTTGTTTGTCTCCATCTGCTGGTAAGAAACAATCGTTGTTTTTGCCATCACAAGCGTCATTCAAACCTATACAAGAAATTAAAAATAATTTTGAATTGTTCATTTTTTGTAATATTTTATGAAAATTTAACAAGACCTAGCACTATAAGTCGATAATATTTCTACCTAAATTAGGGAATCATTACTTTGTTACAGAAGGTAAATTGATTTTAGAGAACAGAAAAGAGATACACCTCAAATAAACTGAAATAAAATTACAATTAATTTCTTTGTAGAATAGGGAATTGAAAAATAATTGTTACTGAGAATAAAATATGATTTAGAGTCCACTGAAGAGATTGGCATGTGATAATTCCTTAAAATAATAATGGAGTGACAATCTGAAATCTGTTAAAACTAATATTACTTTGTAAAAATTATTTTAACAAAGCCCTTAAGTGAAATTAATATTTATTAGTTGAGTTATAGAATACGTCTACTAAAAATATTCAGTAATAAAATTACTAAACAATACACGTATGTGTAGACTGTTTACTAAAAGTAAAATAAAATTTTTCAGACTACTTGCTGCACGAATCAACCGAAACCTGCAGGAGTCACTCATTAATATTCAACAATTCTTCAATTCCACTTGCCAAATCACACACCTACTTGGGACATACGCCTGATCCTGCATGCTCGTTTCTTCATCGCGTAAAATGGCCCAAAATAAATTCTTTAATTTTCTCTCGAATAGAGGAGAGTATTCTTATTGCCTGGTTTCATTTTAGTTGATGTCGGTATTTTTGAAAATTGCAAAAAAAGATCGTCGCAAAACTACAATATTGGTGATTAATATTTTGTCATAATGTAATTTGTTCTTCAAAATTAGATCTTTAAATAGGTCTTTTTTTCCTATAACTACTTTTTTCCTATAAGTAGTTTCGATTCTTTTTAATTGAAAATTCGAATTTCCCGCGCTTGGTTTGCTAGTCTTCCACGAGTTATCGGATCGCAATATGAAAATAGTAATGCAGGCAATAATGCTTTATACTGTATAGAACGCAGTTTTAAGATGTCGAATTTGTATCGATGTGTTGACCTTACAAAAAATACAGTACCGGCAGCGTATAAACGATTCTGACAGTTCTCTCGCCACGCGTTGTGGTACGCCATGTGACCTGCTCTGAAGCAAATCAGCTTGCGAAGATTTGTTTACTTTCTCACAGTCAGGGTTCAGCGTTGCCGCACATGTGACTCAGACGAAAACGCGGAGGCGATAAGGTTCGACCTCGGCGAAAGTGATGAACATGAATTAAGACGTGTCATAGCCTGTCAGTAAGTGTTAATGTTTTGAGATTTAATGTATATGATGTAGATGGTGCCATGTGCATAGCAATGTGTGGTAACAGCGCACTGAATTGCCAGAGTTGCTTATACGCTGCCCGTACTGTAGTGTTGCCCCAATGTTCAAGGGCCCCGATAATTCTTAATAAATATTTACTGCTTAACTTTTCAAAAAATAAAATTGAAAAACGTATACAAAGAGTGGATTACACTATACGCAAAAAATTGGTATAACGGAGTGATGTTACCGTATCATTGGATAATATTTGTAATATGGAATGTTGCTGGTTGATGCGAGAATGTCACTCAGTGTTGAGAATTTTAGTTTTTTTTTAACAAAACTTATCTTTAAATTGGAGGGGGAGTTAAATCGGCGGTGATCAGAGAAAGCAAGAATGTGGGACCCGCAAATTAACTTAGGCCCAAAGTCTCTCAAAGCTGTTAAAACGGCCCTGAGTTCATCAAGTGATAGCTGAGATGTGTTGAGATGGACAAACACTGCAATATTAGTAACAATTACTAATGCGACAACGTACGTCTGTTGTAGCACTATTTTAAACTAATAGTTTAACATTGTGACGTGTGTGCCGTAGCAACAGCCATAACAACAAAAATAAAGATAAATATTTTGCTAAACATGTAGAAATTTGTCGCAAACATGGAATGGAATGTTCGCATCAAAAACTCTCTTGAAATGGAATACTTTCTTGAATGTATAGGTTTCCCCCGAATCCACAGTTATCCATACTTTCAGCGGCGAAATTTCGAATTGGAATCAGCCGCAATACTCAAGCCCATTCTACTGAAGAGTTAAAGAGAAGTTTATAATTTAAGAGGTCTACAGTAACAACTGACATAATGTTTTAAAATATTTTATTATGTATTTGGTATATATTGAATTTATTCAATGAATGCACTTTGGTAGTAATTCACAATAATTTCAAGAAAAAATAAGAATCCTTGAAGCATAAAGTATAAAAAGCCCATTTAAATATTATAAAAATGTCCAAGAAACCTTTCGTGAGATGGTTTGTTGAGAATATTGATCAGGGTGAAGTCAGCTAAAGCTGTAGGCTGGCCTGTTAAATTTGTCTGTTAAAACATCATTAACTATAATCTACTGTACATTATTTATTACTTTATAATAGAATTATTATATTATCAAACACATTATTATTGTATTATTATATTATATATTATTATTATTGTTGTAGTTGTTATTGGAGTGTAGGCCATTACTGACCATGCTACACGATCAATATGTGTAATTTGTCAAGGATCAGCTTTTCAGCTGTATCCCTCATTAAGAAACGCCTTGAAGTGTGAATTATGAAATGATAGAATGATGATGATGATGATGATGATGATGATGATGATGAGGGGTGAAGGGACAATCACAAATACGACCATATCTAAGCAGGACTCCAAACTGTAGCGTCCTCGGCACAGACGACGGCTGCCGCAATCGTCTGCGCCACGGTGACGACTAAAATTAATATTAATATTATTATTATGTATTTATTACTTTATAGTGTATCTGTTCCATAAAGTACAACAAAATGTATCCTTCATTTATTTACAAAATCTATGATGTTTAACTTTCACAATATATATTATTTTTTCTATATTTATTCTCCATATGTATTAAGCAAGGCAAGATAAACTCCAGAATAATTTATTTACTTCATGCTCCCTCACTATTTCGTAGCTCCATGTTTTCTGCTCTCACTGTTGCTTTTTTTCATCATAAAAGTTATGTCAGATGCGAGATATACAGAAAAGAAAAGTAGAATGAATCAGAAATATATTATAATAAAATTAGAAAGAAAATTAACAAAGCCCAAAATGGAATGAAACAGGAAATTAAGCCAAACTATAATACCAATATTCCTACTAACTCACCTCTGGCAAACACACACAGTTGTTTAGAACTGTGATAAAAGAATTCTGTCTCACATGAACATTTCTTTGTATCTACTCTACAAGTAGATCCATATCCAAGTTTCCCATTTTGGCACTGTACATGTTCCAAACAATTTTCATTGTATTTATCCACAACTGAAACAAAATCTAATTAATCTCGCAGACCAGTTTCATTTTTAATTAGCACTGTCCACATTGTTACAGCATTTACAACATGTTTACATTGTTTCAGGAAATATAAATTAGACTTCTCTGATAATACAAATCTACAAGTCTACAACCTTCATCTTCAGTTATTTTAATTTCGTCGTTTTCTAAATGAAGAGGTTGAGTACAATTGCAATATACAGCCAGAACCATAAAATCTGTATTATGTACGTTAATAATTGTGTACTATCATAACTGAACTAATATTTGGTCCACATTTTATAATTCTGTACTATAGAGTTTTATTTTGTATAACAATTTAAATAGTTTTTAGTGCATATTTTACTACTTTGCTGAGTTTACTAGGTAATTAAATGCTAAAGGGAAATAGATGATGTTAAGATTGCAAGAACAATGAAAGATAATCAAATTTCTTTCGTAAGTGGATGAAAATGATGGAGTCAAAAATATTTAAAACTTGTGCAAAGGTTTCCTGCTAACAACTTGCTACAATAAACCTTAACCACAACTTCCTTCTCTAACACACACGTAGTCAACATAACTAGGACTAAAAAGGTATTCTAATGAAGGAGTTTAAGATTGCACTATTAGCTAATTTTATGGATAATATTCTTAATTTTTAAAGCTGTTCAATTATTGGTAGACACGGTGCCTCTCATTAATTTTGGCTCTTCTTTCTAATGATAATCCCCCTTGATCACATGTGAGAAGATATTGAAGTATTATCATGTCAATTATACCTAAGTATTCTTTGATAGACATTGAAACGCAATACTTTTTTAATTTAAAAGATAAGTGCAAAAATCGGTGAATTTACATTTCTTCAATCGATGAAACTTTAAATTAACAAAACAGATTAACAATAAAAACATCATAGAAGACAGTAAATCATTGTGTAAATAAGTAATAATTGTCATATCACACATTAGAAAGAGTAGCTGTTTGGAAGAATAATGTTTGAAACTTGCCTGGAATGCATGACTTATTAAATTCCACAAATCCAGGGTCACAAAGACATAGAGTTTTACTACATGTTCCATGTAGAACATGATTGCATTGCTCCAGATAAATACATTCTTCACCCAGAGCTAAAACAGAGAGATTTGAGTAATTCAATTATCATTATTTTAGTACAAGAAAAATACGCAGAGAATATTATCTGATGTTATTTGTTGTTTTCAATAAGTGTCAGAAGTTTTATTTTTTATTTGCTATTTCATAAGAGTATAGTTAATAAAATGAGCACTATTACTAGGAATTACAAGCACTACTCCTAATAACTGTTAATCAGAATTTTTAAATATACTTCAAACTCACAAAGACAAATGTAAACTTGCTTTAAACCCTAGCAAATGAGTCATGGACCAAAGGGCTTAAAAGTTTCTGCACTCCTGTTCTAACATGTTCTAGTAGCTCCAGTGGAAGTCTAGACACACAGATATCTGTGAATCACATGTGGCCGAGCTGTGTATTTCTCTAATTTGCATTGCTCACGAAAACAAATGTAATAATTTGGTGTAAATGTAGTGTAGTATTTAGTAATATTTATGGAAATTTATTAAGTAAGTAGTTATTCCACAACGAACAGCTGCTATCGAGGCCGGGTAATTTTGGAGTTATCATGGCTTCATGTGCCCAGTATCCAGCCCCATCTTTCTGAAGCGACAGGAGAGTCGCAACATTGTAAGGTGGTCTGCTTTTTAAATGATCAGAATTACGCTCATTTTTTTCTGTTTCTTTACATAAATCTCCCGGCTTCCCTTAAGGCAATGCTGAAATGCTTTAAAAATCTTGGTATGACTACCAAACTGAAAGTTATTCAATCCAATAAATGTGAAATTAAATAATTATTTTAAGATTCGATTGGTGTTCGATTATCATTCCTTACGGTTATTGCTTGTTCTGCTCGACAGCGCACCAGTTCTCGGCAAACAATTCGAAATGGGCTTTCAGTCGACTGAGCGGTCGTTGCCATTTCATCATTCCAGATATTGAAAGGAAATTCGGAACAATCACGAGCCGAACACACCATTCACGAGATGAGACGCAGTGTAAAAACAGGCCGAGTGTCACACGATTGGAAGTTGTCTAATGCTGCAGCTGGGGTTACACTTTCATTGTCTTTCCGTAACACATATTAACAACTAATCAGTTCTAGGAACACCCTCCGAAGCGTTAGAGCCCTTCGCGACGGTTCAGGCAGACTTCAATAAACTAGATATTGGTGAAATTTCAAGTCCAGGCGAAGCGAAAAAGAATCAAGGAACGCTAGGCAATGTCTATCATCCGAACAACGATCTTGTGAACGATCTGGATGCGCACACATATTTAAAATCTAAATTATTTAAATTCATGAAAATGCATAAAATGTATCTTCGAAAATAATGCGTGACGTTTGGAAGCGGTCATGTTAAAGTTGTATTGCCATTCATGACTTTATAAGATAAATATGTGTAAAAACTCATAAACATCCTACATTACTAAATATATTAAGTTGAGCCGTCTTGTTGTAGTGGCATAATTGTAAATAAGTGTTGCAGAAATCCTCTATCTCTTTTATCCTTTCCTCCAAGAGTTCTTTCTCAATTAGTAAATTGACACGCTGCACATTCGCTCTTCTCCTTATTTACTTTCTTTTCCTCTTTTACTTTCTCGCTATCACGTACGCAGTAGAGAGATAGTTACTCGTACGTAATGCTGCGGGAAGAAGCGGATAATGAGCGGCACAAAAACTCATATTGCCGGTCCCTGCTAAAGAAAAAGTGGATAAATCCAGTTGCTAAATTTTGGGAAAAATCCTATAACGCGTGGTGAAACCAGAATCCATGTTCTATGCCCAGATGTCCTTGGGCCTTGATCCCCAGAAATTGATACTCGGCAAAACATCTGTCCGTCTGGCTGTAAACAATACTAGCGGCTAAACTGTTAAGCCGATTTTCCCCAAAATTCATATTCCTCAATCAATCTGGCTGATGTCGCGGCCCCTTCAATTCAAAAACAAGTTGTTTTTTTTTAATTTTTGGGGTAGTTTACATGAAGCTCCAGAGACATTTTCCCAATTTTCAAAAAAATTCCTCCATTTTTTATTAAATTCTATTATTGTACAGGACGTTTAAGAGAATGGCACAGCTCTCATTTTCATTTAAAACACTTATTTTCGCAATTTGCAAATTTCAAAAGCTCAAATTGCAAAAATTCAATTTTTTTTGGCGTTTTGCTACAATAAAATTATTAAAGATAGAGATTTTTCTCTTAATGAAATCTGAAAATATAGATTTTGAAATAAGGTCATATACAACTTTTCAAAAAATTTAGGAATTTTGCATGAAATACAGGAAATTTGTAATTTTTTAAACAATTTTCGAAAACTCGAAAACGACACTAACACGTCTGATTAAATTTTGACCTCCGATAGCGTATAGAACGCATTAGAGAATGGCCTCATGTTCGTTGAAAAATATGTTTTTTGATAATTGAAAAAATCAAACATTTCCGGCATCTTCCTCCAATTATGAAAATAAATATTATTTAAAAAGAATTGTGTTCATCATAAAAAAAATCTCGTAGAATGTGGTCACTTCATATATTTCTGACTAATTTTAAATCTCTACCTTGAAGTTAATAAATATAATTACATAATGTTGTGAGAGTGATCCTTTTTTATCAACAATCTCCATATTTTAGTAAGAATTTGTATATTTTTGGTATTGTACGAAATAATGAAATAGGTCGAAGCTGGGCATGTACTGAATAAAAAGAAATATGATTAGGATTGTGTTCTCTTTGGAGCAGGGGAGTGGAACACAACTCTTTCAGGAAGAACTTCAACTGGAAAGTTATCATAACTTGTTAATCGTGAGAACCATATATTTCCATAGCAGTGCATTGCAAGGGTATTTCTTATTTTAAAAGTTTAATCCCTACCCAAAATATATGATATTTTCTAATAATTTAATGTTTTACATAGCACTGAATTGTTCCATTATTGAAGCCTTACCTTTCTTTGCATAACAAGTTGAATTGTTCTCTACAGCCACGCCTTCAGGTCCACAAATACATCGTGTTTCTGAACATGTACTGAAACCACCCAATTTCCACTTGCATTGCTGTTCATATTCACACGGATCTCCAACACTGTTTGCAGCTGTAAGGGCAAAAGAAATATTAAACTAAAAAAATAATTATTTTTCTATAGGGCAGAGTTATTTTTGAAAGTAATACTAACCTTTTTTGCATACTTTGTCAATCATAACAAAGTCCGCATTACATTCGCAACCGTTTGACCCGCATTGAGCATTTTCTGGACAAGGCGGGCATTGAACTCCACGTCCAGTTGCATTCACTGACACTGGTCCTGCCGACGGCGATGCATCTCCTGAAATGTGCACGTTTCATCATAAATGCCATTTGTGTGCCAATTGTAGCACCACAATGCTTTATTATTTCGAATGATAGTTGACTGTTCAAAAAATTAACTGCCCCAGACGGAAATCGAACCCGTATTCCTCGCTACACGTGTAGTTGCTCCAATTACTTGAGCTACCTAAACTCTTTGAACAGCCGTCTGGGGATTAGAGCCCCTGTGACATGCTTTACATTTCACCCCTGATCAGATGTTGCAAGTTAATAATAGCACATGAATATGTTTCCCACTTCGCAATTGCCGACTCACACGATTCCCGACTTGGACAGTTCATTCTTTGTACAGTCAAACAATTTTTTAAACATTACTTCTGTTAAGTAGCTAAGGGAGATCACAATAGTGGGTTGGGAATTACAGACTGCAATTTGTTCTAGAATCTTTTCAAATTAACCAATTCCATTGGTCAAGTACAGCCCAGCCCCTTCACATTCAAAACATCTATGCCAGCATTGAACGTTTCTGAAAAGTTCGAGCGTTTCTGAAAATGTGGAATTGTGAACTAATTTTAGAGATTGTGAGCAGAAAAGTTTAGAGATTTCTAGAAACAATCTAATATTTAAAATCGTTTAATTTCTTTAAAAACAAAACAATACGGCAAAATGGCATGTTATCTTACATAGTGCATATAGCATTATTCCTACAAAAAATTGAAGAAAAAAGTTGGAACAATTTTTGAGAAAAAATATTTTAATATTTTTTAATATTGCCCAACTTTCACACATAATTACGCAAAAATAACTGATTTTTTTAAATGTGCTTGACTCTAATAAAATAATTTATTGCAGAGAACAAATCACAAATGAAAAAAACAATTCTACAGTCAGTGCAAGTAATATTGTAGTTCTAGGAAGACGCCGATTTGAAAAAAAAATGAAAAACTTGAGCCACAGGGACTTCATATAATATTCCGACAAAATTTGAAGAATATTTTTCGAAAACGCATGGCTTCGAGTCGGGCTAGATCAACCAGATAATATCCATTTTGGTAAAAATTCTAGAAAGTTTAGGTGGTAGTGATGTGCACACTTGCACAGACAGTCAGACGTGCAAACATTTAGATAACAAAAAAACGATTTTTCGGTACCAGAGGATCCTAAAACGTGTATTTCCGTCACAATCTAAAAACAAGAATTTTCCACAGCATTACATAACTTTCTCTATTCTACGTAAATAAACACGTAGTATTTTAACTCATAAATCATAAATTACAGTATACGTACGTATTTACACCATAAAGTAATACTACAGTATGTATATTATTTCGTATATATGCACGAATACGAAAAGTCGATTTTTCGAAAGAAAAACTTCTTTTGTGGGTCACTGGTACCGAAAAGGGGGATAATTCTTGTCCCTACAAGTAGTAAATAGATTCCTTTAACACGTTGTGTAAATTTCTAGGGTATGTAGAGGGCCGAAAATTATCATGTTTTGCAATGAATATGTGCTGGAAAATCTTTTCAAAAGACGCCACTCATATGGCATTTCCCCTGAGTGGTAGGCAACTCATCTTACTTTGATGTGTGGAGGAAACGAAATCCCTAACTGCGTCAGAAAGTGACCCCTAAACATCCAGGCTTGATGAGTTGCTTTCGAATCAAGAGGAAATGCCACCACTATAACTTCATTACATCAAAATTTCACCACACCTTTCCATTGACAAAGAATTGATTATATTCCCCGTTCATTCCCTAGAAGTTCGTAACATTATTGATTGGTTGGTTAGAAATTCCGGGTGCGTCAACCGGCAAGGCCAATAGTCCCGTAAGTGTAATACATGCCCTCGGGATGTCGCTGTGATCTTTCCACGCTGGACGTTGTGATGCGGCGACCTACCGTTGGTCAGTGGGATTTTCCCCAGCTAGGTATCTCCCACCAATCGGGCACCGCTCCAGCCGGGGCGAGGATAGGACAATAAGAGGAAGGAGAGATCGCGCGCGTTCCCTGGCCCATTTGTTAGGGCACTGCTCCTGCATTCCCGGAGATCTGAGAACCCACGGAAAACTACCGATCAGAGCAGCCAGCCGCTCCAGATAACGACTGAACTTGATCTAGTCAAAAATCCTGTCTCCGCCGCCACTCGAACCTAGAATCTCACGATCAGAGGCACTGCAGTGACATCAGTTGATGCCCTGAGCCACCTCTTCCGGTTATAACATTATAAGAAACACTCCTGCCAAATGCAAATGTTGGTGATGGTTTCAAGCTTTCCGAAGGCTGGTAGAAGGGGTCGAAGAACGATCGGCAGTAAGGCGGAAACATCACAAAGCAAACATGATATAATATATACAAATGTTTTTAGAAAGCTGCTCGCTGACCATTCGCGCGGCCTTCGGACTGTGTTAAAAAAATGGGGAAATTTCTGTACACGGGTCAATCTTGTTCATTTATAGATATTTGAGGAATAGCAATCGTATCTTCATGGTCAAACTATACAATACTATAATTATCTATTTACGCAGTTTGCCTTAATGAAATGTTGAAGTGTACATGATACGACTAGTGTCCTATATTAGAAGGTATTAGAGGTGGTCTCTGCTTTTGGACAAAGCAGAATGAATTACGATGAATGGATCATTTCGGATTTCATTCAGTTAATGATAGAATTATCCACTGGACTCTGCTTAAAGTAAAACGATTGTCGAAGTGCTAGACGTCTAGTGATTTTGGTCTAAAAAAGCTTGACAAAAAATTTTGCTTGGCACGAATTCAAATTAGTTTTGTGTAAATATAAAAGGTCGTAGCACGGAGTATCGTCGTCAACTCAAAAATGGGTATCAAGGCGTCAACTAAAGTGTATAACGTTTTCGTGATATCGTGTAAATGGAAATTTAGAACTGACACAATGCAAATTTAAACTACAAATCTTTTCTGTTACTAACGTTGGAAATTTTCCACCAGCAGACTGATCGCTCTTTGTCACATATATGCTATTCCTCAACATCTACTCAATTTTGTATTAGTCTACCTCGTAGTCACGGCGCGAAAAAAATGCTGGTTGAAAACACTTTTGCAGGTTCATATAGTAGTATAATATTGCGTAGCCGATACAAATAGTGAGAAAAAGTATGTGCTGTTGTAGAACAAGTAGTTTTAAATAGAAATCCTTTATAATTTTTTTCGGAATTTTCAGTGATAAATTTTTCGAAATTTCTGGAAGTACCAATCAAGTGTTTCAATAATGATTTCATGAAAAACTTTTTAGATGCGTGGCAGTCTGCAAATATGCAACTCCACACTGCTTTGTGATCTGACTTTTACGATGTTCACAGCATAAGAATTTCAGAAGTTCAATATCGCTATTCATAGTCTTAAAATCACTATACCTCTTATACTGATTTTAAGTTATATTTACACCATCTTGGATACATACGTACTTTGTCCCACAAGACGGACGGAAAGCAAACATTTTTTTCCTGTGTCACGCGCGTGGGATCTTGTGATTGTTAGGCATCCAAGGCACGCCCCTCCCGACTCCATTTCCCCTTCCGCTGTGCGACATCCATCCCCTCCTCGACACAACGCAGCTCTGCGAGAGAATTTCGCGGTTGGCGCGCGGGGATAAGCTCGGAGCGGACCTCGCAGCAACTTAGTTGAACAGACCTTCTCTAAAATATTTCCTGAACCGATAGATAAATTGAGTTGCGATTTTTCACTACAGTTATTGTAGGGCAGATATAAGAAGCCGTATTTTATCCTAAAGCCATTTTTATTGCAGATTTTGACACTTGTGTTATTCAAAGGACCCTAATAAACTTGTTAAGTACGATCGAAAAACAACGTGTTCATAAACGAATATATTATACTATTTTACATCACTCTTTTTCACTGACAACTGTTGCCCCTGCAACGCGTCTGACCGGGGGACCAAGGATTCGAGTTCCGGCGGTGGGGTATTTTCGACCCCAGCTATTTGGGAACTTCTAATTCAGCCACTGTCTGGAGGACAAATCTAGACACTTGTTCCTATGACCGATAGTTGCCCGTGTATTTTTTCGCGTTTATTCCAAGAGAATGGCGGATCAGAATCTTAACAAATAGGCGCGGCGTACGCGCAATCTTTCCTTCTTCATCGTTTTCCCCTTATCTCCCCTTACACACATACATTTACATACATTTCTCAACCACACTCTCGGCAGACCTGATAGGAAGTTAGCGGATATCCCTGCTCTCACGGTGACACGCTAACAAAGATACACTGATGTGCGGACCCTCGCAAGGCAACGCGCGTGTCGGAGCCGGGTTTCACGTTCTAACGATGGAGGAGAATCGCTACCTCCCGAGTTATAACTTGTACTACACTCACGAAACGAATAACCAAAGTAGCTGACGTGTCGGCAAACTCTACATACTCACTCACTCACATGACATTTTTGAGAAATGTTTTCACTGCGCACGTCTGTTGCAATATGACCCCACAATCGCAAAGAAACCGCAAAACTCCCAGCGAGGACACTCCGGTTCCATTGATCTGGCCCTGCGGACGGGTTATTACGATTAGGGCATTTCGCATGTTACTGGACATGCGTCTATTATTTTTCACCATAGCCAGATATACAATTTTTCTTTCTTTGATAAAATTAGATCACCCAATGTAATGTCTAAATCCCTTATTTTATAAAAACTAGTGACGCTAAAACAAGAAGTACTTTCTCGTTCGAATTTTGATGCAAAATTACGCGAAAATACTCAAGTTTTCGAAAAATTGTACATGATCTCATTTCAAAAGCTATCTTTAAGAAACAGATTTCATTAAGGCAAAAAAATATCTATCTTTAATAGTTTAGTTCTAGTAAGACTCTTAAAAAAGATTGAACTTTTGCAATTTTCAAATAATTAGGATTTGTTAACCAACATGAGACCATTCTCCTAAACATTCTTCACACTAACCAACAACAAAAGTTAATATAAAACAATGGGACCATTTTTTTTAATTTTTGAAAATGTCCCAGGGTCTTCATGCAAAGTACCCCCAAAATTGAAATATACATGTCATATTTAAGGGACCGCCACATCAGTCACATCGATTTCGGAATATCAATTTTGGAGAAAATCAACGGAGCGGTTTAGCCGCTAGAGTTGTTCACAGACGGACAGACATTTTGTCGTCGTTCGATTTTTCGGTAATAAAGACCCACGAAGTACATATTCTGGCTGTACTTCGTGTTAGAGAAATTTTTTCTAAATTTATCAACTGAATTTATCCCCTTTTTCGTTACCAGGGCCTTGTCATAAGAGTTTTCCGCCGAAAATTCGCCATTTTTTGGCGCAGCATTACATTACTTTCTCTCTACTCCGTAACGAGAAAGAAAAAAGAACCCTGTAGCGAAGGGATAGACTGAGATAATTTTCTAGACAGAATATATTATCTGCAAAACTGCAAAGGATACAAAAATGCAGGGGAATAGTCTAGAGGGCTTGTCGCGCGTTTTCATAATCCTTCGTAAATCCTAAGTTCAAAGGTAAAATTGAAGAAAAGAAAGATTTCAACTATTTCGAAATTTTAAAATGTTTATTACAATCACAGAATTACCAAAGAAGAGGTGGCCTCAATCAGTTGGTTATACCGAAGTGTATGTTTGTTCTTAGTATCTACTGAGGTCGCAACTGATACGATATGAAGAAACTGATTACAAAGTTGTTGACATGACGCCGAATTCGCAAAGTATCGAAGTGCTACACGTTAAAGGTAAAAACGTACCTTTGGAAACATTCATAGAGCGAAATGCTTTGTGATCATTGACTTATATCTACTTTATTTTTACGTTTTCGCGTACAATGACGTCGTATATAAAGTAATGCGAAAGCCTCCAGCGAAAAAAGAGAATTTTGGGGCAGAATTATGTGTATTGTGGATCCTTGATATAAAAAAGTTGTTAATTGTTTTATATGTAGTATATTACTTCGTCTAACACAGTGTGTAGTCAGAATTCACGTTTTGTTAGTCCTTGTTATCGAAAAAGTTGTTTACGGCAAAACATCTGTCCACCTAGCATTGTTCCACACACACGGCCAGACAGATTGACGAATGTGTGTGTAACAATGCTAGCAGGTGAACCGAACGGAGAATTTACATCAAAATTGATATTCACCTATTGATCTAGCTTATGTGGCTATTGAGAGGTACTTTACATAAAGCAACAAGAACATTTTCAATTTTTTTCTCGAAAATGCCTCCAACTTTTTTGATCAAACTTTGTCCTCGGTCAGTGTAAAAAACTGAAAATCTATGAATAAAATATACTCTTCAAAATTAAATCTTCAAGTAGAAAATATATTTTTTTCAAAATATTAATTGTTTTCACTTACTTTTCAGTAAAATATAGACAATATTTAAAATATTTAAAAAATTTAAAAAACAATATTTTTCTAAATAAAGGCTCCAATTTTTTCTTGGAACGTTTTGTACGCACAGTGCTATATGCACTGAATAACATGAAAAACGTTGTTTTAATATATTCTTTAGATCTTAAAAAAATTACACATACGTATTTTTTATATCACTCACGTCGTTAATATTTACATTACGAGAATTTTCTACATGTAATTTCATTTGTGAACACAAGTGCTTCAAATGATTCTCGAAAACTCAAAACTTTTTTGTGAAAATTGCAGTTTTAGAAACGCTGAAACATTTTGTCATGAACGGCATCAAATTTTTCAGTAAAAAGTTGTTATGACTATGTCTTACTCATCTGTGATGTTCTTAAAGACATATTTCAAATCTATTAATAGAGGACCAAAAAATTGAGAAAATGTGAAAAAAATGTTTTGATGCCGATAGATAGCAGCTGGAAGTAGGGCAGTTCCGAAAATCTATTCTAGACTAAAGAGATTAGAAAACTATCTAGTGCGAGAAAGTTTGTAGCATTACTAGTTAAAATTGTTATAAATAAAATTAAAGACGAATAACAAAAATCAGTTGTACAATCAATAATGTATATTTTTTGTTGGAATGTTTTATGACCTTAATAAAAACATTGAATCTGTTTTTATAAAGTCATAAAAAACATTGTAGTACACTTAACAAGATAACAGACGCTAATGTATATTCATTAAAATACGCATATTTTTCATGTTTATATTTCATTCGAATTCACCTTCGGAGAACCTAACGGAAACAAGATCAAGCTCCATTCATAACAATTAAAAACTAATCGAGCTAAAACAGCACATACTTTCTGTCCCTTTAGTGACGGTTATGTAACAATATTATACCGCATATCAATTAAGCAAAATAAGGTTTATAACGAGTTATTTTACTTATTTTAGCATTTTGCCTTTTATTTATTGTATTTTCTTGTGTCTTAACTTTAATAAATCGAATTCATAAAAGTTGTAGTACTTGTTGTGTTGGTGTTAAAGTAGGCGTAAAGTATTCAAAAGCCCGTTCGAGCATAAAGAATCAGAAAGGCCCCAAGGGTGTTGAACATGTCGTTACTTGTTTGTTTATGTCCATTAACACAGAGCAATGAACTAATAAACCATAAAGTTATTTTTCGCTATGTCTTCTGCATATTATTATATAAGTTATTTCTTAAATTCTTAATTTTCTTTTAAATGAACGAATTACAAGTTGCACGAATTACACAGTACTGCTTGCCTGAATGTGTAATGCTAAATGATTCATACGTTTTCACACATAAGAAAATTTACCCAAAATCTCATTACTAATCGAAGAACAGACGTGTCGTTTCCATCTACATTCAGAATTCAACAAGTAAATGGGTTAAGGTAGGGATACCAGAATTTAAGAAAACGTGCACAGAATACATTTCTCCCCATAGTACGTCACAAAGACAAGAATTCAAAATTTCGTTTTTACATTTCATTATCTTGTCGCCGTTAAACAATGAACTCAAATTTCTATCTCTATATTGTTCCTCAAGTCAGCGTAGGTAGTAATATAAAATTAAAATGTTCCTAAAAATTAAATGATAATCAATTTTTCTTGTAAATTATTATAAATAATGCTAAAATAATTCAAATCTAACCAATTCAAACGACGCGCCTATTGTGGATGCATTTATTTCCACAGCCAGAAATAGTGGTAATTTTTAACTTTTACAAATGAAACATACCATAATCAGCTACCACATTTCTTGAGGTAAAGAAGAAATTTGTTAGTTCTAAATTAAATTATTGCCTTCTTTTAATTTGCTTTCTTTTATAAGAATAGCAATAGCATCCAAACATCTCTCTAATTGTGTGCATGAAGCGCAGGAAATTTGAAGTGGACGGCTGTGTATTTAGAAAAGTTACGTTCAGCCGATTTTCCCCAATCGATCTGGCTGATTTCGTGACCCCTTGAATTTGAAACCGATATTTCAATTTTGGAGGAACTTTACATGAAGCCCCCGGGACATCTTCAAAATTTTAAAACAATGGCTCCATAGATTTTTAATAAATTTTGTTGTTGAATAGTGTGAAGGGTGTTTAAGAGAATGGTATAGGCCTCATGTTCCGTGAAAATTACAGAAGTTCAACATTTTTTCGGAGTCTTTCTACAACTAAAACATTAAAGATAGATATTTTTCCGCTTAATGAAATATTTTTCCTAAAGATAGATTTTTAAATAAGGGCATGTAGAATATTTAGAAAATTTGCGTACTTTTTGCGTAATTTTGCGTGAAAATACGGGCGTGAAAGTAAATGATGATTTAGCACCATTAGTTTAAAGATGCAGGTCTGGTGCGGTAAATTCATTTTTCACAACCATACACAAGAAGGATCACAAAGAAATGAGGATACAATGAGTGAATAGCAATTTGAAATTCTAAATAGAAAATTAGTTGTCGTAAAACAGATCTCATTATGCAATTGCGAAATGAGTTGGATGATACTAACTTGCATGCATTAGCGCTTACGGCCCATGTGCCCGCGTACGCGGACCCAAATTCGCACACATTCGCTTACACATAAATGCCCAACAACACACACATACGCACTTATAAACACGTGCACACCAGTACTAGCGCGCACTTCTCCGCGGAGCATGACTGAGATGTCGGTGGGGGAGTACGTCACATGTAGTCCCTCACATACCGTTCATAAACAGAATACGTTGGCAGACCAACTTTAACCCCAATAATAATAATAATAATAATAATAATAATAATAATAATAATAATAATAATAACCGGTCGCCGTGGCGTGGCGCAGGCGGTTGCGGCAGCGGTAACCGTCACCTGCGCTGCGGGGGCTGAAGGTTCACATACTGCGAAAATATGGACTTCTTTACGATTTTCTGACCCTTCATCCCTCTTTATCATCCTATCACGTCATAGTTAATAATTCAAGGATAACAACCTTGTGTGAATAATGGTTTCAGTCGAAGAGGCTATTCCTCAAAGCGAGTAGGCACGTTCATCTCGAAATAAATATGACTGGGCCTCGGAGAACAACGTGGTGTGTGGTCCGAAATGACCAATATTGGCATTAAATAATAATAATAATAATAATAATAATAATAAGAAGAAGAAGAAGAAGAAGAAGAAGAAGAAGAAGAAGAAGAAGAAGACAAAATGTGACACTACATGTACCAACAAATGTAAACGAACGAGCTTATTATTGTTGCAATCTATTTATTTGTGTAGCTTTATTGAAGCACCTGCTATGGATCCAATCGCCAGGTAAGTAAACCAATTTATAAGTTTTTTAGAGCGTTCAAGTTCAGCTTACCGGATGAGAGAGCAGAATTATTCTGAGCAACGGCGTGATCGAGAACGGACAGAACCGCCAGCCCCAACACCACAGCAGCGTGCGCAACCATCTTCACTCTCTGCGAGTCACTCACTGAAAGGGCTGCGCCCCCGGTGGACTCGCTGCTCCCCCCTTCCCCGCCGCTCCTACCCGACAGAGCGCAGCGAGGGGACGGCGGGCCCCTCCCATAGCTGATATCACTCAGAGCTAAGAGAGGTGCGTCTGCCAGGAACGCGTGTTTGACGCATTTACCCGATCCTGAAAGTGGTCCGCCGTACACCCGTCGGGAGTGTAACTGTAGCAGGTTTTATCATCAATAACTTTTAGAGCCAATCCTAGCAGCAATATCGAAGGACGGTTTGGTTTCAAATAGAATAACATACACAATAGATTACATTAGTCAACGTGATTTTGTGCATCGGTTCTCTCTATATGTGCAAAAATCTTCAACACATTTTGAAACTATTGGTGCTTCAGCAGCACATGCAGTCTTGCAGTCCTTGTAAAATTTGCAATTTTTGAAATTCAGTGAGTTCTAAGAAAATTAAACTTACACGTGGCTCCTAAATCCAAGGAAATTCTATTACATAACATTCTCATTTCTTTATGCGTTCAGCGGCATTTTGTTTTGGTTTTGCAATTACTCCTCATGTTTTTTATTCCAAGTTTTCTCCGCACAAGATTCAAGAGTTCTCTGCCTCTGAAAAGGCTCGACAGAAATTCTTCGCACTATAAAAAGCATAACAGAATTATCATGGAAGCAAAAATACACTCTTAGAATCTTTTTTAACGAGCGAACGTTTTGTAATCTTCTGCAATTTCTCCGCAAAACAAAGGCTTTCATTCTATCTTAAAATGCCAATGTTATTCGTAAGATACATTTTAATACGCAACTACTAATATATTCTAAACGACAATGTATTCCTTGCGCAATATGCAAAATAATAAAATTTGGAGCTGTTTTTGAATTTTTTTTCTAATTTCCTGTCGTTCAAGCAATATTACGCAAAAGCTACTCAGACTTTCGAAAAATTAAACTTTATTTTATATCAAGTTCTATCTTAGAATAACAGATTTTATTAAGGAAAAATTCACTATCTTCAATAATGTAGTTACAGAAAAACGTCGAAAAAATTTGAAGTTTTACAATTTTCGGAAATTTAGAGTTTTCCATGAAAATTAGATCGCGCAATTTTTTTAACTTCACGTTTTAAGCTCCACGCTATCCGAGAAGAAAGTTGAATGCAAATTGGGAGCTGTTTCTAAGTAAATTTGAAAAATATTGAGTCTTCTTGAAAACAATCCTCAAAAATCAAAATTTCTGTTTAAAAATTGAAGAGTTTCGAGGTCGTTTAGATCGATAAGGAAATATCAGTTTCAGAGAAATCGTCTCAACGATTTAGGCGAAAGCGTTGACCGCTCATGGAAAGACAAACGTGCGACAGTGGACAGTCAGACTTTTTGCCTCCGATCGATTTTACGGATTTTACGGTATCAAGGACCCGCTTGACGTCGCTCCTGACGCTCCTGAAGAAAAAAATTGGAGGAGTTTTTGAGAAAAATTAGAAATTCACTATACTTCACGGAAAATTTCACGAAAACTTGTCAAATTTGGAAAAATAGTACGTGATCTTATTTGTGATCAATCAATGTAGAACAGATTTCATTAAGTAAAACTAATCTCTATCATCAATATTGTAGTGCAACTGTAGAAAAACGCCGAAAAAATTGAACTTTTGCATATTTCGAAAATTCAGAAAGTTCAAAGAAAATGTGACCAGCTTCTTTGTGTTCTTTAAATGTACTTTGCTCTTCAATGTGTTCTTTAAATGTACTTTGCTTATCCGAGGAAAATTTTTATCAAAAATTTTGAGCCACTTTTGTGAACATTTTGGAAATTTAAAGACATCATATAAATTACCCACAAACATTACAAAAATTCGCTTCAAAATCGCACGACCTTGATTTTGACAAGATCGGTGGGGAAATATCAATTTCGGAGCGAATCGTGTGAACAAATTAGGAGCTAGCGTTGATCACAGACGGAACAGAGGGACCGGGTGGAAGTAAAGTCATCATGGCGGAAGACGGGTGAACGGACGGGAAAACCGTCGACTAATTTTTCGGTATTAAGAACCAGCAAAACGTCGATTCTGACTACATAATGTGTAAGCGGAAGTAATTTACTATATACAGGAACAAGATTTTTCCACGTTTTAGATACGTCAGACAAAGGAATTAGTGGTTTTCTTCAAAACATTCGAACGTCTGTTAACAAAGGCGCTGTTAACTAATCGTAGGATTTTTTTCCAAAATGAAAATTTCTCTATCAATCTGACCAGACTCAAAGCACTACGTTTTTGAAAAGAATTCTTGAAATAAAGAAGATACTTCAAAGGAAGTCCCTGGAACATTATCACAATTTTCTTAAAACGGCCCTCATTTTCTCTTTAATATTTATTGTAAGAATAGAACGTATAATATTTGCAAGAATGTAATAAATAAACTTACAAAGATGACATGGGTGGAATTGTCACTGTCTACTCTGAATTTTCAAAAATTGTAATCTTGCCAGATACCATCTATCGCCTTCTAAAGTATATTTTTTCTTGAGTTTTCGGTTTCCTAATAGTAAAACGGAAATATAATTTTGTGAATATTAAATAACAGTAAAACCTTGTCCTAATGGCAACTTTCTTTGAAAATTTTGAAGCCATTTTCAAGAAAATGGCACCTAAGCGCTACTGTAAATTCAAAATTTATGGCTCTTTTTGACAATTTCGGAATTTTCGAAAAATTTCGGAATTTTCATTTAAAGTCATTTGAAACACTTTAACTCACAAATTCAAAAGTGTTTACAAATTGCTAGAAAATTGCATTTAACGGCGAGAGAGATCTTTCAAAACGTCACGTCATATTAAAAAGTGCAATTAGCACTATTCGTTCGAAGTGTTTGTCGAAAAATTTGGAACCGTTTTTGAGAAAATGGCATTTTTAGCTTTTCTGAAAATTCGGAGTTTTGAGCTAGTTTTCACAGAAAACGGTAGTTTTCGAGAAACTTTATGTGACATTATTTAAAGCACGTGCACTAATAAATATAATAATGTGAACAAATTGTCGCTAATATAAATATTAACGACGTGAGAGATAAGTAAAAAAATACATTTATGTAATTTTTGAAAAAAAAGATAGAGTAATATGGCATTTATGTGACCATATAGAGTACATTTAGCACTATCCCTACCAAAAGTTTTTTTAAAAAATTGGAGCCCTTTTCGAGACAATCTTGCTATTGTATTTTTTTAAAAAATTGCATATAATACTTATTAAAATGTACATGAGCTGAACAAAAGAAATAATTATGGACAATAAATTTTATATTGAGGAAAAATCTCTATCTTTAATTTTGTAGCTGAAGAAGGACCCGAAAATAATTCATTCGTTTGAAATTTTCGAAAATTCAGAGTTAAGCGTGAAAATCTGACCTATGCCACTTTCATAAGTGTATTTTACTCTATTCTTACAAGAAAGTTAAGGTTAAAGTTTGGAGCCGTTTTTGAGAAAATTTTCAAAATGTCTCAGGGACTTCATGTAAAGTACCCTCAAATTTTAAAGAATGTTTTTCAAAATCTCATAGCTTCGACTCGAACCACATGGACAGGGGTTTCTTCAATTTGGAAAAAATCGTATGTTTTGTTTAGGCGCCAGTGGTGTTCACAGACGGACAGACAGACCGAGAGACGGACATATGAAAAAAACACTTTTTCGGTATCAGGGGACCCCCATATTTTCGAAGAAATCTCGAAATCGATTTTCCTCAGCATTACATAACTTTTCAGATACTACCCCCTATGTACGTACGTATACGGGAAAGTAAAAATCAGATGCAAAGGAAATAATTCCTCCAAATTGTTTTATTGTTTTAATGGCTTTCATTATGGTCACCATGACTTTCTTTGGTTTTCCCCCTCGGCGAAAATGTACTTAAGTGGTTGGGCGGGTGTGGTAAAAATGTACCCTTAAAAGGGGTGTTTTTGCGCTTTTAAGTTTACATCTGGTAAAAGACTCGAAAAAATGGATTTTTTTACGTTTACATCTGGTAAAAGACTCGAAATATCGAAAAAATTGCCCTATTAAAGCTGTAGGGTATCACATTTTCCATTGAATGAGACCAGTCAAATATTTTATTATCATCCTTTCCCATACTAATGCTCATCAAAGTTGGACAAATTTTACATATTATGAAAAATGTTATTTTTAACTTCTATGTTCTTTCTAACTCTGAGTAAAAATTCTTCTGCCGAGTACTAAGTAAGACCGTGGATTGATTGATTTGTATTTCCAGGCGCGTCAACTGACAAGGTAATTAGTTCTGTAAGAGTAGTGTATGTTTTTATCTGAGGAGGTGACGGTGAACTTCCCCCAGCGGATGGCGAGTGCCGGCCCTGCAACTCGTTCAAGCGCGTTCCTCCACGTCGGTTGGAAGGTGTTTCCCAGAGTAGGCATCTTCCGCCAGCGGTACCGCCCTTCCGGGACAAGCTCTAAGCTCCCGACAAGTGTGGCCGTGCAGAGCACGTAAGTGTAAGTGTACCTGTGTAAGTAAGGGTGACGATAGAACAAGGAAGAGGAAGGAAAGAAAGCGCGCAGTATGTGACCCGTTTGTTAGGGTACTGCTCCGGCATTGGCTTGATGTTGATCGGAGAAACCATGGAAAACTTCCGATCAGAGCTGACGGGAAATACGTTGGCAGGAGTTCGACTAAGCTATCGGGCTAGAGCCGAAAATCCTGCCAAAATCGGGACTCTAACCCTCGGACCTCCCGGTCAGATACCCTGCAGCGTCATCAATTGATGCCTGAGCCATCTAAGTCAGGGGAGGCCCTGGAAAGTCCCTTAAGTACCGACAAACGGAAACCGTAATGGGGGAGGGACAAAACCGAAAAAGTATCCCCGACTCGAAATATAAGGGAACTAAGGAGTTCGAGAAAGTTTTGTTGCACAACTAGTTTTCTGGGGCATTACATAACATTCTCTGACCTACGTATAGAAAAAAAATAAAAAGCTACTTCGGTACGATAGATATCTGTGATCTTACCTCTGCACTCATTTCCAAACTTTGTAAAACCTTGTTTACATACACAGATCTTATTCACAGAATCATGATAGGCCTGGGGATGGCACATACATTTTCCGTCTGTACAGGACCAGGCTGCTCCATGCCGAAAATTGACATGGTTATCACAATCATCCAAGTTTCGACATTCTGCTGAAAATTAGAAGGAAAACTAGTAAATAATCATCCCTTTTTTTTACAAACCACATCAGCACATCTTACTCCTAATTCACCCAAAATTAATGCGATTTCAACATCACACTTTTCATATTATTTTGTTAACTTTAAATAGAAATATGCCGTGTGAATGATTTCACGCACACTTTTTCACATTTTGTGTATTTTTCAAATTTAATTGTTTGCGCGTGATTGTCAGAGAATTCGTAACAATTTTCTGCGAAATCGAAAACAGGATTTTCTAAAATAATACTGTCCCATTCTTTGTTTAAAACTTTTTTAGGATAGAGCAGAGATCGCTGAATTGTATCTTGCACGTTCTATATTCATTAAAACATTTGAATTTTCAAAATTGTAACAATTGTATTTTTTCGGGCAATTTAACGGTTCCAAATTTGAAAATCTGGTTTGATTCGCAGAACAATGAGTTTAAGTTGTTTTCCTAGAATACAGCAAGTGCACTTATAAAAATTCAAATTGAAAAAATTACAATTTTCATTTGTTTTTTAACTGAAATTTTGAAATTCGCAAGTTCGAATCATTCACCCTTTTTTGCAGGTGTTTTCCACAAGATTACTGAAGAATTAGAAATATCCAAATAATAATAATAATAATAATAATAATAATAATAATAATAATAATAATAATAATAATAATAGTTTGTGCTACAGGGACGGAAAATCTACATCATAAGTGAGAAAATGTTTCCGGCCGAGGAGATGATTAGAGTCGACCAATGTTTTTGCAATCATCCGTAACTATTTCAGTAAGGTAAAGTAATTTTAGAGCGACAAAGTAATTTCACGGTGGAAAGTAATTTCAGTCCGGTAAAGTACCTAGAAAAAAATTACTGAGTATTTTTAACAGAGAACAAATGATCAGTGACTATTAAACAATTAGTTTATTTAAGTTTAATGTAAATTGTTTAATGAACAGTGATTAAATGAACTTATGTGAAGTGAACAGAATGGTACGGTATTACTTATGTACTTTTGGACGAACGTAATATGTTTAAAATTTATTTTATTATTTACCTTAAAAATACAAATAAAACTGTTAACGACAAAATAACGACTGAAGAGACATGCTAGTCAAGTAGCAAGTAAAATTGTTTTATTCGTATGTATCATGCGTTCTGTAGAACTTGTATCTTGTCTTACAAAAGGAGATTTAAAAGTAAAAAATTTCTAGGTCTTTGAAAACAATTAAAACACAGTTCGCACTTCAAGTAACTTCCTCGAAATTAAAATATTCCGCTTAATTTCGTTGGGGCTCAAGCTGAAGAAAATCGAGAAAGAAGGACAGGAACTGTTTATGAGCTTCAAAAGAATAATTGTTTGTTGTCAGGGCCCCCAAGCCGGCATTCCCGTCAAAAAATCGGTGTCAATTACAGTACTTTCTCTTTTCTACGTATACAACAGCGTAAAACTTGTATCAAAGTAGCGGGATGGAAATATCAGAATTGTATTACTGCACACTGAGTCACGTGATTCGCGCCGGCGCACTCTCAGCTACTCGTAAGCTGATTCATGGGCCATTTCCCTGAGCAGGCTCCGCGATCAGGCCTCATGGTACTGCAGTCGATACTCGCAGACGGACCCTCCCCTACCCCTTTGCTGGTACATCAGCGAGCGTCATGTATCTCTCAGTCCATTCCCTAAGGGAGGGAAAGAGCGAAAGGGGTGATTTCCCTATGAAAATCCTCCTGAGAAAGGGGTTCCACAGAGTCATGCAGATACGAACCCCAACAGAAACGAAATTGTCTCAGAATGACAGTGAACAATATGTCAATATATTCAAAGGAATTTCCTGTGTTAGATGTTAAATTACTTAATTAGAAGATAGTTTCTCAGAAATAATATAAACCGGTGGTGCTACAACAGCACTGTATTTGTAACTTTTGGCATTTTTATACAGAAAAAATGTCTATCATCATTCGGATACTTTGATTTTGGGGGAATACTTTACATAACACTCAACTACATTAACAACATTTTCTCAAAAATAACTCCAATTTGTTTGCACTTTTTTCCAGGGTCAGCGCAAAGGATGCTTAAAAGTAGCGAAATTCCATTTTCGTTGAACTCTACATTTCCGAAAATTACAAGAGTCCAAAATTTATTCGGCGTCATCTAAAACAGATACATAAGGCAGATATATTTTCCTTAATGAAATCTGTTTTTCAATGACAGCATTTTAAATTAGGTTACATATTTAACATAATAATAATAAGAATAAGAATAATAATAATAATAAGAAGAAGAAGAATAGTTTGGGGGGAAATTTTGCGTGAAATATACGCAAATTGTAAACAATTATTTTCTCAAAATCGCCTCCTAATTTCTAGTTAATTTTTCGTATCCGGTTAATACGTGGTATCGGGAAAGTTATGTAATGCTGCGCGAAAAAGCGGCGGATTTTCGGCAGAAAAAAAATCATTGCCGATCCCTGATTACGTAAAAGTGGATAAATCCAGTTGCTAAATTAAGAAAATAAATCTTCTTACATGTGGTGTAGCCAGAATCCCTGTTTTGTGGGTCCTTGATTCCGAAAAATCAATTGACGGCAACACGACTGTCTGTCTACGAACACCACTAGAGCCTAAATCACACGTACGATTCTTTCTACAAGGGATATTCCCGGGTCGATCTGGCTCGGTACAGTAACAAAGTAGAACCTTTGCATTAGCAATTTTCAAAGATTTCCATTAACATTATTACAAGATCTAATCCTAAAAACACATATTTCTTTAAGAACAAAATTTTATCTTCAATCCTGCAGCTAAAGGAACGCTCGGAACAAAATTTAAACTTTTAAAATTTTGGAAAATACAGATACTTCAACAAAATATCGTACCACTGCCTTTTATAAACGTATAATTCTCTAGTTAAGAAAAAATTAAAGGAACAAGTAAGAGAAACTACAATACACACTTTTGAGGAAATTTTGAAAATATTGCTGAATATTCGTGTAAAGCACACCTAAAAAATCAAAATATGCGTTTCAAATACAAGAGACCGCGGCATCAGACAGATTGATCGGAAATCTCAATTTTGGATAAAACACTACCAACGAATTATCAACTAGAGTTGTCCACATACGGACGGACAGACAGACGTTTTGTTGTAAACCATTTTTTTGGAATCAAAGGGGTCACGAAACTTACACATATTAGAGGAAGTTATCTACGACATTTAAGAATAAAAATTATCCACTTTTAGGAATCTACAGTATAAATTTTTCATTGGATTACATAACTGTCTCTATACTACGTAAGTTGTACGCTAGAAAGTAAAAACTCTCGGACGCAAACGGTCGTCACAACCACGTAAGTAGAAACCCTGGAGAATGTTTGATTCCAAGATGCTTTATTTTTGTACATTTTGGGATTAAGTTGTTTTATTGCACAGGGAAACTATATTATGCTTTTGATCTAATCAATATACAGATGAGACAAATATTGGGGGTTTGATCCCCTCTTATGCGCCAAACACTAATCAAAAATTTCCGAATGTTCTTAGATTTTATAAGGCTTCTGGAATCGTCAATCGTCTACAGTAAAACTATCTGCTTCGCAAATACTGCTTTTATTTCACTTCTAACTGCGAAACAACACGTAATCCGTCCGACGTTAACTCACGCACGTGTGGCCACGGAGCAGGGTAGCTATGGTAGTCTTCTGTTAACAATAATAGCTTCGAGCCGCAGTGTGGGCGCCCTGTGCTTAGGTCCTCGAATTGATGGCATGGCTTTCGTTTAACCCTAGTACAAAGGCTCCCTCTACCAAGCATAATGCCAGGCGTAGTCTGACAGACTACTTTGGGTAGAAATAAAGAAAAACTCATTTTTACAATGAAACACTGAATGTAATAGATGGATGATGTATGATATGGAGTTATAAAATACATTTTAAAGGGTTTTTTAGATAACCTTAACGACTTGACTCTCACAGCAGACTCTTGTTTTGTGCTGCCCACAAATGGATTTTGAGAAGCGTCTGCAGGAGTAACTTGTCACGAGCCCTATATTATGATCGCCATTGTCCCATTATGATTGCTAAATGTCCAGAACAAATCTTAAATGTTACAAGACAAGAAGTTTGTTTTCATTATATACAATATTAGCCAATAAAGCACTAAATAGGAGTATATCACTGATGTAACTACAGAGGCGTAGTCTATTAGACGACGCGTGTGAAAATGGCGTTTTCTGGAAATAGGCACGAGCACAAGGATACGTGTATTTTACTGGCTACTCATACAATGAAGGTACCCATAGTTTCAGAAACGGAGTGAGGAGAAGGGAAGGGCACTAGTTGCGTCGTGTCAGTCGACGCCTTTTCAATCTAGGGTTAACAAGGCAACCCGCTTTACATTTATGCAATGCATTTCGTCTTGCCAGCAACCCCTGCAATTAAGGGGAAAAGGCAAGAAGAGGAGTCAATGGCAAGGAGAGGGAGAAGGAGAATAAGAGATACGGAAAAGCAGTAAAGAGACGTATATGTAGTAATTCTACATCACATACTCTCTCGTATTATTGGCAACGGATATTCTATCCCACTAATACTTCGGCCACACGAAAATTGCAAAACTCAAAATTACGTGAAGACTACAAGCATTTGGAGTTATACGTTCATGAAATGCTATAAAGATTTAATATTGAAAAATATACTGCACAAGAAAGAAACCGCTGACTTCAGTTTCAGGGAGTAAGAGAAATTCGAGACAGATTTGTACGTTCTCACCATATAACTCACAGTTACGCGAAAACTACTAATATTTTTAAAACATTTACAATAAATAATTTAAATATCTTATATTGAAAAATAAATTGCATTATAAAACCAAAAGTACTATTTCGGCGTTAGTACTGTCCTGCATTATCTGCAAACTTCGAAATATTCGACAATTCAGAGTTCAATAAAAATTGGGACTGTGTAATTTTTATAAGCGTACTTTCCATAGGCCAAGAGAAATATAGAAGAAACAATTGAGGACGTGTTTTTGAGAAAATCTTGTTTTTCAAATTGCCACGTTTTTTACGCAAAATTACACGAAAACTACTCAAACCAGTATTTTCAAAAAATTGTACATGATCTCATTTAAAGATCTAATTTTGAAGACCAAATTTCATTAAGAAAACTAGTAGCGCTAAAACAGCACGTTCTAAGTGTTAAGTACGTCTTAGATACGTTCGCTTACGTAAAATAATAATACTGCCATTTCTGCTATGCATTATTATCACATCGCAATGAATACTTGTAAAACTCATTATCAACCTTAGTGCATAAGGCGCCAAAACCAATTATTTTAGCGAACACATCAACACAATTCGACAATCCAAAACTGCGTTTCGTATAGCGAGAAATACTATCTCCTAACAATGCAACGAACTTCTGTGAATTTCAATCTTCCGTGAGGTTACGATCCCATTCTTGTATTGCGACCTGACATGAACTAAGCTGCGGACATAAGAATATGCCTATTTCAGAAATTGTACAACCGCAGATACTTTATCTTTTCTTCTGTAACGGCTACGTAATCCAGGAGACGCCGCTTAATGTTATCACTCTGGGACACAGATAATTCGATAAAATTAACAGATTGATAAGAATACACCGAAAATTATAATTGAAGATGGCCACATGAAAAAGAAGGCTTCTCCTGTAGTTCACTATGCATGAAATGTCCGTTCATAATAAAATTCATTCATGCCTTCATTCAATTCATGAATACACTAAGAAAAGAAAATTTTAAATAATATTACAAAGTCGATATTCGATCAGTTAAAACCCCTAGAATAAGGTCTGCTTCTGGCTCTCTCTACGAATTTCATTAATACAACTCTCGTACTCATGTTTCTGAAAATCAACTGACCTGAGCTGAACATCATGTTGCAATTTTTGTAGTGCTTGCCTCATTTCTGCCGTTGTTGTAGGTTGAGTCGTTTCCCCAGTATTGGCGTGATCTTCTTTCCCCACACACTCCTGCCGCTTGTTAGTATACAGAAGTATTGTTTGTACGCATATGAATACCGTATTTTCTTTGTCCAGTAGATGTAGTCATGTACACCTACAGAGCCATCCATTCCCGAAAACCGTTTTCCTTGGTGGTCGAGTGCACAGAATTTTTGCAAGCAAGCATCAAATAGTACGAGTATATCTGCTAGGTCATTCGCGAGTCGCGACCCATGAAGGCACAAAACTGTGCGTAATCGAATTGCGTTTCAAAATAATATTAATATAAAACGAATTATTTTCACAATAAACGTTTTCTTAATGTTGTAACATCAATCCGAGCTGAACATCATAAGAATGATAACGTTATCTGCATGATAACAATAACTGTGACACGCTGTAGTCGCACAGTTAAAACCCGCAGATATTGCTAATTGATTTCAAATAATTGCAGCTATCTCGTGAATGATTCTCTTCAGCTAAAGAAGTATGGGAAATTCGAATTTGCAATTTCTAAATTTTACAAAAATTACTCGAAATACTCATGTTTTCAAAAAAGTACAAATGATCTTATTTAAACCTCTAATTTTCAAGAATATGTTTTAATAAATAACTATTTAATATATAACTAATTTTCGAAAATTTAGAGTTCACCGAAAATGACACCCACCGCATTCCTTAATTGTCTCTTCTATCCGTGCAAAAAAATAAAGAAAAAAATTGCAATGGATTTTGAGATTTTTTTGAAATTGCATAAATTTCAATCGCATATTACGCAAAATCTACTTTTTTCTTCAAAAAATTGTACATGACCTTTTTTAATAAGTTGATGTTTTACAACAGACGTTGTCTAAGACAAAACTCACCATCAATTTAGTAGTTTTGAATGGTATATGCGCTAATGGCATTCACAGACGCACAGGCGGATAGACGGACGGACGTTCTGAAAAAAACACTTTTTCGATAACAGGTGACCCCAAAACGTGTATTTCCGATGAAATATCGAAATCGATTTTCCGAAGCATTATATAACTCTCCCTATATTACGTAGAGGGAAACGTATATGCTTATAAATATAATATTAAACGTATAATATAAACGTATACTAAAACCCCCAAAACAATTTTAACTTTCGTAATTTTCTAAAATTCAGAGATTTGAACCAAAATGAGACCTGTGCAATTATTTTCTTATTATTTGTGCTCTCCCAAGAAATTTTTTCATCAAAAAAATTTAAGTAATTTTTGATAAAATTTTTAAAATGTTGGAGCTCCATGAAAAGTACTCCCAAAATTCAAAATATCTGTTTCAAATTCGCAGCGGCCACGAATTCGTGCAGATCGTTCAGGAAATATCACTTTGGGAGAAAATCGTCAGAACGAGTTAGGAACTAATTACCAGACCAAAGTTGCACGGTTTCTCCCCGAACGACAAGGCAAGGGGCCTAAAGCCGCTGCACAATAGCCCGCCAACGGAAACGCTCACGCGAGCCAATGATGGGAACGGAAACTCGAGGAACGTGCGATTCACAATAAACGCCAACGGGAAAAGGAATAGCGCTATGTATCTGTAGGGACAGAAAAGAGAACTTCAAGAAACAGTTGCCGAAACCACTGCATTTTAGCTACCTTACTCTGTTCACTCTCACTTTGCCATTTGTCTGTTGTGTTTGCGTGTGCTACGATGGATAATGAATACTTTAACGAAATAATATTAATTAGAAAAATAAAATTATAAGATTGAAAAAATGCAAAAAATACTTCGAACTTGCGGAAAATATAACTAACTATAACGTTATTAATAAAGAAAAACTCCAATCATTGGTCGAGAGGCTTCCCGTTCCCGGACCAAGATAAATGTTGACCATCCTTCTCGTTCGCGTTCCCGTCGTGTTGTGAATGTCTGCCCAGGGGGAGAGGGGCGGGGGCATCTTCTAACTTTCCTTACGTTCCCGTTCGCGGGCTATTGTGGAGCGGTTGCAACAGCGCTTTGAACCTGTAGCGGCAAAAAAAGATAACTTTAAGAAACAGTTGGCGAAACCAAAGCCTTTTTTCTATTTTTATTTTATTTTATTTTTGTTTTATTTTTATTTATTTTTTATTTAGTCAAAAACACAATAGAAACTATGTGACGTAGGGGAGAGAATAACGACTTTCCTCCTCTTCTAGCTACGCTACTCTGTTCACTCCTTGTTTTGCCATGTCTATGTTTACGTGCATTGCTATAAATAATGAATACTTTAACTAAAGAATATTAATTAGAAAAGAAACATAAGAATGGAAATGATAAAACTACTTTGAACTTACGGAAATTTCAACTAACTAAAATTCTGTCAATAAACAAACAGTTCCAATACATTTAACAAAACATAAAAAATATTTTTGTAGGAAATTTTAACTCTAAATATTAATATGAAGAGAAAACAATTATACTGTAACTACTAAAACTAAAACAATTCAACAATGTCTAACAAAACCCGTCTAAAACCCTAACTTTGCAAATCCACGCTCAAACCTCAAAATCACACGACACTCTCAATGTCGCGCCCTTGATCAGCTGGGAAGCTTCGCCGCCATTTGCTGTGCATTCATCGGTCGACACGCTTGCCGTTCCCGTGCCAAGATGAATGTTGATCATCCTTCCCGTTCCCATCATGCTCTGAACGCCCGCCTGAGATGTCCGTCTTTCAACTTTCTTTACGTTCCCGTTCGCCTTAAGCGGGCGTAAGTGACGTGGGGGGAGCAGGAGAAAGCTGTTCGCAGGAAATTGTCCCCAGGGTGGCGGTAGTCACCGCAGGAGGTCCTCTTAGGTCCTTAGGCGTCGACATTTAGAAGTCGGAAAAGGGTTCAGCCAAAATCGAAATGGTAGCGCCAACTCAAAAGAAACTAGACTATTACGAGAAAGCATAATATATTTTGTAATACCACTTGTTTGTATCAAATATAGTGTATGGTAACATACTTATAAAACTACAAGATTACAATCCCGCAGGGAGATGTTCATTGATGTCAACATTTTCAGTAAGAATGGTTTTACGAGAGGCTGAAATTGGTAAAATTAAACTCTCGCCTTCTTAAATGAAGAGAAGAAATAGTGTATGTTAACGCACAATTTGCATTGCGAATGTAGTAATTTAAATTGAAAATATTATTCACTATCGCTTTCTTGGTTTATCATAAATGGTGTTTTCAGATTTAGAAACGAATGATCCAGACCATCAGGATCTACTGTTCTTGTCAGTTACACCAGATAAGCTGGAATAGCTTTACTATTTTATCTCTTTTATCTTTTGCTGAAACTGGAGTCAATGGTATGAGCTAATCGGAGTATTGAGTAGTGTTTCGTAACTACTGAGAAATGCAGAGGCGGCGTAGGGGATTCCATTCACAGGAAGCCACGAAAAGAACTGTCCCACTACTTTAGTTCCACATAATGCTTGTTTTTTTCTACCTTGAACATTGGAAAGATCGACTTTTTATGTACATACTTTTATGTCAACGATAATTTTGAAATAGGTAATTTATATTTCGAAAGTTCACCTCTATCACAATCATTTCTTCAAAAGTCCGACTCATTGACGACAGTAGGAAAGTGTGCTGTGAATGTTCAGTGGATTTTCGGGGAGGCCTACCCTACTTTGCATAATAGTGAGAATAACCGCTCCTAACGATAAAACGATTTTGAAATTTGAAAGTCTGTTCCTTTTGTGATGATTTAGTGTGTTGCTGTTGCTCGTCATTAGTACCTAACACCAACTTGAGCTTCAGCTACCGGTACTTTTTACTTTTCCTTCGTACATTTCAATACCTCACCTCAGCAATACGACTGGCTGACGTAAAGCCAGTTATTGTTGTCTCTGCGGCTATGCTCATTGAGCCAGCTCATTGGGCCTCTCATTTCTTCGAACAATATCAAACGAAAGCCGAAGCAGCACCTTACCAAAAGGACCAAGACCGCGCAAGATTCTTTCTTGTCCTATCCTCTACACTTACACACTTACGTGCACTACACTACCACACACGTCGGGACACCATTCGGGGCTAAGAGCTTTTCTCGGCTGGGCGGTGCCCCGGGGGAATCACCGCAAGCCTACGTGATCTGTCGGCACCGGATTTCGCCATTAGCGGGAAAGATCACCGACACCTTTCGGGATAAAAGGTACGGTAGTGAATATAAATGGAATTGCTTATTGGCCACTAACGAACCTAATGAACAATAGACGTGGAGGAAACTTCAATCAACAATACAATCTTGAATTTCGGTCGTAAATTCAGAGGCTGATCCAGAGACGAATTTTGAGAGGGGACATTTTTTTATTCAAAATGTTTTGGTCGAATGTTTCATATTACAGATTATGTAGAAATATGCAGTCTAAACTCAGCTCATGATACGATACAATTTTATTCGCTTTAATATTTATACGAAAATAGTTTTACTTGAAAGTTTCGTGACAAGTTAAAATTAATAGTTACTGAAATATTTTGGGAAGGAAAATTTCCCTCATTTCGCTCCCCGCGGATCCGCGCCTGCAAATTTCATGTCTAAGATTATTTTGTGCTGTAACCTCGCACACACGTCAGTATTAAGATCAATCAGTGCTATTCCAAATAAGGTAAAGATTGATGCAGATACACGCTTCGTATCCGAAAATCGGGATTTCTGTATGGATGGAAGGATGGATGTCGCACATAACGTAGACTAGAAGCATTAAGCGGAAACTTGCTAAATTTGTTAGAAAAATCTCTAGTTTTGAAGATTGCAGAAGTTCAAATTTATTTTCGAACCTTATTTTCGAACAAAGTCCACTGTAACTGGTTGCAACCGCAGAAGGCGGATTACAATCGGTGAAATGATCCTCGTATACTTGACTGAAGCCCAACACTTGCGTTTCACCTTGTTGAGCTGCTGGTGATAAATCTAGATGTTACATAATTATTTGTGCGGTAATTTGCGGACCGTTCTACAACTTCGCGATAGGAGATAATGTCGCTATCACTAAATCGTTGTTAACGTCCTTCGAAGTCTTTTTTATTGTATGAAAGGTTATAACAAATGATATATTAAAAACCAGGCTTACAGGTTTTTAAGTGTTTACTGGGAAAGTAACTTATCAACGACTAATACAACACTTCCCAGTGCCATGACAGTAAATACTACAGAGGCAAGAATATAAATCTTGAAATTATTGAATGGTTTGCAAATTTGAAGTGATATATCATTTTTTTTAAAAAAATATGTTTATGCATGTTGTAGGAACACTTCTATTTTCGAAAGCACCTTTCGGGGGTAATCAAACGCTTGTTTCTTGATTAAATGATTTTGGTAATTCATTACAGGAAAAGCATTGTTTTATGTTATTGTAGTAAAATACATTCTTAATTACAAATGGAAGACAACTAGCGGAAAATCTTACAATTTGGGAAGTGATTGGGTGCCATGGAGAAAATTTGGAAAAGGGCAAAAATATGACTAACAAGTAAATTTACTGTCTCCTCTGAACAATAAAATAGTTCCCCCTCCTTCATACTTGTAAACATTAGGGGTATGAAGCAAACTTGATACTCTTGTCGGAGAATCCAGCGTTTTCATCAATACGAAACCTATCCTTCACAGTATATTATCTTACGGATTAAGATCCTACGTCCTAAAGGGCAAAATTGTAGCGCATATTTCGAATGAAATGTACATCAAAATACGAAGGATTATTAATTTTCAATGTGTTGAGGCTTATGGACTACTTGATTAACAATAATTTTACACATATAAATATATTTGATGACATTTCAAAAAAAAAATATTTTCTATCCTATTCTCAGAGTCCCTTAAATTTGGGGACTCCAAAGCAATTACTTATTTTGCTTATACGCAGATCCAAACCTGAAGCTGACGACTGGTACGGTTCTCCGAGAATCGGCTGTCCGGCTGCAGGACTGCCCCACTGCGTTATGACCGCGCCAGCCCGATTCCCGGCGTCACGTGCTGCCACTCACACTCTTGAATACATTCACGCTTTTTGCAGGTTTTTCTTCCTTTCTCTTTTTTTCATTATTTAGTCTTACTATCAGCTTTGATAAAAACTATTGACGCAACAACACCATGTACTTTCTCGCAAATAATATCACTACATTTGACATTATCAACACGTTTCAGCCATTAACATTCCAGCCAAAAACTTATTACTAATCGGAGCGCTCGAGATGCAAAAACATCAACACAAATTCGATAACACAAAACTGCGTGCTATACAGCTGGAAACCCAACCTGTCACCCAACAATTACAAGTAATACTGTGAATTTCAAACTGCCATGTCGCGGCGTTACCTTTGTCCCATTACAAAAAATCTTGTAAAAAAAATCTTGTAAAAGACTTGCCTTCGACAAAACAAACGCAAGATTTTTGAATTTGAAAAAAAAACGCGAAAGTATTCATATTTTCAAAAACAGGAAATTGACTATAGTTAAAAATATAATTTTGAAGGACACATTTCCATAATTAAAAAATCTCTTTAATAAACATTGTAGTTTTGCGAAGTTAATTTTTTGCAAATTTCGACATTTCAGACACTTTACGGAACATGGGACTGCGGTATCACTATTCGAAAAAAGAAAGAAAAACTTTGGAGCCGTTTTTTAATTGTTTTTAAATTATCTATATATCACGCCAAATTACGCAATGACTGTTCATATTTTTGAAACATTGTACGATATCATATTTAATGAGCTGTCTTTGAAGAACAGATTTTATTAACAAAAAATCTTTAAACACTGTAGTTTTAGAAAGACACTGAAAAAAATTGAACTTTTGCAATTGTCGAACATTTAGAGAATTAAACGAAAATGGGAACTGCCCCATTCTTAAGGACGTACTTTGCTTTATCAAATGAAAAAATTCAGAAAAAAATTGGATTATTTTTTTCAGAAAATTTTGAAAATGTCGTTTGAATTTCGTGTAAATTACCCCAAAAATTAAAATATTCAATTCAAATTTTGAGGATTTCAAGTTCCGCAAAATTAAACAGGGAATGTCAATTTTGGACAAAATCGTCTGGACGGCTGCTAGTGTTGATCACAGACAGACAGATTGGTGGTTTCCCGACAATCAATTTTTAATGGATAATTTCAATATCCATTGAATGTCTTCAAGTGAAATAAAGAAGCTCTCGATTGGCTTCGCGTGATAGCTAAAAGAATAAAGGCTAATCCATACTTATTTACCTAAAGAAATGCTCGTTGAATCGTAAACTTTTCAATAGATTTATAGCGCCAGAACCATGGAGCGTAAGCCATGGAGTTCTTACGTGAAAGATAGACAAGCATTGTTCTGCTGTATTCCACTTTTTTTTTTTTTTTTTTCTTCTTCAGCTTTTTCCCTTTAAGGGGTCGCTGTTTTTCAGGTTTTGGCGAAAGTTTTACGGCCGGATGCCCTTCCTGACGCCAACCCACGTGGGGATGATATGATATATGATAATGATAGGAGGTGAAAGGACGAACACAATACAACCATGCCCGAGGCGGGACTCGAACCCGCGACCCTTCGGTCCGAGATCGCTACGGCACTACTGCCTTAGCGATCTCGGCCACCCGGACCGGCGTTCTGCTGTATTCCACTAATGTATAGCAATCCGCTTAAACAAAATATTCTCAATGCACTAATTCCAAAGAAAATTTTCCTTTAAAGTGGAAAGACCAGCTGAGTTAGTAAGAGCAATAGCCATTGCAGATGCTCTTACCCGGGGTCCTAGAGTTCGAGTCCCGTCAGCGGCGAAGATAGGTAAATAGCTAGATTATTCGACATAGCTGAATAGTTAGATTGACTTCATCCACTGTCTGGAGAAGAATTCTAGCGGCCAGTTGCAGTGGCCGCTAGTTTTCACAGCTTTCTTCGATCAATACCACGCGAACGTCGAGCAAGCCACGGACCGCACCTTGTCCCCTATTCTCTCACCTTACACTCTCCTAGCCACACGTGCGGGAGACGTGATTTACTCTCCTTGCCACACGCAGCCAGGAGATGAGATTTTGTGCCATGCTACATTCTGACCAAAGCTTGTTAGAGGAAATAATTCACTACATGTAAGAACAAGAATTATCCAAAGCCTCGTTGCCATTTTTTTCTCAAAAATGGTTCCAATCGAAGAGAAAAAAGTGCTGTTCGTATTTTCGTAGAATTCTCTAAATTTTCGGAAATTGCAAAACTTCTACATTCTTTTTCAGGGGTTTCCTGCAACCACAATAGATAATGCATTGTTTCTTCTGAATGAAAATCATTTCTTCAGAATTAGATCTTTAAAGGACATACATTTAAAAAAATTAAAGTAGTTTTCACGTATTCTTTCGTGAAATAAAGGCTATTGTCTAACCAATATTTTCTCAAAAACTATTACATTTTTTTAAAACCTTTTTGTATAGAGTGCTAAATGCACTGAAACACTATTACTTTCATGTACCCTTTTGATTTTTCAAAAATTACACTTTTTATGTATCTCTCAAGTCGTTAATATTTACATTACTGTCATTTCTATGTATAATTAAATTTGTGAGCACAAGTTCCTCAAATGATTTATGAAGATCCTCGAAATCTCAAGACTTTTATGTGAAAATGAGCTCAAAATTGCAGATTTTCAGAAACGCTCAATATTATCTCAAGAACGACAATTGTTTGTATTGCTGCTTTAAGGACTACATTGTATTCTTCTCCGATATTACTGGAATCGGTTTTACTGTTATGGGACCGAAAATGTGAAATGCGAAGAAAGTTTTTAGGCGCGGATAGGTAATAACGGGGAAAGTGGGACAATTCCGAAATTCTAGCCAACACTAAAGATTGAATAACTACATAGCGCAAGAAAGATTCTGAAGTTGTAGCACCACAAGTTTATTTCGTCACCCTCTCCCAATCTAATGAGGAATCAGGAAACCAAACCGTTTCCTGATACATCCTCTTGAAATGGCTTCTTCGACTTGCGTGATGGTGATTCATCCATAAAATATCTATATACTCGTGGCGATAATTGGCAATGTTCAGGTATCTCATGTAGCTAGAACAGAACATTCCCATATTTTTCGAAATTGTCGCTGAACGAAACATCCGTAAACGACGATACGCAGTGCCGTACATTGACTCGTGATAAAATTAATAAAAATACAGGATATAGCTCTGCGTTAAAAAAAACCACTACCCCACGTTTATACTATAAAGCCATGAATTGTGATTAACAATCGTACGGTGTATTAATTCGACAAGAATGACAATTTATGGCGGTTCCTCTGTTGCGCAAAGCTTCACTTTGAGCACCCAAATCACCGGTGAATACAGATAAAGTACGCAATGGAAACACCGGTAAATTAATTACGTAAACCTACTTTTTCCATTGCTTGACTCCTGCCCACCAATCCTTCCCAGCACACCACATTCTTGCACCATGACGTACGTACTCACCGGGGAGTGCCACGCGTGGAACCCTTCCACTCAGCACGGCTGGAAAGGCAAGAAGGGCTAGAAATAGCCATTCCGTTTGCTTTACCATCACGATTCGACCACTTCTTGCCGGTAATGAACTTGAAATGAGTTTGATCTCATCGTAATGTCTTATCAAATCTTATCGAAAGATGCCTCATCAGTTCCAAGGATGGGTTTATCAGAGAATTGCACATTAAATAGTATGTCTAATTTGTCATTTCGAGGTCGTGGACCTACTTTTTCTATGTGAAAATTGCCACTCCTAATCGCAGAAAGTTGAAGCAAGTCTGTTAATAAAACGATAACTTTGCATTTTCAATTACAATTCAATTATAACTTTGAATTAAGCCTCTTATCTAAATAATTCCCCTCACTCTCCACATATCAAAGATTAATGAGAAATATGATTGATAATACGTGCCATTCATTCTACTATTCTTTATCCACGTCAAAGACGGCAAAAACTTGTGAAAATGTAAAGGCTCTTGTTAAATCACAGACCAATTAAATTTGCCTGAATTGTTTTTAATGCAAAGATCCTTAAATATCCGCTCCGAATATGACTGATGCATGGCAATCCCACGCTATCATTTTCCCATAGGTGTTCGCAGTCTAAAACAAGGAGGGAGGGTCTACATCCCTGGGCCCCTTTTCCAATAAACTTTTATTTACTTTGACAACAATAGTAGTAAATAAATAGAACCTACAGAAGAATTACATTACAATTTTAATGTCATTATTTAATACAACTGTTTTAATGTTGAAATCATTCAAGAACTGCCACTTGGTTTAAGACAGGGCTTTCCAAATTGAGGCCCGCCGAATCTTATGCAGTCCACGACTGCTTTGAAAAATTTTATTATAAAACAAAATATGGTTTTTAGTTATTGTTACGCATTTTCATAATTACATAACTATAATTATAAATGTGAAATAACCCTCAACATTGGTAGTCAACTAAAGGTCTTCTACTGCCGAGATCTGTTCGATCCGTTTCCTTTTAGCTATCCTCTTGATGTTAACATTAAAGAGCAAGAACCTCACATTCTATTCGAACTATGTGATTTACATGCGAATCCTTTCTTTCAGACAAAGCAAGAAAAGGGATCAGATGTTTTCAAACTCTCGCAAAGATGTCCCAACCTGTGAGATCTGGAGATGACATCAGTGTTTGGTAGCACATACATTAGTGATTTTTTTCTAGTGAATTTAGTGAATTTTTTAGTGAATTTTATTAAAAATAAAGATAGAAGTAGCCTCAATGATTCTACCCTTAGTCACTTAATGAGGTTGGCTACAACAGGGCCAAAAGAGGACATAAATTAGTTGGTCAATGAAGCTGAACACTTATTCTTCTCACCGAACAATTGCACAATTCATTCATCTCATTTTGCACACATATACATGTATACCACAATATCTCTGCTATATATAAATAATAAGCCCTGGTTTAGGAGAATCTCTTCCCCAAATTGTCTGCTTATGAAAAGGAAAATGCACAATTAAACATATTGATGGAAATAATGTTTCACTACCTATGGTTACAAGACCATTAGACCAATTAGTTAACCAAATGGGGGGGGGGGAGGCGCGCGCACAGACCCTGTATGCACACACTATTAATTTTTCTTCACATTTTCAATTGCCAATTTTTTTTAATTCAAATTCTTCAATAGCTACATGGTGAATCATCCACTATCATGTGGAAATTTCTTTTAAATAGGGTGGTCTTTCATATAAAAATTGCAGAAATGACTATGGGAACAGAATTCCAGCAGACACTTTAATTTTGATATATCTTCCCTGAACAATTTTTTACAAGAGAATTCAGCGTCAGAATGTCTTTTGGCACATTCAAATGCAATTGAAAATTCCAAATTGGAACTTTACCAAATTAACTTGACAACACTGCTACTAATTTACCTCATTTAATCATAGAAAGAGCCCCACTGCAGACTTTCTACGGGGAAACAAGAGTCATGATCAGGAGGCAGATTTTGATGACCTAAAAACATCACCATATGCAGTCAATAAAATGCTGTTACAAGATTTTAAAAATGTCCTAGAACCAAAGAAAAATGACATAAAAAATGTGATCACAACCAGTTTGGATGAACAACTCAATCTACTGGAAATGTTACTGATGTAAACAAGGCTTCTTCTATTCGTTCAAGCAAACTCTGCTTTCAATCTTTTGGTTTGGACTGTTTTTCACCAGGTAATCTGTCTTTAGTTATCCCAAAATAGACTGAACTGACAATGACACTGATAGGTGTCGCAAAAATATTAGATTACATACTCACAAAAGCTGACATTAGCTTGCCTGATGCCTATTTCTGAGTGAAGAAATAGGCTACTCGGGATTTCTGTGGAGAACATTGTTGCATCTCGTAAATATTATTTGAAGCAAGTACCATTAAAACAATATTAAAATGGGTGAAATCAGCAAAATATGCATTATAAATAACAGGAAAGGTAAAAAATGACTTAGTCGAAATCAATGAAAAATGCGAAAACAGAAAGAAAAATCATTCAATTTTTTTGTCAAAACTAGACTTTGAAATTTCTGACACATACCTATTTATTTCCTCAAGGAGGTTGTGGAAAATAATTGTAGATGTTTAAGAATCATGAAAAAAGTAGATCTACTAAAAGCATCATATAGTGCCTAAAATGTCCTTAAGCGGCAACTGATGCCTATTTTAATATTATTATTTATATTAATTACTATTTTTTTAAATTTGTTTTACCAAGACACACATACTTTCCTGAATTTTCCAAAACATGAATATTCCCTGATCAAATACGCACCGCAATCTCTCACCCAACACACCAAACATAAGAAGCTACGCAAGTCAATTTGAAGAGGACCTTTTACGTTCGTCTCCAATCCGCATGCACTTAGGCAATAGCACCCATTCTCAGTGCAGTTGACAGGTTGAGAATGAAAAGTGTGAATGAATGAAACGAAAAGAAATGGAAGTGAGAAATATAATATGCTTGTAGTCACCTCCTAAATGCAAAAATACTCGACTTTCCTGCAAAATAAAAATGTGCTTTCATTTAATCCTTTTGTAATCAGTTAAAGTGCCAGAAGCAAAACTTATTATGGCATGTGTTTTAAATGCCTGGTTTAAGAATTTTGTAACACTTTTTGTGCATAAAATTCTGAGATTTAATCATAACATAAAATTCATTTCTATACTAAATGGCATTGTTCTAAAGTGAAAAGAAAAAAATGACATTTCATTAAAATTCATCCCCCAGTCATGATCAATAACATCCTTCACTTAATTGTATTTTACTTTTAACAATCCAGGAAAATAAATCAAAGACCTCATAAAGTTCAATTGCCTATTTTAATCCTTCGAAAGTCAGCCTCTCAATAAATAATTCACTCCCATCTATCTACATCACACAATTCTGCTTTGAACTCTGATGATACATTCAAATATTATTAAAATACTTCTATGTATATGTCTTGGGAAACCAAAGGGAGAAAAAAAAATACAGTTACAATAATAGACACAGGTGTAATGAAACACTTCAAGGATTAGTAAATAAATTTACGAAATTAAGTAGTATATTTTATAATTTTTGCACTGTTTTCCAAATAGGAAACTTTTCTTCAACAATGATAGGAGATCAATTCTCTGTTTGAACAAAAGTATAAGAATTCTCACAGTCTATGGATAATACAGCCACTGCAGTTTAAGGGTATCTCCATCAGCCCAGAGCAAATATTGATGTAGCAACCAATTTCATATTATCTTCAAAATCATTCATTTGAACACACAGAAATAAAATAATATCTATATTCACATTACTTGTTTTCTGTAGTTCTTGCATCAAACAATTGAATATCAGTGTATTTACTGAAGGATACATTTTGATTAATGTGAAAGTAGGTAAATCAAGTTTACACCATAGGTTTTACACTACATTCCTTTAATTCATTTCATTCTATAAGGTCTACTCCTTGCAGATGAAGGAACACAGCAGCAGTAGTTCTTTCAAAAAATATCGCAGGAACATAAGTCAAACTATCTCATGTCACCAATCATTTACATCGTAAAATGAAATCATTACAATAGATCAAAGCAGAGTAGAATGATTCTTAGGTCAGAGGCAAATAAAATGAATGCATTTCAATTATAATACTTTATAGGAAAAAGAAATTTACAGAAAACTAAGACATGCCTCTTAACTGCAACCAATTGCAGATGACTTCTTCTTTAAAACTATGTCTTTAATGTTCAAATGAACTTTCTCTTTTCTCTTTGGAGGAACAGAGTTAAAGCAAAATCTTTTGAAAGCTTCAAGCTCTCGTTCGTCATCATCAATGTCCCCATTTTCAAGGTCTATGTCTTTAGGAGCAAAAACACTCTCTGGAAAAAAAAGGAAAAGAAAATCATTTTCAAGAACTAACTATGACATTAACTTGCACAAATGCAAAGAAAAATTATTCAAGTTAAAATTGTCTACATCATTCACAACACAGATCAGCAACAAATAATACAATACCAACAAAAATTATAACTTATGTAATATGCACAAAATTACTTACCCACAAGGTTCCAGTCATCAGAATGTCCCTGCCCTCCAGCACCTTTCTTCTTCTTCTTTTTCTTCTTTGCTTCGGTAGCAGCTGCCATTGCTTCTCGTACCGCTGACTGTGCTTGCATCATGGCACGGCTATTTGAGTGTTGAATGTTGGCTTCTTGGGCATGATTCTGCATAACTTTCTGATTTAAGGGAGGAATTTGTTGTTGTAGAGGATGTGTTCTTTGAGAAGTGTTGTTCACATTACCTCCACGCACATTAATACCATTATCTTCCATTCGGGGCCCGCTGGATCCCATTTTCCCATGAATGTTACTAGTCACACCATTGCACTCTCCTTGACCACCACGGCTCCGAGCACTGCTATCTGAATTTGTGAAACGAACAGCATTGTTCTCTTTTCCCTTAATATTAGCTGCACTGTTCACAACAGCATTAGATGATCCTCTTTTATTACCCTTTGTCACATTCTTTTCTACATCCCCATTGATTTGCACATCAGCTTGCCCATTAACATGTTGTGACAATCTTGGCCCTGCACTTGACATTGCCTGTTGTAATGCTGAATTCCGAATGGTCACCATGGAACCGTTAACTTTAATAATAGCAGGTTGAGATAACGCATTATTGTTCTTTGAATTACCATTTTGTTTCCCTTGAAGCTGTAGAAGGTTTGACTGTGATTTGGAGCTATTTGAAGAATTACGCTGGTTTTGGTTTTTACCATTTGTCATGTTTTGCTTCCCTGGTAACTGCTGATTTTGTTTTGCTGAATTTGTGCAAGTAATATTATTTTCATTTTCATTATTACCATTATTCTTATTTTTCTTCTTCTTTTTCTTCCCATTTCCATTAACATTCTGACTTGCATCTCCTGCATCTGCAATGAAAAGAGAGAAAAAAAAGAATTTATATACAACAACAAAATAATAATAATAATAATAATAATAATAATAATAATAATAATAATAAAGATAAATAACAATATCTTAGACTTCCAATCACAATGTCTTTCAAACATGTATTTCTGGAAAAATTAAAATATACATTCCTGCTTATCTTTTCAAATCTAAAGAAGCATACCTTTAGCTGTCATTACATTTCCTTCCAGATCATCTTTCATTCTACCAGTATCAACAACAATTACATTTGAGCCATTTACTGCTTGACCAAAACCAGCAATTCTTGCAGGATTTCCCATACTTGTAGGTGCAGCAATTATAGTAGTTGTGCTGGCAGAAGTCGCAGGTGTTGGAGGCTTAGGGTTGTCTTGGGCCTTTAATTGAGCCCTTCTTTGTGCTGCAGCTGCTGCAGCAGGGCCATCAACTTTAGTGATGGTAATTCCTGGAGGCAGCTTTAAATTTTCCAGACTGAAAGATCTAGAATTGTTTGCACTTGCCTCAATCTTTGACCGAAGAGCTACAACTGATGCAGATCCTTTGGATGTTGCAATGTCATTTAGCTGAGTGTTGGCAGTGGGACCTGCCAGTTGACTTACTGGTGGCACAAAGTTGGCAGTTCCTTCAACACCTGCCGAACTATTCATAGTACCTGGCTGGGATTGTTTTCCATTGCTGGATTTTCCAGAGGATGGATTGCCACTTGATTTCGAATTATTTTTGGCAGTGTTCTGCTGAGATTTGTTTTTTGAAGAATTTGAGTTTGTTTGACCAGAATTATTGTTGTTGTTGTTGTTGCTGTTATTATTATTATTGTTGTTATTGTTGCCACCATTTCCTTTATTTTTCTTCTTTTTCCCATTTCCAGAAGTGTTTGAAGGATTTGTTTTCACATTTTCTGCATTAGATTGATTAGAAGATTTACTGTCATCCTGACTCTGGCAAACTGCAAATAAATGATGCAGTAAGTAACCAAGATGTGCAGAAATCTAATAAAATCACATTGAGAAATCCAAGATTTGACATAAAAACCGATTTAATATTTTAAGAAAGGGTACAATTTGACATTGCAAACAATTCATAATTGTATTTCAAACAATTTATACAAGATATTTTAGAATCGTTTATTGGGGCAAGAAACATTTCTTACCTTGGCCGTTCACCAATGTAAAGAGTACTTTGTCTTTATCTGGAGTCGCCCCTTTTAATGTGATAGTCACAGTAGGTTCTGCACCATTTGGTTCCATAACTCGTTTAATAGTGACCATTTGAGGTGCAGTTGTTGCTTTGTTTGGTGTATTGCTGTCTGTTCCATTAGTTGCAGGAAGTTGCACTCCCTGATTTTCTGCCACCTTTGAGCCCTTTCCATTCCTCCCACCAGAATTTGAAGACTGGTTTCCATTTTGTGAGGGTGCCACAACGGTATCAGATTTTCCTCCGGGTGTATTAACGACAGTAATAGTAACTTCTGGAGCATTGCTTTGCAAGGCTGCTAAACCACGTAAACGTTCAGCTTCTTCCTGCTCCTTTCGTTCTTTTTCCTCCAACTGTAAAGCAAAATTTACATATTGAAAACAATGTCTAATGACACAAAGAAGAATCACAGGATGAACTTGCTGAACAAAAAATTACTTGTACCTTTCTCTGTTTCTGGCGAGCCTTCTTAGCAGCTTTCTTAAGGTTTTTACATCTTCCTGATTGATTACCTTCAATAAAGTCAAGAAGGGCCTCCAAATCCCTGGGGTCCTTTGAAGGCTGAGAAAGGGAATCAGGAGAATTCTGCATTGATAATAATGGAATAAGTGGAGACGACTGAGAAGGAACAGATGCCACTGAAGCAGCAGATGAAGCTGTGGTGGAAGAAACAGGCTTTGCTGCAGTCTCAGGCATTGAGTTTGAAGCATTATTTGTTACAGGTTGAGATACAGTGTTGCTATTACTGTTGTTAGAGGTTGCACCAGTTGAGCTATTAGCACCCATTTTACATTTTGCTTTTTTCTTGGTAAGAAGAAGTCGCAACCTTTCTCTCATTTCTTGATAATTGCGACTAACAGGAGCTACAGAAGGCTGAAATACAAATTATTATATCAATTTAAAGATTTCAGTCAAGATCAATTGCTATTTAATATTAATAATCAATAATAGTTAATTCTTTGGGAAGCAAATAAAAAGTAAAAATGTAATGGACATTATAACAACACCATATTCTAATTCTCATAATCAATTTCAAATTCATTCATTAGAATACAAAGCTTAACACAAATGGAATACTTGATAGGAAAATATAGTTCAGGAACATGACGACAGAAAGAGAATTTTCCATCACCCAGTTCCCATAACACACTCAAAACGCTTATCTGCAAAAATATGAAAACCTTAATCCTACATTGTGTACATGTACAAATTAAGTCTGTATTTTATTCATTTTTTTATTATTCCTCTGTTATCAAACCTTCTTTCTGTACCAACAATGGTCTGGTCCTGTGGGTGACAAGTTATGAGGGGTTCTAATGTATTGAACTTATCTTTCAAGCACAAACAGATGTAAGTTGGTTCTTCGGCAAAACGTTCAAACATTTTGCATACATAGATTTTTAAATTAAAAAATTAGATTTTTAGATTAAAAAAAAAACTTTTCTAAAACCAACTTGCTCAACCTGGTACATAGGTACATTCATGCAACTCATCTATATGAAAAAATAAAGGCAAACGGGCATTGCATTACAGCACAATAATCTCTTAATGAACTGAACCAATCCTAATAAATCCTCCCTTTATGCTGGCTTCCTTTAAAGGCCAATAAAGTGCTATAGGCTATTATTTACAAGCATGAACCTAATTTATAAACAAAGTAATTACTTTTGTGTACATTTTTCACCAAGCATTACATCAGAGATTTAAGAGTGCATCAATGTGCAATAGCTTAACTGCACACCACGAGAGGAAGAAGACTGAAATCTACGATTGAGTTCATGAGAGCACAGAATTGTATATCTGGTTCTTAATTTATTTTATGTATTACATTCAATTGTTTAATCCAAAATGTTTATATTTAAGAATTATTTTGACAGTTTTTTTCACTCCATTTGTAAAAGTAACTTGGATATTAATTTTAATTGCATCTAAGTGTGAATGTATTAAGTGTTCAAGAGATTTGAAATTATTGAAGAAAAGTCATTTTGCTGATGTAAGTGCTTGATATTGTCATAAAAAGGTATGAATATTCATTTTTTTCTTAACGAAATAGTTATTCGTTTAGTTGCAGTAAATTAAGCATGAATATTACGTATTTGAGAGTCACACCAGTGAAAGTGAAAATAATTTTTCTTGTATATCTTGGAGCCATTTTGAAAACATTTTGAAATTGTCCTTAGAGATTTTCATGTAAAGCACCTCCAAAAACCAAAAGATCTAGTTCATGGCATTACCTGTAACAGTTGCGTATTTTGATGAAAATCCTGTTTTAGGTGCAAATGTAGTTTCCAGCTAGACTAATACTTTTTAGATAAACCAAATATAACAAGGAACCACAAATTCGGTTTTTGATCAGAACAGAAAAAAATAGAAAAAGTAATATTCTACATAAAGGAGTAAGAAATGTCCTTTCTCAGTATCACAAAACCACAAGTTACTTTCTGTCAAAAAATAGAACTTTTTTTGCAGAATTAACACAGAGCTATTCCACACACCTTTCACTAAACAGTGATCATTAAAAGTACCATGAAATGAATATTAAAATGATAAAATGCATGTTTTGATAACTATTTCCCAAGGACACCCTCCTATCTTCCTTCTGCTCTTCTCCATCTTTCTAATTCAACATCTCTTCCTTGTCATTATTCTTCTCTTCCTTCTCTATTTTCTCATTTTTCGTCTTATTGCCCCCTTGCACTCTGACTTCACAACAAATGGGTGAAAATAACGCACAACAAATTGAATCAAGAAAAATTAACTCTTGATATAAGGGATCCACAAAAGCGTTTTTCTGTTGACAAATCAGCACTTTTCCTTGCTGTATAATGTGTGTAATATGTGAAAGTAAAATCTTGTTAAAGACTAATGAAACAAAACCATTGAAAATCAAACATTGGAGACTCTGAAATCCCATTGTCTATATTTCCTATATTTCAATGTTATGGGAAGCTGGAATTGTATTATAATTTAAATTACCATTTTATAACAAAGTACAATTTTATAAAGTAATTAATTAATGAATTTGTAAAAGAGAGAAAGCAAAGAATCAATTCAGGAAACTATATCAAAACATAAATTAGTAAATAAATCTTATTCTCTCAAAACATTTGATGAAGATATGCTTTATCCTTTGTTCCTTGCATGTAATTTTGGCTCAAATTGAAATGAGAGATCTATGTTTTTACTTTGCACTCTAGTCATAATCCACATTTCAACAAGGAACAGTGCCAGCAGGGATTAGAGTTCATAATTTCAGTCAGAATCAAAAACTGGAACACACACATTCAACAAAGATATCTTGGACCTCTTACACATCCCCCTCTGTTTAGGAGGATACTTGCTTGGACATGCATGTTATCAAATTATCAGCATTACTGTGAAACACCATGTGTTCATGCAAGGTGCAATACAACTGCCTGTGAAATATTCATGAAAAAAAGTTTTGTATTTCATATTCTATAAAGGCACTGCAAAACTCTGAATTTTGAGTGGGTTGTCCACCACGCCTTCCTTTTAGCTGCCACGTACAGAACAACTATTTGTGAAATTTGCATAAAAAGACATTAAACCACTGCAAAACACAAACTTTGAACATAATATTGGCTTAGTGCACACATATTGAATGTCCAGAATTTCTAGTTTCAAGAAAACCAAGCCTGAAAGTTTGTCAAGATGAACTTATATAGCAAAAAATATTTGCTCTCTGGGTAAAGGCATGATCCCTCTTGTAGAGACATACAATCTTTTTACACTAGGTAGATATGAACGAGAGGTCTCCAAAATTAACATGAGTGGCCAATGTTCATGCACTAAGTCATCAATAAGTTCAATTCCCAACATGTCTTAATTTTACCTGTAAAAAGTAATGAAATTTTGAGATGGAAAAAAAGAGAGAATTGAAAGGCTACCAAAAGGCACAACCTTCATTTTTCATGAAAATTAATTCAAAATCAAATGTTTTCAAAGTTGAACACAAAATTCTGCATTTAATCGAGAAATGAAAACTCTTCATATTATTTCAAACTGTGAAAGTAAGAAGACAATACTACCATTATGATCAGACCATACACTTGCATACCACAACAATATTGAGATGGACAAAAATACTGGAAATTTGGAAACGTTTAGTGTTGATTTATGCAAAATTCATGAGAAATGTCAACACAAAACTAGGATTTGGAAGAAGAAGAAGAAGGAAAGAAAGAAAGAATTAAAAAACAAAAACACTAATCAGCTTCACATTCTTATCACCAGTAGACAAGAAAAGCAATGTAATCAAATCTTCCAACTAAATTTGACTTACCACGCCATGACCAAAGACTTCACAATAGCAGCAGTCACAGTGTCGAGAATCTCTCTGAGTTGAGGTAGTAGTCGAACTAGAGCGCTCAGAACAAGTGTCATCTTGACTGGAGGAATCTTCTGCATCAACCACTTCTCCATCAGCAACTGTGGAATACAAAACATTTTTTCAGATTCCACAAACCTTAAAATAATTATACATTTCTTCCACAAAAGTTTTAGAGACATACAATCAGTGCAAGAAACTCTCTTGATTGGCTCCACATTTCCTCCATTTTTCAAAGTTTTGTGACATGAATGACCAATTACTTTTCCAGCAGAGCCTGGGACAGAACGATGTGAGGTTGTGCTACTGGCAGCAGATCTAACTACGTCTGGCAGTGATGAATTAACATGACTATGGGTATTCCCTGGATAACAACAGAACAGTGTTAAAAATATGTTTCATACATAATTTTATGTTTAACTACTATTGGGAATTCCAATACCTGAACTTGCTGTTTGTGTCATTGAATGGCGAACAGAAGAAACATTAGAAGCCCGACTACTTGATACGGGATGGTGATGACCGTTGACAAGTTGTTGACCTCCAGCAGGAACTCTTTTCACTACACTTTGAGGCGGAGGTTTACTGGCAGTAGTAGAAGTGGGAGGAAGCTGGGTGAAGAAATGAAATTAATTTAAACCCACAACAGAGGATTCAAAAAATTAATTGATAAATTAAGTTTCAGAAATTCTGAAACGAAGATCAGTAATGGCTTTGTAATATTAAAATGAATGTTTACCTTCTGTTGAGCTAAAGCTTTGTTAGGGCTTGTTTGTGTTGATGTTGAATTCTGACTATGCTTCTCTGCTACAAGTGGTTTATTGGCAACAATATTACCAGGATCCTGGCAAGTACTGTTGACTTTAACCTTCTGCTGTTGCACAGGACTCCCATTCCCACTGGACTTGACAGAAGGAACAGGTGTTGTGGCAGCAGATGTTGAAACTGGCACAACTGCCTCAGGTGGAGCAGAGGAAGAGAGAGCAATTGCATTGGCAATAGTCTTTACTCTTGCAGAATTAAGGGCAGGATGAACAATGGTGGAACTGTCACCAGAGGCAACTGAAAGACCAGAATTTGTTAGTGGAGGAAGAGCCTCCAAGCTCAGTCCTGGAGGCAGGAGGTCAGCCACAGATGATAATGATGGTGGAACCATATGTTGAGTTTTAGGATCAATGCTTGTAAGCTGAAAAGAAATGCATTATAAGTAAATTAAGAGCAAATGCAGCCTAGAAAAATATAATCAAACTTGATACATACCGGAACTTGATCCTGAAGGTGAACCCCAAGTCTTGAATGCTTGGTCCCTAATTGCGACAAAAGTGAAGGATGCACATTGTACAAATGAGGATACAAACTCCCAGCATCACCGCCTAATAAAAACAAAAAGCAAAAAGTTAGGACAAAAAAAGTAACTACACTTTACACTTTAAAAAATACTATACAGTAACATGTATAAGAGAGGAATATTATGGAATAATAATATTAAGTCTTGAAATTACTTATTGCTGTAATTGTTCAAAACAACAAGATGTCATTCTGAATCTGTAGCAAATATCTTTGCCATTAACAACTAACTCATTTAACTTGTCAATAATGTGTAGTAATTGTCACAATAGTTCCATTTACAGATTATGCACCTGCCAAAATACAATACTCTTACCTCCTCCAGTACCGTGAATATGAGGATATAGATGAAAGCCACTTGTATGCAAGTTCACATTAACACCAGGCGAACTAACATTACCAGGGGGAGGCATGGCCTGTTGCACACAAGTGTGACATTCATAGCTTTCCATTAAATCCATCTTCCATATGAAACAACACACACACACAATTCAAACAAACTTCTATCTAAAGATCTCACACAGATCTCAGCTGTTGAATAGAAGTAATACTTACAGCAGACATAAGGGGAGCAGTACAAACATGACACTCACAGCTTTGCTGTTGAGTATTAGATAGTTCCACAATATCACCTTCAATACTATCATTAGTTTCACCAGTATTGCCAGGTTCTGTGGGAGATTCTGGAGGTTGTTCACTGCCTTCTCCCTCAGCACGAAATTCTTGGGTACTATCTGTTTTGTGACTGAAATATTCAGTCACATTATAGCAATGCATATGACAGAAAATATATCAATGCCAAATAATGCATTGCCCACATACCCATACAAGGAAGAGTTCTGAAGGGCACTAACTGATCCATCACATGCTGGAGTGATGAGAGCACCACATGTGAGCAAATGTGACATAGCACAATCATCACATGGACAACTACGACGTGTACTGCAGCCCAAGCAGAAACTCGGTCCCACATTCAAACCAGCACTACATGACGGGCCCAATGCTGTTGAGACTGCAGCTGCATGGATGGCAGAAGCAGAACAGCCCTCCTCAGGAGCTTGGCCATCCGGGGGGCTCTCAGGGCTGCCAGCCAGAGTGGCCAGGCTCACCAGCTGCTCGTCAAATTCACGCAGTTCGCTGCAAGCAATGGCTCTCTTTATTCCGGCATCATAAGCAGCTGTTGCGTCAGACGTATCCCTGTGCCTGCATAGGGGGAGGATGGGGTCGATGTTCCAAACATCATCAGTTCAATCATTCATTCCATGCTTTCATGTACATACAATAACACTTCAACCCCCAAATGACTACTTTTCATGCAATTACACACTCAAATACATAAAGGGTATTTTGCTGCAAGGAGACACTTGCCAAAATTCCATTTATTAACAGACCTTGTAGCTTTGCTCCACATTTTTTGATGAATGAGTTTCCGTTGAGCTTTGAAAAACTCCCAGTCTTCCCGAAGCATGCGCTGCTTTGCTTTTAATGTTGCTTGTTCTTGGCTAAAAACAAATTGAAGCATAGCAACATTTCAAAAAGTAGATCTTCATAAATTACATTGAAATGACAATTTTCTTTTCATTCTTGAGCACAATAAAAACTTTGTAAACACGTACTTGTATTCATGTATACGAGTTTCTGTATCTCTCCACATAGCACCAATTAGTGTCATTTCATCATCAAATACTAGATATCTATGTACTAATTCTGTATAAACATCACTTTCTCCTGGCAAGACACTACGAAGCTGAAAAACAAAAATGTTAAACACAAAACGAAGATCTATTTGTGATTCTCTACACTAATTTGCAATAAAAGCGAGAACAAACACCTTTCCAATGTAAAGTGGCAAATTATTCTGCACCAAAGGATCTGTATAAACACAACTTTGATACAGATGTTTATTTAAAACTTCCCATGTCAAATTAAACCTTTGTAAATGCTCAGCTTCCAACTGTTGTAGAAGAGGTGTCAACTGTTTAGCTCCACGACATAATTTCTCGAAGCCCTCCAAGAGACCTGTCAAAAAAATCAAGCATAATCAAAACACATTAGCGTTTTTATAACAAAATAACAATAGTCTGAAATTTACCTCTCAGAAAAATCTGGGCAACTTCTGGAGTTTGTTCCTCTCTATGAAGAAGCTCCAATTGTCTAACTTTAGCTTCAATAACAAATTCTTGAACTTGAGATTCCAACCGTTGAAAGAGCTGATGAGGATCTCTGACACATAACCTATAACACCAAAAACCTCTGCTTAGATTCAGTCGCATACACTTTATGTGGCTTACTCAGAAACTTGCATACTTTTGCACCAATTCCTTCATTTTCACTATATTTTCTTCTGTTGCATCAACTTCACTCCCTTCCATTGCCATTCTATACACCATTCTTATATACTGACGAAGTTCCAACCAATAAGATTGCAAGCGACGCATTTCTTCCATCTGCTCTGCAGCCAGTTCCCTACAATATCACAATTTCTTTACATTTTCACTTCCACATCACCCAACAAACATTGGAAAAGAAAAACCCATACCGTCGATCTTTGCACGCATCACAATTACATGGCTTTTCTTCTTTCACAGGAACAACTGGAACTTCCAATTTCTTTTGGCTAACTCCATCCTGATGAAGGAAAAATTCATTACTGAATAACAGATAAACTACATCAAAAGGGGATGGAATTTACGTCAAACAAGTCAAATTTAATATCGTATACTGTGTGTGACACTGACACTGTGTAACAGTCTGAACATATAACAAGCAATAGATAATAAAATTGACTGCATTGCATTTATCCAATAAAATAATAATTCAATTAAATAAGAGTCCAACACTCTTAAACCAAGCAATGGCATCTCACCTTGCTTTCTACTATTATTTTTGTATCTCCACTTCCTTCTTCACTACTGCCTTGGGGGCATTGTTCATCAACACTAGGGGCTCCGTCAGCTTCTTCTCTAACACTTTCTTCACATGATTCTACTTGAAGTTCGTCATTTTCGCTATCCCCGCATTCTTTACCAAGAACGTCACCCATGTTTCCACTTTTACAATTTTTCCTTTTCTTCGATTTCTTTGTATCCGAACAACTCATTATATTTTCAAATTCTTTATAAATAACGTCCACCTACGGCGACTTTATTTATAAAACACAATTAACTGAAATTATCGAAACACTCACAGCATACACAAGACATCCCTAGCATCAGAGGGACCATTCGCTCAATATGGCGTTGTAACAGTACAGTGCTTCCCTCTAGTGACGGTTGGTGATAGTACGCGGAGTAAGCAAGCAAAGGAGGCAAGCAAACTCAGGAAGAAAGAACGAATCGAATGTTTCCAGATCGATTAACAGTTCGTCTCATGAGACACATGAGGAGAATCGATTCTGTCTTGTGCAACCATTCATGACACAAGAATTGCGCATCTTCAAACACTGCAGCCAATATTAAATGTTTAGAACGAACATACATGTACGAAATGGGCTATGAGTGAGGGAAATTTAAAAGTAGTCACAGAACATGCGTTTCGATCAATTATGAAATAAACGATTCCGGTCAACTTAAAAAAAGTCATTAATAGACATTTCGATCTTCCTGTGTTAGATCCTCTTCACTACGTAAAATTTCTGAAAATACATATAGCTTAGTCGGGTTACAAAAAAAACTATTATCTTAATAGTAAAAGTTATGATTTATATAAAAATTAAAATGGCTAAATTAAAAATGTAAACATATAATTTTGACAATTAAAATATTTGTTGTTTTGTTCGCAACAACTTTAAATTTTCAGAAATGTTACATTGTGAAGAGGACTCGCACATTGATATATATATATATATATATATATATATATATATATATATATATATATATATATATATATATATTAGTTTGGTGCGTGTAATCCCTGTTTCGTATATCGGCCGATATTACAATGTTTCACAAACCAATTTTTATCAATTCATATGTTCGTATAAAGCCGCCATTGTAGTCATATGATTGATAACGTTTGTGATTCTGGGCGAACACATGGTATTATTCCGGCACGTTTTCTTGAGCCCTCATTTCGCTAGATGCGTGAGGAGTGGGGATGGGTTATTTTGTCGACAAGACTATTATATCAAATCTATTGCTCATTTTTCGATGCAAAATATATTATATTACACTGGAACGAATATTTCTTTTATCAGATTTTGTCAACAAACGTCGTTGTTATCATTTATTTTGAATTCAACTAAACTTTGTAAATATCTTACGTTTGTATTGGATGTAACGCTGAATTCCTGTACTCTTATTGGATCTGTCCATGAACATAGAACATGGGAAGTTCCCATTGACAACATAACACAGTACAAGTACTCTTTGATTAAAACATCCGGACGTTCGATTAAAACGTAAGTCGGGCTGAAGCTGTCGGGGGCTATAACGACAACGGACTGAATGTTTTATACTTCAGTTTTTGTAATATGGCGCGTCAGCCTAGCTTCACGACGGAATATCTCACGGCATTTCACGTTTGTCGGTCGTGCCGCCACGTGATGTTCCATGGTGAAGATAGGCTTTGACGTGCCACGTTATAAAAATCGAAGTATAATCGAAGCCTATACACTTGTAGCCTCCACTATAGTGAGCATCGTACGAATGGGGGCTTGTCAATTGTCATCGTGTTGTTTTGGTTGAGGGGTACTGTAGAATGTGTTTGCCTTCTAGAAGATTACTGAAGAATGTGTTGAAACGAGTTTGACATGCAATATGATACAAGTTAATTATTTGAGTTTTATGTGACCTTAAGTTTTTGAGTGTTTGACTAACAGTGTTTATTTACATTTTTAGTAATATGTTGTTTTGATTGGGCATACAATGGATAAAGCTATAAAAAATTGGAATCCTTCACTTCTGCCTGATTGTCAAATAATTGTATAGGTCTCGTGTGGAAAGTGCCCAGTAATCTGATGCGTGAAAAAATATAATTAAAATGTATTATAGTAGTATTTTATTTACTGGGATCTTTTTTCAATTTTGTTATCACTGCTATGGAAATCAGACAGATTCCCAGAAAAATGATTCATACGTCCCTCATGGACCACTTGTAAGGTGTGAATTCTTGTAAGTATTTTATGATTCAGACTTTATTTTTTAGTGTTCCATTTATCTTTCTATTTAAAAAGCATCTCGTCTTTGTAGACCCCTGGAGTTTATGGATTGTGAGGAGCCTACTGATTTTAAAGGAAATGCTACTGCTAAGGAAGCAGCAGGACATGGCTGTGTTACTGTAAGTAACTAAACTAGGAAAGGACTTTGAATAATTGCCAGAAAACTTAACCTTTTGTGTCTTATTTAGAAAGAGAAAATTATATGTTCTTTTTTAGATGTACATTTGTAGATAAAAGGTACCACTAAACCTAAATTTGTGTTCTCTCCTAAAGTTTATTGTATGTTATTTTCTTATATCACTCAAAATGCCAATACTCATAACGTAAATAAATTTTCAGTTTGGTGGATATCGCTATGAAGATGTTGAAAAGGCATTTGTGTGGTGTACAGTATATGATACTATTGATTGTTATGGGGAAAAGAAGTTTTTAAGAGGTGGATTTCCATGCATTAGGTAGGTTGTTTTCCACCCTTTACTACTTTTTAGTTAACTCCCCTGTTAGAAGTGTCTAATTTTATTATATTGAAAACTTAATTAAGTTCCCTGTTACTGCAGTGATAGAAATTAGTGGTGCTAGTGAAAAACACAGGCTTTCTCGTACTCTTCCCAGCTGTCATCTATTGCTGCCCAAACTACATTTTTTCAGTTTTTCTGTCACCCAAAGATAGAACTGAAACATGACTTTAAGAATATCATAGAAAATTAAAATCTTCTCCCATATGGAAATTTTTGTTGAAAAATTTTGAGCTGTTTTTGAGAAAATGTTTTAGTTTTTCTGAAAATGCACATTTTGAAGTTCATTTACACCCAAACATTTGAGTTTTCAAGAAACTTTATAAGAAATGTTTTGCAGCAATAGTACTCACTAATGCAATAACGTATACAAATTGCTGTTAATGTAACTATTGAGAGTGTGAGGGTTTTTGTTTTTCAAAAATTACATTTGTGTTAAAACACAAGAATACATAAAAAAGGTATTGATGTCATGTTTAGACCATTTAGAATTATCCATTCAAAAAAAAAATTGGAGCAATTTTTGGGAAAATGCCTTTTGAACTTTTCTGACAATGCGGAATTTTGAGCGCATGTTCACAAACAGCTTTTGAGATTTCGAGGAACTTCATGAGACATCATTTGTACCCACAAATGCAATGAACTATTGTCGGAATATTTGTCTACTTGACAGCTGGGGTGGGGGTAGAGCGATGTTGCCACTTACTCGGGCGGCAGATACGTGGTCGTTCTTGCAGCAGATCACAACAGTTTTGCAGAAAGATCATTTTCTTGAGTTCAGGAATCATTTCCCGTCAATTTAACTATAAATAGTTGAAAGATGAATAAAAGTTTAACGTAAATAAATTTTAAAAATCGCTTGATTAGCAATATTTGAAAAATAGTCATTTTCGTTTCTGAGTTTACAATAGGTTTTATGCCGTGTTACAGTACATTTAATATTAACCTTACGAGAAGTTAAAAGAAAAAATTGATTTGTTTTTGATATTTTTTAATATTGAACCCATTTCAGACAATATTGCATAATAAGATTTAAATTTGTTTAAGAATTCATGGACTTAATAAAAGAATTAATTATGGAAAACAACTTTCATTTGAAGAAAAAATATCCATCTCTCCATCTTCAATTTTGTGGTTATAGGAAGACGCCGAAGCCGATCTGGATGGCTGAGGTGGCCAAGAGCGTGTACCGACTCAGCGCCTAGGGCCGAAAGGTCGGGGGTTCGAGTCCCGTCTTGGGAATGTTTGTTTGTCCTTGTGTACATGTCGCGGAAGGCCTTGCGTTCTGCTCACCACAGATCAGAGAATGTTAATGTCAAGGATATGGTCAAAATATGCGTCCCGGCCGGACGAAAATGGTACATGGTTATCGGCTTGAAAAAGACGCCAAAAACATTTCAAACTTTTACAATTTTCAAAAATTCAGAGTTAAACAGTGAAAATCAAATATGTGCCACTTTTATAAGCATATTTCACTCTATTACTTCAAGAAATTTAAAGACAAAAATCAAATGAGGCCAAATTGACGAGGGAGTATTGTTTGGAGAAAAAAAAACCCAACGCTAATAGTAACAGGCGGATGGATGAACGTTTTGAAAAATAAAACCTACTTTTGCAATGTCAGGTTGGCTCCAAAACACTCATTTTCTTCGATTTTCCGCAGCATTACATAATTTTCTCTATACAACGTATGTACGAGAAAAGTACTGTACTCTTCCAATCTACTGATTATTTATATTAAGTTTACTAAAAATTGCTCCAAAGATTCTCCCCAAATTTGTTGCTCAAGTAGAGCAATTACTAAAATAGTGAAAGCTCGATTTTTCTTTCGAACTTTATAACTTATGAAAGTTACTACGTTTCAACTTTCCCTTAAGGCTCTGTTACACCATTACTGAAGCTATTGATTTTGTTTTTAATGAATTTCCACTTCAAGAAAGTACATTAGTGGATCAGAGAAAGCGCTAGCAAATGGACATGTTCCAAGCCAGAGAGTATGTTCCAAGCAATTTCGTTAAGTTTTGCAAAAATGAGGCAAAATATTACCAAATCATAATTTGCAATATTATTGTTATACTGATTGAAATTGAGTAATCGTGTATCATCTGACGCCACATAAAATCCCCATGTGTTACCAGAGGCCACCAAGTCTTGATGACCTGTTTCTTTAACGGTTCAAAACGCAGATTCGCACTCGCCGGGAGTCGAACCCGCATCATGTAACAAAATTTCTGTATTTATTTTCACGTTAAGTTTAATTTCATTCAATGTCATTCGTTTGTTTCCCATTACCAGCCCGTTCAAAATTATCGGTCAGAATTGTCCCGCAAATTCACGGTGGATGCCGAGAATACGATTACGTGTTGTAGATATACGCGATTTTTTTCCTTCTTCCTTGCAGTAATCGGTTTTATTTTTCGCATACTTTTACGAAAATATGGAATGGCAATATAAAAATTTAAACTAACAGACTAGTGAATGAATCTGTGAATGACAGGTTTTTTATTTTTTTCTTCCAAATGTCGGGAAAATACGATCTTATATGCACGAAAGTGCAGTAAGTGTTGTTAATGAGATTACGTGTTAAAAATTATTTTCAGCTTAATTCATATTGTATAAGTGTAGTGATTAAAAAGTTGTCCTATGATTGTTTTGCTTTTCTCCCCAGGTACAGTGGACATTATTTTGCTACTACATTAATCTACAGTATTTTATTGGGATTTTTGGGCATGGATAGATTCTGCTTAGGTCAAACTGGAACTGCCGTTGGTAAATTATTGACCCTTGGAGGAGTAGGCATTTGGTGGATTGTGGACATTGTCTTATTGGTAACAAATGGTTTACAGCCAGAGGATGGTAGCAATTGGAATGCATATGTATAATTTGAATGTTGACAATAAATATTTTAAAGGAATCTAAACTTTTGATTCCCCCCCCCCCCCCCCCCTTGTTTGTATTGCTTAACCTGAATGTTAACTATAAAACTACTTTGAAAAGTGGCATATCTGCACAATACTTCTGAAGAATCTCCAAGAACAATGAAATACTCTCGTGGCTCAATGGCAACGTCGCTTGCCTTACACCACAGGTTCCAGGTTATATTACCATAGAACCCCATGTGAAACATGACAAAACAAATTTGCATGATCACAGGGGCCAGTCTGACTCCTGTGAAGTGCCCTAAGTCCTACCTCAATCCTAATTCCTTCCCAGTTCTGGCTGCTAAGTAGTAATGCAGGGGTGCATGTACACGGAGTTCCTACTTGGCGGTTCTCTTGACAACTTACTGCGAGACATGACATAAAATGAATTAATGAAGGATTACTCCCACACTGATATTAATGGATGATTACTCCAAAAGCACAAAATGCCCCCCCCGGGGCTTGGAGATGCGTTGTCAACCAAAGAAGCAACAAATTAAGTTATATTACCAATATAACATTCAGTACATATCCTAATGCATATTAAATTATGGGCATCTTCAGAAGGAAGTCATAAATGAAAACCATTTATTTGATGCTCAACACTATTCCACAAAAATATATTTAGAGTATAATCCATTCCAAAATAAATACAATCTAACAGCTTACACTTGAGACAAGATACACCCTGTTAAGACATATGAAGTGTAAGCTTATAAAAAGTTAACAAAAATGTAACAGTATAATAATCTAGATTCTCTTATTCCACAACCAGACTGAATATAGGACTTGATCACAGAAATTAAGCACAATGTAAGTTGATTTGTACTTACAATAGTAAAACAATTATAAAATCTTTATAAACTACATATATGCATAATATAAAAATATTCATTAAATAATTATCATTGTATCTGAACATAAGTCATAAAAGCAACGTAAGTCTTTAATATTGCACAAGGAAGACAATGGAATGATAAATGGATGGGCAATTAATGGTCAATGGAAGAACAATGTCATGGGTGAGATTCACACACTCATTACAAAATATTATGCACGTATTCTTTAACACTGTATGATATTTGATACATAAACACCTTAACACAATTAATCATGCCATTTCCGCAAGAGATTCATAATATACATATATGTAAATATATGTTTGGCCCCTATTAGGCAGAATACAAGATGAGCTCCTACACTAAATGCAATTCTGTAGTGAAATTTTTGGTAACCAGGTGAACCAGACTTCCATTTGGAGGGCGATCCTCACCTCTTGCCCAGCGTAAGAAAAGACTGAAATAAATACCAATGAAATTATTTCCTTGCCATCAAAAGTGCAAAAATGAAATGAAATATCCATAATAAAAAGATAACTAACTCTGCAACAAATTCAAGAGGCGTCCAAGATGACATATCAGCATTTGGCATCCATTTACGATTCATGGGTGTATCTAGTGTCACTGGCAGAATTGCAACCGCCATAGAGTTTTGGGGTAAGCCACTGTTTTCCCCAGCTAATGATTTGGTTAGTTGATGCACAGCAGCCTTTGCCATTCCATACCCAATCATGCCTGAAAATTTTACAGTTATTTTACTGAGCAATGTTGATCTTTATTTCTTATTAGAGCACTTATTTATATCCCAAAAGAATTCAATTTACACCAGTACCCTTAAAAATGCAAAGTACTACCTGATGTTGGGCCAAGGGCTGGTTTGGCTCCAGGCAGAGAAATCATTCCCCCTTCTTTAAGATGTTGGGCAGCAATTGCTGCAGCAATGGTGGAACTCCAAACACTCTGTCGCCACATCAAGTCAGCATTTTTCACAAATTCTGTGTACAGATTAGATTAGTTAACAAATATAAATTGGGCAAATGAAGTAAAATAAAGCCTTTCTACTAAACCTTTGGAAGCAGCATTCCCTCCAGCCCAGCCACCAGCAACACATATAACTGCATCAATTTTATCACCTTTGAGTAATTCTTGCACTTGTGAAAGGACACTTATTTCCTACAAAATAAATCAATCAACCTTCTGGTTTTGATAATGAAAAAAATTTATTTAGTTTATAACTTTACCTGTTCTATCCAGGATTCATCATGTTTTACAAGAATATTTGCATCAGCTTGATCATTAGCCTTCAGGTCAATTGAACCAACCCACTGTAAAAAAAAAAAAAAAAAAAAAAATAAGCTTTCACTTGGAAACATAATTATGCAACTGATGTAGAGCAACATTAGAAAGGTTCCAACTACCAATCAAGTGTTAATACGTGTTCTAGTTTTATACGTTCTAGATTTTTTTTATTATTATTTAATGGGCACGATTTACAATACGATTTTTGGGTTTTCCTACTAATGCACAAGAGGGCATCTGGAGGTTACAGACATCATGAATTTTAAAAAGGTAATCTTTCTACATTCACCCAACTGTTTATACACATATTCCCCGTTTATAAACAAATATAGAAATTGTAACCTCCAATTTCGATGATACAATTCTACGTACACCCTACATAACAATTAATTGGAAATTCGCCCTGAACAGATGCAATCTTGGCTAAAATGATAACTACCTTTTAACTGTATTGATCTCACCCGGAAACGGAATTTTCAATTTATATTACTCTTTAGTACACTCATTAACAATAAAATGAATGCCAAAAATATTTTGTTCGATCGCTAAGTTGATAATGGATTGGACACGACATCTTTCGGTCACAACCCAAGGACCAATCAGCTGTAATGTCGTATTACGTTCAAAATGCCCAATGCACGCGCCGCCTTAGGAAAATAACGCTCAAAAAATCAATTAAGAAAACAGGCATTCATACCCAGTTTTGAGACTTGAAATGGGCTACACATTGAGCCCCCAAAGCTCCACGTCCTCCATAAATGAATACACGTCCCAGCATGGTAGACATGTTGATTTCCTGGTTCAGGCTGCGAGGTGTATGATGGGATACAAAATTTTGTGACGTCATTATGGCCTAGTTGGGTTAGGTTTAGGGATGCAAGTGTATTGAAAATTATTTGGTCGTTGGAAATGTATTGAGCCTTATTGGTGTTTATTGTTTCGCACTAACGAACCCAAGTATTTTGAAGAAAGCGATAGACATACAGAGAGGTGTGGAAGTTTCGTGCATTGTCTGAAATGTCTCGACATGAAGGTGAGTGATGCCTTATCACAGGTCAGAGAGTAGTTACGTTCTTGTCTGGCCTTCCCTAACTCCAGAATGATTTAACTAAAATTTTCGCAAATTATAGAATGGCGGCGTTACGAAACAAATACAATAAACATTTCAAAATGGTCCTGTATCTCAGAAAGAGTTTGCGCCATTGCATTTCTAATATGACTCGCAAAATCCACAGGAACGTAGCCCTTGTTATTCCGGGATTATTCTGATGATTATGACCAGCTGTCGTAATGATGTTCATTGATATTTACAAAGTGAACTATTTTTCATATTTTTTTCAACAACAATTACTAATTGTTAAGATTTATATGAAAAGATTGTATTATTTTACCTGTAATACCTTCCTTCAAATAGTTATCCATTGCCTTTATTCTTTTAATATTGCATTGAAAATTGCATAATGATCATAAAACTTAACATATCCAGTCATGTAGAATTTTGGAAAGATTTTGGGATTCCTTCTGGGAGCTTTTGACATTTATTTGTTGTAGTATTAGAGTATAGTTTTTTTCTTTTTTCATTTTTTTTTTTTTTTAGACACTGATGCCATTCTTAAACTAGAATGTTTGTAAATTCTTGTACTGACAAGATGTTTTAGCAAGTCGTGGAGTTAACCTGACAATAATATATGATCTCCGTTTTTCTTTTGAATTCATATCACGATTATTTTGTGATAAGTAATGTTTCAACTCATTGGTTTGCTCTGTAACAATCGTACTCTACTTTTGAAGCGATACATTTATTTCAGGTGGAAAGGTAATGCTTGTATCTGAATCCTCTTCTCTACAAAATTGTTTCAGATTTTATTAACCTACAATACATAACAATAGTTTGTCATGTACTAAATACTTGCCACAATTGTCAATTTCAGCAAGAAATTGAGAAACCTTTTCAAAAGTTCTTGTAATATATTTTATATTGTTATATATTTAGTATTGTGTATTACTTTTAGAACTGTCTTCAGCGTTCGTAGTGTTCAATATTTTATCACCATAAATAAAGTATACATTATAAGTTAATACCATTGGCAGCTTGTGTTTTGTTTTTTCTTGTGACATTTGAATATTCTTTTTTGAATAATGGTTATTAGTAATTAATTTAATTATTAATGTTCTATAATATATTGAATTTATTTTGTAATGTAAGTAGTTAAATTTTATTCCTCTTGAATTGCACTAAAATTTGTTGGGGAATGCAGTTTTTACTTAATAATAATAATAATAATTATTATTATTATTATACAGAAAAATGCGCAATGTGCATAGGTTTTTTTGTTTGTTTTTTTAACTTATAGCTTATGATTAATCTACTATATATGTTATAAACTATGTATACTTGAAAAATATTGTAGTGTCAGTCAATTGTGAAAACTCTATTTTAAAGGAGTTTCAATTAATCGATTCAAAGATATGGATAAGATCTGAGTTTTGATCATTATGTTAAAAAATTAACGGTTTAGGGCTTTCTAATAAGAAACACGTTTGCTGTGTCACTGTGTGTATCTCCTCTGAAATAATCATCAAATGAAGATGATAAAAAATGTTTTTTTCACTTTTGATACTTTATAGTTATGATAAAAGATAAGAAAAACTGTATAACTTGCTTTATTTCTATCAGATGTAGGTAGATATTTATAGAGCATATTTATTGATGTTTTCTTCTTTTTTAATTGGGTTTCCTTTCTCTGACAGGCGTGAGCTGTGATGCATGTTTGAAAGGAAATTTTCGAGGCAGGCGCTATAAATGTTTAATTTGCTATGATTATGATCTTTGTGCTACCTGTTACGAAGTAGGTGCTACTACTACACGTCACACAACAGAACATCCAATGCAGTGTATTCTTACTCGATCAGATTTTGGTATGTTCTTTACAGTATACTAATTGAAAATATTTATTAAAAAGACATTGGTTGATGCATTAAATAAGTTTTTGTGCATTATTATAATTGTGTAGTAATTAAAAATAGCTTGATATTCAAAACTACACTGTACCTGTTAACTCTCAAATTACTAGTAATGGAATTGAATTTCATTCTATGGATATTTTTCAGATTTGTATTATGGTGGAGAGGCACTTACAGTTGAGCAACCTCAAGCTTTCACATGTCCCTATTGTGGCAAAATGGGTTTCACTGAAACTACTTTACAAGAACATGTTACCAGTGAACACTCAGAAACATCATTTGAAGTGGTTCGTATTTCTAACAATTTCTTGAAAGCAAACATTTTCATATGGGTAGTGATTATTTAACTATTCCTCTTACAGGTGTGTCCAGTTTGTGCTTCCTTGCCTGGAGGTGATCCGAACTTGGTGACAGATGATTTTGCAGGTCACTTGACTTTGGAACACCGCAGTGGGCCACGTGACCTGATATCCTTCCTCATATCCTCTTCAGTACAGAATGCCCAACACAAACTATTTCTTTATCATTATGAAAATATATGGAAAATATTCCTGATTTTTCTTCAAGTTATTTGTATGAAAATCATTCCTTTTAATGAGTTATCTCACCCTTTATATTCTAATCTGTACTTTAAAATTAGAGATGATTACTTTATTTAGAATGTATTTTACATTTAATTTTTAATTATCGAATCAAGAGATATCCATGATGACTTGATTTGTTATTCTTTAGGTGTTGTAGACCAGTTATGAATTGAAGGTATTTGAAAGAATATTTCATTTAGGTTTTATTTCTTAAGTTTACTTTTAAATTTAATTTTAAAAGTCACAACTCTTGAAATGTGAATAGTTACTTTCAGTTTGACATTTTATATATGTATATGCGCAGTGGCAGCAGAGATATTGTGGTAATTCATGATTATTAATTCAGGATATCTAACGTATCGACCAGACTACTTTGTAGTTGATACCTCTGCTATCCTGAATTAATAATCTACATATATACACACACACGAATATGTGACTCTGTTATTGAATATGCATGTGAAGAATAGTCAGGGTGTTGACAGAATTTGGAAAGGTTGGGAAATTAACATTTTTGGTACAGGTATGGAATTGCAGTGCAGATCAGGGGGAAACAACTTCGGTATAATTTCTTAATATCTATATTGAAATTTTGATACAAATTCAGGTTATTTAATTGCTATTAATGATTTAGGGATATTTGTATCAAGATTTTATGGGGATCTTAAAAGCGTGTGGCATTAAAAAAACAACTTACTAATTTGTCTGTGGTTGTTGCATTCACCTAGAGCAAATATGATGCTGCATTTGCTGAAGACCTTCGTGGGTCTGTAAGAGCTAAGAGGCTGACTTAATCAACAAAGTGAAAAAAATTATTTAAAAATAATAAAATTATTTTTATGATTGAAAGAAAAAGATGATCTTTGTATTCAGTTGTTTGAAAAGTTTCAGAATATAAGAAATATTTAATTGGATTGAATAGTGAGGATATTGTATGAGACAATTTTGTTGACACCCTGAATGGTTAAAAAAATTCAAGATTTAAGCAGAAGATTGTAATATAGGTTCTCCATTTCCAAAAGATTAATGATTTTACAATTTGTTTCTGCTTGTCTTTTCCAAAGAAAATTTTCTTCTCATGTTGTATTTGAGGAATTCCTATTTCTGTTGTATTGTTTTGGATCAGTTTCTGAAGTATTTCAGTACCATTCATTTTTTATGGTTATATTAAATAAGTATGTGCTTGTAAAATGAAGATAACTTCATATGCACCTACTAGACATGAATGCTATGGATGCATGTACCCCAATCACCGGTAGAAAATCAGTTGATTTCATTATGTTGTTATACGGTAGGTTTGAACTTCGTGTTTCAAAATTAAATGTCATTTAGTAGGCATGTTTCTCTTCATACTCTGGTGTGTTGTGGACCTTTGCTAAAAATTTTATTACTTAATGTATGATGAGATCTGAAATTTTATTAGTTTCAATTGATGTGAAAAGTGGATGTGGTTATCGTCGTATTTTTCTAAGTATTACTGTGTTGTAGCTTGTGTTGGGCAAGTCATTGCACTTGTTTGTCAATTGTATGTGCATGGTATGTTTGGCTTATTTTAAAATTGTTTTGTTTGTTGCTTCTTTATGTGCCTTGCAAAACGTTGAGTAGGATAATTTCCTGTTTACTTTAATGGGAATATAATTGTGTTCAATTACTTCAGAAACAGATGCACTAACTAATAAAATATACTGACACTATTAAGTTTAGTTTGCATAGCTAATATTATGAATACTATTTTTTATGATGTTGACTTTCAGAACAAGATTTAATGATGTCATTAAGACAGTAACTTATTATTTTATTTAATTTGCTTTGCACTAATGTATTGTTAAAGTTAATTATGTTTGATTAATTGGAATATCGCAAGTGGTAATACCTTAACTCAGTATTACGATGAACCTGCTGGTTCAAGACATGGTGGAGTTCGCAGAATACCTCATCCTTCTCGGGGAGTAGGGGGTACTCGTGCTCGACGTTCCAACATGCATTTCAGGTTTGTGGTGTTTTTAACGCTTCCTAGTGTACAGTACAATGCATGATGTATTCTCATTTAGTACTCGCGCTTTTGTTGACAGTTCCTCAGGTGGCTTATCATCTTTGTCACCTTCTAGCCGAGAGAGTGTGGATCCAATTGCCGAATTGCTGTCTCAATTATCTGGTGTGCGGAGATCTGCTGCAGGGCAGGGTTCTACACCTTCACAATTACAGCAGCTTCAGATGCAGTTGCAGCTTGAGAGACAGCAGGTGAGGGTATGGACACATTTTCTTTATTTTCATTTAAATTGCATGTTTTAAGTTGAAAATATTTCACTATTAGAAGTTTTAGATTTTGCTCTTCTAGTTTGAGAATAAATGACACAAATTGTCCTTGCACCACAGGACAATGCAAAAAATGCTAATTTATGATAATGGAATGAATTATTTACTTTGAGTCCCAATATAAAGTTTCAGTAAGGTATTTTATGATTTGAATTTATTAATGAACATTTTAATGTTATTTGAGGGGTTGGCTGGAAGAAGGGCGTAACTTGAATTATGGCATTTAACCATAAAATATTTCAAAACATTCTTTAGGTGACTTTCTACCATCCTAGATAGTACTGTGTTAACACCAATAGATGGCATTTGAGGAGCTTTTGAAATACCGAATTGCGTCCTTTTTTTGTAACCATTACCTCTACGATCTTGCATCATTTCAATTCCTGGTGTTTAGAACATGGTCAGAATGGCTGAGAATACAATGTTAATTTAGCTCATATATCTTATTTTTCATTGTATGATACAGAGTTTGTCTCCAAATGATAGTGATACATCTTTAGATACTTATTTATGTAGTGTTAGAGATAAAACAAAAGGACGGGGGGTACCAAAAATCAGAAAACAAAAATGATTAATCTGGATGAAAATGCCAAATATTCAGTATTTCTGAAATTAGGAAATACATACAGACATTCATACAAGGAAATTATATATTTCAAACTTAGCTTGTTCCATCGAAAATGGGCACAATTCAACATTTTCAAATTAATGTAATTCCATGTATTTGAGCATTTTAGTGCATGTTGTGTGCTTAATCAATTACTAGTATATCTTTTCATGCAATATTTATGTATTTGTATTTTATATGATAAATACAACTTGTGGACAGTTTTTCTTGATTATCTTGATTAACTTGTTTGTTTTTTTTAATTGCACCTTTCATCCAGCCAACTCCTCAATTATGAATGAAATGTACTTTATGATAGTGTCATAAAGATCTAAAATTACCTGAAACATAAGTGATTAAGATTTACCAATTTGTCTGAAACCAGTATTTAATAGAAGACATATTTAATAGAAAAATGGGTTAACATTTAATTATTGATTTATGCTGATTGTGCTCTTTGTTGTTTCCTATCTTTTTTACCATAATATGAAGCAGATACGAAAGTAATCCATTTTGTAGCGTTTCGTTATTGAAGTTGATTATTTAGAAAGACAATTATCTGACAGTATTTTGAGGTGGTTGGGTCTCTTGCAAACTTCTAAAAGATCCACCACATTTGAATAATCATATAACTAATTAGAATATACATTGCAGAAATGCGAATCCCCAAAATGAGTTATGATGATAGATTGATAGAAATCTAGGAAAATTGGTCAAAACAACAGAATGATTTTCATTAATATTTGCATTATTTTTAGATTTTTTGGAAATTTGAAAAATTGATTGCTGCATGAAAAGGAAAATAAAATTAAATAATTGAAGTGATTTATTGTATGTAATTACAAGAAAGTTTGTCAAGCAGTAAGTTGTAGTCAAGTTGTTTGTAATGTTCTTCCATCTGTGGAGGCTGTGCAACTTTAATATAAATTCATGCTCTTTTTTAATGAAGAGTACTTCAATGCAGGCATTGTTTAATGTAGGCTGAACCTAGTAATCAGTGAAAGCCCTAAAAAATGTAGTTTTGTTATAGATTCAGAAAGACTCTGTATAGAACTGAACAACAACAGCACAATAATGTATTTTACGTTTCTTGAATGAATGCACTGTTTAAACAACTTCTTGGGTATTTAAGGTGGGAATACACTGATCAACAAAACCTTGTCTTTAATTATAATCTTGTAATTCTTTCAGTGTTGTGTGTGTGTGTGTGTTTCTTCAGTATTGTACCTTCTGAATGTATTTCACATTTTGAGATTTTAGTTTTATATCTGCATGAGGAAAGAAATGGGATGTGAATTTTTTGGACTTGGTCTTCTTTTGCCTTTATGTTGAATTCTTAAACATTTTGTTTCTCAATCTCAGTCCAAATGTGTGCATGAATCCAGTAACCAATAAATCAAAATATGAATATAAACAAAATAATGATAGATTTTGTTTTGCCCAATCTTTAATACCTGCAAAACTAGCAAGACCTGTAATGTCGTGGATCACAGTTTTCCTGCTTGTAAGAGAAAATGCAACCCTATTTTCTTGGAACACTTTAATCGTTAAACTTAGTTTAACATTCAGGCTGCAGGTCTGTTATAATTTATCTTATTCTTACACGTAGATGAAGTGAAATCTCATCATTTAAACACCCATTCTACACCTTTTTATATACATGACTGGACACTTGGCTATATAGATTTCAAATATTTGGGCAGATTTCTTTGAATTTTATAAACACCATGTTCACTCATTGAACATTTGTCATCACAGCTCCGTTTTAACTGTCTCTGCGGTATACAAATTTTCATTTGTATTTTGGGCACCATATTTTGTCTTTATTAGACAGTGTACATAATCCTTTACCAATCAAATTTGTACACAATCTTTTTTCAAAAGAACCCACAATTTTCTGTTTCATCTTATCCGAGGTATTCACTGCCCCAATTATTTCAAATGAACAAAAGACTGTAGCGCCACATTGTTTCAGAAAATGTACAGCTAGAACATAATGCAGACCACATTATTATATTCTAATGATCAATCAGCATGAATATGGAAATCTTACTTTGTGTCATTGGAGGAACCTGTCAACACATTACTGCTACTATTTCAACAGATTACTCAATAAAACATTTTGAAGAGATTTGTCTGCCCACCTGCATTTTGCATAGACTTTCAGTTAGTTGATTTTCTTTCTGTACATTGTAGGCTAATCTTTCATAGAGATTAGAGATTGTATGGTTATGAGATTTATAATAGTTCTCATCTTTTCTAACCTTACATTTTAATACAAAAAGTGTAATGTTGAAGATTCCTTGTTAAATATAAACTAAAATTATACATTTTGCTTGTAAATACAGATTTTATTGTGTTGGTTTACATCGCACATTTTAATCCTTTTGAATGGATGCTGTTGTAGTTAGAAATTGTTTAATAAATTGTGGAGTAAAGTATCACTCAAACAATAATAATGACTTAATAAATTTTGATGTTGTCTGTAGTTAAAATGTGAAAGTCATTCATTCTTTGGGAATCAATAAAGAACCAACCTACTTAATTTACTCTGGCACTTGTGTAGGTAATTTGGACAGTGTTTTTAAATATTCTCACATTCCTACTTGAATATGCCCATGCATGCCTTCTTTCCTATGCCCCCTCTACCAAAGCACCCCCCTGCCCCTAAAGAACACACCATATAATAACTCTCATTCAGCATACACCACATCAAATCCATTGAACTATTTCACACAGACCACAAACAACACTACTTCCATTTCACAATTCTCACCTCCTACGAAACATAGATCTTTTAATTCAAAATACCCTTGAGACATGCCTGTGCCAATGCTCGTTGCTACTGCAGCATCTGTAACAAGGAACTCCTAGATTTTGAGTCTGAGAGTGTTGCAATTTGGCACTCTCTAAATAGTTACGTCACAAGCCTACCTAGTAGGTTGGCATCTGTTCTCACGTTTCAGCAGCAGAGACTCCGCTGCCACAGCTTTTCGTTACCACCTCCCAGCTGCAAGTGCTCTATCTTTGCATAACTAATGCTCATAATAGTTGCATTTGTAAACAATAAATTCTCATTCACTATTTACTTTTACAAATACATAATATCTAGAAAGATGTTATAATACCGCAAAACAAAAATCTATGTTAAGGTTTTGACAGAAGTACACCTCTTGTGGCATCCTGATACCAAAAATGTATTGGTTTCATTTTTCCTCTCACAAAAACCAGCATTCTCAGGTCACTTTGGCGATATTGTAGTTTCATATTTTCAGATCCATAATTGTATCCTCCTTCAGGTGTCTGGAAAGTAATGCTTTTGTGACTATTAATTAAAATGTCAAGTTCAACTTTTTGATACAATTTGACATAGTCATTAATTTTTGGAAGAAGATATATTACTCGGGTGAATACATTTTTTTTTCTTTAAAGGCAAGAAAAGGAAGAAATTGGGAAATTGAAAAAGTTGTAGCAAATATATTTTTTAACAATTTAAAATAATTTTTAAAATTTTGATTGTGAAAAGCTATTATATATCTTAATTATTAGTACAGTCATAATGTATATATCACCAAAATTTTGAAAATATTCAGTTCGTTGGTTGATGTGAATTGTGTGTCTGAAATGTACCTTTGAGAAACAAATCTCTATAAAGATCCCTGATAAAGTTTGATTATCTAAATACAAGTGAATCCAATATAAAAATATTCAGCGTCTTTCTATGCGTGAACATGAATATTAACATTTAATATTTTTATGAATGTAAAAAAAAATGTTATTTAAACTTATAAACATTTGGTTTGTGTAATAATTGCATATGGTTATTTATATGATCCTACAACTGATTCAATTGGTTTTTCAATATTTATCTGTTTGTCTGGGCTACTTACTAATTTCAATGGAGTTTTCAACTGAATGGGAGAGTATTTTGTTAGGCATAATGAAGACGCCTTCCATAATAATTTTCTATTATATAAAGAACAACGTTTCAGTGTTTGTTTTTTATCCTGCCGGGAAACAATAGAAATTATTATCTACAACATTTTCTAAAACTATCCCGTCTCTCTTTCCTACCCCTTAAGTGTGCACTCTTTCATTTCTCTACAAATGGATCAAAAACAGAGAGTAAATCCACCAAACTGGATTCTTAAAGGTTGTAAAATGACCTACTAAATGCATTTTAATTCATACCAATAACGCAGTTAGACTTTGGATAATTGAAGGTCAAAATTGTTGCTAGAAGTTTGAAGGGAGAATGCAATGATGCATCTGTTTACATCTGCCCTTCGCAGTAATGATTGTATCTAACATGGCAGGGTGGAGCCAGCTGAGACAGGGTGTGGTGGAGCAGGGCAAAGTGAAGAGAGACAGGTTGTATTTAGGCAGGTGGGATGTGACATCAGGCAGTACAGGACAGCATAGGGTAGTGAGTGAATACATTATAGAATTCATTCCTTTTCCTAATAGATGATTGTGCTTAATAAATTGCCAGACAATGCTGGGTATTTCAGTTGGGGTTTCCAATATAGTACTGATATTTCATTGGTACTTGTGCGCTTTCTTTGCCTACATGTAAAAGGGTGAAAATAGGGCATACTCGTGTAGTTCTCAGCAAATTCTTTACGACCAATTGTGAATACTTTATCACTATACTAATTTGTGACTGTGTGAGATGTAATAATTGTTAAATCCAATCTGAGCCCAGATTTTGCTAATATCATTTTGCTACTTTACATGGACAGCTGAACTTCGTCTACTTTCCTAATTTGCAGGCTGCCAGGCAACAACTGGAACGTCTCCCAAGACGGCCAGCACAATCTTCATCATCTGCTAACTCAACAAGTGCTGGAACTGGTTCTACTGCAGCTTCTACTGCTACTGGGGGTCATAGCACTGCTCCATTGGACTCTAATCCATGCCAGTCCACTCAAAACTCGCAGTTTTTATTGTCTAGGCAAGTATTATGAGGACATATTTATTCACATAATAATTGGTGGGTGCACTGTAAAAAGGGATAAGTCAATTTTTGTTCAAAATGAGTAATGCAAGGACCTACCTTTACTACAATACTATCATTGTATATATAGGGGGATAAGTGACATTTCAACTTTACCATTAAACTTGAATGGCACAGTTGAAATGTCACTTATCCCCCTATACACAATGGTAGTATTGTAGTAAAGCAACTCATTTTGGAAATAAATTTGACTTATTCTGTTTTACATGCATGCCTGCCAGTTGAAATAGTACCATTTTGAGGGACATGAAGGTAGCAGAGTCACAGCTTTTGTAATAATTATGAATTTTGCAAGCCTTCACTAAATGTATATAAACAATCAAAAAGGGCAATGTTCTGTATTGAAATGTCACCAGCTTCTATTACTGGGAATTTTACTGGCAACTCTTGACTATATATATATTTATATGTATAGATAGATAGATATATAGATAGATGTGTGTGTATATGTGTGTGTGTGTATATATATATATATATATATATATATATATATATATATATATATATATATATATATATATATATATTGACATGCAGTAAAATTCAATGTGGATATTAAAAAAGAAATGTGAAATTTGCACATAACTTTTTATTTTGTTGAAAATATTATATCACTAATTCTTCTTTAATTTTTTAATTTAATTTTTAGAAATCTGGACTCTGAGGTCGCTTCTGACTCCCACTAGTTAAACACTTTTCTTTTTCTAAAAATATACTGTGATATTTAAATATTGGTTCAACATTAGTATTATTGAATAAACTATAAATTACAGCTTTATTATGCCCATGTAAGTCCAGATTTTTTTAATTCTGTGAATGGATTGAAATGCATTCACACGCATATATTTGGAGTAGGGAAGAGAAATATTTCAGATTGCATCAGCATTTCTAAAATGTATGCACTATGTGAATGGGAATCATCAGATTTAGAAAATAGATTTCATTGCTGGAGATCAAATTGTTTGAATCTTAATGTGTTATGAAATTTAAAATTTTATCTATATTTTATAGGTGTTAGCAATTATCTTGGGAAGACTTTTTGACATTTATTTATTCCTGGTTTTCTTGTTTCGTTCACAAACCCAAGCCATATTACCCTTCTGTTTTTACGTTCTCAGTAGGAAATTGAGCTTTAGCTTTATATACGGCATTAACATGTACTCCAGCTACACTCACCATATAATGGCTAGTGAGCAGCGCCGAGACCTTTCAGAAGTGCCATTTTGACAGAATATTAAATTTCCATCACATCAAATCTGCTCACACATGATTTTCTTTCATTGTAAAATAAATCTACTCCTGTTCCTTTTTATTGTCTCAGCTGTTGTTAATTCTTTATTTTCAAAAATGTTTTAAATGATTTAAAATATTTCAAAAATTCTCAACAACTAATGTGTAATGTAAATTTTATTTAGGAGTCTTATTTAACCACAATCAAAGGAAAGTAGAGATAGATAAAACTATAAACAAAAGAAACACTAAAGACAACATATTTTATGTAAAATTAAGTGGAAGTGAGAAAATCATGAAAATATTCCAAGTCATCATCTTATTTCGTGTATTTGGTATCAGAACTTACCCCAAACAGTCTAAGGGTTCATATGGCTTATCTAATAATTTCTATAATAATAACAATAATAATATATATTTGGTCAAAACTTGTACTTTCTCACATTTTACTTACACAGCAAAGAGTAAGTATTATACGCTGTGGAAGAAAAGAAAGGCAATTATTTCACCAAAAAACTGTTATTGTGGGTTATTGAAAAAACAGATAAATCTTGTTCCTACGTGTTGTAAATTACTTCCTCTGTCATGTTCAATATTCAGAATTCACATTTTGTGAGTCCTAGATTCTGCGAAACATGAAGCTTTAACATTTTCAATTTTTTTCAAAAATCGCTCCAAATTTTTGGATTGATTTGTTTTCTCTGATGGAGCAAAGGATACAAAAAAGGCACAGGTCTCATTTTGGTTGAACTCTGAATTTTTGTAAATTGCAAAAACATTTTCGCTGAACGAAGACTGTTCTCCAAACATCATTAAATAAGATCACGATCAATTTAGCAAAATATGGATAGTTTTTGCTTAATTTTGTTGTAGTAAATGTAGACAAGCAATTATTTTCCAAAACAAGCAAAATATGCTTACAGAAATTATGAGGGCCCATTTTTGGTGAATTCTCTGTATTTTTGAAATTTGCAAAAATTAACATGACAAATGTACAATATTGATGATAGATTTTTTTCCTTCATAAAATGTGTTAAAAAAATTAATAAACGTTGAACAATTTTTTGAAAATACAGGTAATCTGCAAGTAATTTTTGCTTGAAGTAAAAGCAGTTTCTTAGAAATTTTTTTAAATGGCTTCTAATTTTTTAAGGGCTTTTCAGTAAAAGTATGATCTTTTTCACACAGATTTTTAATGATCCTATTACACGAATGATTAACATAGATATGTGTATCTGTAATTTTACGATCATCACCCTTTCATTTTGAATATGGTTTACTTTTATCAATAGTATGCTTTTTTACTTGGATTATTAAATTAGAGGTTATTGTAAATTTTTTATTTGTAACAAAATGTCTAGTTGATATTTAACTAACAAGATTATTATTCTCATTGTCATCATCATTATCAAGTATCAAGTCAAATTATAATGACCTAACCTTCTTTATTTGCAGATGCAATGACACTTCTCTTTCGGACTCTGAACTCCAATCTGCAGAACAAGAAAGGGCAGATCGCAGTCTTTTTGTGCAAGAGCTTGTATTGTCTACTCTTACTGAAGGCACAGCTGCACTTCTTCTAGATATCTTACCTCAAGAACCATCTGGAGGAAAAAAAGAACATGAAGAATCAGGTTCAAGAGCCAGCCCCAACAGTGAGGGGGCTAGCAGTAGCTCTTGTTCTCCTCGTGCCTCTCCCTCAACTAGTAGCACCAGTAATTTGGGTGCCAGTTCACAACAGCAATCAACGGTGCAACAACCACTTCCCTCTACTAATCTACAGCAGAAAGCTCCAGGCATGTCTGTTTTGAAACGGCCCACTAGGGGATCAGGGGTGGGAAACAGTGGAAGTGGGGGCACAGCAGGTCTTGTGAATTCTGTCTGTGGCAGCAGTCGACAGCAAGCCCAACCATCAGGAGCTTCTTCTTCACTAGGAGTTCAGCAACAGCCCCATGATTTGCGCACTGGAGGCGTCAGAGGCAATAGCGGAAATGCTTTACCAGCCCAGCAAATGCAGTCAGTTAGGGTTTTAACAGGTCCACCCACTATTCGAGAAGTTGTGACACCACCTGGTGTGGTTGGTGGAGGTTATGGAGGTCGGGGTGGTGCAGTGCGAGGTGGTGCTGGCGCTGGGGCAGGTTCACCTGGACCTACCCGAAGGAAGCCTGTTCGGCCTGTGGAAGGAAGAAATCAATCCACTGAGCCTCCACCTCCCCACTAACACTACGCCCATTGTTGCTTTCTAGTCCCGTCATTTAGAAGTTAACCCCTCTCCTTTGCTCCTCCTATGTCCTTTCTCACAATGATCTTTTCTTATTTTTGCCATCCCAGTATGAATTATTCAAAAGTTGGTGAGACTGTTTGAGGGGTGAACTTGTGAGAATAAATTGTATGAAATTAACAATGTCCAATGATGAAGAAGAAGAAGAAAAAGAAGAGGAGGAGGAAGAGGAGAAGGAAATTGGTTTATCGGGCATGTTGAAAGTGTAGCTTTATTAAAGGAATAAAAGCTTTACTGATGCTCGTGACTGCTTTGAATATTTATGCTTGCGATCATATCTCCTAGGTCACTCTGATGGTCAGGAAGTATTGTATGTAATTTGCATAAATTCTGAGTGTTAAAAATGTACAGGGGTTTCTGTTGTCATGTATGGTTATGTATTTAAAAAGTAACTAACATTTATGTGTATTAACTGATATTTAATTAGTATTGCCTCATTTGACTGTTAATAAAAATACATTCAGTACTGTGGTTATATACATATATATACACACACATATATATCCTTCAGTCTGACCAACTTTTGTGGCCTCTTGTATCATAGCTTGTTATATGTGTGCTGTGTGTGTACTTGAAGTTGGTGAGAGAATTTTTCTGGGTAAGAAATCAAATGGCAGAATGAGCTATTTTGGGAATGATGCAGTTGTATTGAATTATTGTTTCATTTTTTGGTGTATTCAAATACACTTTGAAGTACACCAGAAACTGGAGTTTCTCAAAACTTTGCAGGGTGCTCTGCTGAAACAAACATTTTACATAGGATGTAGCTTTCTTTCTACATGGGGGAAAATATTGTTTAATTAAAGTGTAAAAATCAGCCCAAATTTAGTGGGCAGGGTTATTTCTTTTCCATAGTCTGATTAGTTATGCACCTTGCATCAAAATTTACTCTGGTAAGGTGGACATACAGATGTTAACAATCATTATATTGTGCACCACCTGTCCTCAACTGTAGTTATACTATGGATGCCCCTTTGCAACTGTGCTTTACTTCTGTTTGCATAATTATCTTGGTGGTATCATCAAGGTAATGTAACATTGTCCTATTTTTTTTTTGTTTCTTGAACAATAATAAAGCAGTAATATTATTGGGAATGTTTTTAATTGTTATATTGAACATACATTTGTGTGGTTAGTGTTGTTTGAAGAGTGGTATTAATGAGTTATGAATTATTCTAATAAAGAACACAAGTACTTGCTTTACAAGAAGTAGGTGCAAATAAATACTATCATGGTATTAGGTCATAGGTAAAGAAATTTCACCCATAATCTAGTATGGATCAGTTTCTATTTTGGACCTAACTCTCTCAAATCTAGAAGTGAATGAAAGTAGTTTTAAAAAAATCTATATTTGATAAATATCGTGATTGTAAATTTATTATTGCGTAACTCTTATTGTCTATCTATATTGAGAACCAGCTACTAAAAAGAAAAGTTCATGCAAAAATCATTTTGACAGCAATGAAGAAATGACAGCCAGCTTATGTCAAAATATGGAAATTAGTGTTTTCCTCTTCCTGGATATGTAGACTCGTGATCTGCGCACCTTCATCCCATTTACTCCTTACCTACTTTGAATAACTGAATTCTACGGATTCAGAACTATCCTCAAAATGGATATTCTCTAGTCAATCAGACAGCACAAAATTCAAGCTGTGAATTTGAGATGAATCTCTTAATTTCTAGGAGTAACCTACATCAAATCTGTAGGACAAATTAGAAAATTCTGGTGAATATGGCAAAAGTTAAATGAATAGAGTTTCTGCGATATTTTGGGTTATGGCAATAATTCAGAAAAATATATATTATAGGTTCGTATTTAAATTATTTCTTGCATGGTTTTATCAAAACACGTAGGTTTGGTGTAATGTGGAATTACGTTGTGAGAAATAGGTCCCTGGTGTTCTTTTGTTATATTTTAGAATTTCAGTGAAACGGGATCATAACGGCCACATCCACGTATGGTCATTTGTCATGGTTGTAATTAATTACCCCATAAGACGTAAATATTCCCACATTTCAGCGATCATCTGGTGCCGTGATCGAGGGTCAGGCCTGGGCCAGATTGTGTCGATTATAGCTATTAACATACCTAGAAATGTTATGAGTGTAATTATTGCCAAAAGTTAAAAATCGAGGCGGAGCGTAGCAGAGCCGAGATTTTTAATATGGACTAGGCAGTAATAACACAAACATTTCGTGGTATGTTCAGCGTTTTATCGGTCACTATAAAATCGTAATTTTTTTTAGAAAATTTACATTACTGCGATATGAAACGAATTCTGTTGTTGCGGCACGATAATCGATATTGTTGGGTATTGCTTGCGATTATTTTAACAATACACTTGTATACCGTGGCTCGAGGAAGATGGACGCTGAACATTCGACTCCATCAAGACTACCAATATTTATTTTTCAAACTACACATTTAATAACATAATTAATAATGATCATTCCCCAAAATAATGCGTTTCTTTCATTACTATTTGTGTCGTAAATTACCATGTGATTTTTTCGTAATGTTGACTTGCGATGAATGGGTGGTTGTTTATTTAGGGTGTAACAAGGATAATAAGGATGTTAAAACCCGTTGCTAAGGATTTTAAATTTCTTAACCTACAGGTAGGTACAAGTGCACCTAACAAACTTATAGGATTGCATGTTAAGAAGTGTTAAAGACGCATGTGACCGATAAACTTGTATTAGATGATCACATCTTCCTGAAGATTGGTTTTGATCCCAGAGAGTGTGTTTGATACGTTATGAAAAGCGGAAGACCGGGGGATATTATTGTTTACGTAGTACGCGTTTTTTTGACGTGTCACTTCAAGCCTTGTCTTCACGATGAAATATCTCACGACGTTTCGAGTCTTTCTCGATGAGCTGCTAGATGTCGCATGATCGCGAACGTATCAACACAGTCTGAAAATATTGTTATTAGACTGTGGTATCAAGCAGTGCTTGCGATTATACGTTTACTTTGGACCGAGATTTTCAACAAATTTATAAGAGCGGGAGTAATACCCGCAATTGCGTAACGAAATGAGCGCGGCCCCGCCTGCAAAACTTTATCCGAGCCCCTTTATATAAAAGTATATAGCAAACACAATAAGTTTTAGTACCTTAAATAATAAAAATAGCCATTAACAAATTCGTATTCATCAGTCTCTGGTTACTACATAAATCTATGTTACCCGCTTTGCGGGCGGGCCCGAACGTTACCCCATTAAATACCAAACAGCTGGGGAAGAGCAAAGATCAAAACCTTTATAAAGGAAAAAGGGACACGGCAAACCTAAAACTGTTACAGAGGCGTAGGACTGGGAAACGTTCAATTCAAAATTATCACTAGAATCTTGACAACAAAACTCTAAAAATAAACAACGTCTTCATACCAGAATTTCAATTTGGCTTCAGAAGAGGTAACAGCACGCAATCAAATATCTACTCGACGAAGTAGAAACCACATGGAATACGCCAAAAGCAGAGGCGAAACTACCGCCTGTCCGGCAGGTGCAATTACCAAGCCCCCCCGCCCCAATAATACATTTCTCTTTTTGTCTAACTGAACACAATTTAAATGCACCTTCTGAAAGCAATTAGTTTATTACTAAAATTCGACTAGTGAAAAGTTTGAATTTTGTATTTTATGACGAGGATATGTGAAGATGTTTCCTTTTCTCTCTTTTCTGTGTTTCGTTATCTGTGATTTCAAACATTTCATTATAAAATAACGGAAGACTCAAGTCAAAAGATGCAAATGTACCTTTAACGGTAATCCCTCCCCGGCCCCCCTCTAAAATACTAAAAATTAAACCATAGGGTCCACAGAGAGTTAAGTGTCAAACTCGTTAAAAGCGAACCTGAGCGACATTATAAATAAGTTTTTTCAAAGCGAAAGCCCTCAGGACACGATTCTGAATTTTGATTGATTCTGATTAATACATTTTATTTCAATTATTTTTCAGAATGTTTTTTTTATTTTCTCGCCTTACAAGAACTTCGTAAGAAGAGAAAGTTATCTAATCGTGCGTCAGAAAAGGGGTAATTTTCGCCAGAAAAATTCTTATTGCCGGAATCATATTATGAAAACGTGGTTAATTCTTGTTGCTAAATTTTTAAAAATCCTCTAAATTGGTGAAGCCAGAATCCATGTTTTGTTGGTTCTTGATACCCAAAAATCGATTGACGGCAAAACGTCCGTCTGCCGGTCTGTGGTCAACGCTAGCATCTAAATCGTTCAGCCGATTTTCTTCAAAATTGATACTCCACAATCGATCTTAATGAACTCATGGCTTTGGAATTTTCAAACGAATATTTTTATTTTTGAGGGAACTTCACACAAAGCCTCAAAAACATTTTCAAACTTTTCTCAAACGGCACTACATTTTTCGATCAAACTTTGTTTCTTTGTTCGCTAAAATCACAAATTTTTTGACAATTGAAAATGTGCATTTTTGGGGGGGGCGTCTTCATACAACTATAATATTGAATGTAGGCTTTCACGGCCGGTTTCTACATCATAATCAGTTATTTCCGGACTTCAGGGCCGTGGTCCAACGGAGACTTGTCCAAGGGACATGGCCACGGGACTTGCCAATTGGACAAGTCTCCGTTGGACCACGGCCTTCAAGCCCGGAAATAAGTGATTATGATATAATATTGAAGATTTTTTTCCCCTTAAAATAACTTCCTGGAAGACAGATCTTATTATAAGTTAATGTTCAATTTTTCTAAAATATGAGTAGTTGCCGTATAAAATTGGGCGAAATATAGGCAATGTTTTCTCAAAAACCGCTCTAATTGTTTTCTTTTTATTTGCTCCATAAATGTAATAAAAGACGGTAAAAAATATTGCGCTTGTCCCAATGGCGTCTCCTGGCTAGTAGACATAGGGATGCGATCATATTACAGGTTGAACGCATAATTGCAAATATGTAGTGAACGTCATTCTACTTTACTGTGAAGTATTTCAGAAGCTTATTTTGCAAATTAGATACCTTCTGAATCTTCTTTCAAAATCAGTATTTTTTATTACATAAACAAAAGAACAAAACTAAAAAATGAACCATAAGAAGTACATACTTAATTTTTGAAGTCGAGATCTATTCGCATATGTGTTTTGGCAAATACAGGGTCACGTCCTGTTGAATTGACGGCTCGACCGAAGATCGTCCAACAATTGAATCGTTTATTTCAGAAACTCGTCAAACGCCAAATTCCTCATTTCGAGAAAACTGAGAAAAAGTTTCCCAATTTATCTGTTTTCAAAATATTTTTATTCATTAAAGCAGTTGATAAATGAATATTTTTCACTTAAATATGCACTAAACGATGCGTCTATCCCCTTGGAACAATAATCCACCACTACTACGTGCCTTAGATTTTGGCGTTTGACGGGTTCAATTGTCCGATTCAATTGTCCAAATGTTTTTAATCTCACACCTGCAAATACAATAATCACTTTCATATATTTTATCACTAAAATGACACACACAATTCTTCAGTTTTGAGGTGATATTTAATGATTGTCCATCACTATTTACCTTCAGTTTTTTGGAATAGGAGAAAGAACTAAAAGGAATTTGAAGAATCCTGTTTGCACGACAATGAAACATTTCACTACTGTTCGCTGCCACAAATAACTCATCCACCGCCACAGAGCTCGCCATGTCATGTCCTTTTACACACACGCGAAAGTTTTATTCTTTCGCGTTACAATTTCGAATTCACGATTCTCTTAAATGGATCACTAGTTAGACAAAATAGTCTACTTAACGCACATTAAGTACGAAGCAGCATTTACACTACAATGCGACACACATGACGAACGAAATACCATCGCACGCACTGTTTCGACTTCACGAACTATCCCCATCGTACCATTTACTTACATGAAGGGAGTAACCTTGTTTTGTCAGACCTGCTATTATCTGCGCACGTTTTCTTGAGCCCTCGCTTCGAGTGGAGAGTTTTGGTTATTTTGACGAAAGGAATTTTGTATAAAATTTGTAGTTTGTTTTTCGATGCAAAATAGTTTCTATTACACGAGAGAAAACATTTCTGGTTATCAGATTTTGTCTACAACACTTGTTGCTATCATTTATTCTTCATTCAACTGATGTTGGCAAAGCAGTGTGAGTAGGTACGAGTATTCCGGGACTCAAGAAAACGTGCGCGTATAATAACCCACATCGCGTTACCCAGCTGTACTGAATCAGGTTAAAATGTGCCTGTGCTTAGTTGGCAGACTTGCATGAGTTGTTGAGAAAGACGGTCGTGCAATCGGCCCCTTGCTCCCCGCTTCAGGGTTCACAATCGTGACACGTGGCTTCTGGGATTCCCATGCCTGCTGCCAAATTATGACTGCATGAGAGGAAAGAGAATCGAAGGTTCTTGAGAGAGGATACCCACACGCCAATGAGAACTCAGAAGCCTGTGATGTGAGAGGTAATATCACATTTCCAACAGTCGAAACCACACAGCCTGATCACAGCGCATTGTCGTGAATTCATTGCCAACGAAGCGAGGTCGTTAAAGGGATGTTTCTCGTCCAGTCACATCCATAGAGGGCACTAACACCAATTGGACAGCGCACGTCAATGACAAGAGGGAATAGAGATAGGGAAAATATTTACAGAAAATATTTTTAAATGATTAAAAACTAGGGGATATAACACATCACTCGCATATATTGAGCCTTCGCCACTGCCTTATATAAGTTTGACAGGAGACTGATTAGTCTGTAGTTATTTAGGTCGGTTTTCGTTCCCTTCTTGTGAATTGCAGTGCTTAAAAACCACTGATTTAGAAGTTCTTTCTCTAGTATATTATTAAACACACCTGCAATTTCCTTTGCTAGTTGCAATTTCCTTTGCTAGATACTGAACTGAACAATGTGACAAAACTTAAAAATTCCGACTTCTTCCAGCTTTGGGACTTCGAGATACAGATTTTGTGCAAAGCAAAGCAGGTATGGGAAGTTATGGCTTGTGCTAAACTGTTGGGTAAATGTGGCAGTGATGAACATAAACAAAAAGCGTGGCATACCGAGGATGCCAAGGCACAGTATTATATTGTAAGATCTATTGATAAAATGATTTTAAAAAATCATATCCTGACATGTGGCACTTCAAAAGAAATTTATGACACCCTGAAAGCAATATACAGAAAAGATACCATTCAGCTTAAGCAACAGTTGCTGATGAACTTCCATGGGTTCAAGTTTGATAAAACCAAAGATATGATGATGAACGTAAGTAATCTTCAAAATATTGTTTAAAATCTTAAAAATTTAAAGAAACAATTTAAATAAGATATATCAGATGAAATGGTCATGCCAAAAATTATTTACTCCTTACCAGAACTATATAGATATTTTCCAGTGCATGGGAATCAACTTCCACTTCAGACAAGATCCCTGCTTACTTCACATGATGAAGGATATATGAAATGGCATCGAAGATTAGGTCATATTAGTTTTGTGAATCTGAAGATCTTGCCAATTTTTTGTATAGGTATATCACTTATGTCTTGAAGAGGAAAACCAATCCTGTATGTGAAACCTGCATAGTTGCCGAACTTACAAGAAATCTGTTTGATACAATTCGACAGAGAGCTCAAAGACCATTGGAAATAATACATACTGATCTGTGTGGTACAGTCAACCCACCTACATTTGACCAGAAGAATTATTTCATGGTGTTTGTGGACGATTATACAACTTTTGTTCAAGTGGATCTACTTGAAACTAACGGTGAAGCAGAAACGTTCGTAAGGGAATATATTGCGGAGTCACAAAATTTCCACAACCTAAAAGTGTCAAAAATAAGAATGGTGCTGAATTTCGTTCAAATGATTTTAAGGAGTGGTGTAAGCAGAAAGGTATCCAATTGGATTACTTCATTTCTCACTCTCTACAGTTAAATGGTATGGCAGAGAGAATGAACTACACCCTGGCAAATAAAATGAGAGCTTGACTTGAAGATGCTAATTTTCCTGGTGAAATGTGATATACAGCAGTACAAACTGCTGCTTATCTCCAAAATAGATGTTCAACAGGAGCTGTAGATACTACACCTGCTAAGAAGTTGTGTAAGAAGAAATCTTATTTGTCCCTCCTTCAAAATTATGGTTCAATGGTTTATACCAAGAATTTAGGTCCTCTAAAGAAACTGGATCCTAGAGCCAAAAGAGGAAGATTTGTGGGATACTCAAACAACGGCTATATAATCAGGGATGAAGATAATCGTCAATTATATGTCTCAAGAGATGTGAAAGTTTTTGATACTAAAGAATCCAAAACACAACTGCTTAACAGACATTGGGTAAATATTGAAAACTTCTTCAAAGGTGAAGAAATTCATGAAAATGAAGAAATCAAGAAGCTTCCAGTGAAGATGAAGATTATGATTCCGAAAAGTATGTGCTTTCGGAATGTAGATGATGATTCCATACCAAATCCTCTGTTAAATCAAAGACCATAAAGGGAGAGAAAGATGCCTCTTAGATATGAAGATTATGTAATGACGTCTATGACTGCTGAAGATTCACTTCTTACTTATGTATGCATAATGAAGATTAAAAAAATGAATTAGTGGCATATAAGAAGAGAAAGGTTGCCTGGTCAAGAATCACACTTGAGATTTAGTAGACGAAAAACGTGCCATAGGCAAAGAAATTGTGGCAAGTCGATGGCTTTTTAAAATCAAGGGAGATAATCGTTATAAACTAGACTAGTGCCTTTTGGAAGAAATTTGCATGCGTCTGCCAAATGACTTTGATGTTCATGGTAAAATTTACAGGTTGAGGAAGTCTTTGTATGGTCTCAAACAGGCTTCTCATCAATGGTTCAAACAACTTACAGAATTTCTTAAATCCGAAGGTCTTGTACAACTACAAACAGATCAATGTGTGTTCAAATCAACAAATTCTAACAATAAACTTTTTATTGCAAATTCATATGGATGATGGTTATTGGTAAAGATAGTATACAAGTTTAATAACTCCTCAAGAAAATTAGTATGCATTTTGAAACTACAGTGAATCATCTACCTAGTACTTATTTAGGTATGCAAATTTGTCAAAATCAAGATGGGGTATTCATGAATCAAGCAAGATATGCTGAACAAGTCATAAATAAATACAATATGGAAACAGCTAAATCAGTGAGAACTTATATGGCAAATCAAGAAAATTGTAATACAGAAGAAACTTGTGTGACCAAATTTCCATTTCAAGAAACAGTTGGAAGCCTTTTGCATTTGTCAACCAAGACCCCTCCAGATATCAGCTTTGCAGTTAATTATGCAAGCAAGATATACAAGATAACCTACCAAACAGGATGTTGTGAATATTAAAAGAACTCTGAGATATATTAAGGGTTCTATCAAAGATGGTATTCACTACTCAAATAACAATACACCCACACCCTTGATGTATATTGTGTCTCTGATCATGGCGGAGACAGAAAAGACAAGAAAAGCACAGCTGGATATATTCTCTATTGCGCCAATGGTTCAATAGCCTGTTGTTCGCCCAAGCACTCTGTGGCTGCACAATCTTTTACAGAAGCTGAATATATAACTGCTACTCAATGATGTAAAAAAACTAAGTATTTCAAATCTGTGCTTGAACTCTTGTCCAAGAAAATCAATGTCAATTTCTATGCCAATAACCAAAGTTGTATTAAAATGGTGAAGGCTGGTGAGTTAACTCGTAATTGTATCTATATTGATGTTAAGTACCATTTCATTAAAGATGAATACAAGAAAGTATTTTTCTAATTTGGTGCATCTTCAATTGACGCAACGCGTCTCCAAGACCCGGGGGCGTTGAGCGCTTTGCACTTGGAAGTAATCCTCCTTTAATATTTCAATGTCATACTCGTCACGTCTCGTCGCAGTCAGTTGTCAAAAGGACTGCCAAGTAGCATCTCCGTGTACGCACCCCCTATTACGCGCTCCTCCCTTACCCTCTCTACTCAACGGCCAGAATTGGGAAGGAACTAGTATTAGGATTGGGGTAAGGTTTAAGACACTTCTCAGGAGTTGGACTAGCTCCTGTGAAGCATGCAAACTCGTTTTGTCGTAACAAATTTCACATGAGGTTCTTCGAGGATCGAACCTGAAACCTCAGTGGCGTAAAGCAAGCGATTTCGCCACGAGAGCATTCTTCTAGATCTTGTATTGTCCAACTAATCGAAATATGGCTGATATTCTTACAAAGCCATTGCAACCAATTGAACTTGAAACTCTTAAAAATATGCTCACACACTGAATTTGTTCCTTGTTTTCAATAACTACGTTAGTATTGTATTTTTAAATATTATTGTTCGGTGTTGTATGTTGGCCTATTTAATTTGTTTCTCATTCCATATCCTTTGATCTTCGTATACTTGTTATGTGTTGTAAACAAATGAAATCAAAACATCTGTTTTTTTTGTTTGAGGGTGTGTTGAAATGCTCAAACATTAAAATGCAAATGTTTAAAGTTGGTACAGATGATACTCTTGTTTTTGTTGTTTGTATGTTGGTACTAGCAAGCAATAAACCAATACACGGCTTTTTCGTTGTGTGTAAAACGTGTTTAAAAACGGTGTTATCTTTATAATATTGTGCAACCAGATAATTGTTATGTCCAAAACAAGTACTTTTTTGTAAAACTAGTCTATTACAATTTCCAACGGTACACAATAACCGATAACAAGCGTTATCACAAATTATCCTCAAGATGTAAAGATGTACCAAGACTAGCCAACATTACCATAAACTGAGTAGATGTCCAATTAACACTAACTACAAAACCCAGGGGGGAAAGTTCGTTGCACAGGCCGATCACGTAGTCACCACCCGTAAGCTTTGCAGCGCAGTTCCGGGTGCAATGCCGCCACACTTCCCTGTTATGAAGCCATTCCAATCCTTTCGGGCATCTATGGCTGATCTGTAAAACAGAAAAAAGTACAAAGTCAGGAACGACAATAGCCATTTGGCGCGCTTTTGACATTTTTACCGCAATTTTCATGCAAGTATTGGCGTTTCGCCTACTGTAGCATATGTCTCAGGCGCTTCTACGTGGGCGTGGGATCGGGCTCGCACAAAGTTAAATTTTTAATAAGGTCATTATTTGACGCGTTTAGTTTTGAAAAGAAATTAGTACCTAAATTTTTAAAGTGCTCTTCGAGGAGCGGTATATTTAATATTGAGTGTAATTCTGAGTCTCGAATGTAACGTGGCATGCACAGTATGCTACGAATGCACGCATTTTGAACTATTTGCAACTTATTCAAGTGCGCATGCGAAGTCCATAATGGGACTAATCATGGCTTTATATATCAACAGGCTATTTGTTGTGGACAGTTTGCTTCGCTTATGTAATAACCTTCGCAACATGCCCAGACGTTGCCATGCTTTGTTCGAAAACGCGTCCGCGTACTCGCTGAAAGTTAAAGCGCGGTCGAGCATGATGGCAAGGTACTTTGTTCTGGCGTGCCATTCAATAGGGAGTTTTAGCGCCAGGCGTAAGGAGATATCCTTAAACACTATTGATCACATGACTAACGCCTTTATACGGTCGTAATGAACAACTTTCAGAAGACTTTTAGCAATTGCAACATTGGGTTATGCATTATAACAAAGGAAGCATTTCAAGCGTTGAACAGAGAAACTGCATAATATATCAAAGAGGGTAGGCTAGTGGTGAGACATTTAAAACACGTTACGAGTCAACAGAAAAACAAATATACATTGTGCATGGAGTTTTAGATTTTGTGGCCCTCCGTGATGAGTATGCAGTCTGTTTTTCTTGAAAATATAGGAAATACCTTAAACCAGCGTTCATTTGAGACAACCTATTGCGAAGATATGATTTGAACTCCTTTTTCGAGATCTTCTTTCCTGTCACCTCTCCAGCATATCTCGTTAATTCTTGCCAGCGTTGTGGAGTTGGTAAGAAATAATTGTAACTGTCTCATATACGAGAATCGGTTTACCAGAGTTGGAAAAAATCAACTTTTCCTGTTTTTAGACGGCCATTTTGCCGCTTGTAAGGTGACCGTAGAGGCTCTTACAGGCGTGCGCTATTTATGAAGGTATAAGGTCGTACCTTAGGCCTGAGGTAAGACATGACTTCAAGGTCCATCACGTGACTGATAGTTCCTAACGCCGCTACCTTACGCGTGGCGCTAAAACTCCCTATGGTTTGAATTGCATAGCGCGAGCGGCCTCGGCTGGTCGTATTTCTATCTACGTGTGAAGAGCACCGCCGTGCTCTTTTCCACGTTGACTTTGATGCGCCAGCGCTGCAGCCGCTCCTGGATCAGCAACAAATGTTGATCCAAATATTTAACGAGCAGATCTATTTTTTGGACGTGTCAATTACTGCCGTGTCGTCTGCGTACATGGCGAGCCCGGTCTGAGTGGAAGTTGGCATATCGCGCACGTACTGGCAGCAGAGCACCGGGGAGATGATGCTCCCCTGAGGCACACCTGCCCGGATGCGGCGAGAGGTGGATTTTGCATTCAGAACAGTCACTTGAAACGATCTGTTCGCGAGGAAGGAGTGAAGAAGGTGTGTGACGTTGGAGGGAAAGTTGGCTGAGATGCGTTTGGCGAGGAGGGTCGTGCCAAACCTTATCGAAGGCGCTGTCTACGTCGAGGAAAATGCCACCAGCGAATCGCCGCTCGTTAAAGTTACGCCGAATTATGTCTATTTGCGCTCTAGTTGATGAGTGGTGCTGTGGTGCGCCCTGAAACCAAATTGTTGATTATTAATTAAAGCGGGCTTTTCTGTGAAATTTAAAATTCTCTTAAGGAGAATTTTCTCAAAGAGTTTGCCGAGCGTATTAAGAAGACTGATAGGTCTGTACGACTGCGTCAAACTCTTATTCTTTTCTGGTTTGGGGAAGTTAAGCACGTAGACATGTTTCCACTGCACCGGAAATAGCTGAAAAATAAAACAGGTCCGCAATGTTGCGTTAAACAGGCCCGCAATGTAATTTATGGCACTTTGCAGCTGTTTAAGGACGTCATTTGTAATCCCCGTCTGGTCCTGGTGCTTTTCCGCTACGTAGGGCGACGATGAAACCTACTTCTGCGTCGCCCGTTAGCTCCGGCTCATCGGTGGGGACGTGCAGGGCCGCTGCGACCGTGCAATGCACGCTTTCGGCGTGTTCCGCAGGCGGCTGCTCCTTATGTTGCCATAAAGAACGATCCTTCGGCGTCAGCGTCTTTTTAAATAGGTTTCCCCACTTTTTCTATTTCTGTGTTCAATTAGGGCCCTGTCTACACGCCGCCTTATCTGATTCAGAGCAAGCTTATCTGCCGGATGTCGCGTGCGCTGCCTTTCCTTTCGCGCCCTGTTTCTGCGTTGGATCAGCGCGATTATTCTCGGAAGCAGCTCCGTTTCGCCCGGCGTAGGCAGCCGCACTCAGGCTATCTGAGATAGCATCCGCAAGCTGTTTTGCTCCTGACTCGATCTGCTGCAGATCAGTGATGTGCTCCGCATGCAGGAGACGCTTCTCCAGTTCTTTCTGAAACAGATGCCAATTAGTGCCTTTGCGGGTGGATGGAAGCACTAGAGACGGGTGCAGGTCGCCGCGCCCTATTTCGGCAAAGACTGGTAGGTGATCAGAGGAAAGCTCGCAAGCTGTGGTTGGGTGAACAGGAACGGCAAGGTCGCGGATAAGGCGATGTCTAAAACATCCGGTCCTCTCGCGTTGGCAGGAAAATGTGTTGGGTGTATCGAACCTGTCACCACGTAGCCGTACGTTTCCGCGTAGTGTTTCATCTGTCGGCCGCGAGGTGAGATGATGCGGGAATTCCAAGACGGGTGTTTCGTTTTGAAATCACCCGCCAGCAGGGTAGCCCGCCAGAACGCGGGCGAGCGGCTCTAGAAGAGAGTCGAGATTGCTCTGCTCTAGTGAAGCGCTGCTCGCCGGCGGGAGACAGGCCGAGATAATACGACAGGCCTCGATGCACTGAAATGTCAAAACAGATTCATGGTGATCGATGTCTCACCGCACTAAAACTTCCGCCGTTCCGCCGCCCAGATTCGCGTGTGGGAACCGTGCTGATCTATCAGGTCTGTAATAAACGAAGCCAGGAAGAGAGAAGCGATGCTTTGGCTACAGGTATGTTTCGCGAAGCATCAAAATAGAAATTTTGTGTTTTGCGGCGAATGCAGCTATCTCCGCTTGCTTGTTCCTGCAAACGATACTGTCGCAGTTCCAAAAGGCGAGCGTGAAGCAAGCTGGAGCTGCTGTAAGAGAATTTTGTGAGGCTGTGTCAGCCATCACGGGGCGTAGGGGGCGAAGTGGTGCCAGCCGTTTCCCCGACCGTCGAGCGAAGCTGATCCGCGTGCTCCTTTGCGTGGAAGAGCAGCAGTCTCATGACTGCTTGGTGCCTCACCGCTCGCTGCGCCCCGTCTTATAACCCTCTGGGCTAAAGGCTCGCTGACTGGCCGTGTCATACGGCCGGTGACGTGCCCTGTTACGCCCAGTCAAGCGAGACGGCTCCGGTGCGCCCACGTTTACCGCCGTCTTGTGGTGCCGCTGTCGCTTCGCAGACACTCTGTAGCGACTCTTGTAAAGGAGCGCGGGTGACTACTGCATTCATAGAAAAAGTAAATTTCAAAACATTGATAAACTTCATTTCAAATGTTCGGTTTTGATTTCATTATCTCCTGAGCTCTTTCTTTATTTTAGTTTTTCTATAGTTGTACGAACCTCAGATACGAGGGTGCTCAAAAATGCAGTTGTTTGAGCCGATGTGTGAGAGCTTGCATTGTCGTGATGAAGAGTGATCCGCCTTCGGCGGTTGGTTTTCCTGATTTCGTGGAAGACAGCTGCCAAACAAATTGTTGGGTACCACTCAGAATTGACTGTTCTGCGTTGTGCTAGTGGTGCGGTTGCGACATGTCCAGTTTTTCCGAAAAAACAGGCGACCATCTGTTTGGAAGTGCTTCGTGCGCGAACAACTTTTGTTGGATTTTGCTCATTTTGAAACACCCATACAGTCGGCTGCTGTTTACTTTCGGGCTCATATGCCACGATTCATCACCTGTCACGATGTCATAGATGTGTTTCGAAGCACCGCCATCGTATTTTTTTAGCATTTCTTTGGCAACCTTCGTAGTAGCGGCGGCAAGGCCCACATACCCGCCATCGGGTTCCTGGCGAGGAGTGCGTTTATGCTGTACAGATTTTCGAGGTCGGGAATCACTATGCTCGCATTGTCTTGCTCGCATAAATGTTACCTTTTTAAAAATTCCAAGCACTACTGAAAAATCGGGTTGTTGGGCGCCCAGTCTGTAGCCGGGAGTCCAATTTCGTTGTCCAGTCGGTCGGTCCGATAAATTGGGGAAATTTGTAATAAGATAAGAATAAATACGTCATTTGTTGGTATAAAAATTAGTAAAGGTAAAGATGTCAGCGTTAGCATAATTTAAAGAGGATTATTCTTGTTTACAAGCATTAAAGATAAACATTTAATTTGTCAGGAACCAGAAAGGAAAATATGTAATTGAAACAATACTTACCGTCGGTAATTCACATGCTGCTAATAACTTCCCTACCTACTTTCCCGACAATACACTCCCCTTTCTTACGTTTCTATTTCCTTTTAGGGCTTAATGTTTCTGAAATTGTATATACCCATTTGCTCGCCTTTTTAATGTATAATCATTTTTACATTTTTCATAATTTTATTAAATATAAATAAACCCCTGTACACTGGAAATGATTTGTGGAACAATTTCTGTTCGAGTGAGGGTGACTTCAGTGATCTAATCAAAAAGTTACCACCTACTCGATGTTTCCCTAAATAAACTCTTCTGAGCCCTTATTGCAAAATGTATTTAATATAATAAATATAATATACATATGTACTTTGCACTTTCTCGACCTACGAATTCTTCATAAGAAGGGAAAGTTACGTAATCGAGCGCCAGAAAGGGTCGAAAGTTCTTCAGAAAAAACCTTATTGCCGGGTTCTAGCAACAAAAAAGTGGATAAAGATTGTTGCTAAATGTAGAATAAAAAATCCACTAACGCGTATTGTAGCCAGAATCCATGTTTTGTTGATTCTTCATAGTGAAAAATTGTTTGACGGTAACACGTCCGTCCGTCGGTCCGTATGTGGCCAACGCTAACGCCAATACCGTTCACACGATTTTCTTCAAAATTGATATTCCTCGATTGATCTGAATTAACGCATGGCATTGGGAGTTTCAAACGGATATTTTGATTTTTGAGGGTACTTCATATGCAGCCTCAAACGCATTTTCAAAATTTCCTCAAAAACAGCTCAAAATTTTTTGATTAAATTTTGTTGGTGAATAGTGCGAAGAACGCTTTAGAGAATGGTTTAGATCTCATATTTGTTGACATCGCCGATTTTTCGAAAATTGCAAAAAAAAAATTAAAACTACAAAATTGAATATAGACGTTTTTGTCTCAAAGGCTGTTGTACAAAATTAGGTCTTTAAGAGTGTCATGTAAAGTTTTTGTAAAAGTTAGTAGTTTGAGGTAATAAACGAATTTTTTCTTCTCAAAAACTTCCCCAATTTTGTTCTTTAAACTTTCTCCACACATGTAAGAAGGGACGGTAAGAAATATGGTGCTAGTCCCATTTTTGGGTATTACTCGTTTTTTTCGAAAATAACAAAAAACAGTTTTAAAAGTACAAAATTAAGATTCAGGTTTTTGGTCTCTGGCAAAGTCTGTTGTACAACATTCTCTTTAAAACGTAATATTCAAGCTTTTGAAAAAACGAGTAGTTTTAGCGCAAATTGCTCTTGAAATTAACGAACTTTTTTCTTCTCAATAACCGCTCCACGTGTTTTCTTTAAATTATCTCCACATATGTAATAAGGGAAAGTAAGAAATATGATGCTAGTTCCATTTTCGGGCGTAGGTCGATTTTTCGAAAATGGAAAAAAATCAAAATTACAAAATTGAAGACATTTTTGCCCCAGAAAAACTTTGTTGTACAAAATTAGCTATTTAAAATACTAAATAGAAAATAAACTAGTGGTGCTATAGAATGTCACAGACGTTCTCGCAGAATTTAGTTTTCTAATGTCTTTAGTCTGAACGAAGATTTAAGTTGTGACTGATTCTCTGCCCAGATACCTTCTTTGGTCGCCCAAAGGACATTTTTTCACATTTTCTCGATTTTTCGTCTTCCTAATGCTAGAACTGAAACCACTGTACCGTTTATTATTATTATTATTATTATTATTATTATTATTATTATTATTATTATTATTATCATCATCATCATCATCATCATCATCATCATCATCGTCTTCACAAAGTCAGACCTGCCGCCGCTCGCTGTGTCGTGTATCTGCCTCGGGCGTCCGCAACAAAACCGGTTATCATAACTCGGGCCTATAAAGAAGAATTTTACAAATCGCGCTATCGGTGCGTAATAATAATAATAATAATAATAATAGTAATAGTAATAATAATAATAATAATAATAATAACAATAATAATAATAATGATGATGATGATGATGATGATGATGATGATGATGATGATGGCCGATCAGATGGCCGAGATCGCTAAGGCAGTAGTGCCGGAGTGGTTTCGGACCAGAAGATCGCGGATTCGAGTCCCGCCTCGGGCATGGATGTATTTGTGTATGTCTGTATGTGTTGTCCTTTCACCCCCATTATCATCGTATCATCATTTCATCTTCCATACCCCCAGGGCTAACAACCGTGGAAATAAAAAATCGGAACCAGCTAAAATGCTGGTCCCCCCAAAGAATTGTTGCAAGCACCTGCCACCGCGATAATAAATAAAAACTGAGCCCCGGTAAATGCAGGATGCTTGCTTGCGTGGTCCTAGTCGGCCGATTAACGAAAAAAAAATGATGATGATGATGATGATGATGATGATAATGTACTGGCTGCCAGTTTGGAAGGATGCCGTCCAATAGTCGGAGATGCGCAGTAGCAAGGAAAAACCGCGTGAGGGTCGCGAGCGAATAGGCTGCAGTCCTATATTCACTGCGGAGGAGAACGTGCTTCCCCCGAATATCGACTCGTTTCTTGTGCCATCTGTTTGTTTTTTCGAACAAAAGTTAAAGTTGAATCTGTGCGGAGAAATACGTAAGCGTGAACTGCTGAGAAATGAAGTGATGTGTGCAGTTTATTCATTATTAAAGAAGGAAGCGGACGCAAGCCACCCTTTTTTCGGCGTTGCCAAAGTTCAGCAGCGATCAACGGCAGCTTGTGACATCGCAGTAAAAACTGTTGGACGCATTTTAAAAACTGCCAAATCATCTCTTGATTCCCTGACTCTAAAATCACCTGGGAAACACCTCAGAAAATCATGTACAGTAACAAATCTGGACGATTTTGACAAAACGGTAGTGCGGCGGATTGTATTAGAAATTTACGACCGAGGTGAATACCCTACTGTAAAAAATAATACTGTAAAAAATTAACCCAGAAGTTGCGAAAAGACATCGGATATAAGGAAAGTGTGAGGTCAATATACCACATTTTAAAATCTATAGGTTTTGAATATTTTAAATGCAAAGAGTGTAGAAAGTTCATGGAACGTAGTGAATTGTGAACTCTCACGTTAGGTTTTTGAGAGGAATGCCCGAGATTCGAGAACCAAACACATGCATTTTTATATAGATGGAACGTGGGTAAATCAGAATGATTTCTGAAATTATTTCTAGCAAACTCGTGACGGAGCAGGAGGATTGAAAGTGACGGTAAGAAAGGGGGCGTGGCTTATTGTTTCTCAGGCAGTGTCCGCAGAGACTGGATTTAAACCTGAGGCAAAACTTGTTCTCCTTTCCAACAATTCAAAGAGTGCGGAATACCACTCGGAAATGGATTCCGTGACGTTCAGAGAGTGGTTCAAGAATAGCTTTCTGCTTTACCTGCATTCAAATTCAGTTATTGTTATGGAAGACGCTCCTTATTATTCCATAATTTTGAATAAGGCACCGACTCACACACACGCAAGTCAGAAATATGTTATTGGTTACAGAAGAATAGAATTGACTACGACACAACACTACCAAAGCAGAATTACTGCAAATTTGTAGAATTCACTCCAGTCCAGGAAAGCAGCATGAATTAGACGAAATTGCAAAGGCAATGGGTCACAGAGTAATTCGTTTGCCTAGTCCTAAGTTGAAATGTATGTGAAGGAAAAAATAACACTTTTAAAATTACCGATGTGGAAATATCATGTAACGCAAGCAGATTGGGCTTCGTGCGTGCACTATGTCGAAATTCATGAGGATTTTCGAGAGGACATTTTGAAGAACGACATTATGAACGCAATCACTATAAATGTGAAAGCAATTAATAAGAAGAAAGTAATGATGACAGTGGCAGCACAGACAGCACGGGTGGCGGTGAAGAGGAAGATGACTCCCTCGATTTGGAATAAAAAGAAATGTTATTGTATATTTGATAATTTATTTCACTTTATATTATATGTAGATACGAAAGTAATCAATGTGTATATTTTCTACCTTGTACATCCCCAACCCCGCATGTACCTTTGATTCACATGTTAATACTTTTATATGTTACTTGTTTTATTATTTACTATATATTCTTATAAAATTAAGTAAAAAATTGAAAAGCTTCAAATGTTAACTTCTGGTTCAGTATCAACGACTATTGCGCTTACCCCTGAACGTAATATGGAATAAAAGTTGGGGAGGGAGAGAGGGCAAAGCAAAATGTATTCAACGTACAGCATTCTGAATATGTAATAAAAACAAGTCTTGCACTTAACATTACATTATACATAATTTTCAAAAAAAGTAATATTTTAAGTATTTTATTTATTATATTATATTATCTGATACACTCGTAGTTTAATGAGAGAATAGTTTTTCAATTGTAGCAATAACTAATAATAAAAAAATATGGCTTCCGACAAGTGAATTGTTTTAAAAACTAGTCAGAAATATTGCCTCTAATTGTTCTCAGCTTCTGGAGGAAGGAATATGTTAAACTCTTTCTTAGAAATTGCTAATGACGGGTCAAATGGAGAGAGGCAGAGAATGAGAGAGTAACCACAAATTTGGCAACAAAGCAAAAATATACTCCATCTCTCTCTCTTTCTCTGCGCGGCCACTGGACTTCCATTTTGGTGGCTAGTATAGTTAAAACCAAAAGTTTTCGACTTTCTAGACCATGTGCGAACCAATGCTAACTCCAGAAGGCAAAAAACTGGTGGTTTTCTGATTTTTTCTGGTTTGTAATTATAACTCTTAAAACATTAATCATGTAGATAATGATTCAACTCAGTTTTAAAGAGGATACAATTTCCTATAACTTTTGTATGAAACATTTTTTCGAAGTCAATTATAAAGAGAGCTACAGCTTTTCACAAAAAAGTATTTTTTTCATTTCTCCAAAGTGTGTGCAAAAATACACTTTGTGATATAATAATAATTATTTTTACTCTATTATTATTATTATTATTATTATTATTATTATTATTATTATTATTATTATTATTATTATTATTATTATTATTATTTATTACTTCTCACGAAATGTCGGAGCATTCCCGACACAACTTGTTTGTACAAAAATATGGAGTTGCTACAATGAAGATCTTCCGAAGTGTTCTAACATCTTACATGTAGTTGTGTATTAATGATGATTTTGGTGATGTCTTTACTTCTTTAGTCCTTCATCTCCCTCATTCAAGACACAAAAACTTTCTGTTGATGCTTGCCGTACCCAATAAAGTGGCATTTTGTATAATTCTGTGATGTTTTTTCTCGTAGTCTCAGACTTTTTCCAGCCCTTTGCCAATGCTTGTAACTTCATTTGCAGATACTATCACTGGCACTATCTCCACACTCTACAATGTATAGATATCCTTCAACTCAACAAGTGGCTGGTATTTTCGTTTTTTACCAACAGTTGACACATTTTTCTTAGCAACAGTCGTCTGTAGGAACTACAAAATCAATAATAATAGCTGTCCTCGCTATTTTATCAAATAAAGTTATGTTTGGTCCGTCAACCGTCCTGACAGTTATAATTGTGCTGTCCCGCAGTATTCGTGCTGTATCATTACTGATTACTTTCTCAGGCCTATATTAGTGCAGCTCTTGCCCTTCTAGTAGATATCTCTTTGCAAGGGACTTTGACTACACTATTATGTCACTGCATGTTTTCAGCTTGTGCCAAAGATGGACATCCATTGCGTGTATGTTAGATAAATTCATTGGTAGTTTTACATTATCGGCATTTGCTATCAATCTTTTGGCATATAACATATTTTTGATGGGCTCTGGTAATAATAACGTTGCTATAAACCTGCCATGCAGTTTTTTGACTTCCAAGCATTAAATGTATTTCAGACTATCCAACAACAAAATTTAATCAAAATCGATGGCGCCATTTTTTGAAAAGTTTTAAAATGTCCCAAGGACTTTATGTAAAGTACCCCCAAAATTAAAATATCACTTTCAAATTCAAGGGGTCATGACATCATCCAGGGGAATATCAATTTTGGAGGAAATCGGTTGAGCCGCTAGCGTTGTTTAAAAATGCCAATATATGCGCTTAAGAATATACGTAAAACAAAAATGTATTTAGCAACAGTTAACATTTCTTTATAAATAAATTCTTATTTATTCATTTTAAATTATACTACAAAACACATCTTGCGAACGAATAAAGTTATTGAAGTAAATCGATTCAAGCGAAAACAATCTTAGCAGAAGACAATCGAAAATATTATGTTGGTATTGTAGCATTGGCATGGTTTAATTCAATTTCCTTTTGAAAGGGAAATATGTTTAAAATAATTTCTAAAAGATTAATGTGTAAATATATAACAAAAGATCGAATGTAAGAAAGAGCAAAGAAATATGAAGTAATAAAAAATGATAACATAATAAATTCGCAGCGACCATTTAATTTTGTCACTAAATTACACAAAAAATATAGTAATTTGTAAAAAAAGTGTTTTAAATTTTCTTTACAACAAAAACAATAAGTTCAAACATTTTTTCGGATTCTTTCATAATCTAGGGGGGATGACACAAAAGTTATTAAGGAAACAGTTTCTAGCTTAAACTTCTCTCAGGAAAACTTAGACAAATTTAACTCTAATAAGTTCAGAAAACTGGGAGGAAGTCACTATGTCTGTAGATCTACAATTTCTGAATTTATTGACTTCAGAAAATTTTTGAGTCTATCATTAAAAAGCTTTTCTAGACTTTTTGAGAATCCAGATAGTACAGATATCGGTCTGTAATTCATGAGATCGTGAATGTTGCCTTTTTTTGAATAGTGGCTTAACTTTCGCTTTTCTGAGAACTTCTCGGAAGATACCTGTCATTAAGGATGACAAACGTGAGTGGTTCTATTATGTTTGTTTCAGTATGTTTAATGAGGGTGTCCAGTCCTGTAGAGAATTTGTTTTTCATTTGATTTTTGTCTTTCTTTTGTATTTTGCATTTCGGTATATTTGACTGCGTAATTATATTATTTAAGGAGTTGTCATGAATTATTTTCTTCCAATTACTGAGAAATGTCTATTGAATGCGTTTGCTACTGCTTGGGGGTTGCGCAGGACATTATTTTTGTTGTGAAGTTCAATGCTCTTAGTGTTTCTGTATTCTATTTTTAGTGTATTTTTCGCAATGTTCCACATTGATTTTGTTTTGTTTTGTGCTTTGGCAATACATTGATCATTTATTAACAGTTTGGCCTGTTTAATTACTTTTTTCAAGATACTGTTGTATGTTTTGTAATAAGCAATGAAATCACGATCCTTTCTAAATGACATACTTGTTGCTCTAGATCAGAAAGTAATTCCCATTGGTTTGTTTCTAGATCTATTAAAGGTATTCAACATTATTGATCAACATATACTTGAAACTGATCCAAACTTGAAACTTTGGGAATTAGAGGTATTGCACATCAATGGGTTAAATCTTACCTCTCAAATCGTTGTCAAGTAGTCACAATCTAGCATATTAGAGATAAAAAATGTCTACTCCTTTTTACCAACCTAGAATGATAATTTATGGAGTGCCACAAGAATCAATCCTAGGCCCCATACTATTTCTATTATACATCAATGACATGCCCCTGACCCTACAAAAGAGCAAAATGGTCCTATTTGCAGATGACACAAACATTATTATTAAAGCAAATACCCTACAAACTCTACAAAACGCATAAATAGTCCTAGAGGCACTAGTAAAATGGTTCCAGGAAAATAATCTCATCATAAACACCAGTAAAACTGTCTCCCTAAACCTTCGAAATCCACTCTCTAAAGAAAAGCTTCCAGCACAATTGATGATAAAAACATGCCTGTAAAAAGAGGCCAAAAAACAACTTTCCTTGGATTGACTATTCCAATTGGCAATCTAAAATGAAACTCCCTTATCACAGATCTAAACAAGAAGCATACCAAGTCATGTTATGCCATATACAAATACATCGTGAAGTCAAATTCAAAATTAGATACCCTGCGAATGGTGTACTACAAATGTTCACTTGCACCTAAAATAGAGAATAATATTCTGGGGAAATTACCCAGAACGTATTCACACTTTCATCATCCAAAAACGAATATTGAGAACAATGACAAACACTGACAAACATGAGTCCTGCAAACCACTGTTCAAAAACTTACAAATACTACCACTCTCATGTATGTACATATTTGAAATATTAATCTCCACAAAGAAGACACTTATGGGAAATAGGATTCTGTTACTCTGAACACAGAAGTTAATGACTATAATACTAGACAAAAAAGACATCTGCATGTTCCACACAGTGAAACTTCACTCTTTCGAAAAAGTAACCCTATAGAAGGCATTACACTATATAATAAACTTCCTAGCGAATTTAGAAGCTTAAACTCGATTCACATATTCAAAAATAAACTGAAAGCTTTCCTGTTAAACTACACATTCCACAGTACAAAATAATATACGTATTAATGTATATTAATGCGTATTAATATTAATATATAAGTAATGTACATTAATATTAATGTATTAATGTATGTATATTTGTATCAATATAAACTAGAGCTAATAATTTTTGCATTTCCTGTTGCATGTTTTCAAACCCCCCTCAACTGGTTGTTAGATATAAAGGATGGACCCAGCGTAAACACAAATCTATGAAGAATTTTTTTTATTATTATTGATTTTTAACTTAAATCTTCTTACACTACCATGTATAAAATTAATTAGCATTCCGTGATATTGAATTTAATACGAGAATTGAATTTTAAATTTAAATTATGTCTTGTATTTAGTTTTTAGAAGTATCTGTATTGTGAATTTTATGATTATATACATATCCTGACTTCTCATACATGACGTATGCTGTATTTATGTCACAAATATATTATTATTATTATTATTATTATTATTATTATTATTATTATTATTATTATTATTATTATTATTGTTATTTATTTCAAGTCTCTTAGCGAGGTGCCTAAAGTAGACACCGGGACCTTTGTAAAACCAAGGTGCCTGCTTTGCTTGCAAACTCGGGCGGTCAGTATTCAACGTAAAGTTATATCAATAAAAACTGTACTCAGGAGAACAGCCTTTTGCATTGATTGAATGTGCCAGTTCTTAAGGCCAAGCCTTGCAGACGATGAAATTAGTTCTTCAGATATAAGTCCATTTGCAGAGATGACCACAGGGACTTCAGCAGATACTAACCGCCACATGTCGCACAGTTCAATAGCCAAAGCCTGATATATTCGCTTCTTCTCGGCAACAGAGGCAACTATATTTCGGTCTAAAGGGATAGCTATCAATCCACATTATGTCAGATCAGTTAGCTTCGAACCTGCGATCAGTAGTGACTGCTACATTCCAAAAAAGCTTCCGCCGTTTCGACTCCAAAACTGAATCCGGTTTGAACTTGTAGTATGGGACCTCTTTCTGTATCATCTCCGACTTTGCAGACAGGGCCTGATGGACAACCGCAGCAACGTCGTTGTGCCCACTCAGGCATTCTGTTTGTGCCAAAGCAGAGCACTCGCCCATGAAGTATTGGAGAGAGTTTCGCCGAGTTGATTGCATAGGCAGCAGCGGTCCTCTACACTCATATCCCCAATTACATACCTTTGGTAATTTGCGAGTGGAGGCTATTTCGTCCTGAATAGAAATGACGAACCCTTCTGTCTTAGCAAAGAGTCCAGATTTTATTATCCAGGAGACTGACGAGCCCATATTCACGGCGTTTCCTTTGAGCTCAGCAGGATACCTACCGTGCAAACGCTTCTGTATCCACTCACTCAGCCCATCTTCTTTCGTGATTCATGGTCTTTCAGAGTCCGCTTGATTCAGGTTCAGTGGGGTAAAATTTTTGTCCGTGGCACAAATTGCTTCATGAATGACCGTCGTTTTCTGAAGGAAGTATTTGCGAAGATTATTGATTTGCTTCGCACACAAGCACTCAATATTCAGAAGACCTCTACCTCCTTCGTTCCGGGGTAAGTATAGTCTTGCCATGAAACTGTTGGGATGGTGCATTTGATACTTGGTAAGAGTGGTCCTAACTTTTCGATCAAGCACCTACAGTGCAGTTGTCGTCCAATGAAGAACACCAAATGAATAGACAGCGGCAGGTACTGCCCAAGTGTTGACAGCTGATATGAGGTTATTTCCATTTAAAATAGTTTATAGATTTTTAAGACTCTTTGAACAACTTTATTTTAATATCACACTTTATCTTTGCTTCACTTGTGCTCAAAAGTTGGCGCAGGCCTAAATATTTGTATCCTCTTGCCCAAATTCTTGGATACTTGTGCCACACATCAGGATGAGTTTGTCAGGATCAAAGATTTTCCCTCTTTTCACGTGCACTGCAGCGCATTTAGCAATGCCCAACAAACAGAGTATACAAATAGAGTCGCTAAATGACTTAACAAGTTCAAGCAACTAGGAAAGCTGGTTCTTATCTCTGGCGTACAACTTGAGATCGTCCATGTAGAACTGATGATTAATGAGGATATATGGATTTTTGGTGATTACATATCCCATCCCTGAATCTCTTAACAAGTTGCCATGCAGTGTTGGATTAATTTCACATACTGGGCATTTACTTTGTAGAGGCACAGGATATACAAAAGCCACGAATGAGGTATCGAGTCGAAGGCCTTGGTATAATCAATCCATCCAACAGAAATGTTGCGTTGTTTTTTTTAACTTGATTGACTACAACACTGTCTACTATCATTAATTCTTTGCAACCTTGAGCAACCTTTCTGCAACCATTTTGCTCTGGTGCCAGAAGATTATTGGACTTTAGATGGGTATTCAGCATACTGGCTAGCACAGATCTAAAAATCTTACATACTGTGGGGAGACACGTGATAGGTCGATAGGTACTCGGTGTCTTAGGATCGCTAGACTTGCTTATCATAAATGTAACTCCTTCAGTAAATAACGCCGGAATGATAGTTGGATCAATGAATACAACTTGAAACCACTTGGCCAAAACCGCATGAGTACACGGGAAATACATCCACCAGAATTTTTGAAGCCCATCAGTACCGGGCGCTTTCCAATTCTGCATCTTTCTGACTGAATTGAAGATATCTCTGTGTAATATTAGTCTAGCGCATCTGAGGTATATCACAACACTTCCCTTTCTCTTCTGCTAACCAGTAAGCTCCATCATCATGGGTCTTGAGGATGCTCCATGCATTACTCAAATATTCCTCCATCTCGGAGCTTTTAAGAATTGTTTCAGACATTTTTTATCACTGAGTTGCCTGAAAAATTTCTTCTGGTCGCATGAATATAAAGCATTCTGTTGTCTTCGTTTCATTACTTTATGATATCTTCTTATACGGCACCCAAGGGCTGCGATGCGCTCTTTGAGATTCTTAAGTCGGTCTTGGAGCCTCTCCTCGAAATTCGTCTGGGTTCTTCGAATTCTCATCTTTCGTCCAATCGCCTTCACTGCATTGGAGTCCATTCTAGTTGCATTCTCAGGAGCTTTTAAGAAGGCTGTCAGAGTGCCTATGTCCCTTCGGAAGCTTTCAATTTTACATTCAATATGCCTCAACCACGGGGGCTTGGTGGGCTTAGTGGACTGTTCTGTCTTTCGATTTTTTCAATTTATTCTTTACAGGTTTACCAAGATCCTGTACAACAGCAATGGCTGCCCAAGACACATAGCTTATCACTTACTCAAGCGCTATCAATTGTTCTACATTCCCCTTAAGCAAGTTATTGACAGCTTTGCCGCATTTGTATGTGGGCCATATCCCAGTCGTGGTATCCATGGTCTGGAGGGTAATGGAAAACCATGACAGTATTTCTTCATGGCTTCATAATGCGCAGTCCAAGAGAATTGCTCAGGCACTGGGAGGCAGGATTCATCAGAATTCGTCTCCACAGACCATTTCTGATTAGCTTGAGTGTCTTCATTATTTCTTCCTTCATTAGTCTCATTCTTATTCTCAATGCCCAAGGATGCTCTTACATTCTTCCTAATGGTATTTATCTCTGCAGCTGAGAGATAGTTCCATACAATGATGGTGCGCTGCTGGTCGCACACTCTCTGCTCGGATACCGGTATGTTCGGATTGCAGCTTAATGGTTAAAGCTGCAATCGGGCTGTGAAATCGGGCTGTGTATCCTTCCATGTCCGCTTCAAGTCTGGTAGCCAAAAAGTACGCATGCATAATGGATATATTTAACTCCTTATTCCATTTCATACACTGGCGTTTGCTCTGAGGTCGGGCGGGGTGAGCTGTTGTCTCACCCAAGATTCGACCCCCCGTATTTTTTTGTATTGTGGTCGCCATAAGTGATGCAGCGCCACACCTTCCCGGATGGTATGAGAAGGCTCCATTGCTCTCCACTGGTACTGGTAGCACATTTCTCACTGCGAGCCCAATGCCAGAACTCGCAGCGCTGCCTTGCAAGTGCGGGTCGCGTGCGCCACGAATCCTTTGACTTCTCGTAACTGCTTCTCCACCGGCGGACCGGGTAAGAGTCGAGAGTGGAAGCACCTCTCGCCTCTGAGCCAGAGCCCCATCTACGCACCATCACTCAACCTCTAAGATCGTAGCTCAGGCACATACAGCCCGCAAAAATATATGGATGGCTATTTCATCTCCCAGTTGCCAGTTGGTTCGCCGATCCCTTTCCCGTAAGTCTTGTGCACAGGTCACCTCCCAGCTTTTGGAAGAACAGACAGGTATCCGATTTGGCGGGTTGCCATTGCCCTGACAGCAGACATGCAATAGTGCCTTTGCCCGTCCCCCACGTGCCGTAGCTGTTCTTTCAGTCCACGTAGGGCTGGTCTTTGGGGAACGTAAAAAAGGGTGAAATGGATAGGGAATATTTTGAAAACAATGGGGAAAACAGGCTAGAGACATTTAAGGTAAAATTTTGCCAATGGAATAGAGGGAATTGCGAAAAAAGGAATGGAGAACGAAAAACGGATCAATTTTAGATGGGACAGCGAAGAGCTGCTCCTATTACGACACGGGGAGATCCCGTGACGCTATTCTACAAAAACACCCGGATACCACACGGCTTTTATTATTATTATTATTATTATTATTATTATTATTATTATTATTATTATTATTATTATTATTATTATTATCTTACATTATTCACAGTATCTACTGGTCGGTATGTCAACCACACACAGGTATGATGACCAGGTGTGTGGTTGCTTTACTGAAGGTTCAGATGGCTTCTGACAATACGGCATGTATTCAAAATTACTGTCTTTTGCATGTTATATACATTCCTGGTATCCAAGTGAAGACACTCCAGTGCCCGAAGTATCATTTTCGGGATCACTCCTGTAGCTGATATTATTATAGGCACAGTTGTCACTTTACTGAAGTTCCACTGAGTTGCGACTTCATAGGCGAGATCGGCATACTTCTGGATCTTCTCTTGATATTTTCCCGATATGTTGTGGGTATTGGGTATTGTTATATCGATAAGGAAAACCTGCTGTTGGTTTCTATCAATGTACGTTATATCGGGTCTATTGCCGCCGACATGTCTGTCAGTGATAATGGAACGATCCCAGTAGAGTGTGTACTCACTACTTTCAAGCACATTCTGAGGCACATATTTATAATACGGCACGGAAGTGGCGAGTAAGCCTGTTCTCAATGCCAATAATTGGTGTACCTGCTTCGCCACTTCATCATGCCTCTTTTTGTATTCCACCTGTGCGTGGCTGCTACATCCATTTGTCACGTGTTGGATAGTTTCGCTTGCAGCCTCACATCTTCTACACGAGTCGGAATGAATGGTAGAATCTCTCAGAATGTGTTTTCTGTAGTTCAATGTTGGTACCACTTGGTCCTGGATAGCTATCATGAAGGCTTCTGTCTCCGGAAAGAGATCCCCGTGCTGGAGCCATGCGTGCGACGCAGAGATGTCGACTTCTGGTTTACTCAGCTCGTGAGGGTACCTTCCATGCAGTGCCTTCGCTTTCCATAAGGTTATCTTCTCTTCCGTTTCAATGATTGGTTGAACAGGCGGATCAAGCTTTCTCAAGTTCAGAGGACTATAGTTATTATCAACTGTGCTCACTGCTTGCTGAACTCTCCCACAATGTTCCAAGAAGTATCTTCTGAGTGAAGCAATTTGAGTGCTGTGTAGATTTATGAGATCTACAATACCTCGCCCTCCTTGCGACCTTGGAAGGGTAAAACGCTCAGTACTTGAATGGGGATGATGTTTTCGGTGTTGAGTCATAGCGGTTCGAATTGTTCTCTGGAGGTTGTCGAGGTCGGTATTGCTCCATTTAATAACGCCAAAGGAGTATGTCGGCACTGGAATAACAAATGAATTGATGGCCTGCACAAGGTTTCTAGCAGAGAGTTGAGTTATTATTATTATTATTATTATTAATATTATTATTATTATTATTATTATTATTATTATTATTATTATTATTATTATTATTATTATTATTATTATTATTATTATTATTATTTTTCTCGTTAATCGGCCGACTAGGACCACGCATGCAAGCATCCTGCATTTACCGTGGCTCAGTTTTTATTTATTATCGCGGTGGCAGGTGCTTGCAACAACTTTTTGGGGGGGACCAGCATTTTTAGCTGGATCCGATTTCAAATACAAAATGTATTTCAAATACAAGTATTTAAATACTGCCCAACTCTGCTCATTACAAATCGTATAACATTTGGTGCAAATACTAAATTTACTCGTACATCAATATATTGAAAATATAAATTTTAAAATAAAGTAAAAATGCGAGAAAGCAACAATGAAATAAATATTGGCATTTTCAATAGGAAATTATAATTTGAATTAAGTTAATTATTTTTCATATCGTTCGTTCAATTTTCCTCGTGGCCCATAGTTGCTGTGAAATCTGTATATATTTCATTCATTTCTAGCAGAAATTCCGCAGACCTACTTTTTTTTCAAAAATTTGTACATGACCTTTTATGAAGAGCTTATTTTCTACAACAGACTTTGTCTGAGACAAAAATCTCTATCTTCAATTTTGTAGTTTTGTAAAGGTTTTTGCAATTTTCGAAAAAAACGAGCAATACCCGAAAATGAGACTTTCACCATATTTTATACAGTTCCTTAATACATTTGTGGGGAAATTTTAAAGAAAAAATGGAGCGGTTTTTGAATTTGTTTTGCAAATTTCAATCGCAAAATACACAAAATTACTTTATTTTAAAAAAATACTTGTTATTCATCAGACTTTGTTTGAAGCAAAAATCTCTATCTTCGATTTTGTAATTTTTAATTTTTTTTTTTTAATTTTAAAACAACATTTAAACATTTTACTACGTAAGTAAAGACAACTTAAAGAAAAAATAGAAGCAGTTTTTGAGCATATTTTTTGTAAATTTCAATTGCAAAATACGCAAAATCTACTCGTTTTTCAAAAAATTGTTCATGGCCGTTTTTAAAGAGCTAATTTTGTACAACAGACTTTGACAAAAATTTCTATCTCTTATTTTCAAATTTCTAAAATAATTTTTCCAATTTTCGAAAAATTGGGGATGTCAACAACAGTGAAACCTGCACCATCCTCTTAAATGTGATTTGCACTTTTCAACAACAAAATTTAATCAAAAAAATTGGAACCATTTTTTTTGAAACTTTTGAAAATGTCCCAGGGGCGTCAAGTAAAGTACCCCCAAAATTAAAATATCGGTTTCAAATTCCAGGGTCCGCGACTTCAACTAGAACGATTGAGGAACATCAATTTTGGAGAAAATCGCTTGAACAGAATAATAGTTTATGAAATTAGTTTATAACGTTAAGATTTATTGCATGAGTACATGTTTTGAAAACGAGCGAGTTTTCAAATTTGTAGAATGTGATAAAGTAACATTATAAACGAGTTGCATACTATATTTTTTTGTATAACAGCATTTTATATTTATAAGAGAATCAAACTTAATTTTGCGAAACAACTTCCCTGTGACGACTCGGGGATTTGACATCGTGCGAGTAAACGGTGGTCGTCAGTTCCTTTTAGCTCTACCTCCCACCGATTCTCTCGCTACGATTGGCTGATTGTGAGATGACGCAATCATTCGTGACATAAAATGTAACTTCGTCTTATCTAACTACGTCATTTTTGCACTAAAATACCCGATTATGAACGATTTCTTGCAACAGAAAAGGTTCTTTTACAATGCTGGAATACAAAAAAATCGGTTTATGCGCTAGAGTTAGCACAGACAAGACGTTTTGCCGTCAATCAATTTTTCGTTATGAAGGACCCACGAAACATGGGTTCTGGCTCCATCACGTGTTACAGATTTTTTTTTCTATATTTAGCAACTGGATTTATCCAGTTTTTCCTTATCAGGGTTTATATTTACGCCCTGAGGAAGGTCGCAGAATGGCGACCGAAACGTCGGCACCTTCGCCATGGACGCGGCGTCACCCGGACAGCCTAGTAAATACTGACTCCGGCCGCGGAAGCCTACGCTCTCCTTATCAGGGCCCGGCAATACGAGTTTTTGTGTCGAAAATTTGCCGTTTTTCCAGCGCACGAAAACAGTACTGTTGCTTCTTACGTTAGTAAAAGCGATAAAGTAAAATGTCTCCCCAAAGGTGCTATTGCTTCTCTTATCCCAGCACCTGGAACCCTTGTGGCCACTTCCGAGCAAACAAAATACGCGCGTCACTGCTTCTTGGTAGTTCAACTTGTGGCTGCCAGGTAGCAATAGTGTGGAGAGTGGGCGTGGGTTCTTGGTTCAGGTTTGTTGGAGTGTTTGTGAATGTTGATTTTGGAACTGTCAGTTTAATTGCAGGAAAAGATTTTCGTGGTCACTACATTCAACATGAATATTGTTAATTTGGGTTGAGATCTCACTGAAATGAATGTTCGACTATGTTTGAAATTATGTCTTGAGTCGTATATTTGTGTGTTCAACAACAGTGAAGGTTTCATCCAAAAGAATCCCTGTTGAAATAAATTTCGCCGGTTTACATTTAATACTTGTTATCTTCTATGTAACTGTGCCACAATGATAATAACGATCTAAGAAGTACTTTTTGGTGCAATGAATATTTGTGTCTTCACTATGTCAGCAGATGTACAAAATTGACATGCAAGGCATTCATTGTAGGAAGATTAATGATTTGTTTTCATAAATTGTTCATGAATTCATTGCCTGGAAAATAATTAATGCATGTGCACTGAAGATGAAGTGTTCTGTATATACCAGAGGTTTTGTTAATAATCTTCAAACGCAAAAGGGTTAAAGAAATGAATCGAAGAGAAAGTGTGGTATGATTAATTTGTTTGTCATCTATCTTTAAATAGAATTATGAATAATACAAGACACTATACTGACAATACAAAATTATTGTTCTTATCATTTTGTAACCAGTGTGAAGATGAATGGTCTGAAATACAGCAGAGATTTCAAAAAGAAGGGCTGGATTTTGAGAATCTTGTGCCAGAAGAAAAATTGTTACATGTATGGAGGTGGTTGGTCGATGCTGAAGCCAATTTGCGAACTTCACGTAGGCAGTTGGAAAAATTACGAGAATTGCGAAGTGAAGAAATGGAAGTGAGTATAACGTGAAGTATGAAAAAGCTTTATTTTGTGCAGCGCAATGTTGTATATAAATTTGGTTTTAATCATAATATTCACTCAGGAAATGGAAAATTATATTGGTCAGATACGAGATCTTGCAGATAAACGTGCAGATCATTTGGAATCAGAAACTGTTAATTTGCGCACAAAGCTGGAGTCATCTGAGCAACAAGCTGCTACTCTTGCAACCCTTCTTGAGAAAAGTGGCCTGGAGTGCATAGCTGAGGAATCTCTGGGTGAACAGGTGTTTAAAGTATATAGTTTTTTCTTCTTACTATCTATACTCATTCTCCCTTGCTCTTGACACTGACATGATTTTATTTGACAATATTCCTATTGCATTATATTGAATTGTATGAAGATGTGTCTATGTTTATGCCACACTGAAATTTCACAGGTTGCTTTCCTAATAGCAGACCGAGCTAAATTAATGGAAGAGCTTGATGTAGTGAAGAAAATAAAATTTACTAATGGTGTAAATGGACTGAATAAAGAAGGAGATTTACTTTCGGAAATCATTAAGGTATATTCTAGTAATAGAAGCATATTTTAATTTTGAATATCTTTTTAGTAATAGTCCATTATTATACAAGTCTATGTATAATTGTGAAACACAACTTGCGAAAAATCTAAAAACCATTTATTTCAGGAATTTGGGTAGAACATTTTTGTTATCAATTGAGCATACACACAAAAATGTATATTTCCTATGTATTATTTTGTGTTGTCTGCTACAATCTGAAAACAGGTTAATTAAACCTCCTAACAGTATCTATTGTTAATTTATTCATTTGAAATGCTTAAGACAGTTAGAGAATAACCCTTTTGATATAAACATGTCATTTGCTTTTGCTCATTTTCAGCAGAGCCTGAAATTATAAAATGTGACTAGATTTGCATAACTGAGTAATTGGGAATCCACATATTTGTTTGGAATCCTTCATGGATTATGCAACACATCTTTGAAAGTTATTTAAAGTAACTTTTGTTTTTCCAATATCCACAATGGTTTGGGGTCCAAAGAACTAGTACAAAATTAATAGTTCTGAATTTTTAGTAGATTTTGTTTCCTTGGAGTCCTTGCAATTTTTTCTTTAGAATTCTTACTTATGTTTATTTTAGAATTTATTTAACATTAAAACTGTGACATTCAATGGGGAGAAATGCAATGTGTGTGTGGTTTCTTGAGCATTCGTATCTGTTATTATTCATTTACATATTAAGGTAAATTACGAATGCAGGTGCAATGATTGTTTTTGTCAGATTTGGTATGAAAACATTCAAAAGGTGTAATAAAAACAGTTTGCAAAGACAAATCGGGTACAGATTTTGGCTGTTATCCCAAGTGTTTTACACAAAGGTTTAGACTTACTGCTGCAAAAAATTGGAGAACAATTATTTCAATATCTACATTCCTCTCTGAGCACAAGACAACACACAAAGATAATGAAGCCACTTTTATGCCCAGAAGCAAAACAAAGGGCCATCTCAGCATTCGCTGAAAGGATGAGGGAAAACGGAGGAAAAGCCTGATTGAGAGGGGGTCATTGACCCAGAAGCTGAGGTACAATACTTGTTACAGGCCTTGTGTTAAACTTTTTCAGTCCAATTTTCCAAATGGGTACTTATATATTAAATATTATTGTTAAAACCAACATTATTTTCTTTTTTGATGCTCAGTATAGTCTCTACGGAAACCGTTATGCAGAAGAAAAAATGTACTTGGCACTTAAACGTGAGTCGATTTTAATCATTTAATGTCATCTGGTAGAGTGTTGAAAAATGATGTACATATATTATGTATTATGTAATTTTTCTTGTAGTGAGCTATTGGTACTGATACCTGATGTAAGTGATTACTATGTTGAGTGTAATAGTTGTAGATGTCCATATTCCTTGAAAATGGATTCCTGCCCTTGAGCAAGTAATTTTTTTAAAAATTACTGATTTATAAATCAGGAGTAACGGTAATGGTAGAATTCCTAGCTTAATAAAGTGAGTCTTGCAAGAATCATATGGGTAGTATTCATACATTTCTACATATCATTCTTACAATTTGTTTTTGTATTCTAAAAGACTGCTATAGGATGTGTTTCCCCAGAATTTGCTGTATCTCAGGTAGAAATGAGCATTCGCAAAATATATGTGGACTGACTGAATTTGAAAGTATATGGATAGTCCATTCGAGGTTTGACTGAACTGAGAGACCCCAAAACTTGCTCAATCAATCAATCAATCAATCAGTCAATTAAACATTCATATTCAGTGGTGAGAACAATTGTACATACATTTGATATGGAAAACTGCATTGAAACCAATTTGAATCATCCTATGTTGTACTAGTGTTTTTAAAACATTAATTGCAAAGAATATTTGTTTCATCAACAAAGAGAACTGTTATTCCGTTCTGAATTTCAGAGTTTACTTACAGTAAGAAGAGAAGAGGACCTAAAACGCACGTTAACAATACTTTTTCTTATGTTCATAAGTGCGACAAAGTAAAAAGAAATGTATATGAAATAAATGAAATAACTAATTGTGGAGAACAAATTTCATTTCAAGAAAGTCGCTGTTTTCAAAATAGTACTTTTAGGAAGGTCCGAAAAAATCAGGTTTAAAATTTCAGAATTGACAGTTAAAATTAAACCGTGTCATCGTTATAAGTGTATTTTATTCTATTCTTACGAGAATTTTAAAGAAAACCTTAGGAGCAATTTTTGAGAAAATTTCGGAAGTGTTCCAGGGGCTTCCCCAAAATTTAAAGAATGTTTTTCAAAATCGTAGCGCTTTGAGTTGAGCCAGAGGGACCGGGGAACATTCATTTTGGAAAAATTGTTATGAATGGTTTAGGTGCTAGTGCTGTTCATGGACGGACGGAGACAGACGGACATATGTTAAAAAAAGATTAAAACTTCTTCGGTATCAGGGGACCCCAAAACAGGCACATCCGTTGAAATCTCTAAATAGTTTTTCCATAGCATTAAAATGTTCCATAACTTTCGCTATACCACCTATATTACTCTGTATATATGTGAATATACAAGAAAGCAAGTGTGGCATTTTTTTTAAATTCAGTTTTAATATTGTTTGCGGGCTTAATCTCGCCATTTAATGTTGGTCTGCTGCAGCGGCGAATTTACCATTTCCGAGGCCCCAAGCTATAATATTTTTATTTTTTTTCTGGTATGTTATTGTTACTAGGAAGTTTTTGCACTGTTTAACGTACGTAACGTACAGCGGTCGAAAGCAATCTCAATCTGCGCATGTGCAGATGCACAAGTGATGAGAAGCTCAAACTGCGCATGCGTAGAAGATCAATAGCGATGTCGATTGCCAACGCTTCGATGTGTAAAAATTTGAGAGTTTTTGCTCCCTCAAACGTTAAAGAAATCGAAAGCCATAGAGGAGAGATACTCCTCTATGTCGAAAGCTCTGTCAATCTTTTGCGCATGCGCAATTCAAGTTTCGCATCACTTCTGTGCATGTGCAGATCGAGATTGCTGTCCGCTGAGGCGTTCAAAAACTCCCTAATGCCTTTGATACGGAGCTCGATACAAACTGCCTGGATTTAGAGGATCGTGATTACGAGGAAATGTGAAAACAGTTGAATGATGCTACATGTTCTCTTATGGAGGGAATTCGAAAATGCGTGCAGCCTGCTAACTACACTTGTCTGTTCTACCTGTGGGGGTTCACTCCAGGGTGGACAGCTAGGGCTTTGCCATTGCTCCGCACCCCCTCCTCCCGCGGGCGCACAATTATACTTTCGGAATAGTATCCGGATCCCGCCGGAACGCGTTTACCCTTTACAGAGACCTCCCTGTTGGGGTTGCTTTCGAAGCGTAACTCACAATACGCCGGAATGTCTCTTCAATTACCCAAGAGTATCAGGCACTGCCACGAAGAAACCAAGAACCTATCTGAGGGCCGCCCGGGCCAAGGCTGCTACTCACATTTTATTCGGTGATTAGATGTTGAAGTCCCATTATATCTAATATGTAGTGTAGTCAGAAACCACACAATCGAACATTTGTAGTTTCTTGAGCCCGAAAAAAATAGTTTTCGTCTGTGGTCCGCTTATCTACGAACAAAGCTATCACCTAAACCGCACAGAGGATTTTCAGCGAAATTTATTTCACCCAGTCGGTCTGGCTATGACGCCGCAGCTCTTCTTTTACTTTCTCGTATACGTACATATATGCAGAATAATATAACTAGTATAAAGTTATGTAATGCATCTGAAGATTGATTTCGAGGTTTCAATGGAAATACAGCTTTTGGGGTCCCCTGATACCGAAAAAGTTCATTTTTTTAAAACGTCCGTCAGGTTGTCCACTACCATACGTAGGATTTTGTCCAAACTGAATATTTCCCGGTCGATCTGGCTCGTCTCCAGGAGCAGCAATTTTGAAAGACTTTCTTTAAAATTTGGAGATACTTTACATGAAGCACCCGGGACATTTTCAAAATTTTCTCAAAAATGGCATTAATTTTTTCTTGAATTTTTTAAAAGTATAGAGTAAAATACACTTATGCAGATGGCGTAGGTCCGTTTTTCACTGTTAACTCGGAATTTACGAAAATTGCAAAAGTGAATTGATTCCGGGGTCTTCCTACAACTACAAAATTGAAGATAGAGAATTTTGCTTCAAGTAAAGTTTGTTCTCCATATTTAGTTCTTTCATTGAGGTAATGTACATTATTTGAACATTTTAGTAGTTTTCGCGCAATATTGCATGGAATATGTTCTATCTTAAAAAATAAAAAAAACAAGATTTTCTCAAAAACGCCTCAATTTTTTCTTTAAACTTTTGGTAGGAATAGTGCTAAATCTTGAGATGATATAGACGCTGTATTGCCCTATTCTTTTGTTTTTCAAAAATTACAAAATGTAATTTTATTGGCTTGACTTTCACGTCGTTAATGTTTACATTAGCGGCGATTTGTGTACATTATTGCATTTACAAGAACATGTACTTTAAATGACAGAGTCGTGCCTAATTTCATGCACAATTTGCGTAAGATCTCGTTTTTTTAAAAAAAATGTACGTTTCCTTTTTTAAAGAGTTGATTTTTAGTACAGATGTTCAAAAGACAAAAATATCTGCAAATTTTGTAGTATTGAAATGTTAGCGTTTTGCACTTTTCGAAAATACGGAGTCCCCGTCCTTTGATATGTTAGAGAGGCAGTTATAACGAAACTCACGAGCCGAACACAACTCAAAGACAATCATATATAAGTGATCAACATAATACATTAACACAGATCAGATGAGCGTGTGCTAATACCGCGCCGTACTTATGCATACTGGGGACGCTACGCATAACACATAATATCTAACACTTCTCCTCGAGTCGAGCCAAAAAGACCACTCAAGAAACGCATTCCGACCACTTCAATACAGCGTTGGTGTTTAGAGCCTTTGGTTAAAAAGACTGCCGCCTGGTCTTCAGAAGGAACATAGGAGATGTTGAATTCCATCCTCTTCAACAAACCTCGCACGAAACGATGGCGCACATGTGCTTGCTGTTGGCATGTTAGGTCAAGCGGTTCCATGGCAACGTCAGTAAACCATGGTTGTCACAGAAAACTGTCAAGTAACTGAAGTTCAAGAAGCCCAATTCTTGGAGGAATTTTCTGAGGAAAACGATAGCCTCTGACAAAGACATGTACTCGGACCCCAGAGTAGACTGGCCCGCTGCTTTCATGAGTCCCTTGAAATCGGTCTCGTTCAGCTTGAAAAGGAAACCAGTGTACGACCTTCTATCTTCGCGACACTTCTCCCAGTCACCATCGGTGTACTGTTTTTAAAGATCCTAGACGTGAACCGTATCTCAGATTGAGTCCTTCAGATAACGTAGCACACGTTTGGCAGTCTTTCTATGATCAGAACCTAAATAATTATTCAATTGTCCTGAATAACTTGACGCAATCGCAATGTCGAGCCGTGTGGTAGGTGCCAAGTATGTGAGAACTCCAACATGCTCACGGTATGGATACTTCAAGTCTTCCAGGGATTGGATGAGTTCTTCAAGAACTTGGCACTTGTATCCACAGGGGTAGATATTGCATTGCAACTAGTCATGTCAATCGCAACAGCAGATCCTGGATGTAACCTCGCAGATACGTCACGTGCCTCTCCGATTACTCGAATTCTATCCCCAGGCAGTGCTTGACGAAACCCAAATCCTCGACATCGAAATGGTCCCTTTGTCAGCTTGGTGACCACCCTCTCGTTGCGTGAAGTTAGCGAAATATCATCAACGTAAGTTTCGATGAAAGTTATGTCTTCCCCTGATCCGATGTAGAATAAACAAGGATCATACTTTGAAGAGAATCCCAAATTCATTGTTGCGTCCAGTTTCGGTACCAACTTCTTCCAGCTTGGCGTAGTCCGTATAAGAACTTCTTCAAATGGTATACCTCGTCACCATTGGAAAGATTTTTAATCATCTTCACTCTCGCTCTAACTTGATTTCCGCCTTGGGAATTTACTATATCTTGTAGAATTTCTTGAAGATTCCCTGGTGGCTCAAACGTAGATTTCCTCTTCGAAAACTGTGTTGAGATACGCTGTTTCAGCGTCTAATTGACGTATCGTGGCTGGCCGCAAAAGTTGAAACTAGTCGAATAGTACATTTTCGAGACACAGGTGCGAATGTTCCGAGAAGTGAACTCCTGGATACGAACTTTCTGCTCTGGTGGACGATCGGCTATATCCCAAGTATCACGTCTTAAGATGGATTTAATTTCGGCCACAATGCCTGTCGCCATTCGTTCGCGTCGGAACCATATAACGCCTCTTTCATGGGCACTTCAGACAGAACTAGTAGTGCTATTGAATGGCACAGACTTTCTCTTATAAGTTTTCTAATTCCTTTGGTGTGGGCTAGCCATTCGGACTTGCTTCATACTCTTGCCAGCTACTATCTATTGCCACCCAAAGTACATTTTTTAAAAAACTTTTCTTAATTTTATTAACAGAAAAAACGTCCTAAATGGCAATTTGTTGAAAAAATTGGGTTAGTTTTAAGAAAATGGTGCTTAAACGCTACTGTAAATTCGAAATATAAACCTTTGAAAGGAAAATTTTGATTGTTCGAAACACTTCAATAAGTTATTTGAAGCACTTTAACTCACAAATAGAACAGTGTTTACAAATTGCTGGAAACGTGCATTTAAACGGCGTGAGAAATGTTTTTAAAAAAAATTTTTATAATTTTTGGAAAAAAATACCCCAAAATAAACTACGTCATATTAAACAGTACAATTCGCACTACCCATTTCGAAATGTTTGAAGAAAAAGTTTAGAGCCGTTTTTGAGGAAATGTGTGAGCGTTTCTGAAAATGCAAATTTTAAGCTAGTTTTCACAGAAAACGGTTGTGTTTTCGAGAAACTTTATATACATTATTTAAAAATCACATGTACTCATCAACATAATAATGGGAAAAGTCGCCGCTAATGTAGATATTAACAAATGAAATAAATTAGTTTTGTAATTTTTGAAAAAAAAAACAAAAGAATAGAGCAACATGACGTTTTTGTCATCTCATAGAGTACATATAGCACTAAACATACCAGAAGTTTAAAGAAAAAAATTTGAGCCGTTTATGAATAAATTTCGAAAGTGTCCATGGGGCTCTAGGTAGAAAATTAATGAATGTTTTTCAAAATCGCAGAGCTTTGACTCAGACCACATAGACAGGGATTTATTCAATTTGGAAAAAATCTATGCTTAGTGTTGTTCTAGCGCTAGCGTTGTGTTGTTCACATACACCAGACACGGACGTTTTGCCGTCAATCAATTTTTCGGTATCAAGGACCTACAAAACGTAGATAGTGGCTACACCACGTGTTTGAGGAATTTGTTTACTTAATTTATCAGCGGTTTTATCCACTTTTTTGTTACCGGGGCCTGGCAATGAATTGTTTTCTGCCGAAAATCCGCCGGTTTTTTGGCGCAGCATTACATAACTTTCCTTATATTACGTGTATTACACCGTATATACGTATGCATACGGGAAAGTAAAAATTAACTCTTCTCTTGAATCTTCGACCTCACACAAAACTGGGGCGTGTCTTATCGGTCTTCCCCTCGAACCGGACCTGATTATTCTTGGTCAACCGCGTCTCCTACGTTCGATTTCTCGAGTAGGATGTCCCCCAGGAACATTACCTTCAGCTCTGTCTTAAGTTGCGTGATCCTGATGAGGATGCTTCTGTCTGGATGGAAACCGCAAATCCAATAAAAGAAATAAATGTATTTAGTACAACAGCAATTGTACTAAGGAAAACTAAATAGCTTATGTAGTCCCGTCTCCCAATGCCCAAAAGCTTCCATTGAGAATAAACTTCAATGAACAATTCCCTGCAGTTATTTCCTCTTCAAATATCGACTCAACAGTCTTACATTTTCAATTTACCGTGTAAACTGTGGGGAAAATCACAGATAACGAAAAGAGAAATTGAAACCTATATAAAGAAGATAAATTTCAGTACAGTACAATTCTCGGACTTCGTTGCTCATTTACGAACTTTTTAGTATTAAAAATTACACTTTCCATTTCCACCGATTTGAAGTTTTGACTTTTAAACTTTTATTTTGGGAAAACTATTGAATGTAAGATGTTTTCTATTTGTTTTTCAATAAAGATCATTATATTGTAAGCTTTTACAAACGTAAAGGGATACCTGTATGCAAGATCCATATACATGTACATGTATGGTTCTTGTCTGTGTGCAAGTAACTGATGGAATCCACTTTAAATAATGCTAGCAAAAAATTATCTTTGTAAGATGCAGAAGTGAACATATTTTACTTATTAGTATAATCACTTAATATGTTTGGTGTATTACTGTTATTCTCCAGGTTTCATCGGAAAAAGAGGTGCTTAAAAGAGAAGTTGCAGAAATGTGTGACAGAGTGCAGTTACTGGAGAAATCATCTCGGCAACTGGAACTTGATAATGAAAGACTGGCATTCAAGGTAAAAAAAAAAAAATGTTATTGCAATTAGAATTGGAGTTTTCTAAAGAAAATGTTAAAAAAATTATTTTAGAAATCAAGGTAGTCTTAAACCAGTTGTTCAAAATGCTCTTAGAATTATCCATTAATGAAATAAATAATGCACAATATACTTGCTATTATCCGAAGTTATTGGGACCGAAACTACCATGGATACAAAAAACACCAATAATTCAGAATTCATTTGATAGGAATTTAAAAAGAAGTAGAATGTATATTTTTAGTTCAGTGTTAAAAAACGTTTTATAAAAAATATTTGCATTAGTAACCAATTCAAATTCACATTCAAATTTTAAAATAACTTGCATGGAACAATAATTATAATACCATACAAGAACTTCACAAAAAGTTTGATATTTGTCTGGGATAATTTCTTCCTCTCTAGAATGCAGTGACGATGTTCCAACGCTGTAGATGCAATAGATTCGAAGTTTCCAGTGAATTACTTTTATATTGTACTTACCTAATTACTGCCTCAGTCAACAGGCTCTCGGATAATCGCCAGTCTATTGTATTTGTTTTGAAGGTAATGCTTTAAGTTGGTTTACAAATGTGTCTTCTTTAATAGAAATTAGAATAGCCAAAGTTGTTTTGTGCATCGGTGCTATCTATAAGTATATGGTGTAAATTTAGTTCAAACTAGTGCTACAACAGTACATACTTTCTCATGATATTTTTAATGGTTATGTAATATTATAACATGACAATTTATGTCTTATACTTCAGCAACAATTTTTAAAAATTCTTAAACAAACAAAGCATGAAAAATACATATATTTTTTAAATTCAAATGCTTAAATGAAAACTCTGCCGTTGAATTCAGTGTATTCACATTCTACATAAACATACCAATGATGCACGATGCATATTTTAGCCGTAAATAAAATTATTAGTTTATATTAACATGAAAGAAAAGGCGGCATTCATTATCACCTTCTGTTATTAGTGCGGCATTACAACAATGGTTACAATCAACAATGACCACTAATTTGTATGGGCTACACATGTTGCCAATTAGCATTGTTGATACCGCTAATAAGAAAAGAGTAAATGAGAATAATTTTTTCTGTATGGGCTCTCCAATAAAGTTTTATGCTTTGAGATCACATAATTTAAATTCTACTACGGGTAAATGTAACTGAAATCATAAGAGGAATGTTCAATTCCATTTTTTGTTAGCATTTGATTGTGATCCTTCATGCTTGTTATATGAATACAAAAGTGAACAAACATCTTATTTTCAAAACATTCAAACCTCTTCATTTTTAGAGCAATTATAATTTTCCCTATCACCAAGTATTATAAAAGACCTGGTCCCTTTAAAATCACACTTCCACACACTCATTAAGAATTTCTCTCCAACTACTTTATAATCAGGGAACGGCTTTCTATGTAAATACATATTTACTAAATAAGCTAATATCGACACTAATTTGCATTCTTTTTGTTTAACAATGTGAAAAGTTCACAAATGCTACTTTTATTTCCTGCATATTTCCAAATGTTGTTGGGTATGGGTTTAGGTTGGGTTTTGGTACATATTTGAATGAAATACCATATTTTTTCAATATTTCTTATAAAATCAGTCCGTATAGCATTTTACAACCCTGAAATTTCATTAAATACTAAAAATTCATCTCAACAATGAGAGTTAATAAATTTCAGTAATTCATTAAACAATAGTTTTTTTGAAATGCAGAGAGAATTGACAATGGGAAAAGCAAGTTAAGAAACTGTTGATATTTTAATTTATGTGAAGAATAGATCCACTCTTTGATCCTGAGGCCCTGTCTGAGGGGGCTTAGTGTCCTGCTGGGGGAAAGAGGCGTGAGAACTGTTAGATTTGTTTGAATGATGATCTTAATACCTCGATGGTCTGAGGGAAATGCACCTCCCTTCAATTCCAGGCTGCCACCCAGAAATTACATGATGTCACAAAAACTTGAACATCAGATTTCAACTTATACTGCTCCCCCAGTGTTAGTTACAATCAAGTCAGATTACTAAGTATTGGTTCAGTTCTATTAATCTCTCTATTAAGCGAGTGTAAATGCCAAAAATAACAATCAGCAATGTAAAATTTAGATGTTCCATTTCAAAATTTAAAGATGAAATTTTATTAAATGATAGTGAAATATTATTTTACCATTGTCATTTTTTATCATATTAGATCCATATTTAACTTAATATTTGATAAAAATAATTACATATATATTTACAAATTTCATATATTTTTAGTCCACATAAATCCATTCCCAGGTTATAATTTTATGAATGAGAGCCTAAATAATTGTATTCTTTATGAATTATATGATGCAGAAATTTTATTTTACCAGAAGCATTAATTATTTCTGCATTGTCCACACAAACATTATTCAAAAGGGAATTAGTGTCGCACAGCAATACAATTTCACGCGACATTCTTATTGTTACATTGCAACTTCATAACCAGAGTGGCCAAATAGTTGAAGAATGAATCTCAATTTATCGTATATTAAATAAAAGTTTGTACAAAATTATTTTCAATAGTAAATTATAATAAAACTATAATTATTATTAAATTCATTAAGTAAATTATAATTAAAAGCAAAATAAAAGTCTGCAACACCGTGCACATATCCAGCTAGATAAATCTTAGGAATTAAAATGATCACCAGGCCCTGAAAGAAATGCTCAAATTAATAAATATTCCAAATTAATCATTTGGATATTACTTTTCTCTTTGAGCAAATGGTTGCCAGAAATTGTGTTCTTCCAGGTAATGTTTGTAACACATATGCATTTATATTTGCAACTAATAAAGATATACATTTTCGCACGTAATGTACTACAATTTGTAATATTAAGTTAAAGAATGAGAACTGATTTTCAGAATATCCAACTGCCTCTGCCTCTCAAATTACTTTTACAGACTGACGTTGCCTCAAACAAAACACTGGAAATTTGAATTAATCGCTTCAAATTCTTTTCCAATTTTCACAAAAAGTACTTGCAATATTGAAAAATTGAACATAACCTTAATTGAAAATTGTTTTTTATGAACCCATTTCATTAAGGAAAAAAATCATAACTTCATAATTGTAGTTGTGAGAAAGCACCAAGACAATTTTGAATTTTTGCAATTTTTGAAACATCTGGATTTTTAACCAACACGAGACCTGCACCATTCTCTTAAGCATTCTTCAGAGTATCCAACAACAAAATTTAATCAAAAATAATGGAGCCATTTTGAGAAAAAAATGTTTAAACAAAATTAAAAATTGCCTATATTGCACGCAAAATATGTGAAATATACTAAAAAATTGTACATGATCGTATTTCAAAATCTATCTTTAAGGAACAGATTTTTTAAGGAAAAAAAAATCTTTATCTTCAATATTTTTGCTGTAGGAAGACGCCGAAAATAGTTTTGAATTTTTGCAATTTTCGAAAAATCAAGCTTTTCAACTGACATGAGACTTGCGTCATTCTCTTAAACATCCTTTAGACTATCCAACAACAAAATTTAATCAAAATAGATGGGATCATTTTTTAAAATCTTTTGAAATTGTCCCAGAGGATTATATAAAGTACAGTTCTAAGAATTCATACAGTTCTGAGACCTATAGCTTTATATTTGTCTACCGCACTTAGCCATTCTTCCAAATTTACAGTCAGTTTTTCAATTTGTTTATGAACATTTTTCTAGAATCTTACAGAATAAAGTTGGGTTATCCTTTATTGCTTTAAGATTTACGTCAATTTAAAACTCATTAGTAATCTCATTTACTCTTGGGCTAGTGTTTTACGTTCAGGTGGAGTAGAGGAACTGTTATTATCTATAGATAGACTAAGAGGCATCAACTGATGTCAGGGCATCAACTGATGTCACTGCATTCCTTCTGATCGAGAGGTCCTAGGTTCGAGTCCCGACGGTGGCAGGATTTTGGACACTAGCTTGTTAGCTAGGTCGAATTCAGTCGCTGTCTGGAGGAGAATTCTATGCGCTCAATCTGCCGGGCTGCTCCATGCGTTCAATGTTCCAAATCTCGTGGAATACGTGGAAAATTTGATATAAAATATTATAATTACATTCATGATAGTCAAACTATGTAGTTCTATTACCTGGGCACTAATTATAATAGAAGAAACCAGCTTTATTCTGTTTTATTCTTTTAATTAAATCAGTAATTGTTTATTTCATATTTCATTTAAACTGAAATTAAGAGAACCGTGAAAGAATAGTGATTAATGATGCTGAAAATTTCAACAGATTATTGATGAAATTGAATTTTCACACATGAATACTAATACATCTGCTCATTCACAATCACATTCACATAACAATACTCTCACACCCATAAATCCATGCACAGTAGGGATTGAGTATGACCTGAAAAATACGGGATCATCTAATTTTCTGAGTTCTGAAAAACTTTGTCAGGACACAGCAATGTTCCATATTTTGTTTCATCCATTTTTTTAAATTAAATTTTTTGTTATTGGGTACCATATTAGGGACTTTGTTAGTGCCTCCCCATGCATCTCGTATGTCTGTGGCTTTTTTAAAATATTTACAACCTTACTACTCCAAACACAACTGTAAAGTAAAAATTTTATTTTCAAATACATTATATTCAAAATGAAAACTGATGAAATTGACTATGAGATACTTTGTATCCATTCTTCTACTTCCAAAAGTGTTAAACTTATTTGCTAAGGAACATTAAAAATTTTCAAAAATGCTTTAGTGCATCATGCTTTTTGATAAACATTGCCTTTTAGTATTGGTTTTACTGCAATATCCTCAAACTTGAAGTTCAAGAAATTTAACTTTTTGAAATCGGTTATTTTTTGTTATTTTATCTTTACCCTCCGAGCACCACGGTTTCGCTGGAACGTAAAATACCATAGGGGTGCTTTTCTAATCACACGTTTTGACAATTTTTTTTAACTGGAACATAAAAATTCTTTCAGTTGGCATCTATTGATTGATAGTAAAAAGTTCAAATGGTGTTTACACTTGTTAGAAGGCAATATTATTAGACAAAAGCAAACATTTTATTCCGAAAAAGTTGCAGAAAATACCATGGGGGTCTCACAACGACCCCAAACACATTTTTTAGGAATCGTTACATAATGTAAGGAATTTATAAATGTATCCAATGAAATTGAAAATGAAATAAGATAAAAAGTCTTTGAATATTCATTGAGCCACAATTAAATCTGCTCAGGTTTTTAATGAATTTCCGTAAAATTTCCAAGAGACGAGTCATCAACGACCCCATGGTACTCAGAGGGTTAAATAAGCAAAAGTTACAGAATTTCAAATGTTTGGACAGTTTCAACTTGGGGAGAATGACTGCAAAATTTTTGGTGTATGACAGTACTGTTTCCTTTACACACCAACAGGAAAGAACCATTTTAGATCCCAAGTCAATAAATATAAAATAAAAAAGAGCAGCGAATTATCAGATGTGGGTTTTGTCATTTCGCAATATTTTCAGGAGAAAAAATTAGGTTTCCTGTATTGATCGTAAAACAATTCTAATGCACAAATACACGTCCAACATATAGATGCACATATTTGAGTTTGACACCTTTGATCTAATGCAGAAAGTCAATTGACATTGAAGTTGATGAATTTATGAGAGTGTGTATTCTGCAGAAATGAATTGAAATATCTTTTGTGTTGTATTTCCCCATATTGTACCTATTTCAGTTATCAGAAGCATTGGCTGAGCTTGAAGAGAGGGAATCTCAGTTGAAACAGTTAGGTGTGTGTGAGTAACAATGAACTTGATTTGGATGTACTGATTTTGAATGTTTTTGTGCACAGTATATATTTTTCTTTCTGATTGAGTAACATCAAAATATTCTATTTTTTATGTGGTTTGTAATCACAGTTGGATAACATACCACATGTATATATTTATATATTTTAACATTCATTATGTGCTGGTTTTATTGAGGTTATATTTGAATTAAACAAGTTGTGAAGGAGGATCAAACTTAAATTGGAAGTTATTCAGAAGACAAAATCCTGCAATTGCTTTTGTGAAAAAAGAATAATGAAACATTGGAGTGTGATTTATGTGAAGGTGTAGATATGTATTATTATCTGGAATGTGTATAATAATAAAAAAGTACAGGAAATATTTAGTTACCTTAAATACAATTATAAAGAAAATAGTTTTAAAGGGTTTAAAGGTGGAATGTATTTTGTCAGTTATTTATCATTATACATATAATAAGAAATATGAAATAGTTAATTTTATATAATTTTCTTAAGGTACTGGTATTTTCATAACTTTAGTTAGAAAAAACGGGAATATTTTGATGTACTCAATTTTTAGCACCTGCACGAGAATTCATTCTCTGGAAGACACAATTGCATGAATTAATTTAGATGGTATTATTTATAAGCATGTTCTATTTATTATTTTCTCATTGTCTGCTTGAATTTATTTGTATAATATTATTATTTGTATGAATTCAAATGAAGTTATGTTTCTGTGCAGTTTTTGTGGTCAAATTGATGTGTCTAGTTACTGTAAATTTATTTAATTTCAGACATTAGAAAAATGTAGACATGTTATGACAAGTCTGGAAGGTTTTGTGCTCTGTAAGACTAAAAATTGATGTTTATTTTCAGTCAACAATGAAGGCGAGCAAGCAATTCAGAGCAGTATCAATTTATTGTGGCCAAGCTTTCGACCAGGAGATTCTCCTCACCCTAACTGCAAACGCAACTTGTCCCTACCACCTCGAAGTGATTCTCCTCGTAATACATTGAAACGTCCAGGAAGTGCTAATAAACTGTGAGTGAACCAATTTTTATTTTGTTAATATAATTTTTTAATTTTTCCCCAATTTTTTCTGTATATATTAATTTCCAGAGATGTGAAAGGTTTATTGCATGGTCCTTTGGTTGTAAGTGGAATGAATGAAGCCCTTTCAGATAGAATGGGAGGTGAAGAAGTTACCACACAGACAGAAGATCATCAAGATAATCGTGATATTGAATTAAATAAATCTCATTCATTTGGTGAAAAAGATCTAGATCTCCGTTCCCAGAGTTTTGGGTATGCTTGCCGCCTTTTTATATAAAATTTATCAGATAAATTATGTACATTTTATAATTTTTATATGAAAAAGAATTGTGAAAATCAAATGGATGTAACAACAAAATGTTTTTTATGCATTTCTTTGCAGTGCTGATTCGACTCCACCAAGTTTATTGCTCAGTGAAATTAGTGGTTCTCCAAAGAAACTAGCAAGTTTGTTAGATTCTCAAATTGCGGCTTCTCGAACTGAACTTGTAAGACTTGAAGAAATTAAAAAATTGCAGGTAGGAATGCTAATATTTGTTAACAAATAGATTGTCTGCTGTTCTGTATAATATTGAAGTAGTTCGTGTGTTTATGTGATGCGGGTTCCAAGAACTCAAGTTCGCAGAATTTTGCTTAATGAAATTCTTTCATTTTCTACCTTCACTATCAAACATTCTATTTCTAATGCTCGTTCTTTATCTTGTGTGAGTTTATTGTTTTTATTTATTTATTTATTTATTTTTTTTTTTGTTTTGTTTTCTGTAGGGTGAATGTGAAAATCTCAAAGGGCAATTGACAGCTGTGACTGAAAAATACAACAACTTAGCTATGAGACATATTCAGTACAAAGCTAAACGCAAAGCTCAGATTGATGATCTCAGGTTAGTGTTTCATCTGTGCATTCTAATTTGATCTGCTTATTATATCCACAAGGGTTATTGGTTTTCTTGAATTGAAACAATAACAGTTTTTTTCAATTTTATGTATCTACATTCACAGAAATAGGTTAGATGCAGAAATCAGTTCAATGCAATGCCAGGTAGACAATTTACAACAGCAGCTTTCTGTGCAGAAGAAAATGCTCACTTCAGAAGAATGTTTTCGGGAGCGAATTGAAACAGATTATAGACACCTACAAGAAGAAAAACGTACATTAATGGTTAGGTAAGTACAATGTAATAATAGATGTATGTATTTATTACTCATCTTTTTGAGTTATAAATGGTGTTCCTAAAGCAATATTTTCATGTTGTTAACAGTGTAATGCAGTTGGAAGCATCGGTTAGAGAGAAAGAAAGAGAAATTACTGTTTTAGGGAAAAAAATAACATTGTTAGAAAATGCTAATTCAGATCTCCTTGCTAAAGTTCTCCAGCTCAAATACACATCAGTTAGGCATTCAAATAAGAATTCAGGTGCAATACCAAAAAGTAACAGTGTTGAAGGTGTTTTGATGGACCTGGGAAGTGTATGAAATTTCATATTTTATTTCATTCAATTCACCCGGTAATTAACACAAAAAAGTAGAATAAAAATTAATATATCCTGAATTTACATCAGAAATTGCATGCTTCAGTTGTAGTTCAAGTTTTAAGTGCGTGTCTGTGTTCCACACCAATACTATTTAATTCCAAACTGAACCTAATCAAACCTGTCACCATGATAATGTTACTAACAATGAAGTAATGTGGTATAATCTTTCTTCATCTTATTTATTCATGAAGTATGAAGTTCACCTGTTCATTTTTAACGTACCCATACTGATGCTGTCTAATTATTATTAATTAAACATTGTATATACGAATATATTGTAATTGCAGGTATCATCTTCACATGTTATATTAAGTTCATTTTGCTAGAGGCAAGAGAATTGGGGGTTCAGGTTACTTAGATGGCTATATTATCAAATCAAATCTATAGCTCATTTGTAAATTCAAATTTGTCCTATTACAAATGAGTGAAACTTCATTGTTAGTTGTCAAAACTCATTGCTGTCTTTTAGTCTTTATGTTGGTACAGGAAATTGGGTAGGAATTTTGTAACTTAAGAAAATGTGTGCATATGATAACTGAAATTCTGTTCAGGAATAAAATTATATAAAATGATTGTCATTAAACAATAACAGAGTTGCATCAAAGTAAGATATAGTAAGCAAACATGCAGACCTATTTTTTTGAATGTAATTTTTTGTCACGTTGTTACAAAATCAAATATTTGAATATTTTGTGTCTTATTTATTCTTAATTAGAGTAACTGGCATTACTGAGAGTTACTGGAATTCATTTGTCAGTACTGTGAATTGTTCATTGTCTTAACTCTAAAATGAATTAAAAGAAATGTTCTCAAATATATTTATTACTGTTGAGAAGGCTATATATGTAGTAATCTTACTAAATGTATTCAAAAGAAATTGACATAAACAAATCTCACCACATTTAAAGTATTTCCATTATGCATATACTTGAACATTGTTATATCATACTAACAATTAAAAAATTACTAGTTCGAAATTATTTTTAGAGTGAAATTATTCCACACTTCCTCCTGAAACACTTTCTTGATCTGCCACTCTGAGAATGATGCTACTCTGTTAATATATAATCTGACTTACATTGGTGTGAAACACACTTCTTCCAAATTTAATTTCTTATATTCATTATAGCAAAATTGTGCCAAAATGTCTTTTATAACTATAATCTAAAACATCAACTAAACATGTAGATTCAATAGTGTCAAATGCACAAAATTTTATTCTTTTCATTTATTAACGAAATATGTTACTATATTTTTATTCATATATCTTTTGCAAATTATTGTTAAGAGAGAGACTACTTTGAAGCATGTACAGACTTCAAGAGTTTGCCATGAAAATGAAAATCTGTTTTTAAAGCGTTGTTTACATGTGCTTAGAATAACATTTTTATCAACAGTTAATGCAAATTATTTGATGTCTTATTCATTTCACGACTGTTTTTAATTTAATCCTTTACAATGCACAATGATATTAGAAATTATTAAGATCATTTGGATGTATCCACTATCCAATAGACTGTTATTCATACTGTTAGTATTGGAAAATTCAATCTGGATATTCAATCAAGAGGAAATTACTTCTTCATACATTGTAGAAAACTATCTCATACATGTAAACAACATATCAATATCTATACTTTTGACAATTGTATGTACATGTGTGCTTCTCTCTTCCTTTCATGTTTTGCTGGCACTTCTGCAGGTGATTTGTGAAATTATCTCACTTTTTATTTGCATTAGAAATTAAAGTTCATTGCAATGTTTTCTTATTGGGAAGTGTCAATTTTTAGGTGAACTATTAGGAAGCCTAATGTGATATAATAAGTTAGCATCTTTTTTGATTATTCAAAATGCAATTGAGTGTCTTGTATTTTTTTATGGCTCTGTAGCTTAACTCTCAAGAATACAGTATTGATCTAGTCAAAAACTATTTTATATAAATCATGTTCATTAATAATATTTATGTAACAGTGAAATAAATTATGTTATTTTAGAACTTATTTAATTTGGAGTAATGCATTGTATATTATATATTTACCTAAAATATGAACAAGGTTTCATAAAATACTTGTTAGTCAGCAATAAAGTGATAAGGATGATATATATTTTTCTGACAAATTGTCTGAGGTAGTATTGAAAATGTATCCACTTAGGAAGAGTTCTTGTACCTTAAGTAGCATTTATGACTATCATATACCAATGTCCGAACTCTTCAGTTACATGGGGAGGAAGCTTCTGAACTAATGTAGCAATGTGTTAAAATATGTGTTTTTGTTATACTTACATACTTTTCTTAGTTTCACATGAATTATGCAAATGTTTGTCATGCCAAAAATCTGTATTTTTTTCCTTTATTTTTGTAATTTATGTAAAAAAAAATTGAATGGTATGGTGAATTTTTTTTTCACATTTATTGCATTATTTTTAAAATAATATGAATAAAAGCATTATTTTAAAAATAATACAAATAATTACATCAATTCTATTTTCATTTAGAATTAGGTAAGAATGAGTACTGTGTTATTTTGTACAGTTCTATGCTTCAAAATATCATAAAAATATTTCTTTCTAAAGGAAATATGCACTTTTCTTTTATTGGAATTTTTCTTGATTGTTCAGAACAAAAAATACATGCAGAAGTACATTAGGAAGTGTGAAGAATTTATTGCAAATTGTAATGTTTGTAGTTTAAATATTTTTTTGTATTAAAATACACAAATTACAATCTGAGTTTGTGTTCTGAACTTTCAAGTTATGTTCATTTGTCAATGTGAAGTGTATGGCCACAAATAATTTGAAAAAGAATATTCTCTTGTATTATTATTACTTTTGCCATATGCTAGACATTTTTCTTTATCTGTCCAAGGGCTGCTTCTTTTTATGTGTGATATAAGCACCACACATTCTTGCCAACTGAAAGGTAACGGTTGAATGCATTTCTGCATGATATGCTGCCAAATATTATTATTAGATAAAGTACTATACAAATGTCAGGAGATCAAACATATATACATTTTTATGATAGTTCTGTGTTACTAATGTAAGTCGTACTCATGGTTGTGGATCTCACTACACTACAGTACACTCACCATTTTCAGTCACTCAGTATTTCTGTGTGCTGTTTCCCTACTGGTTATGGACATTGTGTAGAAAAATCACAATTGTCATAACCAGACAGAGAATTAGTTTTATAAAATTCGAAAAGAAGTATTTTTATTGCTGCAGTTTTATGCCACATTTTATGTGAAGTCTTTCATTGTAATTCCAAATAACCATTTATGACTTCCATTTGCCATTTATACTCTTCCTAAAAATATATTTCTCTAATTAGTGTAGTAGTTGAATCCGTCCAGTGCTTTTGCTGTTCGGGTCAATATGTAAATTCTTCAAGAGCTATGTACTGGTAGTACTTATATTTACCAACAATGCCAAAACTGAATGTATCTCTAACTAATTTGGACAAACTGTTGTTGTGATGAATATTGTGTCCAATCTGAAATACTTTGTGCTGTGTGTGTTTGGCTAAGTGTAGGTATCTTAGGTTCAGAATTCATTGCATTTATAAATTTCTATTGAAATTTAAGTAATTTTAATTCATTTATCAAGGGACTTTTTTAACTTCTGTATTCTATTTGTTTCTTATGGTTGTGATGGGAGTGGTGAAGTTATGAGACCAAGTATTTTTTTATATTAAGGTGCCAAAGATATAATTGTTACAAGTTGAACGTCTCTCTTTAATCTTCCATATGTTATGGGTTGTATATAATATAGATTTTAAAGTGCCAAATAAAGTATTTGTAAAACAATTTTTGCTTTATTTCTCAAATCAGTACCAATTTAGAATAGGCAGTGTGTCACTATGGAAAAAACAATTTTATAGGAAAGGTGCTAAAGACAATGAATCAAAAACTAAATGAAATTACCATTTTTGTTCAATAAATAGCCGTTAATACATCCGAAAGTTAACTGAATTATCGACACACAGTGCTTTGCGCCTTATAGGAATTTTCGCATGATGTTACCCCTTCTCCGTTTTCATAGATTTGTTTACAAGCATTGGCGAGGCTCACTGCGCATGCGCGCTCGTCACACGTGACGGTGGAATCAAAACAAAACCGGCCGGAGAGGCAGCGCTGGCATTTGAAGGTAGCGTTGTTGTCTCGCTGTTCTGAGAGCTAAGTTAGCGCGTTGGAGTGGAGTTAGGCAGCTTGTGAGGGTTTGGTGGTATCAGCCCCTACCTCAGTGTACCTGATTTTATTTGTGATTTATATTTAAGACTGAGTTATTCAAGATGATGGAGCAGGAGATTATTAACGGACACGATACAGAAATTGATGTGCCGGAGGTACGTCAAAATGGCGTCGTGAATGGTGAAGATTCTGGAAACGCCGGCAATGAAGTCAATACGGGCGTGGACTCTGTTTCTGCCGACCATAGAATTAAGAGGAAAGCTAAGAGACTAATCAAGCAATTGAGCAAGGAAGTTGTCACAAACGGTACCTCAGTCATTCCCAGTACTCGCTTCCTGAAAAACAGCCGTAAGCCGAGGAACGGATTCGGCAGAGGCCTTCCCAAGAAAGGTAATTATTTCCGCACCAGAATTTAAAATATATTGTAATGTAGCGTAAATGTAATTGTATACATTTCGATTTATAGTTATAATTTTCCTTATGTATGTACGCTTGTTAAAATTTACGGGCTTGATTTGTTTTTATCGATGCAGTTTGTTCAGGTACTGTTGTTACGTTTTGATACATTAAGGACGTGATGTTCTCGATGTTTGTTGAAACTTTCAATGTGGTTTGTATGTGAATTTACTTTAATCCCTACCCATTGTCACATTGCATTCTTTCGCATCGAAACGTATAATTAACGTACCTACAGCCTTATCTTAAAATGAATGTTTTACCTTGCAATACTTTTTCACAAAAATCCCATTTATTCAATAATTCTTCAATTTTATCAATAAATGTATCTTAAGCGATGAGATAAAGTCCACCGAAAATATATTTTGGGTGCTAATGTTTATCATATTAAAATAATGTGACGTGAATTGTAACGCTTGATGTTCAGTTATTGAGCGTGCATTTGACGTGTGTAGTCGGCGTAGCACTTACAGCTGTTATGACGGGAGATAAGTTTGGTTTATAATTAGTGAGCAATGAAGACTTGCGCTTCCGTAGCACCGGATATAGGGAAATGTTTATTTCATGAATGAAACTACACGGAAGTTAATTCGGAAAAAGTCACAAAATTATATTCAGTTTCTGAAAAACGTTGAGGCTTTTAATGACAAGTAGCGTTTATCGCAATGGCGGAATGAATAGTTAACAGAAACAATATTATTGTGAATGTTGACACGTGCTTATTATTGATTGCAAAGACAAGGCGTACGTCTTATGTTTAGCCTTTGAGCGGTCTGTCGTTGAACTGTATGTAGGTCACATCCCTACGACGACGCTAAGAATGTCTTGGTCTTATCTCATTTCGAACTACGAAGGTATTTTAGAACGTTTCGTCAATAATATGAAGGGGGGGAACATTTATTATGAAATTATCTCATCGAATAACAGCATTATTACTAGGGGCTTCGGAAATTCAAACGCCTGAACGCGTATAGCATTTGTTAGGCTGACTCAAAGTAATGGAATAGAGATTAAGAGGTCCAAACGTAATATTTCGGCGGGAAACAGTTTTTGGATGAATGTGGAAAAATAATGAATGATTTTATTTCTATTATGTATGTAGTTTCATTAAAACTATTCAAATAAATTACTTGAAAATCAGTTCTAAAGTTATCTAGATTCCAAAACGGACAAGTGTTGCATTTTGATCCTCATCTCCTCCTCAGGTATATGTATCATTTGGATTCGACAACTTAAGAAATAATTAATTTTGACATGATTGTCGTTTGATTTGAATTAATGCAATTCTGGCACTGCTACAATAGATGGTAGCATAGTAAAATGCTGTAAAAATCGTCACCAATCATTGCGTACAACTTCTCCGATCATATTGATAGAAGATCTTAGTTTTCTTCTTTGACTAGCCTTTTCGTAAATTCCGTATAACTGTTTCGAAAACTCGATATGTTGGTTAAAATCTGTGCTGTCTGCCTGGGCCATGTTCAATTTGCTTCAAGTATTTGTGATCCATTGCAAAATAACCGAAATGTATGAATTACTGATTGTGCGACATAATAAAGTAGAACTGTTGTATAAAGCATGTCTGCTTGCTTGATCATAAATCCAGGTTGAAAATGTTGAATTCTGGTTCTAATTTCAAATATCTGGCATCTATTTAAAGCTGAAGAAGTGCATTTTGCTGTTACCTATATTATGAACTACGTAGATATGAACCACTAAAACTCGCTACCCACTCAAGTGGAAATACTACTTATAGTGATTGACCTCCTCAGAAACTTTTTTCACCGTTCCTATGTTTTCATTTATTGCCCAGATGTGGTGAATTAATTTGTTGGAAATATTATTGAAGTTTTCGTAAATGCGGAATGTCGTAAATGAAGCAATTTCCAACCCAACAAGTTTCCCAGGAAACGAAAAACAGGTTTTATAAAAGTAAATAAAACTGCATCGTGCATTATTTTGTGAAATTGCCTAAAAACATTGCGATTCCAGTTATACATTTTGGATTTTGTAGCATTAAGGAAGACATTAAAAATAATGAAAATGGTCCCTTTCGCTAGGGTTTTTGAAAATTGCCGTATTTGTTTCGTCATTTTTAAATGTAATGGTTGTTAAGTTAAATGGAAGTGGTCTGACTCCAATTCGTCAGACTTCTCACAAATGTGAAAATGTCAAGCAGAAACCTCTTGACTGTGTATTTGAGGGGGGGGGGACACAGGAAGGTGGTTACGTTTCTGCACCCCCCTATTAAGGGACGGATCCAGTCGTTAATTTTTGGGGGAGGGCATTGTTATTGTTAAATAATAGATATATTTGTTATTGTTGTATTGTATATTATGTCTTGTAGGTATGATACTATGCAATATTATTTAAATAATAATTCGAACATAAATAACTATTCAAATCAATTTTGCCCAACAAAGGAAGGTAAACGAAAAAAACCCCAGGCCTTTTTTTTTAAGGGGGGGGGGGGCATGGCGCCCCCCCACCCCCCATCCGCGCCCTGGATCTGCCAATGCCCCCTTTCCAATATGTTTTCACTTACATATGACGTACTATCAAGTAAATAAAACTTACAATGAAAATACTATTATATCTTTAATAGTATGATTAATGAATATAAAAATATATTTTATTATAGATTGTTTATGGGTTATCCATTACTCTTCCTGAAATGTCATGTAACAATTCTCCAAATTGTGTTTTTAAGAAAGGGGAGAGGGGTCAGAGTTTGAATGTTACAGAAATAATATGTTTTATTACATCTACGTCCTTTCAAAATCTTCAGGGAGGGGCAAGGACCTCTGAATATTTTATTGTAATATATTCTAGTTTAAATTACTGATAGCTGCTCGATTCCTAGGTATGATATATAAAAAATGTTTGCCCATGTGAATTTTCGTGGAAGATTTCATTTTAGTGTTACGCTATTAATGCATGTTTAATACATACGTGTTTAAAGTGTTCCTTGGAATCACCTTGACAATATGATCTCGAATATCGGTCAAAAAATCCGTGTTTAAGGTTCTTTTCAGCTGTGACTTCTCAACAAACGTCCGGATTAAGGTCTAGTGGCGCTGTTTCAAAAATGGTTTGGATTGGTGCGGATCGAAAGGATGCATGTAATTTTGTACCCGAAAATCGATTTGTATAAATGGGCAGATGTGTCGCATAACTCTTAGGTTAGATGCTTATGAATTGAAACTTTGTTAATACGTCAAGAGTAAAATAAAGTTGTGCCATTCCATGTATCATTGAGATATTTTAATTTTGAGAGTGCTTTACATGTAGCCCCACGACATTTTCTGAAAAATGAACATTTTTTTCTTGTTAGAAGAAAGTGCATTTATAAGTATGTTATACTTGCGATCCTCTGACATTTAGAAAATTGTAAAAATCTTATCTAAACACAGAGTATTCTTTTAGAAAGAATTTTCACCTCTGCACCCAAACATATTTCTTAATTATTCTTTAAATAAAAAGTAGTGAACTCTGGATGTTTTAAAGCTTGCTATTATTAACCGGTTTTATAGTATAACTAGTATATTTTATAAAATTTAATGAACTGGAGCTTGTCTGTCGTCATTTGTTCATTATTTCTTGTGTGAGTTGTAATTTATCTATTGAAATCATTCGACATTTCCTCGTCGGGAAAACACGCGTGTTGTTAGCGAAGCAAATGGAGCGAGTTTTCGTAAGTTCGAAGAGTATTTTTAAATACAAAAAATTGTGGAGAAATGTAAACGAAATGTCTAGCTTTTCTCAGTGGTTATAATTATGTTGTGGTTTACGTTTTTAATGGAAGGTAGACAGCAGGATTTCTTTGCCGTATATCCCTAACATCATATATGTACAGATCTTGGTAAATATAAAATATTTCCTTTACATTTTCAGAAAAATATTGAACTGGGTTCACAGTGATAAATAATATTGTTCCAGAATGTGTAAACCCCTTCATTTCATTATTCTTTGGGACTTAATACTGAGCAATATGAAACGACGTTTATGGGATTTTCTACTTTGCATATAAAGAATATACGGATGGTTCCATCAACTATGGGCCACCCCCATAACTTCTTAAACGGTTCACGAATAGTGCTGTAGTTATCGCTCAAAATGCGAAATAATGGGTGCAAATAATATGTCCGTAATATTTTTCGTTTTCGAGAAATTTAATCATCTTTGACTTTTAAATGGAACTATATATTTTTTCTTTTTAGCAATGGATAAATCACACGAAATCATGTAAGAAGAATATAATGATGTATGAAATGTTATTATTTTGATTGGTAATTGAGTTTAAAATTAACTTTTCATGCATTATTGCATTGCTCTATTTGGATTGTATTTATTGCTGATTAGAAAAATGTATAGTTCCATTTAAAAAATCAGAGATCATTTGCATTTCTCGAATACTAAAAATATTTTAAGTAAAACCTACACGGCATATTACTTCATGATTCCTCATTTTTGAGCGAAAACTGCACCTCGATATCGTGAACCCTTTACATGTTTTTAGGGGTGGCACGTATTTTATTTTCTGCATGTATCCTTGCTGTTCGAAATTTGAAGATGTGTACGGACTTTCCAATTCATTTTTCACGCATATTGATTTTTATGGCTGGGATGTTTATTTCGAAAATCCTTTAAATTGTAGAACTTTAAATAACGTCATGCCTTTTCTTACTTTCTCTCCATTAAGATGATGCTTATTAAGAAGAGAATATTATGTAATGCGGAAAAAGCGGAGAATTTTCGACAGTAAAAAACTTATTGCCGAAAAAGTGGATTTGCTAAATTTAAGGAGAGGAGTCCTTTAATACGAGTAGCCAGAATCATGTTTTGTGGGTCCTTGATACAGAAGAATCGAATGACCGCAAAACGTCTGTCCATCCGTCTGTGAACAACGCTAGCGATTAAACCGTTCAGCCCATTTTCTCTAAAACTGATATTTCCAAATTGATCTGGCCGATGTTGGGGCTCCTTAAATTTAAAACCGATATTTTACTTTTTTTTTTTTGGTGGGGGGGGAGTACTTTACTTGAAGCCCCTGGGACATTTTAAAAAAATGGCTCCAACGTTTTTGCTTAAATTTTGTTGTTGGATAGTGTGAAGGACTTTTGAGAGAATGATGCAGGTCTTATTTTGGTCGAAAAAAAAATTTTTTCCTCCGAAAATTGCAAAAATTCAAACATTTTTCAGTCTTCGTACAATTACGGTTTAGATATACAACTTTTTTCTTAATGAAATGTGTTCATCAAAAACTACTTCAAAAGAGGAGATGTTCAATATTTCGAAAAAATGAGTATTTTTCGCATAATTTTAGGCGCTTCTAAAACCAATTTAAACTATTTTCTCAGAAACGATTTCGAATTTTGTCTTCATATTAGCAAAGAACTGTAAAGATAGTGGCGATGGTTCTATTTTCAACGCCCTCTCCATTTTCGAAAATTGCTAAGTTCGGAATTGTAAATTCGAATTTCGCGCTTCGTTTCAGGCGTTGCCTGTGCGAAAAGTTCAACACAGGTCTCAAAATGCTTCGAATTCATCCCATTGTTGTCGGTCATGATGCAGATAATGTTCTTATGAAAGGAAATAGATTGAAGGAAGGTAATAAATTTGAACTTAGAACTAACGAACACACTTCTATACTTCAAGAAGTTTTAATCGCTGATTATAGTATTAAAAAAGTGAAAGCTCTCCTTAAATGTAATGAAGGTAGGCTTGTGTGAAATTATTCTTGTTTTTCTGCATTTTCTGTAAATACTGTAACATTTAAATTTATTCACATTTGTTTCATTTCTAAAAGTAAGAAATTACTGCTCTTCCTGACAATGGAAATAAATGCAAATAAGCACGAAAGGCAGTTCGTTTGAATTAGACTGTCAAGTTTTAACTGAGATTTTAGAGAAGCAGAAATTACAATATTTTAAATACGTAACTATTTTCGAGCATGCGAGAAAGTATGTGCTGTTGTAGCACCTCTAGTTTTAATCTGAGAAATTGTGTAAATAATACTTAGAGAAAAAGTTTCGATAATGCCGCGCATTCCTGCTAGTTTACAAATATAATCAATTTTTGCATTACTTGGTTTATCAAAAGAATATTACGAGCTAGATAACTAAAAGGCTCATAGACTACTACGCGGTACGATTTCACTATTTGTTAACGTTATTATTAATTATAGACAAGAGATATTTCAGTTTTACTAAAATTTGTGTGTTTTAACGAGAACGGTTGAATATGTTGACCGACGCAATTGAGTACGTTTTGACAGAGGCAGATATTAGCCAAATAACGTGTGTGGTCTGTATGTAGTAATAGTATGCTTTGGTTAACTTTAAATGGAACTTGCATAAAACTGTTTCAAATGTCCAAAGATAAACTATTCGTGGAGTATCCAATTGAAAAGACACGAATAAGGTCTACAGCACTGCATACGTGAAGATTGAAAGACTGCAACAAGTATAGCTCGCACGCGGAATTTCTGTACCAATCTAGTGACGGAACAGGAGGGATACTGCTGTATTGAACCCGTTTCAAAAACATATTCATAGCGTTTTGATAGGCAACCTCGTCCAAAAAATGTGTACATTTTGTGTTAGTACCCAAGAAAACCAATGAAACAAATAACTAAAGCATGCACAACTCATTTCTGGTCGTGAGTTTAGCATTTACAACCCCCTAGTTCGCATTCGAGAGAGCCCGAAACAGATTTTCGCATGGTCGTTTTTATTCTCCTGTGTGTGAGGTTTTCTCCATTCTCACCTTTGTGATGGAATTTTCGTTTCCGATCATTCGTTCCAGCCTTTCCTTTGAATTTCATTGAAGTGTTTGTGAGAGTTTCAAGATTCTTACGTTACAATATTATTAGGGTACGTTGCACAGACTTCAATGTATCCCATCTATTTATTAGTCGCGAAAAATAATTATAACTATTTCGTAAAATGAAAGTAATTTTTTATTTCTCCATGTCATGCTCCTTCCATCAACACTGTCATACTGCGTCCCTCCTTGCTCTGCCCCTCTGTCACCCCGTCCATTCCCGCCTTGATCTGATGGAATCGTGAGTCTAATTGCGCTTTGGGAATGTATCAGAATGCGTGTAGTAGAAAATTTAATGAACTTGCAGAAAACGCCTGTCTACTTTCGTGGGTTTCCTCACGGTTTGCGATATATTCCCGGAAAACGCGCACTGAAATTTACGTTAAGGTACTTTTTAGAGGGGGATAATTCCTAATTGTTGAGTAATTCATTCTTGACAAACTGGTATAATTTGTTGTAACTATTTACATAATTTTTATTTCATTTTTAACGGCATTTTTTTAAGATAGGCATTTGCCGCGTCTCATGGAATCTGTTTTACTAATGCGAAGAGAAACTGGAAGGAGACTACGCAGCCTCCGGCTATGTAAGAGGTGTCTAAGGTTTTGTTAGATATCTAGGAACTTGGCGAAAAATTCGAAAACATTGAAAGAGTTTCTGTTTTGACTGAAAAATGAACGTATTGTAGTTATTTCGCCTCTCGTCTTCTTAAAAAAGTAAGAAAGTAGTCTAATGTATGTCCGGCACTATTATCTACCTTCAAGTGGAAACCTCGTCGAAATTGATTTAGCCACTCCCGTGAGAAGCCCAAACACACACAAATTATGAAAGCAATTGAGTTTATATATCGTGTAAATAACCTTATGAGCTTATGAAAAGACCGTTTCTGTATTCTCAAGACCTAAGAGATCTGATGCTTCCCTTCACGCCAACGATAACACGGATATGTATAAAATCGTTTAATGAGAATCCGAATGTGTTGTAAATTATTATTTTAGTAGAAGAATTCTGCTATGTACCGAGTAGTTAGTATTTCTGTCATTTGATGTGTTTTGTTATGCTGTCCACGTATTCGGAGAAGGGTGGGATAGTCACACGTCACACTGTGTTTTTGTTTTGTGGCTCCATTATTTCAGGGGGTGGGAGCAAGAAGTGCTAAATACAAACTGCGGCTGCGGGTTTCAGTATTAGCAGTTTCCTCAGGTTTGGGTCATTGTTCGAAGGCGGCGAGTCGTCCGCTCCATTACTTTCACTGCCTAGCCTTGACATGGATCTGCGCGAAGCTCGCTTCCCCGCTCGCGCGGTCGTTGCCCCTTACCGCGTGTGTGACGTGACGACTGCCACCGCCTCCATCCCTGCTGCCGCCGCCCAGCCGCTACCGGCACAGCACCCTGACGTAACTCTGGGCGTTACGCGGTTGCCTAGCGCCGCCGCTTGAGACGGCCGAGCGCCGTGCCGGGTCAGCGTACCCAGCGGGACACTTTCATTTCCAAGACGCCCGCTTGCCCTCTTCCGTGGCTGTCACAGCCTCCGGGACAGCTCCAGAGGGAACCGCTCACAGTTTGATCTTCGAAAGCCTGGCAATTCAGTGCCTGTCCCTATTAGTCTGCTTCAGAAGTCTCATTGACTTTTCATTTCCCTTGTCTTTACTTTCTCGTCTGCTACCTCCTGACGTAAAGAGAAAAAAGTATTGTAATGCCACAACGGACTGCGGCGATTTTTCGCCAGAAAAACAATATTATGGGGGCCATGATATCGAAAAAGTGGGAACATTTTGTTTCTAGGAGTATGTGCAGTAAATAACTTCATCTACCACGTGTAGTCGGATCCACGATTTGTAAGTGTGAGGTCCGGCGACGACCTGCAAATCGGCTTGCTGAGGATTGCTCCATCGAGGTATGACCAGACAAACCAACAAACGGAAGTTTCGCCGAAATACAGTTTTTCTGCATCAGCGACTCGCAGAATGTGTATTCTGACCAAAGAAGGTACACTGCCTATTCGAAAGTAATTTACTACGCTTGCAAGAAAAGTCAACTTTTTCGGTATGAGGGCACCACAAAACTAGTTTTATTGTCGAAAAATCGGCACTTTTCTCTGCCGCAGTTCAATACTTTTCTGTATACTACTTATTCGAGAACGTAATAAAAGTTGGGCCACGAACAGAGACGCCGCGGAGTCCTCTGTTTTCCTCTGCCCATTTCACGTTTTTATTAGCTGATCTTGTGCTCATTCACCCTACTTTGAACGACTACTTCTACTTCTCTGTGGATTAGGAGATGCTGGTAGCTGGCGCCTCTCGCGTGCGGAGAGATCGCCTTGTTCACCTCCCTAAGGGCGTGCGCTAGACTCAGCAGTATGCGTGTTGGACTTTCACTCGCCGGTCGTCGAATTTTAGCCCCGATCCTTCCTATCGGGCGCTCACTCACTCACTCACTCACTCACTCACGCCCTAAAAGCATTGACGAGCGGCGTCCCAACGTCACAGTCTCAATGACCATCATCGTAGTAATTCTCCGCGGGGCATGGTCCCCGTGCTCGCAACCAGGCCGTTTTTTGTTCGTATTTGCATTGAAACTTTAGGGGGTTGGCGCCTGTTTGATCTGGCGGCGCGAACTATTCGTACTCCAGAGTACTGCATGGTCCTGAAAGTTTATTTTATTATTATTATTATTATTATTATTATTATTATCATTATCATTATATACTATTACTATGTATCTTATGCCTCTTGAAATAAAAAAAATTGAAAGCATTCGAAAACGAAAATAAATCTTCATACTATTGGCTGTTATTTTTCGTTAGTGGCGTTAAAAAAAATCAGTTAAAGTAGATTAATCGCCTGTTTGAAGAGTAATTTATGTTTAAATGTTCCTAGGTAGACGTTCAGTTGAACTTGAACAATTAGTTGCGATAAGTTTAAGTTTTGGTTATAGTCGTTGATTATATTTGAAATATGTTGGAAATAGAATGGTCCACGTATCTACGGCATTGGCTGGATGTGAAAGGAATCGTTTCTATTAGGTTATGTAAATATGTCTCAAATCATTGTAATAGTTCCTGTTCATTTTAATAACATTCAATTCCCAATTTCCTTTGGGAGATTGTAATTTCATTTTTCATTTCATCGGCCATCATCCAGAGTGTTATGTTCATTTTTTGTATAATCTTACAACATGTGTCGTTTTTTTGGGGAGGGGTGATTAATATGCACAAGACTCAGTATACGATGACGGAGTAGATATGTTAAAATATATTGTATTAAAATGTTCTAAAGAAGAAACCTTTTTCGAGAGATAATTAAGAACTGCGAGTATCTAAAGGCCAATTGGATGCGTTTTGATTTAATAGCGTATATGTGTGATGTCGTGTTGCGCCTAAAACGTTTTAAGCGATCAGAACATATACCTGTATTTAATCTGTTGAGAACTAAAATTATATAGTTTAACGTTACTTAGTGCCTTATTATTTTAATACATTTTATGTATGTATTGAATAGTTAAATTTACCAGTTGACAGACTTAAAGGGTAAATTAATTTTCGTTCTAATATGGCTCGTTTTCCTTGTGATTCTGTTTAAGGATTGTATGCTTACTCTCACACCTCTCCACTTTCCCCCTTTTCCACAACGTAAGAGAGATAGTGGCTTATCATTGGTTTTATTATTTAACGCTGGGAATAGGAAACTGCTAACACCGAAGTGAGGGGGAAGCATCGTTGTCCACACAACAATCGATATGATTATTCGAGTAATGATCAGTTCATATATCGTGAATAACCGAGGTCAAGGAGAGAGCGATTTTGATCTAGGAGCATTTGCAAAGGAATGTAGTCGTTCTTTTACTAAAATAGCATTAAGTCTCATAAACTGTTTAAATTGTATTACACGTTATGTTTTAAATAATTCCAACTTATATTTTCACATTTTGTATGAAGCATTATTATTTAGAATTCGTTCATAATATCCATTTTATCAACCAATTTTATTTCAGAGCATATTTTCGGAGTTGGTCGAATTTAAAGTCCGTGATGCTGTAGGAAGGGAAATGGCAACAACGCTCATCGAGGGAGATCGCTCTGCCCGTGTAACGAAGGCTCGGCTGGTTGGCTCGGTCTCTTGCACCCGAAAGCGTCTGCGCCCCGTTTACATAATTCCCGCTTCGGTTATCTCGAGGAATATTAGGAGCGCTAGCATTAATTAGCACTTTATTTTTTTGTCCAAATTAACCACTGCTTTGAAGGTTACCGAATTTGTATTTCCAGTAACTTCGTTGTTGGCAAGATCGATAAACAGCCTAGTTCATCAGTCACGCATGGTTACGATGAACATAGCAATAGAAAAATAATACTTCTAGGTAATGAGTGTTAAATTAAGATTAAATCAGGCGACAACAACTTTACGAGTCTTTTCTCATTAATTAATACGCAGTATGGTACCCACGTGCATTATTCACGTGAATGTTAATTGTAAGGACAGCAATCTTAAAAAGAGAGATTCTGGAACTTCCCAGTTTATTTCACAGGTCCATATTTTAACCAGACAAATAGTCTAATATTTACATTTTTTATCTTGTAAGTAACATACTAAGGTGTGGCATAATTGAACATGTCTTGGTAGCATCAGGACACAATGTGACAAATTCATTATTATAACATTTTATCCTTTAGTTAAAAAAAAAAAAAAAAACCTTTGAAATCCACAGTCGTCGTACTACGTCAAAATTAGCAATGCATTACGATCGCCTACAATTCGACAATGGTGGGTCTTAGGACCTTAAACCCTGTTCCGGTTATATGATCGGTGGTTTTGGTGGTATTGCCGCCGCTCCCCCGTCGATTGGATTCGTCAATGATTGTCGCTCCTGCAATTCTTTAATTTCCCCCCCCCTCTCTCTCTCTAAACGTAATGAAGTTGTTGCCCGTATTTTGAATTTTGTGGATTTTTTGAAAGCATTATTTGCTATTATGAAATGTGTTTTGTCAACCAGTTTTAGTAGCATTTCATAAAAAGGAAGTCTTCCACTTCTTGAAGGTGTTTAATGTTAAATGTTCGGAGAACCATACATAATCAGGATCAATCATGTGTGATCAGAACTAGTCTGTCGACAACACGATTAGGTCGAAAGTTGAAAGGGGCTAATGTCTTACGCACTACAAAGGTGCTCTAGTATCGGGTCGAAAATGTCACTGCGGGGCGGGGCGCCTTCGCCAGGGCGTTGACTCGGGCGAGGCACTGGCGGCAGGTGCGGAAACGGAGCGAGGTTACAAAATTGCGTCAGGTTTCAGAGCCGGCGTTCAGGTCGTCGGAGGTACGGCTCAGTCTTGACGGATCGCCAAGAGGCCGAGACGCCGCCGATGGGAAGACGACAAAGAACGCCGCGGCGGCGGAGCGGCGGCGACGACGCCCCGACGAGAACCGTGCCTCCCTCCCAGTCGACGATGTTGTCGTCGCGGGATGGCTGCCGCGGCACAGCGGCAACATCGCCGCGCGTCGGCCGACCCGCTCGCCTCCTGCCTGCCTGCCGGCCCCCGCGGCGGTGGCTGCGGCAGCTGTTGCCGCAGCAGCAACAACGGCATGGCAGGGGAGGAGTTGCTTATTTTTAAGGAGGGATTTACCCGTTTTTAGAACGTGGGTAATATACTCTAATATGAGATCGACTGTGTCCAAAAAGGACAGTAGTTTAATTTGACTAAAAGCGTATTAGGTATTGAAGTTTTTGATTCAATTTGGATTCTCGTTTTTCGGCATGTGCGGAGAACCGGATACAGGAAATGTGCAACAATGAGGCGTATTGTTTGAACGGTGAATTATTTTATTGAATTTACACTTGCATAATGTGCATCGTAATACTATTTTAATAGTGTGTTTAATAATGTGTAACGGGGTCAATATAAACATTCGTTAAAGTACACAAAGGAAATAATTGACCCAGCTGAATTTGTAGTCGAGATATTTATATCCAGTACATACAGTTTCATAACTTATAGATCGTAATATTGATTGGTAATCGAAGACTAGTTGGCGTTTGCTTGTTTTGAAGAATATACGTCACAAATGCGAAAATAAGGGGGGGGGGGGATGGTCAATTTTCGAGAAAATGTCGTTGAGGCTTCTTAGAAAATGTCCTCTAGAATAAAAATATCCATGTCAGTAAGGATATATTTTAAACTGATTTAATTTGTAAATGGTGAAAAAGATATCTTGAAAATAGTCGTGGCATATACAATGGGCTAGCCTATTTTTCACATTAATCAGACTTCCCTAATTATCTAGTAGTTTCGACAGGGCTGTTACTTCGGGCAGGTCAATAAGTTTTCTTTGCGAGATAGTTGAGTATTTTTTTCATTAAGCGTGAAAAATTTAAAGCAATTTGTTTTGAATTAAAATACTTGAGAGACTTCGCCCTTAATGCTCCTTCCTCGGGTCTCCCAAGACTCATACCACGTAAGAAATTACGTGGTGTATATGAAGAGGTGAATGTTTGAAAACTTTAATGCTTAGAATTTGATCTGAAGGTTCTGAAAACATACTTCAGGAATAAAAACTTCGTGTTTTTAATTAGGTATGGCACTTTAATGCCCATAGAAATAATTTGATTAAAAAAGATAAAAATTAATGTTGAGAGCTTTAGCAGGATTTTAGTCAAGGACGCAACAATTGCTGTCATACACGTGAATGCCAAAAAATAGATATATTGCTTTCAAAGATAAGTGCAAAAAAACATTAAAGTTGAATATTCGTAAAATAATATTTTATTTTACAATAGTTGCATTTTTTGTGCAGTTTTGTCGTGTCAGATTATTTCTCTGGAAGCGAAAGCTAATTGAAGCTATTTTCGTAAATATATTGAATTCCGGTTTTTCCCTTTTTAAGCTGATAATTTGGAGAATTGATACACATTAGTGGGGTAAGAGGCTTTCCAAACCATCTGGCAACTCTGACAATGGTTTAGCATAAAATTAATAATTGATACTAATTGTACCATTAAAGTTATAATTTCATTCTCCTTGTATTTCTTTTCTAGTAAAATGTGTCAAATGTAAATAAAAAAATATTAATGGAAAGAGGGGAGGAGTTCCAGAGGGACCCAGAAATGTAGTTCCCTTCCCCTCTTGTTTTAGGCTGCGCATGCCTGTGGATGTCTTGCAAAGGGAAATTAACTATTAGACCTCATTACTTGTGAACCAACATATCAAAATATATTACCTCCACAATTCATTTCAATTTAATTTGAAACGAATTATTAATATCTTTTAAATTTTATAAACATACTCTAAAGACAACTTTATAAATAATTGACAGCCAAAATATAGCATAATAAGTCAATTAAATAGAGGAGAAAGCACAATTATCATATCAGAAAATTTATAACATATTTTGTCCTGGTGTAAATAAGACGAAATTTGTTGCTCCTCAAATGGAATAATAGAAGATAAACTATATTGAAAAGCTTGTAGATATTTATTACCCACTTTAATGAAAGGAGGAATTCCTAATGTCATATTTGTTTCAGGTAAATATTCATCCCTGCTTTGTTCTGAGTTTCTCTCATTAGCCTTGTGAATACCTTAATTTTGTGTTTTAGAAATTAATGATGTCAGTGATAATGTATTTGCATTTAATACATATCGAGACGTTACCCTGTTTCTGTCTTTTGATACCCGTCAAGGTGACTGTGTATAACATAGTTTTTATCCTACACTTTATCTAGCCACTATGAAGTCTTATCTTGTTTGTTCATAGCGTGACCGTAAGACCCTGGGGCGTTTCCATTCTATTTCTGGGCGCTAGTCTTACTCTCAAGTTCACGTCATTTGATTCCAATGGCATCTGGGGCAGGTCAGCGTATTAGCCAAGTGTTCGTCCTCATGGAGATAAGACAAGTCACTAAAAAAGATTACGGATTTTCACGCATAACAAGTACAACCTATTATCTTGGTTGTCGTGAAATAACGATTTGTTTCTATCATTCGTGTTCTTGCGGGGCATCTAAATATTATTTTTTTTATCTGTGTGGTCTCTTACCTTGCATGTTATGACGGTGCGGAAAGTTCATGTCCTTTAAAAGTAATGTCATCAACTATTAAATTAATTTAATTATATTACCGCGGGGATCACTGACGAGCAAAATTATCCGGTATCCCGAAACCATCATTGAATGGGGTGTGTTCAGAGTGGTGATTTTATACGAAGGCTGAGACTCTCGTGTATCGATTTGAAACGTTCGATCCGAGAGCGAAAGGGAAATAATGAAGCATTCACGATCGATATTGTTGCTTAATGCCCAAAAATCATCCAGAATTCATGATAATGGATTTTGAATATCAACTGTTTATATGTACAAGCTTTAGATTATTAACAAAAGTGTTCGTAATAATTTACTATCAATATTCAAAAATAGGAAGAAAGAAAGAAAAACACGTGAAGATTTAAGATTTCAAGATACAAGGATTCGGATGCCCTCTCTCATTTTTTCTAGTTAAAGTATTCTTGAAGTTGTAAATGGATATCTAGGATATCTCAAGGACATCAACATTCATGTAAAGATTTTTGGTGCCTGATTGAGTCGCAGTAGATACGATTACTCTTGTCGTTACGCTCGTGGGTAATGAATTTAAGATCCACTGGCTGAGATTGAAAGGAGAGGAAAACGTCCGACGTTTTTGGAAGTACTGTATAACATTCTGCGAGCTACTTGAGTAATTTAAATATTGAACGTTCACGCTGAGGTCCCTTTCAAAAATCTCCATTCCTGGAATAATCTGGTCTTATTTGAAATGAAACCTCTGAGGGAGGGTGGATCTAAACGTTTCTGATTTGTTTCTTTCTTCTGCGTTAGAGATAGGAGTGAAACATGTTTATAAAGCTGGGTGAAACTCAGTTTGTCGAATTGAATCTTATTTTAATTTCCGAGGTGCAAATATTTCAAATTAAACGCTTCGTTAGTTCTTCGTTATGGCGCTTAAGTTATATATCGTTACAAACACTTCTGCTGACAATTAGTTAATTGCGTTCACGTGCGTGTGTGCCTGAGATGTATCTTAGAAAACCGTGCCTATTTGAACGCAAAAACGAATGCACCGTTTCAAAACGTACAAGTATCTAGATCATTTTGTTTATGACCTTCGCGTGTTATTAGTGAGACATTTTCACTGTGCAAGTACGGAAGTTCATTTTAACTTTAAAAACTTCGAGTCGTGCTATTTTTACTTTCCAGTATACGTACGTGTTTACGGAGTAATATACGTAGTAAGAGAAAGTAAGTAATGCTGCGGAAACTCTATTTTGAAGTTTGAACGGAAATATGCGTTTTGGGGTCCCCCGATGCAGAAAGCGGTTCTTTTCAAATCGTCCGTCCGCCCGTACCCGTCCGTCTAGTGGCAAGTCCGAAATAGCTAGCAGAGACCAAAGGAAATACAAAACGAATACGGGAAAATATGTGCAATTCTTTGGCAGCACTAGTTATAGTCGAGTTTTAGATCGGTTTGATTCAGAGGGTATTATTTCATGCTTGCAGAAAATATTACTTCACTTTCATATTCTATTTTATTTTTATAGAATCACCAAAAAAAATTGGTTTTTGAGCAGTTCTACGGGAGTAACACAATTTTTAATAACACGTTATTACAATAATTTTCTTGACTCATTTTCATATATTTATCCACTTTTCGCATAGAATAATTAAAGTCCAAGTGCCATTGATCCAAATGAGCCTACTAAAGGAAATTACTAATTACACAAATTGGCGGGCCTTTGGCACCAGGAAAAGTTAAAAGGAAGTGCCTAGATTCCTTCGAGATTATAAATGCTCGGATCAAAATTGAGTTGAGTATTGGCTTTTTTGTTTTTTGTTTTGTCTGTACTTTTCTTAATATTGATTTGAGTATTGTTTCACAAGATTCAATTTAGTGGATTTTTCTTGGATTGCTTTCAGAAGTATACATAAAGCGACCATTAAGAAAATTCATCCAAAATAATTTCTTCGTATGGAAAATTAAGATGCTGCAAATATTCCCACCCGAAACTCTGAAAGCGAAACACGTTCAGGACAAATTATGTGAAAACACTGTTTGGGTGTAGGCTATTGGAGTAGAGGACAGGAGGGGCCGCCAGACGCCGGAGATGTTTCTCGAAGCGAGCTTGCATCCATCCGCCCGCGCGGACTCTCCGCCCGGACGCTCCGCCCTGTTCCTCCTCCTCCGCCGCCGCCGCCGCCGCCGCCGCCGCTGGTCCGACGGGTTTCCAGATGCGCTCCGGCGCCTTGGGCACAGACCGCCACGTCGGCTCCGCGTTGGCCGGTCCGGAGAGCGAGCAGCGAGCGCGCAGCTCCGGCGCCGCGCCGTCACGCCGTCACGCCTCGTCGGCCCTGCCGTTGCATAACCGCCCGCCCGCCCGGCTACCCTCCGGCGGACGCCCTCCTGCCCGCCCTTCGCCTGCCTCTTTTATTTTCTCAGCCAGCGCGTTCGTGTCAGATCGGCTCTCTCTATCTTGTTGTAAAATCGATACACCAATGTTTTGCGGGCCGAATCCGGGTGTCCGCTGGCGGTACTCGTCACGGGTTTTCCGTGCGCGGGCGGGTTTCGTGTGCGGAGCAGCACGCTCTCCGGCGACCGTGGCGAGCGGGATCGATCTCCTTGGGGAAACGGTGGGGGTGGGGACGTCCTCCGGAATTCGTTTCCTGAGTGATTATTTCTAATAAGACCTAGGCCCTTAATTAAAGCATTGAGCCATATGTTTGTCGACTTCGGAAAAATCCCAGTTGGCTGAAGCAATCTGCGTGAAAGGTGAAAACTGGTTCGGCACTCGTGCCAGAAAGACTTTAAGTTTGACAGGTTTACCTTTGGGGGGATCTCGGAGACTGAGAATATTCAGTGTATATTATGCAATGAATGGAAAGACGACTGTTTTGTACTAATTTTGTAAGATATTATCAGCCCAAAACCCTTATGTGCTATTGCTGAATGTAAAACTATCTCACTCGCCATATTAGATGTAAAACGAAACGAAAAAAAAACGGAATTTCGCAAGGGAGTAGGGAGGGGGACTGAAATTGGCGTTCCCCCACTCCGTAGCACTGTTGAACACAAACGAGCAGAAAGTGAAAATATGCGTAAAATTAAATTGACTAATTATTTGTGCAGTCTCGCCGGTTTAAGTATGTCTGTTAATCAGTAAACTTATCAATATTAGAATATTTTTCCACGTAAAGTATTGAGCCGAAATTCAGTTGTAGCGTGAAGTTATTTTCACTTTTATAACAAATAATTACAAAATTCAGATGTTTGCACGGGTCCGACTCATTTCTCAAAACTGAACGCTGCAAAATTTTAAAAATAAACCATGCAGTTCTATGAGTATCAGATGCATAAAAAATGTTTGTTGTGTATCTATTACAAACTATCTTCTAAATGTACAAAGCTTTAAATCAAAATATGATCTCCTACTAATAGCTTTCTTTCCGTTTGTATTTAAGAGGAGCGGCAATGCTGATCTGTAGCGCTACTTTTCCCCTTGAAAAGAGTATGATTTAGAAATTTAACCATTTCAGACTTTCCGCGTATTAAATATGCAAGTAGGAGAAAAGAGGGACGTAAATGTTGCAAAGTTATTCGCCACTGTCTGTTTTCGTGCCTTTTTTTATCAGTTGCTGCTGTGTTGTTTTGCTCACTCGCCATCAGATGACACTTGTCGGCGACGCTTGTCAGTGTGCACTGATTAGATACGTACATGCTGTGTTCGTAGCCTGCAGACACTGATACAATTGGTTACGCAACCCATGGATCCAACTTCGAGGGTCCGGAAAGCTTTTGCTACGTAATTGATAACTAGTGCGGTTAAAGAGTGATCTGTTGGAGAGAAAGAAAACAACTTTCTCTTTCTTTCAATACTTCCTACACATTTCAAATAACTGAAAGAAGGGATGAAACCTGTGGTATTTTTCCTTCCCTGGTAAACAAAAATGCCGTACCCGTCGCAAAATTTTCCATTGAAAGCAAAGGAAACATCTCAAACATATTCAAATTAGTGAATGAGTTAATCTACTTTCCCCACTTCCTCATTTTTCTCCTCTTCGTCCTGGTTCTGGTCTTCGTCTTCCGCCTCCTCTCCTTCCTCCTCTCCTCCCTCTTCCCGCCCTTCTCACCCTTTTCCTTTCGGAAGTAATGATAGAATACCACAATGCTCCAAACCCGGCCGAAAAACGTCCATTGTGCACTGAGAGCTCTGCGCGTACGCTGCCTCTTCATACACGAGTCTTGTGCCATGTGATTCTCAGGTCAATGGTCGTTCATCTGGTGACATGAACTCGTTCAAAGTTAGCCAGAGACATTAATGGAAATTGAGAATGATAATTGCTGTTTATGGTTTGTAATCCCAATGAGATTTTTCAAATCAGAATTAAAAGCAGCATCGACTTCATGACATGGGTGCCATATTGGGCGAAAAAATCGCAAGCTCGTGGGAAGAAAATGCATTTTGCGGAATTCGTTGTCCCTTGGGCATAATGAGGGTGTTTTGTTGTTCTCATTTCCTTCATGACGGCTCGTTCCAGTTGAGGCAGAGAATCAGATTATAACTATCAGTGAAACTGAGAGGTGGTTTCTCGCGTACCTCCCGAGCACCCCGTAACCAACAAGCGAAGAATGGAAATGGCGTTTCAGTTTGCTCTGTGTTAGAATGAACAGTTCATCTTTCTGCCTATAGCACACTGCTCGAAGTTGCTTTACTTTTGTCGTTCGATAGTCGCTAATATTATCCGGGAAGGTTTTTTGGAGTTGGTTGACGTATTTACTTTATCGACCTCTACGTACTTACGTAGTAAGGATAAGCTATTGTGATGCGGCGTTACATAGGGTAGGGGGTATTAGTTTCATGTTACGTGACGAGGATTTTTTTCTTCGTTTTTTAACATTTGCCGAAATAATTACTTTCATTCACTTACATTAAATTATTAATTAAACTAAATCTTATAAAAATATAAAAGGTATGATGTATAAATGTTAACAATAATTGGTAATATTTTTTCATCAATTGTATTTTGATTGAATCGTAGATTACGAAGAAAATATTCGAAACTGTTCTATAGTGTATTCTATAATTTAATTAAATTGACGCAGTAGATGTTCACTCATGCGTCCTCCACGACAGCATGTGCACTTGTCAGAAACTTTCTCGTCATTGTTTCCCTCCTTCATGTAAAAGTTGTCTCAATCTTATTGTTAGGTGCAGTCAGCATCCCCAAATCTGTCTTAATTTATTAATTTTAGTACGTAAGACAATGAAATTAATACAAACGGTACTGTGATTGTTGCAAGCGTTACGTAATTGTTAAGGGGGGTATTCAAAATGTTCCAAATTTGCATAACGTATGGGCGGCCCCTTACTTAGTATGGCGAAATACTAGTATAAGGAACCAAGGCATAAATTAACAAAATCATGTCCCCCGTAAGTCCATGTATAATTTTTCGCATACATGAGTAGTTGTCACATAATTTCAAGTAAAATATGAGCAATTAAAAAAAAATTTTTTCAGAAACTAGCTCGTTGTTTTCTCGAATACAGTAAATTGCGCGTATAAAAATGTCGCTGGTGCCATTTTCGATAAACAATTTTTGTTTTGTTTTTTGTTGTTTTTCTTGTAAACGAGCAAAAAATTAACATTGGAAAGTTTTAATACTGATTGTACAGAATTCTTTTTCCTTAATTAAATTTGTTCTTAAAAATAAATCTTTAAAAAGGCAAGTAATATTTTGAAAATACAAATTTGTTGCTTTTATTTTATTTATTTTGTCTTGAATTGAGCAAATGTCGTTTAAAATGGGAAAGGACTCATTTTCGTTGAGCACAGGATTTTCAAAAATTGCAAAAGTTACATATAATGCGAAAAGGTATGCGCTGCTACCGCTATATCATTTATCGTCGCTTTCATTGTTTTTAAACATTTGCGTGGAAATCGCTGCGGTGGTGTTCCGCGCGGGTGGTTCTTGTTTCCATCCACTGTGCAGTCTCCGCAGCCGCAGCAGCGGCCACGAAGTCGCCCATTTCTGTTGCCCACGCGTCACCCCACTCAGGCGGAAGCCGCATAAGTAGCTCGGGGCGGCTGGCGCGGCGCGGCGCCGCGACGGTGGCGACTCGTGCCGGTGCTCGTGACCGGTCGACGGGGCGTCCTCGACGCCCAACGCCTCGACGGCACGTGCGCTGCGCGGCCCACGATCTGCCCCGTCGTTGCGCTGAGTAGGGGGCGCAGAGTTCTTGCTGTTCACGAACAAAGATCTTGGGTGGTGCCGCGCATGTACGAGCCCAACCGGGCGGAGCCTGACTACACGATTTCTCTCAATGGAATGACAATGTTAGTAGAGTTTGTTTGGGAGCCCCACGATATGAAAGTGGGTTTACTTCATAAATTTCATTCAGTGAATTGGAGAGTGGAAATATGTTTTCTAAGATTTCCTAGAGCTTGCTCCCAAGAGCAAGAACAAGCTCTTCCCTTGTGATACTAGGCCGAAGTTCTGAACCAATGTCGTAGAGTATTGTATTAGTGAAGATATAATATTTGGTTATGACAGTACATGGAGCTGTATCTCCATTACGGATATTTTCATTTCAAAATCTCATATGTACGTAATTATTTTCTTCTGGGCATATTTTCCTGACTGGATTACCACGTGATTTGACTTCGAATTTTGAGTACTGTTGTTTCTTCCTTGCTTTTATCTAAAATTTGAAGGCAGAAAAAAATGACTAAATTTTTTGTGGGCTGTACTGTACTCACATCAAAAATGCCGTTTCTAAATGTGAATTTTATTTCGCTTGGTGTAAATTACTCCAGGTTTACATGACATCTTGACTGGAATGTTTAGTTACGTCTGTTTTAATCGATCCGAAATGCTTACTAGCTTGTGAGGAACGCTATTGGCTGATCACGGAAGCGATGTCAGTACGGTATTGGAAACGTCGCGTGCCGCCGGTTGGTTTCAGTGCAGCTTCCGGCTCGTCCTTTTAGAACGACAGGCCAGATCCAGCCGGGGGCGCATTGTGTTTCCGCCAGCAGCCCCAGCGGCGGCGATGCGGCTCGGGCACAAATCCGGCGCGCGTCCGCGTCCTAATGGGTTTCCGCGTGCGGCGCGCGGCCGCCGCCGCCGTCAGCCAGGGCCGGGCACGCGCTTACGCGCGGCATCCCACACAAAAGGCAGCATTGGCACGGCGGCCGTGAGGCCCCTGATGGACACACGCTCGTGCCATCCTTTGGGAAGAAGATGCGGGTTGATTTCCTGTCATGTAAATGTGATCATCGCGCTGTGAGGGAATTTGTCGTTCGTGCTAATTTGTATTAGGATAACGAACCTAATGTCCGAAAGGTCTGTGGTTTTCGAACAGTCATTTTAGATTTGAGTGATTGGAAGGGTCCTGCTCGTTTCAATGCTACCCTTATTGATAGTATCCGTGCGATATTTCCGTTTACTGCCTATCGAGACGAGCAAGAAATCTGTTTTTGATATTTGTGAACCGTGTTTAGATAATTATTGTGTTAGCACGAGTGCGGAAAACGTGACTACGAACCCCTTTTCATAATGAAGCCCTGCGAGAGAAGGCTGAATACTTCGTGACAGGTGACTTGGAGAAGGCTGTATACATCAGTTTGAAGGCCTAGCCTAAGAGGAAGGGGGTCAAGGAAATGTCGGAAGCCACTAATACAAATGTGAACAATATATCATATTTGCTATTGGTGATGAATTAATTTCTCTGTGCAAACAACAGTTAGGAACCTTAGGGTTTATGACTTTATGAGAGGAATTTTAAGTGTTTAGCCACTAATGTTATGGTTTGTGCGTACAGGAAAAAATGTGATAAATGGCTCAGTACGTGTGAATCTATAATTAAACCGGCTTAATCTCTTTTCGATTTAAGATTGCAGGCTCCGAAGCACATATGGGCAGAAAAATACAGATATTTCATTGAAAAATAATTGCACACCTTTATAGTAAGGTGCGCCTGAATTACGTAATGTGTGCCTTCATATTACGAAATACCCAAAATGTATACCTCAGTCCAACTTACTACGTCTTAGAAAGGCTGCATTGATATAACATGTTACGAAATGTTTCAGGGACAACGAAAAGTAGCAAGTTTGTAAGCAGCTTCCCCCTTCCTCCCTCTACGCATGGTGTTGTCATGGCTTTTACTCCAACGCGGCACATTTAGTTCAAAACATATCCCGTTTGCTCTCCCCTTTCGCGGCCCGCGAGTAGGGAGTGTCGTTATCGAATGACGAACGTCGCAGTTGGTGTTCCTCCCCCTCCACCTCAGCAGTTGGCCTTCGGATAGGCGTTCAGGTTCTTTATCAAGTAGGAATGCCGCTGCTTTCTGTGCGCGCCGCTGGCTCCCGCCTGCTAGGCCTGCGCGCCGCGCCGCGCTGCCCCGCGCGTTTTATGGATTTTCGCTTGCCTACTGCGCAGTAAGTGCGCGCGTCGGCGCTGCGCCGGCGTTTCCCAGCTGAGGCGGCGCGGCAGCAGCAGCGGTTGCTGCTGCCTCATCGCTCGTGTAGGAAGCCGGCTACGCACGTATGCACGCGGTCTCGAGTCGCGGAGATTGCTTGAGGGACGAGATGCACTGTCTGCGATGAGAGACTGTAGTTGCTAGTATGTTTAGTTGCTTTCTCCTACAGAAAATTAGAAAGAATCTAGGATGAGCAATTTGTGGGAGGGTGAGATCTGCTTGGAAAAGAAACCCTGATTGCCGAAGAAAACATCGTACTAAAAAAAGTGCTCAATAATGAGAAAAATATTAGTTTAAGAACTCCTGTAAATTGTTTTCCACGATGAAACGCTCGGCGATTTTTTAAAAAATTATTTTCGCTGTTTTTAGTGTTAATTCAGTCGACCAGAATATCAGAAGCATTTTATCGCGGAGACGAACTGATGATATGGAATTGGATTAAAGCATTGTTTGAAGGATTGAAGGAAGCCCTGTTTGGATCTGTCGAGATTATCGTCATAGCTTTACATTTTCAAGATCTAATATCTTACATCCTGTTTTGCTCGATGGCTGTTAAGAACGCCACTTAAGCGTTAGATTGTTTTCCTAATACAGTGAAGTGGTGTGATTCATATGTATTTTTATATGAGTTCTGTACTTATAATATACTATGGATGAGTATAGATGATATTATTCTGGAAAACCTACCACATCATACATTCAGCTTGATTTTAATTAGACTGGGCATCTCTTTGATATGCAGATGGGGTACGCAAGTGTCAATGTTTCTTTAAAAGGAAATGAAAAAAAAAAATACTTTGTCGTCAAACGGTGCTTTCACGAACACGAATATGTCGCACCCACTTGATCTTGTAGTAACCTGGAAGCGACAAAAGAAGCAGCAGTTACGGTACCTTGCAACATTCGGCGCGCCCTCAGGCATCTGCCGCCGCCGATGTCTAGCGAATATGGGCTACTGGCTACTCGTCGCCTCTCCCCCGTCCCCCGTCCCCCGTCCCCCGTCCCCCGTCCCCCGTCCCCCGTCCCCCGTCCTCCTCCTCCCGCCTGTCGTTTTGCGTAATGGTACGTACTACGGAACGGCGGTACCGCGGCAGCAGCCGCGTAACCTTTCATCGAGGCCGCACCGTTACTCGGGGGAGCCCTCCGGTTGGCAGAGGAAAGCGAACGCCCACCTCTAGCGTGACGTAGTTGTGCTCGCCAAGGTTCACGCGGCGACGCGATCGCGGTGCAGAGCGCGGAGGTGACGCAGTCCGATCTGGCGGGAGGAGGCTGTTGGGGCCTGGGGAGGGGAAGGGCCTTGGGGAAACCAGTGTGCGAGCTCCTTTCGCCAGGTTGAGATGCACTGCGTGGTGTTGCGCCAGGCGCCATCGCGAGGGTTGACCGTCCTTCGCAGGTTATTTTCGCAATTAACAGCCCTGGAAGTCATTAAGCCCACCGTTGTTTGGTTTTTGAGTTTATGGTATCTTGAAAAGCCTGCTATATACTATGGTGAATGTCTTGTCAAGCACATTCTCTTTGTTCTTGACGAATCGTAAGCGATTTTGTTTCTTACTGATTGTGAGTGTCCGAACTTTTCGTAGGTCTAGGACGGGAGTTGCAATTAAACCAAGTCATTGTTTTGGCCAAGAAGTTTCGAAATTAATTTTGTGTCGCGTGAAATTTAAAACGTAAGCAATTTAGGGAACGGTACTTATTATGGCGACGTATGATTCGCATTCAGAGTGACCGAGCTTTGGAAGATCGCGAGTGCCCTGTGACGGTGCGAAGCGAGACCAGAGGAAAGAGGCCGGCAGACCTGGGTGTTGCTGATCCTGCCACGGCGCGCTCTCTCTTGACCCCGCGACCGCAATTGCCCCGCCTCGTGTCGGCGCCGATGGTGGAGGTGGGGGGGGGGGGCGATCGCGAGTAGGAAAACCAAACGGGACACGCCCGTTTCCCGTTGCCCACGTCACCCCCATGGGCATTTGCAAACGGGGGCGTTGGTCGGCCCCACTTGCAATTCTGGGTATGCTTCAACCGCAGTGTTGATTTCCCGAAGATTTATTTATTTATCCTAGACAAGAGTGTCACACCTAGCCTTCCTCCGTGGCTGCGGAGCAAGGATAGTAAGGTGGTTTGCCTGTTCAGACATGTCCCTAACTGCGGGAGTAGAGGGGTCCTGCCGCCGGTGCCGACCACGCCGCCACGCGCCGCTTGAGAGATACGCATCTGAGCTGGGTAGAGAGTAGCGAGAGGCACGAGCATGTTTGTTTGTAAACGCCCAAGACCTTGGTGGGCTGGAGTTTTTGTGTGTGTCATTTTAAATGTTTTGGGTGTGTCACCTACGCAAATGACACGGGAAACTTTCTCGGCTATATCAAGCCTTGTTCAGTTTCACGTTTTGTTTTTATCGTCCTTTGAATGTAAACACCGTGAAAAAATGTTGCATTTGTAAATTCTCCAGAGTTACGCCTAAAACAGGATAGGCATTGTTTACTGTCAAATTTTTACATCGGGCATGTGATGTAATTGAATTTTCACAAGATGCATTGAGAAAATGTTAGTTTAGTATGTCGTCAGTGCAGAAGTTTAGAGACTTTTTATGAAGATTGCTCACAAGACAACCGAAAACCTGATTAAAACTGTTGGTCGCGAACTAAACGGCCCCTTGCATATTAACATTGTTCTTTGACATTTTTAGATGTCATATTTCCTGTGCACTATCGTTTATAAGTATACACATACACGTTTTAAGTCAAGTTACCTATTACTTTCTGTTCGTATTCGAAATTTTGATACTAAATGAAGTGACAAAGGTTTGAGATTGCCTTTTTTCAAACTGTAAATTTTGTAAATAAGCCGCATGACATCCGTGCAGCGCATTAGTCTGTATTGTGAGTACCACGCTGCCAATTAATTTGTGGCTTCACCAGAATGACTTCCGTTTAATGACCAGTTGACATTTTAACCACGAGGTCGCTGTCGCATCCCTTCTCCTTACATCCAGACGCGTTTTCCCAGGACAGAAACGTCCGCAACCTTGGCAGTACGTTCCCGCCAGTATCACATGGAAAGGTCTTTATTCTTAAATGCCGTTCGGCAATTCAGAAAGAGAAGTATTGATTACTCGAGGAGGCGGTGATGGCGTGACAGGAAAGTCATGGTCCCTCACGTTATTTCGATCGGCTGGATGCCAGGGAACCGGGAATCTCCTGGGCGTGCAGAGGTGCGGCAGTAACGCGTGGCAACACCGGGAACCCGCCGCCCGCCCTCTTAACTACGCCGCGAACGCGACTTGTTGATTACCAAGCCATGCCTCGGTGCGGACAGCAGGCTTCTCGCAAGGCCAAGGACAACTGCCGAATGAGCTATCCGACGGTACCGCATCGCCAGCCCCCCACCCCCACCGCACCCCCGCCTTTGCACTGTACTCCGCCCACTCCACCCATTGCTGCCGTCTCTTGAACGCTAAGACAACGCCGCTTCTACCGATAATGAAAGGCAGCACACCCGCGGTATTTGCTGTGGCTGACAAACACGCGCACAAACAGGAAGGCTTAGGAGGGGGCGGGTCGAGGTCGGCGGGCGCCATGTTTCTTTCCGTGAGGCGAGCCTCCACTACGGACGGCGCCTGCCCGCCGCTTTGGGGCTCTTGTCGGCGACGTTTTTGCCTCGGCTCGGGCCCGGTCCGCTGGCCTTCCACGGCAGCAGTTCAGAAACTGGATTTGTTCTGCTACGGGAGACCTTTTTATTTTTTGTTCGTCGCTGAGAAAACGATCAACAGTCTTGTGATAATACGTCGAACTACAAGTTTTTGTTTGGTATGTATTTGTAAACAATTTTGTTTCTTAATTCAAATTACCTTCTGGTAATCTGGGTGGAAATTTTGATTCTGCTCGAAAAAGTCCAAAAAGAAAGCTTTGTTTAAAAATCGACCATGGTGGATGGAAAAGGTGGTTGATGTTGAAGTTGTTGATAAATACATAAAGTACATCAATTCGGAAGAATATAGTCTTACTCTCTTGTATAAACATTAATTGTAGCGGTTTTTGTGTGTCAGCAGTGTTTGGGTTCAGAATAAGTTCATAAATTTCAGTGTCAGCATCATAAACACCGAACTTTCAGGTGTTCTTCTATTTCATCGAAGATTACAAAGGTTTTATTGTTGAAATGTCTCGCAACTTCATAGCGCCCAAGTCACTAGCCTCGCGATACGTACCTGGCGTTGGCGGTGCGCGTGCAGGGTAATTTTGGAAGTTCACGGAGCCGTGGCTAATTTGGCTCGTTTGTTCGTTCCTAGTGAGATGAATTGTGAAGAAAAGTGAGCGTCTTCGTTATGGAAAAAATACTTGGAACCAGTGTCCGATATAATCCAAGAAGCTTTATGTAGAACGGTAATTGCAAAGGAAAGCAACCGAACATTACTTTGTTCTTGAAAAAACATTTCTTTACTTATGTCGTACATCATTTGGCGATCGTTGTATAGGGCTTTCTCGTAGAGATCAGAAGATTTCATTTTCCAAACTCTGCCGGATGCTCGCCGAATGAAGAAACAAATCACAGTGTTTTGCTGCAGCAGTTCAATACTTTCTCCATTCTACATAAAAAAGTATGCGAGAAAGTAAAACGCAGATAACGACAGTTTAAAAATATGCCGGCGTACGGCAATTTTTCCTGTTCTTAGTCTTGAGACGTGCAGAATTAAGACATTGTAGACCTCTAATGCTTTCGAGGAAATATAACAATTTATTAGTAGAATAGTGTTGTAGACTTGTATGTCGAAAGATCCAGCTGTTTTGGGACTTGGCATAACGTCTCATCTCATCAATGGCAATTTTTACCGTTTTATACTATTTTTCACTGAAACAGCGAGACTCCTCGTCATACAGCCTCAATTTAATCATCTTTAATTATGGTAAATTAAAGGTGTTGTCTGGTATGAAACGTTTATATTGCTAATCGTTTCGATTGCGTAGCGATCATATTCGGAGCTAAAATTAGAATTATCGAAATAAAATTTCATTAATATGTTTTATAAAAAATTAGGTATAAGTTAGTTCAAAATATTATATACAAAATATAGACATTGTATGCCAGATGCATAAGCAAACGGGGTCGTACATATCTTGCAGCTTCCGAGCCTAAAACAAAAGTTCTGCGGTTTTTATAGTGTGTCTTGTTTAAGAACTGAGCGTCGGTCGGCAGCGGTGGGGGCGGAAAGTGGGGTGGTGTTCGGGTGAAGTGTCGTAAGACGCGGGGGTGCTGGTGGAGGCATGAGGTTAATCATCTTTGTTTTGGTTCAGCTCCTAACAGATCTTATTCCTGACGTAAGAATAAATTTAGAGCTGATAAGGTTGTTATTTTTCTGAGGCTTACCCGAGTCCCACATACATACATACGTCCATACATATTCAAGAGACGACTCTGTATATAGTGAAATTTTGCGTACAATGAATTCTCTTCGTCGCATGTAGTGAACATAAGAAATAGCGTAACTTCTGGAAAAAAGGACCGCGAATTCCAATAGCCTTATTGGATTGCTGGCGGATAATATCTTGAGTTATTTTTGTAGTATTTTTCGGCGAATGAAATGAACTGAGGAAACGTACCATTGAAAAAATTGTTTCAGCTCGTGTATGGTAGTTCTGTCAATCCTGGAGACTTCGACGCGGACTGCGAGATAAACGTAAGAGAAATCACATCTCGCTAAGAGATAGGGAGAGGGTCTTCTTGAACAGAATAATACAAGTGTGATGACAAAGAAGATACAAATGAGGAATGACTCTTGCACTATTCAAATTCTTTCAAGGGCATAAAGACTACACTAAGATGTTCTGAGAGTGTAGAGGTAGACAATACAAAATGAAGTGTGAAGAAAGCAGACTCGCGAAGGATCTACAAAAATGTAAGCAGCAAACTGACAAACATATTTTTTAAGGCTAAAAGAAATATATTGATATTTTCATTTCTCGGTGATTAGATATTTTACGTACTAAACCCCTGTAGTAACAACCAATCATTGTGGAGAAACTTTTATTTTGGATCATTGGATAAGTGAACCAAACATTTTGATCGCCACAAGTTCACTATGATTGAAGTCGACAGTTCATATTGTGATGGATTTTCCTAGTATTACCCGGCAATTTCTTTACCATGGGTTGGACAAGACCGTCTACACAGAATCTCGATTATGAAAACCCACGTAAGAAATATTTACTTATTTATATTTGGGACTCGGGAAATTTCCTTACCATTACCAATAAATAAAGTTAAAATCAAGTAACATTGTAATTTCTGGTTCTCTGCTTCACACAAACAAAACAAAAAAATAACATAGCATACATGGCATTTTATGTAACAATTTCCAATAACAATATTAACCCTGTCGTTATTTAATATTTCCCGTTACTCCTCCTTGTCATGCGTGGCTATTACCTGTTATTATTTTAATTGAAAATTTAGTCAGATCTATTCCAAGCTTGGTCTTCTTACATTACTCGGATTTGTGTGTCCCATTTCTTAACTTGCCTGTTAAAGAGTCCTCTGCATTATTGGGTGTCGCTCTCATGGCCATTTCCATTTTCAGCCTAATCCAAGTATATCGTGGCATCTTCTTCCTTTCCAAACAGATTTATACTTTGTTACACTTACATTTCTAACATCAACAATTTACACAATTGCCAATATGTTTGACCATCTCGGAGAATCTTCCATCACCACCACCAAATCATCATCGAGTCGGAGTCTGTTCTGCCCCGTTTGTTTCTATGTCTGTTATTATTCTATTCTACCCTATTCTTCTGTCTCCTCTAATGCGCAATACAGTACCTAATTGCGTTTTTCTTTAGTTATATTACGCAAGTTCACCCTTCCCTCGCACGCGTTCTCTTTTCTGGCTAATACCGCCCAGGCGTCTTATTTATTTATTCCTTGACTATCGATCGTTTGGTTCCTTTTGTAATTTAAGTGAATACCCACCGAAATGACTCACGTGTCTATATGATATTCTATTCGCCACTAATTCCACTATTTTCCTCTCTATTAATCACACTGCCTTCCTTCAGATTTTCATGTTTATCGCTCGCCATGTATTTCCTTTATGATCTCCATTATTGCTGTCGTTCAAGGTCATAGTTCATACTACATTTGTTTAACTTGTTTTTCCTTGCAATAAATCATTACAATATATACATAAATACGTTCACGCACGCACACACACAAACACGTAAGAATAAATTCTTGGTGACTTTGAAACTCATTCTATCTCCGAAATCTCGACCTCCATGTAGTTGGCAAATTCCAGTACTTCGCACACCGAGGAAAAGTACAAATTAGTTTGAACTTACAGTATACCTAAAATATCAGGGATGTTTTGTGGTCTTAGAGGTTATCATTTGCTCATTTTTCTCAATCAAATTGTCAGTAAACTTTACATTATCCTATTATTTCGGTCTATCAAACGTGACTGAATACTAGAAGTTGAATGAAAATAGAACTTAAAAGAGAATTGGATTTCACGGCGACCCTATGCCAACCGTCCCTATGAGTCCCGCGTTATTGCAGATATAATGGCAAGGCGTACCTTGTTTTTGATCACTCGTTGCTCGAGTATAACGAAAGTCGGGTCGCAGAGAAGATAATAGGCACCGTCGCGCAGTTGCACGGCTACGCATTGCTGCGTCATAACCGCAGAAACTGCAGCTGCGTGGCTGGTTTTCGCAGCCACCAGCTGCGCTCTACACGCGTCGGCGTGGTGCGTGCTTTCGGCATGCCGTTTGGCGGCTGCATTGCGCCGATCGCCTCTCCCTCGCTCCCCTCTTCCCTGGTCGAACATCCGGGCAGCTGCGCCACGTCCCGGAAACGCTTGCTTTAACCCGTTCCTTTCCTGTGGCCGACAGAAGACTCGCACCAAGAAATAGGTCTTTCGAGAAGTCGTAGGAATAAGGTGTTGAATGGAGAAATGTTGCATGGAATGGTTTGATGTTAAATATAATGAAGTTTGCCCATTTTCTCTATCTTCATTTTTAAAATGTACAATTTTAATTGTCGATCTCAGCCAATCAAAAACACAAAAACTGTCAGATACGTTACATCTGCTTGATTTGCAGCGCATCAGTGCTACAAAAAGTAAAATATTTCAGACTTCCGGGGACCCCCATAAGGAAATGATCCACTAGATATCTCCCCTTTCCGTCTTCCCTGCTCATCTTAGGGGCGGGGGGCGATCATTATAAGGGTGACTTTCGTGGACTGCTTCACCTCGCGTGCTGCCGTCTACTGCCTTGGGTAGAGGGACAGGTGCTGTTTATGCGACCTACGTCGCACTTTGCAAATGACCTTCAAAAGTTCCGACGCTAAGCGCACCATACTAGCCTACTCTTTTCCTCCTTCCCCTCTCTTTCTTCCGACCTTGGACTTCTTTTTTCTTTTACTCTTTTCGGTGGCTCAAGAAAGTATGTGGCGTTAGAAAGAGAGGAGAGGGTACTTTTTCGTAGAGAATTCGCGCTGCGTCACAGGACCCGGTTGTTTTGGAGCGACCCCCCCCCCCCCTCCCTCTCGCTACCAAAAAACAAACTGAAAATAAAAGCCACGCCACACCGCGCTGACCTCGCCACTCGTGATTAGCTCGACACGCTGGTTGCGTCGCGGCCTGCAGCAGGCACACCAGCGTGAGTTACTCACGCGCGTGCGATTTACGTGTTTACGCCTCGGCTCGAAGAGAGGTTCCGCTTTTCTCGATGCCGAGAGGAAATCCATTATCTAATTAATGGGCTGTGAATTTTCTTGGAGATAATTGCAGTGTTTTAGTTTGTAATAATATCGTTTTTATTTTGTGTCTACTTCATTACTTTGCCCATTACAGCAACAAAAAGCAAATAATCCTAATTTGTTTCAAGGAAATCCACTGTATCAAGTAACTTCAGGTTAATTCTGGTCATTAAAAAAAATATTTATATATGTATGAGATAGTAATTGTTAAGCGATATAAACTTATATTGTATAAACATCCTAATCTGAAGAAAAGTTCACATATTTAAATGTTAAAAGTAAAGTAAACGTAAATTGTATTCATTGATATTCCGAGGACTTACTGGACACTGTTCAATCCATCCATATAACACTCCACGGCTACTTCGTATTTCAAATTTTTAATTTAGTGTTGTCTATTTCTATTCTGCTGTTCTGTAAATAGTTTGTGAATTTTATTAATGAAAATGATTGTAGGCCTTAAGGGGCAGTTTAGAAGAAAATTGATTAAATGAGAAAATCTGTTTGGTTGCTTTAAATCATCTCGTCCCTGATTTCAATAAAAAATGCTTGAATCTGTAGGAGCGACCTAGAAAAAATATATTCAAAACATTTTTTGTTGTTAAATTAGGGTTTAATGTAATCCGCGATGTGTCTAAGTGTTTTGTATTGCGGGGAATTGATGCGGGCGAGACGGGTATGTTAATAAAATTTCAATCATTTTACAATCTAGTTAGAAATAATACTTATTTTGTAATGGGTGATTGTGTTAAGGATTCAGCTAGTTATCAGATATATTTTAAGAGTAACGTCGTTAAAAAAAGTCGTGTCGCCTTTAGTATCGAACTTGATATGTGAAGCCACTTCACCAAAGGGGCCAATTACGCTGAGCCATAGTTGAAGGGCAGTTGCGGGCAAGTAACGCCAGTAACGCTCTCATTGTTGGAACATCTAGGGACCCGTCGGCGGTGCCTCAAGCTTTAGTGGCCCCTACTTTTCCACTGGCGAGGTTGGGGCCACTACCCATCGCCGGGATGCTCTGCTGCACTCCGGCCGCTGCCACCGGCGACCAGGCATGGAGCCGACGACAGCGGTTAGGTACGCGGCACCTCTACTCCGAATTAGAATTGGCGTTAGTTTGTAAACTATTTGATTCAGAAGACATTCCCCGAGGCCTTTCCTCTGATTTTGTCTTCCCGGCCGCAGTCGAGTTGCATTCGCCGCTCACTTGCCCTTCCCAAAGCTCTAATGCCACGCCTCGCGCGGTGGCGAGAAGCTGCGTTGACATGGGAGTTGTATGACGAAGAGTAAGCATATAACTGGCTTGAGAGGAGAACACGGGACGGAAAATGTTGACCGTTTGAGATGTTCTGCTTACACGTGGAGATATTTTTCGCGAAGAGGCCAAGAAGTAGTCCGTTGCAATTTCGTCTTATACTCCAGATTCTAACAACTAAGCCTTCTTTTGTGTATCTCAGATTGAATATAATTTAATTGAAGTGCTCATGGTTGCCTTCCAGACTGTGTTATGAAAGGGGTTCTGATAACCTGCTGCATCGTAAGTGACAGTTATGTTCCATTGTTTTAGCGACAGAGCCTTCACCTACAGACTTCTGTCCTTGCTTCCCGGAACTCGTAACCCTTCAGTAAGGCATACAACACGTCACACCTCAGCCGAGAGAAACAGCTTTGTCCTTCTCTCTCGTCACAATGGTTCCCATTCCCCTGTCCATTATTTTTTCACATGTGCGAGATTTTAATGCCATAGCGTTTTATTAGTAGTTTTGTTCTAATAAATAAGTCGAACTAAGTATGAACTGTCTTTCGCGAATTTAAATTTGCGTGATGAAGAAACGAAAATCTGTTCGCGCAGATGAGCCATGGTAACATGCCTCGTTATTCAAGTTTGTAGAATTAAGAGTTCTGAATGAACATCTTAAGATGTATCGTCAATATTACATTATTTCTTCCCAGCGTTTCTTGAAAAGTTATCAACGTTCTCAAGAAACGCCTGTTTGGATTAAGATTTTGTAACACAGGTGTCTCAGAATATAGGTTACAAACCTTTGGGGCTTGCCGAGGGATTGGAAATGGAAACAGTTTTGTTAATGAACATTTTGTATAACCGAGTTCAATGCAATCATACATGTGGCATGTGCCCCTGATTTTTAGATAAATCTGTGTGCACAAGTGTTCGGCGGGTCACGTTCTGGATCAGAAATTGCATGTACCTGCAAAACGTGTATAAGGGGGTGCCTAAAAAGCAGGGTCAACTGACACTTGTGTAAATGCATAAAATATTCCTTTATATGCACTTTCCCTACTGTTTCAATGATATCTAGATCATTTTCGAACCACCCCCGGTCTATAAGTTTTTAATATTTATTTTAAGACGTGCATCTCAGTACCGGGAGCAGTCCACGATCGGGCTTTGAGACTAAAACTACGTGACGGAGCCTCGATTGTTCTATAAATGCACCATTATGGGCTACCGGAACACACATATCTCCACTTTTGTTTGTCGAATTGAATTATTTTAGTTTTGTAAGTTGCACATCACGTATTCTGAATTACTTTTGTTTGAGAATGCGATGCTTCTCCAGAACTCGCCCATTTACTTTTTTGTGACTGGAGATCTGGCATTATATCAACTGCAAATAAATAGATTGATTTGCTAATACCACACATCTTTCGGAAACTCGCATGTTGCGCGGAAATGGGTTTCTGCGTGTTGACTGAACGCACGGGGGACGTTTTAAGCGCGCGCTGTTGCGCAAAGGGCCTCGTGCGTACGTGACTGGGGCCGTGTCCGTGGAGAGCAGAAGCTGCGCCCCAGTTGGCTCACGGTTCGTCGCCGCTGCCGCTGCGGGAGACGAGCGAGATAAAAATACAAAGCGATTATGTGGATGGCTTCGAAGAACGAGAGTTTGCGTTACCGCCACTCGCTTCTACATCTGCTCATATGGCGGATTACTCGCACGTGGATCAATGTTATTTCTGCCGATTTACTCGATTCGGACGTGCGTTGCAGTATGTTCATATTCGTGATCTTTTTTATTTGCCTGTATGAACTACTCCCTCACCCACCCTCGAGTAATGACGTTTCATGTGTCATCGAATTTGTAGTTCTAGTTTTCATTTTTTATGTCGGGTTGTAGTTACCTTGTTTGTAAACAAAATAAAATTAATCATCTTACATTACAAATTGTCAAATAACTCAGAATTAAAGTATTATGTAAAAATCATTCATTAGAACTTTTTCCTTCTGAGGAAACGTGTAATTGTTTCATTCTTGTGTACAGCAATAATGAAGGAACGAGCTCCTAACTGGGTTCGAGAGGTTCTCGATTCATACTTCTGCTGTCCTGGGTGAAGATGGATATATTTACTGTTCCACAAACGAAGCGTCTGATAATTTTAAGCGTAGCGCCGTGTTGACACCTGCCTGCACAAGTGGCGCAAGGAATTGCAGCATCATCTAGGCAATATCCAAATTTACGTGAAAGAATCTAGCGAGATAAAACGTAATTAAGTGTATGAAATGTAAATCTTCCACGCGTTTATATTTGTATGCTCATTTACGTTAAATGCCCGTTGGATGTTTGCGTATTTCTAGAATTATTGAATTGTCTCTTGCGTAAGAAATATACTATATTCCAGAGTTGTATGGTAGAAAAACGAATGATGGAAATAACAAAGGGGAAATGTGCAGGACTTCACCCTGATCGCATCTTTTCTACCGGTGTCTGTGTATTCGAACGGCCTGTCACTACGAAGTACGTCGGCGGTGGATTGCTGCTCGGGTGCCCATCACTTGCTGCCGCCGCGCTGCCCCGAGCCAGATACGATTTTTCCCCATCCGCATCGCCTTGTCTGGTCTCGCGTAACGGGACCGGCTCCGCCTCCGCCGAACGGCAACCAGCACCCGGCCCAAGCGGAGGAGCCGCCCCCGAATGCTACACCCCCTTCCAAATGCGCTACTTGCCGATCTGGCTAGACTAGAATTTAGATGCTGACTTTTAAATTAAAAAGCTTTATAGGAAGAACTGCAGTGTGAGCAGTTTGGTTGAAGAGACAGAAGAATTGCAGTATCGCACACCAAATTAGACCAAACATATTACTTTTTGAAAATAAGGAATTTATACATGCATGTTGCTTTAGAAACGTTCAGTAGACGATTTTATTTTCAACCGTAAGTCTCACAACTTACTGTCGACTCTGGTGAGAGTGGACCTGTTTAGATCTAGCATTTTTGGTTCACTATATCCGATAATGCGGAAATAAACTCATCTCTTTGATTATTTTGTTGTTACAGAGGTTTAATAAAGTTAACAGGGGAGTATGGATATTTTTTTATTTATTTCTTGTTTTTTGCTTTCGTATGCACCGTTTTTTTATTAATCTAATTTGCAGATCCTTCTCTAGAGACAAGGGCGCTCTCGACACTCGATTCTTTATGTCCACATACAAAACCTTTTTAGAACAGTCGTGATAGCCTTGAACTGTCCCTGTTGTGACATTTCGTTTATGTTCTCTTTGTCATCACTCTCGTATTCTTTTCTGAATGATGCTATCAACCATTAAAAATGTCGTAGCTTGAAGGAATTCTATTAGGTCTTATCTCACAGTCCGCATCAATTGTCTTCACGCTCGACAGATGCGTGCCATAAAAAGTTGAAACAATTCCCTCATTGATGCGATCCCTTGACCCCTTTCATTCACCACATACGTTAAAAAAATAACTCATGAGGCCTTTCGTCTATGTGCTCTTGGTGTTATTGGAATTAGTGGACTCGGGGCGAAAAAATGTATTCCACTGAAATTTGTATTCCCTATGTACTCTCAAGTTGACTAGGATAATAAACTAAAACATCTGGCGTTTGTTGATCGGCTAGTGACTTTCGTTCACTATAGTCATTCACTCCAGAGTATACTAATATGTAGCAGTTAGACTGAACTTTCAAAAAGAGCCGATAGTAATAAAATAATTTAATACTTGGCTGTGAAGCAGAGAAACCTTGGCAAAATAAACGGTTCGGAAGTTGCTCAGACGATTTCTGTATGCCTGAGCCACTTGCCCAACTTGTTCGGTTACTTGCTTCCCGTTCAAAATAGATTATCGTAGGTATTATGACCGTGTTTCCTCGATAGTGTGGGAATAGGAAAATTGAATCCCGAGCGAATTTTTCCGTCTGCCATGCTGTGTTCCGATGAACAATTTCTGAATAATAATAATAATAAATTATTATTATTAATAATTGAAGGAAGAATGTTTTTTGAGTGAATGTAGACGTATTTGTAAGTGTTCTGCAGTTTGCAAGTTTCGTTGAAAGGAGAAGTGTTGTAATTCGCGAAGTTGAAGTAAGGAGTAATTAGGACTGCGTGAAGATTATGATAAGAATTAAATGATATTTTACGATGATTGTTGTGAACATGTATTTGTTGCTGCTAATTCTTTTTTGATTAAAAAAATGATTTTGGGTTAAAATATTGGCTTTTGTCTCCCTGAATCATCGTGTTTGTCCCATTCACACACTTGATGGAAATACGGTTGCAGACATTCTTGTGAAGAACGAATTGAGGAATCTCCCAGAACTAAATTAAACTGCTCCTGGAATCTCCTCCAATTGGAATGGGCGTCAGACTGGTCGCGGCATTGTTCCAAAACTTCTGTTCTCGCGATTCTCGCGCTCCTTGAATGATCTCGTCTCGGTTTGTTGGGGGAAACTAGAACGTATCACCAGACGCGGTCACACTCTGGAAAACTTTTCTTTGTGTGTGTGTGGGTGTGTCTAGAGTAGTTGAAATATATCCGTTATTTACGATGTACATATTTTGTATTGAATTTTATTGTATTTCAATGATAAAATAAAAAATGTGCTTAAAAGATTGATTTTTATGGTAGCATGGACGAAGTGATATATCTTTAAAGTAGGATCGATAAGACAACCCGGCACGATGGACACGTTATTTCGTTGGCAATCAAATCAAATCTATAGATCTTTTGTCGATGCTCATAATGTTGATTATATTGGAGCGAATGTTATTTGTCAGATGTTAACAACGCTCATTATTATTGTTTTCATATCTCGGCTAAGATTGTAAAGAAGAGGGAGAACGTATTCTGGAGCTCAAAAAAAACAGGCGCTTATTATATGAGATAAGCGACTTTGTAAACATGAAATTTCATTTTTCCCCGTGATTCTCTATCCCTCTATTAGAAAGAAGACTTCGTCCTAATGTAAGCATTCTGTTTCCTTAAAAATTACATTAACTGTTTGGATTCGATTTTGACCCCAAAGTTATATTTTTGTTCTGAATGGTTATTTTGTCTTAGAATTCTGTAATTCATTAAAGTTTGATCCAATAATTATGTTATTATAATATTGCCAATAAATGCACATAGTGTTACAAGATTTGGATATCGGTATCGTGACATCTGCTCCTCACTGTAATCAGCAGCATTGCACGTCATATTGCAAACACAAAAATTGTCCCACATTGTCATTGCGTTACAAGACTTCCGAGTAAAATTATTTATATTATTTTTAAATAACAGCAATTTGCAAGTTCCATCGGAACGAGATTGTAATTCGAAGTAGTGAGTAATTAGGTAGAAGAAAATGATGCATGTAGATTGTGATGAGAATTAAATGATACGATGATGGTGGGGTACATTCATTAGTTGTTTATTCTATTATTTCATAGAAGTGGTTTTGGGTTAAAATAATGGCTTTGTTTTCTATTTTCTCCATTCTCCCCATATTTATATTATGGTCCCAAAAAGTACTACTAACATTGGCTTTCACAAAACCAAAACCTATACAATTATATGGAAGGCGGCAACATATGAAACCATGTTATTGCAAGAGATTCAAAGGTGTTTATCTCGATGATTAACGTCGCTATTGTTTTTGATTCTATGTTATGCAAAAGTAAGGATTGAGTAGTCTGAAGTAAAAAAAAATACCCCCAAAGAAAGTGCAGGGTTTAACGGAAAATTAATCCAAAACATAATTAAAACATCGAACCAAAATTCGTATCTTTATTTATGCATCGATAAAAAAGAGGCGCCGGGGAAAGCGTTCAAATTCCTCCTGAAATTGCTCGGGCTGTTGAAATCAGTCTTGCCGCCTTGAGTCTCTGAAACAAATCTATAGAATCGCCATGAACCGGCGCGGATCCGAACTTCTAGAATTCGTAAGGCGGAGGAAAGCAGTCTCGTTGGCTTCCTTCGCAAAGGAGCCGAGCCGGGCCACGTTGCGCGCTTCCCCCCGGTTTCCAAACGGAGGCGATGGCCCTGAACAAGCGGACGCATACCCCCGCGCACACTGGGCCGACGTGATGCCGACTCCTCCCCTTCACAAAATTGCAAAGTGAAATTAAACAAAGAATCGATCGCTACCGTAACTGTTGACTACCTGCATGTATCTACCTGCCGCCCGGTAGCCGGATCGGAGAGATCCAATCATCTTGTCGGGCGAATGTAAAGGAAATAATAATAATAGTAATGATGATGATGATGATGATAATAATAATAATAATAATAATAATAATAATAATAATAATAATAATACCGATCCGATAGCCGAGATCGCTAAGGCAGTAGTGCCGTAGCTGTCTCGGATCAGATGAGCGCGGGTTCGAGTTCCGCCTCTGCCTTGGTTGTGTTGTGTGTGTGTGTCTGTTTCATAATCATCTTCGAAATATCATCCCATCCCCTAGGGCTTGTATGTATATTTTTGAAAGGAAATATTTGCAAAAGAACGTTGTGACAAATTCTATTTAGGAGAAAACAATCGTCATTTACACACACTGAATATATGACTCGAACAAAGGGTTAAACCCGTTATCTCAGTGCTGAACTCTTCTGGAGATTTGTAATCAGTGCTTCACGCGATAGTTGCCCGTGATACTGATAAAACGGTAGTGTGTATTTGCAGCTCACCGGTTGATGATTCTTGAATTCAAGAAATAAATTCAACAAATCATATTAAAGAGGCTAGAGAAAAGGATGCTATGTATTAGATTGTGCCTATCAAAGGGAAGTGTAATCAAGTCCCAGGTGAGCTCTATAAAATGTTGAAAGTAAGCAGAGAAATGTTAATACGATGAATCCATTTTGCTAAATATACTTCCATTTAGCATATGCAATTTATGTTTCTTAGTCATGCAAATCTAAGAAATATGCCTCTCGTGTTTCCGATGTCATTTCTGCCCTCTGTGTGCTGCTCCGTTGATGCTCGGCTTAACGCCTTAATTGCGGATCCTCGTTTTCCCTGGCTGTGGCGTGTCGGCCACGGCGCTTGGACGCCGGTGGCAACGAGACTGCGCCAGGGTTTGGCCACGGTCAGCCTTGATACCAGGCTTAATTGGAAAAACCACATTGCAGTAAAACCTCAGTAAGCCAAAATAGAAGTAGCTTCATTTGAATTATTTTTAAACTCCAATAGTAAACTCTTATTAAACAATGCCATCACTTTATAAACAATAATCAGGCCCCTAATGATTTATGCATGTCCCATCTGGATCAACGCATCTAAAACTAATATCAACAAATTACGGGTCATCCAAAACCATTTTCTCAGACTGGCCACTCATGCACCCTGGTTCATCTCAAACTTTCAACTCTACAAACAACTTTACCCTCCTAAATTCACCATATTGCGCTCCTATCTAGCAACGTCTTTTCCAAAATTAACACTATAGCCCAAGCCACCCATTACGACCTAGTCACCACCTACCAGCTCCCATGTAGATAAAAAATAGGTATCCATTAGATTCAGTCCTAAGCACGTTCTCAGAGATAAATTAATTCCTTAAGTGCTCCGTGAGTTTCCTATTCATGAGTAGTTAGTTGTAATTGCAATTAGAATTTAAGTTCATTTGTAAGTCTGACAACATATGATGTGGTGTATCCACAATACTGAATTATGTACATTCATTCATGGATAAATGTATATTCAAAAAAAGGGGGCTTGTCCATAGTAGCAGGGGCTGGTAGGCCTATGGGCTGGTGGTTATGTAGGTCATTTAGGCGCCTATAGTTAGCGAAAAGGAAGAGGATGGGGCAAATGCAAAACGCTAATCCTGATTTTGCGATGAAGTCAGTGTCATTCTGTAGCACCACTAGCTTTATTTATAGACTACATAGATTAAAGAGAACGTGGTTTACAAATAATGTGAAAATGTGTAATCCAATAGTTTCAGAAACATTTTTTTTTAAAAATTATTATTACGAGGTTCAGTTTGTCCTGAGAATTTTCAAGAAAGTATTGAGGGTTCAAAAGTGCGAATGACCATGATTTAAACCCAAAAGGGTATCCACTTTACAGCTTTGATACTACTGACTACGTTTAAGGGATTGTGTGTGTAATTGAACAAGTTTTCAGTGCCGTTCTTACTGATGGGTGCCATCATCATATGAATGGGTGGAAAACAAGAACGGTATAAGTGACTTTTTATAAATTCTAAGAAAAATGTGTTTATTTTAGACTATATTTCAGTGGCAATATATTTTCGTTGTTTTAATGAAGAATTGAAATACCGTGAAATTGAACAAATCACGTAAACCGTTCTGGTTTTCACCCATACGTACATATTATCGTATCCTCAGAGGTTGAATGTGTTCTAACTTTAGGGATCGCACTTCTTTTCCTTCTGACCCTAGATCATCGATAATCGCAGAAAAAATCAGTTGTGATGTTAATTCTTCACTACACTTCATTTTACTTATTCTTGTGTACATCATATGGTTCCACTAATTAAAGGAATTTTAATATTTAAATTGATTAATGATTATTAGAACTGTATCCGTGCCAGATTGTTGTATTTCGCCATCGGAGTAGACGTGAATCTTGGAACGTAGAAGGCTGCGGAGCGCGAGCTCATGTAGTCCGTGTTCTATTGCAAGCGCCAATGCTGTTGTGGATCCGCCACGCCGATTCCGCCTCCTGCTTGCTTTGACCGGACGCCGAGCTCGCACCGTGAGGTCGCAGAAACATTATCAGGCGCGCTTGGTGCCCCTGCGAGAGATTTCCGAGCGGGGTATTTCTCCCAGCTTTTTTTCTTTTCTTTTTTTTCCCCTTCTTCTTCTTCTTCTTCTTTTCTTCTGATTATCAATTTCATTCTTCTGCTTCTTCCAAGGACGGCTCACTTGAGAGCCCGGTGCTGTTCAAGTCCTAGCCACACGCCACTGCGTTCAACTGAGCGAAAACGTCAAGGTTTGGAGTGAACGTCCTGTCGTTGCGAGAAGAAATTTTGGAGCTTGAGAAGTCTCTTCGTTGTTTAAATATTTTGTGTTCGTGACGACCCTGACGGCTGGTGACGTAGTTAAGTAAAGGTGGGCCCGGTTACAAGATATTCGCTGAAGACTGGACGTTCCTTGGAGAAAATAATGAATTCAGTCCATAAAAGAATATTATTGCAAATTCTGTCATCTGTTATCCACAGTATTGAAAATGGTCCCTTGATCTGTGCAAAAGATATGCACGGGTATTGTGTGAGAGCTAATTTGTTATTCATAAAACTTACAATTCAATTTGTAGTTTGTTCTGGTGCAGGGGAATAGTTATTTTTGGTGAGTGTGTGGGGGGGGCGTCCGTTATAATTTGCAATAAAACTGTACCACCTTCGAAGTCTGATATTGTTTGTTAGATTCGATACAACTGTTGAGAGAGAGGGAGAGAGTGTGTGTGTTTTCCTGAAGAATTTCAGCATGTGTACTCTAATGTTTTGGCACAGCCTCAAAAGCTCACGTTACGTCATAAATATTTCTCGCACGTGTGTTAAGATGTCATACTAATCTTTACTTCACGATTATGCAATTACGAAAAAGGTAGGAAACATTCACATCCAAAATGAAACTGACAGCAGCTTTATTTACAGGAAAGTTTGATAATTGCCATCACGGAATATATTCAATAAGGAAAGCCATTTAGTTTTGAGCTTATGTTTACTTTCTCGTCTACTACGTTCTTCTACGATTTGTGTCAAGTTTCCTTTTCGCGTATTTTACTATTTATTAGAGCTTGTGCAACGAATTTAGATGATTTTATCCAACTTCATTTCCTCTCGTTTTCAAATGCCTTGATGAAACTAATTCGCTGCATTCGTCTCTTTGCAAATGCTGTTGGAACGGAGCATCATAACTCACTCTTCTCCCAGTGGGACCTTTCGGGAGCGCCGCGTCGGAGCGTGTGTTTTGACCCCGTGGGCGCGGGGGTGGTGGACGCGGCCGGTTCGGGTGTGCAGTTGCGGCCTCGTATGTGGGTGACCCGATTGATCGAGGCGCGGGCAGGCGGCTCCGCCGGCCCTCCCGCGGAGAGCACGTGGCGTGAGGTGTGGCCGTGTGACCTCGTCTCGCCCCCGAGGCAGGGGAAACATGTAAAGCTACTTTCTATATATTGCTTTGAAAGAAGAAAAGTAAGCAAACACTGAGAAAACGGGAGAAAAATGTCTTCAGAATGCATCACGTCTAGCAATTGATGCTGAAAATATTGATTTTTGTCCCGTAGGAATGTGGACTATTTCGTATGCCGTCTGTGACATTGCTTCTATTTTCACTGGATATTTCTGGGCAGAAGGAGTTATTGCGAATATGAGGAGCTGTACGGTCCTTCACGATCTACATTCTGCAAGGCGGATGAACAGGACAAAGGGAATGGGAAATGCTACAGGCCAAGTATAAAGAATTGCAATGACCCTTGTGTAAGAGGTATAATACGAGAGAGAAAATGTAGTAGGAAGAGTCAGAAATTTGTATAGGAAAATTATTTGATTCATAGATTTTTTTTTCTTCCTTTAATCTTTACTTATTTAGCAAGGAGGAGTTTAAACCATATTTAATTTTTCCTTGAAAGGTTGGTCAGATTAAATATTTCTGTTATTTCTATTTTGTATTTCCTATTTTCCGTAGATCTCTCTGTTGATGCGAAATTTTGTATTAATTTTCGGCATACGCGATTTTCTGTGAGGCCCGAGACCGTTGCGTTGTGACTCCGTTTGACATTGAACATTAAAATTATTAAGTCAATTTGAGATGCATTATTGGTGTGGAATATGATTTTTTTTTGTTATCATTTAAACTGTTAATTCTGATACATTTACTCCCAAATGCGTTTTTGAATGTGCTAGGAAATTAAATCCACCTCTATCGCTCTCTTCGTAATGGAAGTTGCGAAAGCAACCCCTTCCTGTTCGAATTCTCGACGCGTAGGTGTAGGTGCAGGGGCCGGGCGAGCTACCCGCCGTGCACGAAACCGCGACCTTGTCGGGCGAACTGGAAACAGCGGCGCGGCGTTGGGCGCGGGGCGCTCTCTCGGAGCCCGTGACTTTCAACAGTCCTCTACGCGCCCGCCGGCGTGCCCTGCCGCGGGCGGGCGGGCGGGCGCGTCCGGACGGGGAGGAGACGCCGGGTGTGCGCGGCACGTCGCGCGCGTTGCGTTGCATGGCGGCGTGTCGCATCGCGTCGCCGAGCCGAGCCGAGCCGAGCCAAGCCGAGCCGAGCCGCGCCCGCGCGCGCGTCTGTTCCGCGCCGCGGGAGTCGCTGTCCCGCGATTGTCATGCCGCGCGCGCGCCTCGGGCGTGATCGACGAGCGTGCGACGCACTCGCCAGGCTCGCCGGGGGAGCCGCGCCCCTGTGCTTGACTCTACCCCTCCGGTGAATGTCTTGTCCACCAGGTGGCGAAGCGCGGCTCCGGCTCGCCAAGGAACTATAAAAACGTATACGACAATTTTGGGTAGATCCCTGGTTTCGGACCAATTCAGCTACTGTCTGGAAGAGAATTGTAGCGGTCGGCTGCTACAATCTGGGCGTTTCTGCTATCAATACCAGTAAAATGCCGCAGTATTACCTTATCAAATGGGGCACGGACTGCGCGCGATTTTCCTCACCGTTGTCCTCTCCTCGCCCCTTACCCATTTACTTACATGCACTATGCATGCATGTCGAGACACCAGTGGGAGCTTAAAGCTTGTCCCGGCTGAGGCGATGCCCTGCTTGTGGGAGAAAAGTTAGGTGAGGTAACCTCACTGCAAGCCGACGTGTAAGTCGGAGCCGGATCTCGCCATCGAGCATGTGAAGAACATCGCCATTTTCCAAGATCAAAACATGCACGGTACTTTCGGGACTAACGACAATTAACGCGCCAGGTAACACGAAATAAGCATTCCAAACCTAGCTTCGAGAACGGCACAGATGGGTAGTATCGACCGCCCAAGGTGTCTAGTGTAAGGCCAGTCATCAGATAGCTTGAGTAGCTGACCGGAACGACCATTCTAATACTTGTCTTTTCCTACACCAAATTGTATGTGATTATTTCTACCCAAAAATGGAAGTAATATTTTTGAACGAATCAAACTTACCGATACTATATTAATGATTAGCAAAATATTTGAGATTTTTATTTCTTGGTTCTAGAGGTAAAGAAACATTTTTAATTTGTAGGAGTGCTTCAAATTCAGTGGTAAAACCGAATATTCTCTTGTCATGCCAAAAAATTGTGAATAGTCTGCAATTACGATTGAGATGTTATGAAATTTTCTGTTTCTCTGTTGAGTACATTTGCTTGAAAAACGCTTGCTTTTTTATAGTCTTTTAAGTGCGCCTTTTAAGCGCAGAGACATATGGATGCCGTAACTCACTTTGCTTTTTTTATGAAGAGTGACAATTCACTTATTTGAGACAGTTTGCATGAAGTACTGTAAGTTGAGCCTCATGCTCCTCTCGAATTGCGCATGCGCTGAGGATACAAGTGGTATACGCTAAGGTGCTTCACGCTGCGGAAAAAAGTTGTCATTGGTAGTTCTCCTTGAATCATGTCGGTAATTGTATTAATAGACTCTAGCTAAAACGTGAAATGGTATTCAAGTAAAGTATTGGCGAACGATTCATTCGCGAATGGGGAAAAACTTAATTGGGTATTTTTGTGTCTGGCACCTTGCGCTAGATGTTGGAATGGGCCGTCTCGGCGCGCGCGCGTTCTCGCACGCGCTCCCTTGGCGAAAGAAACCGCAACGCGGCCCCGCCTCCGCGTATCCGTAGTTTCTTGCCGCGTCAACATCACCCCAGCGCGTTGTTTACATCATCTATTTAAAACTGCCTGGAAAAGCGTTGCTGGTGTGGTGGCAAGCTCCGCCTCGGTCTGCTATCAGAGGAAACCGCGACGGATGTGTTTCCTTTAGTCGGCGTGCGATTTGATTGTGCACAACGAGATTGCAGGGCTTGGTGTTAAGGCTTACGTAACATTCGTGATAATGTAATGTCGGAACACTATTCTGATTCGCGCGTAGTGTTCCAAGAAGCTGGTAAGTATTACCACAACCGCTCAATGTGATTGTAATCGGCGTGCGTAAACAAATCTATTTTTGTAAAGGTAAATAAACTATTTTAGGGTGAGGTTCCCCTCGTTCGAACGGTGTTGAATAAAAGAGCTCTGGACGAATGGTTAGGAAATCGTTACTGTTGCAGGAGTGAATCCCATAGATCGATGTGCGGTCTGGGGCTTTCGTGAAACTGGTTCGGGCGCCGCTTCTTCCCCGGGGCCCTTTGTTCGGTCGCCGACGCAAGCAGCGTGCGCCGGGCCGTTCGCCGCCGCCGCCGTTCCGTTCACGCGAAGCAGGGCGACGAGCACGTGTGGCGGCGCAAGTAGGCTATAGAGAGCGGGAAAACTCGCCGCTGAGGGGTTGGGGGGTTAGAAATTGGGAGTGCGCGGCCTCGCACCTCGTGGCGCACGCCGCGGGCATTAGCGCGCGCGGCTCCGACCCCCACTGCCACCCACCCATTTGCCTCCTCGGCCGGCACTACTCGGTGCACCTGCTCCACCCTGCCCCTGCATTTTATCTTCTCTTTTGGCCGAATAAGCAAGTATCTTGTGTCTTTTTGTAATACAATTGGTGTGAGAATGATTACTCCTCCAGGATTGACCCCCAAAATTGTATGTTAAAACGTCATGTCTAAGGTCACTAGTCCCGCAAACATTATGCCATAAATTCTAGTAGTTACCGGCATTTTCATCACATCCTAGTTACAAGGATGTTTTTCACTGCTATGCTTTTGTTATCAAAAGTTTAACGCATTCTATCTTATTTCTGAGATCACCGGCGGACTGTCATTGTTTGGATCCCTCATGCTTCCCTTATCTTGCAAAAAACATCTGTCGTTTCCGTCCCTAGAAATACAAAACACTGTGTGCCTTTGATGTTGCTTTTGGATTTACATTAATTTACTACTACATTAATTTAGAGCATTGTTCTCTGCGACACTTCCTTGGTCGTTCAAGTGAAATGGTAGCGTCGTGGTCAATTTGAACGTTAAAATTGTTTTGAACATACCACAGCCGACTACTCCTCGTCACAATTTTTCACAATTCTTAGCGATTTCCTCTCCAACTGTCCGTCTCCCGTCTCCGTAGACACCTCCGCCAGAGGTAGAGGCCGTCGGTCGGCGGAGGAGGAGGGCGCAACCGGTTGTAGTTAGCGCTGTTTATCGCGGTTGCTGGCGGCGTGGCACAGAAGAAACTGGTCCGGGGCCGCTCGGCGGCGATGGCGCCTGCCCACCCGGCTACGTCAGCAGCGGCCACCGCCACCGCCGCATAAACAAGAGACGCCCATCGGTGGGTGTGTCCGCGGCCCGCGGGAGCAACTCGTGGGAAATACGGAAACTTCGCCTTATTTTTATTACCGTGCTCTCGTTCAATAATTTTAGTATTTTTTGCCCTGGAGTTTGTACTAGTTGTTTTTGTGCTGAATAATTGCAGAAGATTTGATTTTGCGTGGAGTCCAGGGATGTTTCATTGATGGCCTTGTTCGAACGTCCCAGTACTAGAATATGTGAACGATATACGGAGCGTCATCAATATATTCTTAATTTAGTGTCGGGTCATGTTTTGTGTGCATAGAATCAAAACAATGCATTACATTTCATGAATCACTTTTAGTCGTGTTGGATTACTCGCGTAGAAACTACCATAGAAGAAACAGGAGCCTCTTGGGGAAAACGCGATCTTCACACGAGCTCACTAGATTACTTTTGAAATGGTTTTATGTTATGTAGTTACAATTTCCGTCTGCCACTTAATTATTCAGTTTTATGAAGTAATATCTACCAACTAAATAAATTATTCCATTTTAATGTATTATTATTACCACTAAAAACCGTAACGTAATGGAAAGTAGAGAATAAAGAATTTCCTTTTAAGACGTTCCGCTGTATCATATTTATTGTGGGTCTTTCTAAATGACATTTCTGGATGTGAGTGGCTGGCTTTCCCAGTAGCGGTGTGCGTTACCACTTCGTACCAGTACAGGCAATGAAGCAACCGCCCCCATGTGTGTCGACATTAGTCACCGCAGCATCCTTGAGAGAGGACTAGCCAAGTAGCATAAAAACAGAGAGGGCGTGTGCGCGCGGAGTCGTGCTCCCGTCCATCCGGCGCGTCCGGTCGAGAAGCTGCGGCTCGCGGGGTCGTCGGGTCGACGAGCGGGTCGCGCGTGGGCGGAGCTCGGCGCACTACTGCGCCGGCGCGGCCCGCGCCGCACGCGCTACCGACCCAACGCGACCCGACCCGGCCTCGCCTCGCCCAGCCCCGCCCAGCCCCCACAAGGCCCCACCCAGCTGCTCTGACCCTGGCGCGCAGGGCATCGAACTGTAATGCTTTCGTTCCACTTTCGTTCCGGTTCATTCAGAAGTCATATTTTAACCTTGGTGTCTGTTCCGGTCTGAGATGAATAGGTTGTTAAACGTTCGCTTTGTTTCGAACTTTATGTGTTTAATGGCTGCATGGGCAATTAAGCAAAACTTCGGTAAAAATAGGTACATTTCGCTTAGATTTATTTTCTTTGACTTGGTTATCTCACTGGTGATTTGTAAATACGGGCTAAAACGTGTATGCTTTGAAATTGTACACGTCATTTCGTTTAGGCTGATGCTGATGTTTGTCGACGTCTGGCTCCCGTTCAATAGCCAGCGCTCTGGTGACGAGCCGCTTTCGCTCATGCCCAGCGCTCCGGTGCCGCGGGCCACTCGCTCCACGCCACGTTGTTTTGTTGACACTGGCGGCGCGGTGTGGCGTGGCGCCGCAGCGGCGAGGGCTGCGTAGAAAGATCGGCCTCGCCCCCCTCTCTTCCTTTTCGTCCCTTCCCCGAGCCCCTCCGGGCGCCGCGTTCGGACCCTCGCGTACGCATGTGCGTGGCTCTATTTACGGAGGAAAGCGCAAGACGGGGACGAAGAAGAAAGTAGACGCAACTGCAGGTCAATAAAACACTCTTGGACACGCAACTAGACGGCGGCCAAGTAACAGCGATCCGCCAGTCAAGGTTAGGGTGGGAGAACCTATATATAGGGCGGCCCGTTAGCGTTGTTATGGTGCGAGCTGCGGAAATAGAGTCGCGGCGTGCTTCGTCCAAATTTGGAGTCGCGGCAGGGGGCGACGCGTCGTCGTCGGAAAAGAGAGAGGGAGTGAGGAAGGGAGAGAGAGGGTTGGAGGAGAGGGGCGCCCGCGCCACCAGGCCGCGCAGCCTCCACCGCGCGCGGGCTAGCCTCCTTTGTTCGGCGGGAAGCGAGCTGGGGAGCCTGTGGAAGCCGACCTCTCCCGAGCCGAGGAGCCGGGAACGATTTAACCGAAGGCCCACGTCGAGTATACGGAGCTCCTGTTCTTGAACGGTCCAGTCACACGAAATGTGCGTTAACGACATCAATAGCAATAATTGCATTTCTTCTTGGGAATAATCGAACTATCGTTTAGATTGTTTCGCATTTTAAATGTTTAAGTAATAATTCCTTTCATAGAAAACAGTGATTAAATGTAATCTTCAGAAAAATAGCAACATTAGATTACGTAATTCGCCTCTCTTTCATACAGATCTGACTTCATTATAAGATCCATGAGTAAACCGTTGAAGTTTGTAGAAAATCCTAATACCATTTTTAGAAATAAATTTTGTAGTGTCTTTTGTTGAGAAATTTGTATGATGCTTAATTTTATCAACACTTTCGTCCCGTACTATATTTTCTGCGCAAAGAGCGATTGCTGGTAATTAGACGCTTAAGTTACTTCGTTTTGCCACTTCAAATCCACAGTAAAAATATAAATAGTACGAATATTTCAGATTTGTAATGGAAAACTTTGTTGCGAAATATGCAAGTGGGTTGGTATTTTCTTTGGCCCCTATAGATAGAAGAACGCACCATACCGCACCGCTCCACACCACACCACACCAAAACGCAAATCAACATCTGGTAACCGAGGCTCCCCCACCTGTTCTCCCCTCGACCGGAACGATGACAAGTTCCCCCTTCCTCTGGACGGTTCCACGACGGCAGGCTGAGCCCTTGCATCAGCCACCCTTCGCCCTCAATGCCACCGCGTCACTTCTCAGCTCTCTCCGCTTATCTGCTTTGTTTTGGCTTTCTCGCTTTCCTCCGCCGCTCGGAGTTTAGATAGGCCGTGGCCACATGTGGGGTTAACGGGAGAGTTGCGATGACGACTTTATTGTAAATGGAGAAGGGGAGGCTTTCCAAGAAGCGAAATGTGAAAGAGAATAATTGTTGGCCTAGCCACCTAGAAGGTGTCCATTCGTTACGTTTGCAGTCTTATCCCACATTGCAGTTTATAACTAGAAGTAAATAACCTAAAAAAAATTGGCTAATTCTGTTCTAGCTCGGTCTAATGATAATTTATATTAACTTGCAAGGCTTTTTCTAATACCAAGCTATGAAATAATTATAGTTTATATTTCTAATTTCCAATGCGCGCAGAAATTGATAGAAAACTGTAGCCTCCAGCCATGTGAGAGGTATCAAATGAAAAATGGGTTTAGTTATATGTTGGAAAATTCAGAAACTACGAAACTATTTCGATTTTCACGAAAAAATGCACTTCTTGGAGTCTGCCACCTCCCTCTTGCGACTTCCGCCTGAATTCTCATACTCATTGCGTCACTGCTTACGACACAACTGTCATAAGACAGCAAGGCTCCAAGGAAGATGCCGTCAAATGTAATTAAATATTTGCTGCACATGATTGCGTTAAGTACAAGGAACTTTCTTTACGTTCGTGGTAAAGAACTATTTTACTATATAATTGTTCCATGTAATTGCATTTTCTTGAAAATGTTTTTGTTAAAATGTTTAATGTATAGCAGTGTTTTTCTAGAGTTTTCCAGTTTGAGATATATTCATTTTTGCTGCTGAAGGGGTCTAGTTGGAATATAATTACTTAATACCATACCAAAACACAAAGTTTTAAAAAAAGCATTTGAATTTTGAATTATTACATTTTCTTCGTTGAAAAGTGTTGCTTACTCCTTTACAAATTTTGTATCCACAAATCTGTCGGAAAGTTGTGACTAAATTTGCTTTTCAGTAAATACAATATTAGTGAAATTATGATTAGATAGAGGAATGATTTGTAACGAGTGTACATAATGTACAGAAAATTTGGTTTCTATGTAGTGGTGGTTAAGATATGATTTGGTTTAATGTTTAATTCATCGAAAATCCCTTATCTCATATCAGAAAAGAATACAACTGTTAATAACTGTGAATGGTATTGTTTTAAAGGTTTTTGCACACTGCCTTTGCGAGAGAGACAACTTCCATTTTATTATATAAAAAATAAAATGTAACTTCTGTAGAAACTTTTATTTCGGTGGTTTTGAGAGGAAAAAGACGCAAACCAGTTGCAATTCCTTTGGGAAAACCTGCAAAGCTAATCTTCGCGCCGAGGAAGCTCTTGTAGTGCTGACTGATGCGCCGAGATACACATGGGGGCGTCGTTAGGCCTTCAGGTATTTTCGAAGGACAATCTGTGTGGCCTAAGAGGAAGTAGTTTTCCTCTTGCTTTTCTGTGAACTACAAAGGGTTGAAAGAGGTTTTCAAAGGTCGTTTGCAAGTGAGCCTTAATTGACGACTACGAGATATTCAGATAGAAAACAATGTTTTCAAAGAACTGCGCCATGAATAGTAAATTATCGAAAATCTTGACCCCATATTAATAACTAAATACACTGAATGTAGGCAAATTATATTGTATTGTTCTGTACAGAGACTTTAAGATCCCAAACTGGAAGTATAAAAAGTCAAACGTCTGTACGTCCTGAATTCTATATAAATCGCCACAAGACGCCGCTAGGTGGCTTATAGGGTAACAACTGAATTGCGCCGTCCATACTTTCATTGGCGGTATTTCTGGGAGTGCGTTAAGCTGTGTGATCTGTATTAAGTATTAATTAACCATGCGGAGCATAGGAAAGAAAATAAGAACGCAGGAATTGGGAAGGAGGTAGTTCCTCACAATTTCACGTCACACAAACGCACGGGTTAGTGAATGATTCTCCCGCTACAGGCGCTTGAGTCAAACTTAGCTTTCTGCATGAAAAAATTACGAACATAGTCAAAAGCTTTCATGCAGAATTAATGCAGTCTGGACTGCACTTTTCTGTACGTCCAATCTGCACGAAAACCATGTACCATGTTTACGGGGCTACGTTGTGCATTTACAGTTTTCTCTCAATATTTCATATCAAACTACTCAAAACGCCATGCATGATCTATATATTCATCATTATCATACGACTTCTGCCAAATTAATTTCAGCCATTAATATTTGCATAGTGCGTGTGTGATTGCATCCTCATAATTACATTGCATTTGGGTTGCGGAAGTGTCATTTTATCATTGAAACGTGACAGTTGCCCACTTACAATTTTGTTTTCGATTATGTGATTCGAATATTTCATCGCATATGTGCAAAATAAAAACATTAAATTTTAATGTTCAGTTATCAATAATTATATACTATTTTTATACTAAAATGGTGTGCAATTCAGAATCCTCATTAGAGCTCTAGAAGGGTTCACCAAACATTTTAATTTCGTCTGATGTGTCACTACGTATGGCTTGCAGAATACATCTTTTCATCTTGGCAGGCATCTCGTGCCACAATATGCTGCTGACGAAAGAATGTAGCAAATCGAGCGGTTATATGATTTGCGAAATTTAGCAGTACTTTATTATAATATAATGTATTATAGTAGGAGTAGCTATACTCGGAGCAGCTAGTGTCAATTGCCGATAACGAACGCGAACGCGTGCTGCCCAAGAGCTGTTAGCCTCCCCCAGCGCAAGCGGCGTTGCGCAGGTCAGGAAAGCCCTCGCATTGCGTCGCCACGCTCCCATGCTAGGCGGCTGGCTCGCTCGGTCGCTCGCTCGCGCCCTCCCCCTTTGCTACTTGCGCGGTGCCGCGCCCTTGCCGACGAGGGCTGCTATTGATTTAACGATGCGACTGCGCGCGGGATGATGCAATACGTTTGGGGGTGGCGGGTTGTGGAACCGAGAACAAAAGGCTTAGTTTCATGGAGACATTGTATGTCTTCATTCACTGATGCAGTGCCTTTTAAAATTAAAATAAACAAAATGTTTGAATAATATTTTAATTCGGGGTCTGGTTTGATATTCCATTTTCTGACTTTCCAAATGTCACCACTTAATGACAATTTAAAAATCGAATGGCAAAGAACTTCAGATTGACATGTTTTATTGGGTAATGCTAAATGCATTGTTGGTATAAATATTTTGTGGGAATCATTGTATGTGCCGACTTCATTTAGTTCTGTTTCAAGAGACGTCGCCAGTTTGATTTCCTTGGTATTGCTGAGAGGGAGAATTTGAAACGTATGTAACACTCAAAGGGCTGTACTTTATTTTTAAGTTTTTTTTCTTCTTCTTCTTTTCTCTCTCTCTCTCTCTCTCTCTCTCTCTCTCTCTCTCTCTCTCTCTCTCTCTCTCTCTCAACGTATGTAGTTATCTTGCTCTTGTTGCATGCTCTTGTCAGCCTTGTGCACTAACATTTAATGCGTATCGTATCGAACGAGCGCATTCCCGCAAAGGCAAAGAGGTTAACATCGCTCTTGGGCATCCGTGTGCAAACAGGAAAGTATGATATGCAGCTGTGCCGTAACTTCAGGTTGGACACACATAACATCGTGTGCAAATATGATGTTCGATCCCTGTTCTGGTATAATACTTTTACTAAATAGCGTGGACAAATCATCACTAAATAATACCCAATGTAAGGCTTAAACAGAACGAAACCGTCAAGTAACAAAGTATGAAATGACACTATTAATGTTTGGAATATACTCGAGATTAAAGCTCATCGTGATCTATTATGAAGATTCTCTACAATATCAAATGTTTTATTTGTACAGAAACTGTATGTACTGTACTGATCGTCGAAATATTCGAAAAACTATATATCTATGGGGCATCGCAAGAGCGTCCAAAATAGACTCTTGGAAGACTTGACTGCAGTATTGAGACAGTATTGCAAATGACATAGTCGCTGGCGCAATGCTCATGTTGCTTCAGATGGTGAGGTAAGAAGTCTCTTTCCTGAAAGTGCAGTTCAAAATTTAACGAGTTCATTGCATGTATTCTTGCAATGTTTATTTACTTTCGTGAGGTTTAGTGCCTGATACAGATGGAAGGGGGTGCACATGAAAATCGATAAAAGCAAACGTGGACGTATTATTGGATAGTAGCTGCTTGGCTGTCCTAGGCCCAGGTGCCTAGTTTCCTGCACACATTTCATTGGGTAGTTTGTTATTGGACTTGTCATTTCGGATCGATACAATCCTTGTGATGCAATGTAGTATACATGACCATTAGAAAACTGGATGATGCTAAGAGTACAAACTTTAAAATCACAAGACACTAAGCGAATCCTTGTTTTCGAAAGGAAGTATTTCATTTCTCAAAATTAGCAGTACGCGTGCTCTTCATGTCTACAGAATATTTGAGAGAAACATATCCTCACGTTTATAATTTTGAAAGATTATTGAATATTATGAACAAATTAAGTAATCTAAATAATAATTCCTAAAATTAGTTTTAAAGAAAATTAGAGCCTTTGACCTCAACCACAAGTCATTTGTTTCAAATATTTCTTATGTTGGATGGATGGATGTTTTAAATTGGAATTGAACTGGGGAAAATGATACCCTTTACACGTGATTTTAAAACTATTAAATTGTTCAAAACTGATTCACTGTAAAACACGATAGCAAGTCTAAAATTACATACCAAGTATCACCCCCTGACATTAGCACACATCACTTTCAAAATTTGTTCTAATGTCATGGAAACCTAAAAATCGAATTAAACGAAAGTATTTCACTGAATCATACAAAACTAATGGTCATGAAGCAATGAAATTGAATGAAATAAAAGAACCAACTCAAAATATTTTCTTGAAGATTCTAAATATGGGAATTGGTTTGGCGGCCAGAATACTTAAATTATGCTTATCCTATCCCATTATTTTAAAATATATGGGTTTTTTATGCAAAAGGCGCAACAACACCGATCCATTTCTTTATCCCACGATTCTAACATCCGTTGACTTACGTCGTGATTTCATTGAAATGATTTCTTCCTAGCATCTTTTTGCAGTAAAGTAACCTCTGTCCGTCTGGCACCCATCCCTTCCAGTCCACCAATCGAGACATCACGAGGTGCATTCGACCTGTTTCGGTCTCCTGGTGGAGAACTGATCATTTTTGCGGATCGATCCAGAAGATTCTAAGATATTTCTTTAAAAACGAGATTTATTGTGTTGGTTTATAAAGCAACTAAAACGCGTTGGGTGTCTTGGAGCTGATCAACAGCTTATTCAATTCCTCTCGACAAGACATCGATTGGTAGGACTCTCAACCGGTTTTCTCTAGAATATTATGGAAGAATTCTAGAAAAACACGTTAATGATTGTTTCATTGCACATACGAGTATATTGGTGGACTCTCTTCCCGGCGTTTACATGAATCGTCACCACTTGAATCATCAGTTTGAGGTAGATTAATCGTATTATTGAATTGAAACACATGGAAACAAGTATTACAATGTATACTTTTTCAAGTAACTTTCTATGCCCGAAAATGCACGAGCCGGACAACTGTAATATGTTTAAAATGTATTATTAATAACTTGCAATGCACAAATAAAAGGTTTTAACATGAAAGTATCCGCTTGATGCTCCTCGCTAATCTAGTTATAAAAATTGTTCATAAAGGTTGTTGCCGGAAATTTTCTATTTAAATTATTATTTAGTGTTATAACTGAAAGAAAATGTAGAGCTCTGTGAAGTAATGGCATGCCTCGCAAAATAGTTTTGTTAAAGGACCTGTCTCTGGTTTCTGAATATGCCATGTGTATATGTAGTAAATCAATGTCAAGATTTACCTGTGCATTCATTTGTTGTAAGCTTTACAGCAAATTTTAAAACAATTCTTTGTTTTGGTTCATTTCGAACTCTCTGTTCCACGGAGACCTTATGGAATCTAGTTTGTTCTCAAATTCATTAACATTACACGTCTACTAATGCTAAGCCATTCGCTTTTAGTTTTCCATTAATGCGTTTGAGTTCGATATGGCTTGTAGAGGAGGAAGCGTGCGCCCAAAACGACGGCAGCAGCGACGCTCTCTCTGCTTTCGAAGGGCCCTTCCGAGAAGCGAACCTCTCGTATGTACACGGGAGAGGAGAGAGTGATGCAACGCACGCCTGTGCTAGCTGCGTCCTCTCCCCTCGCTTTGCAGCGCAGTTCCGTGTGGCCGCAGTAGTGCAATGCCGCCACACTTCCCTGCTGTGGAGCCATCCCTATCCTTTCGGACATCTATGGCTGATCTGAAAATAGAAATACATGGTCAGGAAAGACAATAGCCGTTCGGCGCGCTTTTGGCGTTGTTTACCGCAATTTTCATGCAAGTATTGGCGTCTCGCCTATTGTAGCATATCTCTCGGGCGCTTGTACGTAGCCGTGGGATCCGGCTCGTACAAATTTAAATTTATTATTATGTCATTATTTGACGTATTTATTTTTGAAAAGAAATTTTGAGCTAAGTTTTTAAAGTGCTCTTCGAGGAGCGGTAGTTTTAATGCAGCGTGTAAGTCTGTGATTCTAATATTCATTGGCGCGCACAGTATTCTACGAAGGCACGCATTTTGAACTATTTGCAACTTATTTAAGTGCGCATGCGCCGCTATTCCCCAACTTGGGCAGGCGTAGTCCATAATGGGCCTAATCATGGCTTTATATAAGAGCAGAGCATTCGCTGTGGACAGTTTGCTTCGCTTATGTAATAAGCTTCGCAACATGCCCAGGCGTTGCCAGGTTTTGCTAGAGACCGCGTCCGCGTGCTCGCGGAAAGTTAAAGCGCGATCCAGCGTGATGCCGAGGTACTTTGTGCTGGCGCGCCATTCAATGTTCGAATTGCATAGCGCGAGCGGCCGCGGCTGGTCGTATTTGTATCTGCGTGTGAAGAGCACTGCCGTGCTCTTTTCCACGTTGACTTTGATACGCCAGCGCCGCAGCCACTCCTGGATCTGTAACAAATTAGCTGCGTCCGCCTCCCGCTCTTTTATATGCTTCTCCTCCCTCCCCCACGGGGCCCGTCCTATCCTGCCTCCGCGCCGCACGTCGCCCTTCCCTTTCTCTTGGACACAGCCTGACCAGACTTAACTGCTTTCCAGACCCCTGTTCATTCGGTCAGTCCAGGGATCCTCGTAATCAGCCTGGAGAAGAATTCCCTTCCCGAGTCTTATCTACTTCCTAGTTTTTCTAGGATGATAGTAAATTTCTGCTTGTTACGAAGATTTTCATCGATTTCTTCCGTGTTTGGAACTTGGTCTCTTCTGTGGACTTCAACTGGATCCCAATTTCAGGCCGGAACTTGAACTGCACATTTAAGTATTGTAGACTCGTCATGATGAGCCTATTAACCCGTCGATTTAATTTTAAATAGATTTCTAGTTCCTGCTCGTTTATCACTAGGTCTATTCTGCTATATGGAGAAGTTCTCACCAGAAGACCTAAATATTCACTCAGTTCTTCTGTCTACCTCAACCCCGCATGTTCACTCACATCCTCCTTGGCATGTTCATTACGGGATTCTTCGCGTGTTCATTACAGGATCTCTCCAGGTATAGGGGAGATGTTCTATTCTATAGGTGAAGATTTTGGTTAATAAAAACATCGTGTTACTATCTCATATCTATCCATTTTCCTCCAATAAATTAACTACCTCCCATGTTCACATTGTACCAACTTTTGGATTTGGGGATATTATTTGCCGAACACCTTGCAAGGTGCTCGTAATTGATAGCTTCTGGACGCGCGGATGCCCTGCGCTCCTGAACACGGTGGATGCGTCCTGGCAACTCGCCCGTTCCCTGGACGTCTGCCACACACACACGCAGTCACATATTTACATACACACGAATGCCGCCCGTAAGTTTGTTTAGCAGGCGTCTCCGCTGTCCTTCCTGCATGTTGATGCCTTCTCACTCCTTTGGCTCGTATCATCTTCAATCCCCTCTTATTTCTCTATTCTTCATCTGCTTTTTAGTTCCCTCGAAGCTTTGTGACCTAATCTTTGGAGGCCTAAGAAAAATGTCATTTTTAGGATACTGATGGGTACATTTTGGACCCCAACATGCCCTAGCGCAGTTTCAACTGATATTTCCTCTCTAACCCTGCGATAAATATTTATTTCCATCTCCTCAACTATGTAATTTTCCCCCAAACATGGTAAACAAAATTAAACGCAAGTATTTAGGAAATTTAAAAAATGCTGGTCACTATTAAAATTTTGTTGCTGTTTTTAATTCAGGTGTGGGGCCATCAAAATATGTTGCTATCATAATTTCTACTGCTTGCAATATATTAATTCTCTCTACAGAGAATTTTCTCAGAAAGCTGTGTAGATCAATCGATTACGGGATAGTTGCACACTATTGTTATAATTTGTTTTCCTCTCGAATTTCTCCTCTAGGGCAGGACCAAGAGGGCCAGGTCCTCGTTTTGACACTTTTCAGTCTTTCGCCATAAATATCCCAATTTGATGGCATTCACTCGCGTGGGGCCGACAGAGGTCCTACAGCTGGCTTACGTGCAAGGGCGAGGATTCTGAATGGAGAGCTTCGCCTGGGGTCGGATCAATAGCGTCTCGCGTTTCGCGCTTCTAGTTCATTATTGCCCCCAGCGTTCCGGTTCAAAAGTCCGATCACGACTTGGAAATCCAGGATTTCCACTCACGGATATCTTATTACCGGTCTTGTTCAGTAATCACCTTAAATGTATGAAATTTTTGTATTATTAATAATATGAATAGTGAGTATGCTGATGTGTTGTTGACATTAGTCAAGTAGTATGTTGAATGTTTTGGCCTGGCAGCTGCGATAACACATATTCCATCACCTGTTGTTTTCCAAATGTCCCTCCCCCCTTACTGCCGACTTCTATACTTCTTTCTCTCATCTGAGCATTCCTTTACTTTCAAAATCCTCCATTATGACAGCCTCTTCATATCAAACGTTGGGTAAATACGTGCGCCTAAGACTGGCGCTCGAACTATTGTCATATATTAATAATAATATTCAAAATACTGATGGTTTTTAACGTGATTAGTGAGTATATTTCATTCACACACGCAATAGCTTTTGTTTGACGTCACAACTCTCGATAGTTTCCACGAAAGGTTGGTGTTAGACAACGTGCGTCTTGCAATTTTCTTGATCGAGTTGGGAGGGGGGGGGGTGAAAAGAGAAACGCGCAGATTTCTTACTTATAATTCGAATTGAATGATGACGTACTCTTTTCGTCGGATGAAGAATCAGTGACTGCTGTACCAAGGTTTTTCGAGAAGAATCTAATAAAACATTATAATGGAGGATTCATGGTGTTTCTATAGCACACTAGCATAGAGGCGACGTCGTATTTTGTCGATTCTGTTGTTCGCTTCCTCCCACATGCGAACGCGCTGCCGGTCCGGCCCGGCCCACTCGGCTGGGGCCGAAGCCAATCGGCGTGGGTTTGAACTCGGATGACCGCCTGTGGCGCGGGTGGAGCGGCGGCGGCAGGTTACCGTAACCGGTTTCGCGGGCCGCCGCCCGCATCGGGGGCTAGTCTGGCGGGCTCGCGAACCCGAACGACTTGGGGTTACAGTTCATCCGCCTAAACAGGGGTGTCGTAAACGAAGGCTGAGTTGCCCATTCCTCTGCAGCGTCGTCCAGAAGGTTGATTGCCCTCCCCCTCCGCGCCACCGTTTAAATGACTAGTTTAGTTGGTGGTTTTTTATTTGTACGTCGAACGTATTTTTTATCAAAATATTTTACTAAGGTAGAATGTTTACATTGATACCAGTTTCCATTAAATGTCGATTTAGTAATGGATTGTGATTTAAGTATGTATGTATCAGATAAACAAAAAATAGGATACTATTAATTTCTTATATTCAGTGTTATTTATCATTTCAAACTTATTTGAAAATTTCGAGTTTACGAATGTATTGGTCCGTGCCCATCACAATCTCTAAGCAACCATCATTATCCAAATTTAAAATTTAATAGAATGCATTAATAATAACGCCTTATTTATTGATTTATGTTGAAATATGTTTTTACTACAGGTTCAAGAATAGTAATTCTAACAGTACAAACATCCATCTAATATAACAAACATTTTACTAAATTGTTTTATTAAATAATTAACATTCTGTTTCAGGAGGTGCTGGCGGCAAAGGTGTGTGGGGAAAGCTGGGATCAGAACTTGAAGAGGCAGACGTCGACATGAATGATCCCAATTATGACAGTGACTCTCTTGAAAATGGTGACATTGAGCTTAAGACCATCATTCCTGAAATGTCAGAGGAGGATATTCAAAAGAGCGTGGAACCTATCCTTCTTGAATATTTTGAACATGGTGACACTCAGGAAGCAGCCCTTGCCTTTGAAGAGCTCACTTGTGGTACCAAGAGGTTTATGGTAAGTTGATTGTGAAGTTCTCATATGTACAGTTGCTTTGTACAGGAGTCCATAAAATGTATAAGAAGGGTTAGTTTTGAAAGTTCAAATAAAACTAGGGAAAATGCAAATATATGGCATTGTGAAAATAAGTTCGTGGCAGTAGTTTTATTATTATTATTATTATTATTATTATTATTAATTATTAATTATTTAGCAATATTTTTCGAAACGTACCAATTCACTAAAGAGAGTGCACATTCACGAGGTATAGTAACTCATCCGCATTATCTTAGTCTAGTGTAGATTTGTTGGGTGGGTGGGAATGGGACATTTTCGGAATGTTGAGAAATTAACTTGAAATACGAATACCTGTATTTTCCTTTAAATTAGAGTATATTTTTTCTTGCTCTGCATATTTCACGCACAGTAATCATTTCCTTTCATACCAAGAATGATCAAAAGAAAGTTCCTCAAAGCAACATTTGCTTGTCTAATATTTCGGAGCTTTGCTGACACGTGACATTAGCAGTCGTAAGCAATGATACACTGATTGATTGTGTACGAGAATTCGTCGATACGCGCGTACGAGAATAAGCACAATGAAGATTGTATTTTCTTTATTTACAATTTCGAAACCGTTTTATGTTTTTTTGTATTTTTTCTGAGTTCCTATGTCTCTAACAAAACCACAGACACTATGGGACGAAGACTGCAAAGTTTTCTTTAAATTATGCGCGCATGGCAAATAAGTGATCTAGATTGTAAGCCGTCTCATTCCTTCTGTGGTGAAGAAGGCTCGGGACAGAACGAAGAGCTGTGGAACATGCCTACGTCTAAACGTTTACCCTTGCGCCAAATGAGTAATGGGATTGATTCCAAGAGACCCTCCATTCTTCGAAAGTGGAGGAATCTTTAGTTTTACGAATATTCCAGCGACCCTAGGCGGAAAATTTACTTACGTTACTAACATAAATTGGATTTGTTATCAACTTTGACAACACAGACACACATTTTAATCACTACCACTTTCATCCACATTGTCTACTTGAAAAGGTCTTTTCTCTGAGCCATGTATTCTGGTTCTTTTAGCTGCTAAGACTACGGAAATGAATGTATCTACAACCGGGGCAAGAACCGATTTCGAAATACCCATATCTTTACTGTTGAACTTTTCGCATAGTATTTTAGAACAAATAAGTTTGTTTTTTTTTTCTTTTTTTTTCCTCGCATACTACTTACGCAGTATAGAGAAAGTATTGAATTGCTGCCGGAAAACTGGCGATATTTTTATAGAAAAACTCTTATTAGCAAGTCCTGGTAACGAAAACGTGGATAAATCTTGTTCCTGTGTATGGTAAATTACTTCCTCTAGCACATTGTAAGGTCAGAATCCTTTTTTGTAGGTCTTTGGCATCGAAAATTCGATAGATATTGCTCGATGGATTGAACGAAATCTAATCCCCGCGAGTGTGGAAAAAAATCTTCGATTTATTAATAATAATAATAATAATAATAATAATAATAATAATAATAATAATAATAATAATAATAATAAAAGGAAGTTTGAAGTTTACTCTATATATAGGAAACATTTTTGCAAAAAAGGCTCCAATTTTTTCCCCAATGATTGAATAATAGGCACTTAAAATAATGGCTCAGGTCCCATTTACTTTGAACACGGAATTGTTGATAATTGCAGAAGTACAAAATTTTTCCAAAAACTACTTTTTTCTCCTTTACTATACTTTGGTCGCTCAAACAGTATGAAGTATATTTACAAGAATTGGCATAGCTCTAGATTTAACTCAAACTTCTAAATTTGGGATTTTTTCTTCTTTTTTCTTTGTTTTTTCCCCTTTTACAACTCTATTTTTTAAGATGATTTTGTTTTCTTAGTAAAATGTCCTCCAAAACTAGGTCTTGAAATGATTCCTCATATATATATATATATATATATATATATATATATATATATATATATATATATATATATATATATTGTTTAATAAAAGTAAGTACTGTGTAAATTTTTGTGAAATGACAAAAAATATGTAAAAATGATTTTTCAAAAAGAGTATACATTGAAAGGCTCCGTAAAAATTGAGAAAATGTAAAAAAAAATGAAGTTTGGGCATTTAGATAGCAGCTGGGAAGAGTGTGGAATAAAACTAAAAAGTCTTTCTCAACTAAAGAAATGTTCGAACCTTCCGTACACTTTCAATATTAACACTAGTTTTTTCTTTCTTCAAGCAGTATTTATCTATATGAGGGCGTTCAATCATTTATTGTACAGTTTTTCAACATTTTTGTAGTTTTGAGTACAATTATGTAACCATTACCAATAGTATGAGAAAGTATATGCTGTAGTAGCTCCAATATTCCTCCAATAGCTCCAATAGAATTTAGCATTATGTGATGGAATTAATGTATATTTTACAAGATTATTTTATTTGGATTTACTATGTTAATCACATTTGTTTAATTTTTATTTCATGATTTTTAATTTCAAGTTTGATTTCAGATACCTATGCTGGCTGTGGAAATTGCATTGGAACACAAGCCATCACATCGTGAAATGACCTCTGTTCTCATTTCAGACCTATATGGGCGTGTAGTTTTGCAAAGAGACATCGCGAAAGGTAATTCTTACTGGTCATGTTTTTGAATTCTTTTTTCCTTCAGATTTATTCTTTTCCTTCTCAAGTTAATCCTTTATTTTGTTCTCTCCACTTCACACCTTTGATTTTTTTTTTTTTTCCTTCTTCTTCTTCCTTTTCCTTCTTCTTCTTCCTCTTTCTTCTTCCTCCTTTCTTCCTCTTCCTTCTTCTTCCTCCTTTCTTCTTCCTCCTTCTTCTTCTTCCTCTTCCTCCTTTCTTCTATATTTACATTATTTTCCTTTTGCCGAAATGATTTTAGGGAATTTTAATTGAGAAAATTTATATGAATTAATGATTGATATTTTTAATTTTTTAGCTTTTGACACTCTGTTGAAGAATTTGCCTGATCTCATATTGGACACTCCAGAAGCACCCACAGTTTTGGGGAACTTCATTGCTCGAGCAGTTGCTGATGACTGCTTGCCTCCTAAATATGTTCAAAGTTATAAGGACAAGCAGAAAGATAGAGGAGAAGATGAGTGTGATTATGCAAGGTACATATTTATGCATTATTTTTGGCAGAAATTTGTGTTAAATATCAGGAATTGCTGTTGCTTAGAAGAGATTATCAGACAGATTTCTGGTTTTGTAACAACTGAAGCAGGAAATCAATTTTTGTAAATAAATTGTTAAAGCAAGTTTTAATAACTTGCTGTTTAATTGGTAGTTCTTGATAAATAATCCTGTTTTAAAAAATACTTGTTCAAAGGGAGGCTTTGGCTCGAGCAGATACTCTCCTCTCAATGAAGCATGGTCTGGTAAGATTAGACAATGTGTGGGGAGTTGGTGGTGGACTACGACCTGTGAAGTACCTGACCCGCCAGATGACCTTATTATTAAAAGAATATTTGTCCTCTGGTGATTTGCATGAAGCGGAGAGGTGTTTGCAAGACTTGGAAGTTCCTCATTTTCATCATGAGCTGGTTTATGAGGTATTGTCATATGTTCAAATTTTGGCAATAGACAATGATGATTTGAAAATAGTCTTTAAACCATTGTTTATGAGCATGAACAGAATATATTGTCTTTTTATATTTCCTTCTGAATCTAATGAAGTTTGTAAATAATCTATGCAAATGCAATAATATTGTATCCTTCATTGAATCTTTATTTTCAGGCTGTTGTAATGACTATTGAAGCAATTAATGGTCATACTGAAGAGATGATGTGTAAATTACTGAAATCATTTTATGCTGCAATCATTATAACTCCAGATCAGTTGGAAAGGGTAAGTCATTCTACATTAAAAGGGAGATTTAAAATAATAATTAAAAAAAAAAAATAAAGAAAGAAAAAGTTTATAATAGTACTTGCATTAAAAATCAAAAAAATGCATTAAAGAAAGGAAATTGAGTTTCTTCTAATAATTTATTTGTGTAGTTTCATTGTATGTATACAGATACTAATTAAATTGCAAAGACTCATTGCTGGACTTATTTTCAATACAATTACATGGAGAAAGTATGAAATTTGTAAAAATGTTCACTATTGTTTTTATTTTTTTGATAATTACTATTTTTTTTAATGAGACATATGGAAATAGACGAATCCTTATTTTACTCTTACTTTTCAGGGCTTTCTTAGAGTGTATGAAGATATGCCTGATATTTGCGTTGATGTTCCTTTGGCCTATACAGTTCTAGAAAGATTTGTTGATCGTTGTCAGAAAGGTGGTTTCTTAACTGATGAAGTGATAAAGAGATTGCCATCCAGGTGAGTACATTGACTGAATTTGTAATGTCATGCACTTAAGATTGATAATCATTGTTATATTGTTTGATTTTTGCAGAGGGCGTAAACGCTTTGTGTCTGAAGGAGATGGTGGCCGTGTGAAGACCCTTGATTACGTGTGAAATGTGGTAGGAACCCTGTGGAGATCTTCATTTCCCTATTTCTCGGCCAGCTTTTGCATTGTATCAGCTTGGACAGGTATCTGGAGGTCCTCATAGTGTAAGATGAAACTGTGTGAAAGTTTTGTAAATTACATATTATGTACGAGAGGTCTCAAACACATTTCTTGATTGTCATTTTTGAAGTAAATATGTTCTCATATCTTCTGTTTCTATTTTTCCACTAGCATTGTTTCTAAAATATAAATATTTTGACTTTGCATTTATTTCTACTAAAGAGGTCATTGTACATAGTAAAGTAAGATTCTGTAATATACAGTGAATTTACTAGCAAAGAAAGAAATGTTGGTATGAAGAGTCATGAGTTTGTAGCTTTTCTTTGTATTTTTGTTTATTTTGTGATGCCTTTTAATATGGTTTGTGCAAGGTGGTTATTAGCTTATGAAGACTTTCAATGCCATAAACATATCTAAAATAATTTTACCTTGCATCTAAAATTTGAATTTCTGATACATTATGTTGAACTTAGCACAAAGTGGGTTGCTCTGAAGGAGGTAGTCAGAGAAAACTGCTTAAAGCAGATTCATCACTTGGAAGTTGTCCATGTCAGAGCTAAGAATTGTGTTAACATATTCCTGATTCCTGTAAGTTGAGAAACTAAAACTAAATATGGTACATGCAAGAGTTTCTCCCTTTCCTGTAACTGGGTTGCATTTGATGTAGATTTAGAATGTGCAATGCAGGTACTATCTATAGAGAGAAATACATATTCTTGTTGTCATAGACAGATGAATTCTTGTCCTTTAACTTGGAAACACAAGTTCTTTGGAAATTCTCTGGAAACCTTCAATTTTCTTTCAAAGCAATTGATAGTTAGAATTTACAATAGCATTTTGTGCATTGGTTCTGAGACATCAGAGACCATATATGGAATCGAGTGTATTTTATTAAACTATTTTCAGAAATGTGCAGTGCAGTATATTTTCGAAGTATATTTGAACCTGTATTTTATTAAAATTTACTTCATGTGTTTCTATTTTTTCTCTTCTTTATTAAAATTTGGAATTTAAAAACTACTGAATCATATTCTCAGACAAAGGTCAGTGTTAGTGCCCATAATTTTTTCAGGTTTGCTTAAGGTATATTCAATGTTGCATATTGCTTGCAAAGATTGCTGGAAATATCGTTGTTGATAATACATTAGTTTGGGGAAAGGGCAGGAGAATCAGGAAACATTTTGTGATCAAAGAATTACCACTATTTACATGATTCATGTTTATATGAAATGAAAATTATGGAATCCTTAAATTCTCTGACATTAGATCTTAATTGTATGATCTAGTTGGTGTATTTGTGATGGCTGAGCATTCTTAGAAGCACTAATGCTCTTTTGTAAATTTCGCACTTTTGAACTTGAAATTGCTTATACATTTTGTATTTGCTAGGATTTTTTAAATCTCTCTAGAGATAGTCACATTTCCTTATTTTAAATTGATAGTGTTCTCAATGGTGTACATGTGAAGAATGTTGGTAAGTCACTGCTTCAAAGAAAAAACAAAAAAAGTACAAATAATGTAAAACCAAATAAAGTTAATTAGATGTCACTGAGGGTGTCTAGTATTTGTACTTTTACTGCAGTTAAGGATTGTTCATTTAGTATTAAGATTAAAGGGTTTACGGTATTTCTTTGAAGTCGTTTATTTTACATTTGGCATAACATAACAGTGTTGTATGTATTACATTGAATTTCACATAATGCTGGATACTCTGCAGTGTACCTTGTTCTCATTGAAATTTAGTTTTGGTTAAGGATGTGATGTTAAATGCAAATACTGCCAATGATCAGTAATGGAGTAATGTCATTGTAGCATGGTCCAAGGACATCTCCTCTTTATTCAATAAAGGGATCATGCATTCAACAAGTTTGTTTTATTATAAATTTGCTCCTGTATGTATTTTATATTCCAATGTACAAATAATTTCCCATTGTAAGAATGTTGTACCTTTTCAACTTCAAAATGAGACCAAACACATTCGTATTGAGAACAAATCTATCACTCCTTCATTTTCAGTTCCTCCACATTAAAATAAAAAAATTGAAATTAAATAAAAAACAACACAGGAACACGAATTAGGAAGTATGTTTTATTGAATTGCACAAAAAAAATAACATAGATTAAATTATGATTATTTACAACTGAAATTTTGATGGGTGTATATTTGTTTTCTTCACCTGTTAATATATTTTGCAATGCCTGGACAGATCTTTCTTAATGCAGATTTAAAAGAATTCCTGGGAAGTTCAGTTGGATTATACATTGGATTATTGAGGCATAATCTCCAAAGGCGATGTCCTAAATATTCCTCCTCAATAAATATTTCTTCAATGCTGTAATGACATGAAGCATTGTCTATTACCGGTACCATGGTCTTCTGGTTGATATTTTCAGCAGCACAGAGATTTTGATGAAAAAAATTGTAAGCAATTTCTTTCCTGAAAGCCTCTTGCTTCTTGATAAATTAATTAAAGGTTACCCATAAAACTGATAAAACATTAGATCCACGACTCCACGCTGCTAACTCGTAGAGTTCCTTTCTTAGAATGTCCTTAATTTTGTGAATTAAACAAATTAAAGTTTCATCCATGTATAATATAGAATCATTGCCTGTTTGATAACTTAATATCTGCAGAACATATTTGTGACGTTTTGTTTTAATTGCATTGTTGTTCATTTTCTGTTTCTCTGCAAATATCCTTAAGTGTGAATAATAAACAGTTTAAATATTTCTGTAAACAATCTGAGGACACAATAATTTTATGATTTTCTTGAATTTTTCATTGAAGTTCCTTTAAGGTAAGTCTTGGATTCTTCTCAATATAATCAATAATTAATTTACAATGTTTTCCATAATTTTCACTTTCTCCTTCCACTCCATGGTTTGCATTCATTTTGGTGTTTCACAGCTATAAGCAATAGATATTTTTTACTCCAAATGTATTTTCTAGACCTCTCCAATCTCTATTATTGTTAAGTAAAGCACATATTTGATGTTTGGTGCTTTCTGCTTAATTTTTTGTAATGTATGACATTAGAAAAACTGTTTTGAACACCTAAACAGAACACAACATAACCTGTTTTTGTCATCTAAAACTGTTTACTGTGCCTGTTTACTTCTTGTTTGAAGTTGCTTGGTCTCTACATGAAAATGATACTTCTTAATTTCAGTATGATGCAGTTTGGTGAAAGAGTTCATACCCAATTTGAGGGTATTTGTTCCCAATTTGAAAGTGCTTGTACTTAATTCGAATGTATTTGTTCTCGATTGAAGTTTCAAAGGTTTAAGTATGTGTGATAACAAATTGACACAATTTTGAAGGGATACTTAACTCTATCAACTTCAAAAGGCCACATTTTCTAGAATTCTTGGTGTCATATGCCTTATTAGTTTACCCAATCAATTCTTTCGTAAATTTACCTTGATTTAATTTATTTTCCTTTCCTTGTTGGTACCATGATATTGTAATTTGATGATATTCTGAATGTGAGATCCAAAGATAAAATAAGTAATGAAGTGGTTTGTCTGTGGTACATACACCATACATATCACCTTGAATCTTATGGTTATTGTAAACATTTCTGCTGGTGTGATAGTAAACAACTTGAGGCGAGGTTCCATACCAACAAAAAATTATAATAATCACACCAGGGGCTGATTATTTTGGAGGGGGTCATCATAGATCAACATTTGTTATTATATTGTATATTATTTCGAAGTGAACATTCAGGCGCAAATTACTTATTAATTTTAACTTCTCAAGAAACTTTCAAGTAACTAATTGTGTTAAAAGAGCACGTGTGTGCAAAAAATTAGAGTTTTTAACTATCATGAGAACTACACCAATTTCTTAAATGTCCTTCAGACTATCTATCAACAAAATTTCCTCAGAAACAGCCATTTTTGAGAAAATTGTTTAAACAAAATTAAAAATTACCTATATTTCACGCCAAATTATGCAGAAAATACTAAAATTTTCAAAAAATTGTAAATGACTTTATTTCAAAACCTGTATTTAAGCAACCGATTCTATTAAGGGAATAACAAATATATATTTTTAATATTGTGGTTGTAGTCAAGAACACACCGAAATAATTTTTAACTTCTGCGCTTTTCCAAAAATCAGGGATTTTAAAGAACACGAGACCTGCACCATTCTTTTATTTATTTATTTTTTTTTAGCGTTTTTAATTTGAAAAATGCCCCACGTGCTTCTTGTAAAGTATCACCAAAAATTAAAATATGGGTTCAAATTTTAGGAGCTGCGACATCAGCCAAATATAATGGAAAATATCAATTTTGGAGAAAATCAGCTGAACGGTTTAGCTACAAGAGTTGTTCACAGACGGCCAAACAGACGTTTTCGATTTTTCCGTATCAAGAACCTACAAAACATGGATTCTGGCTTCACCACGTGTTAGAGGATTTTTTTCGTATATTTAGCAACTGGATTTATCCACTTATTCGTTGCCAGGACTATGTAATAAGAGCTTTTTCTGCTGAACTTCGCGTTTTTTCTCGCAGCATTACATAGCCTCTCTACTCCGTAAAAATATTTTCGGATAATCATTAAAACTAAAAAAAATCGTATAGCAACATGAACCGAGTTAAGCCTACAAATATGACATTCGACCATAACATTTTGAATTAAAAAAAAAACAAAAAAAAAAAAACTATATTTACCGATCACACTCGACTGACAGTCGGGCATTTATATAGTATCCCCAGGACGAGGAAATATAACGAAGGTGCGGATTTTGAAGGCCTAAAACATTGCCAGAAATGTTTCATAAAATATCCTAAAAGTAAAGAAGTGACGTATATTTTTTTTTATCAAAACAAATTCATCATATCCAACAACTTAAGTTACGCATCGTGTAATCGCAGTGGCGGATTGAGGCGGGCCATACCATGGGGTTAGAGAATAAAAATTAAAATGGTTTAGTGCAGGAAGTATGAAAATGGGAAACACATGATAAAATATGTAGAAACGCTTAAAATTTATCGAAAAAAAAACCCGCGGGTTCTCTTCTTAGCCTTATAATTGCGAATGGGAATCCTGATTCTCGCTGTATTTTAGCACAGTGGTATGAGACGTCGTCGGGGAGCGAGTGAAACACAGGCACGGAGTTGTAATGTACAGTTTTATTTACAATGTTTTTATACAATAATTACACTCCTGAGGAACCAGCGCTGCACTTCCCTCAGGCATCCTCGCCCCAAACTGACACAGACACCAGCGGCTAACCTTAGCCGCTCCTGGCCTCCCGTCCCGTGGCGTGCAGCCACACCTCGCAGCCGAAGCTCGTGATAACCCCTGCCGGGTGACAAGTGCATTCTGCACCGCGATTCATTTCAAACTCGCATGCCGGACGTTCCTTCGCTAGCTGCTTTTTCAAGGAATCTCGTGACCAACCTTCCATGAAGTCGACCCGTGGCCCGCGTCACCTCATTAACGAATTTTGGGCCCGCCGCCGCTATTGGACGCGACTGTCGTCACATATTCCCCGGCTTTGATGCCCACGTTCCGACAACACGCCCCTGCCCGCACCCTTCGAGCTTGGTGACCGCCAGATGCCCAACCCCTCCTCCTCCCTGGCCTGCTGACTTGTGGGGCCCAACGGGCACGTCACGACGTTAGACGCATGTGGAAAATGTTTGCAACTGTTCTCCATAGGCTCAAATGATATCCAGACAGCTCAAATCTTTTTTTTACTCCGCTTGATCATAGGCTTGAAAAGAGGTGCTACACCGACGGAGTGTGGCCGACGCAACCGGAAACAGTCTACGGAGTAAGGTCTCTCTAGGTGCCAAGCGAGTGATCGTGGACCTGTGACATTTCGCGCAATTACAATGCGCCCGAAACAAAAGAATAGGTCATGGATATCATACTTGCGTCTGGAGACGACGCGGTTAATAAGGACTTAAAAAGAGAAATAAAATATCTGGAAAGAAAAAAGAGAGAAATCTAATAAAAAGAAAAAGTAGAAGAAACATACTTTGTGAAAACCTGTTGACTTTCTTCAGTCCTGGACAGTAATGTTTGTATGTAAGCGAATGTTTAATTTGTAAATCTATATCATGCGGGTTTTTTTTTACCGTGGCTCAGTTTTTATTTATTATCACGGTGGCAGGTGCTTGCAACAACTTTTTTGGGGGACCAGCATTTTTAGCTGGATCCGATTTTTATCCCCCACGGTTGTTAGCCCTGGGGGTATGGAAGATGAAATGATGATAATGGGGGTGAAAGGACAACACATACAGACATACACAAATACACCCATGCCCGAGGCGGGACTCGAACCCGCGATCTTCTGGTCTGAAACCACTCCGGCACTACGGCCTTAGCGATCTCGGACATCTGATCGGCTCATGCGTTTTTATTTTAATTATTTCTGTTGACATCGGTATCATCGAATGAAAAATATAATACCCTAATCCTTCGTCGTTTTCCAGTTCTGAATTCAACGATTTTAATAACAAAATATTACTATTTTTAATTTAAATCTATAAAGTATTAAATAATTATTAAACTTAATATTTTCAATTTTTGTTAAAAGCATATTATGATAAATAATTTACCTTGTTTATAATTTATATTATCTTTGTGTACATATATATACAAAGACACGGAAAAAAAGAACGGAGTGGACGTATGTAGTATACCAGATCCATTATACTGTAACAAGGAACCTTGTTACAATATCATGGATCTAGTATACTCCACCGTTCTTGTTTTCTTCGATGAATTCCCCCCTCCAAAAAAATTTGTTTCTGGATCAGCCCTTGGTACATATGATGCTATACGATATTGTTTTTAAAATAATTACATAATTGGAGCATAAATAAATATTTAAATAAATTTTGCCAAATAAAGGAGGGAAACAAATATAAACTGGCCCATCATAAAAGGCTCATTTTCGCCTTTTATGATGGGCCATGGCCTCTGGATCCGCCAATGAATCGCATTCATAGGGTAATGACAATTGTACCCGTGGAGGGAGGTCACATAAGAAATATATACATACCTCGAAACATGAATTGATGTTGCAACCAATGTAACAATCATACTTTTTTCCTTCAATGCCTTTTTTATGAATGACTATGCAGTATTACTTGAACTGTATTTGAAATTAAAAATAATAGAGGACTCTCGTTTAAAAATAAAACTACATTTTTTGCAAATGGTTTCTTAGAAAATTATCACATTTCTTTACGAATCAGCCCATTTGAAGCTTTCCTGTCAAATTTTATTTTCCAGATTTTTGCTCATTTTCGCATACCTGAAGGTTACTGCGTATTTCTGCGCTTTTAGCGGATTTATTAAACAATAAGGGAAATTTGGTAATTTATTTCAATATTAGTAAATTATTAACTTTTTTTTAAATATCTTAAATCAAGCTTATGATGAATTATGAACTGATGAATTATAGTGACCATGGTTCATAAAACACCTCATCTTTACTTCACACACTTCATCATGGTTCGTTTTGTAATAAACTTTACAAACACGAACGACTTCAATCAATTTTTCTTCCATCGTCAGCAGAGTCACGGCGAACCTTCGCAGGAAACTGCGTGCAAAATACTGCGCTCTGCAGGGTCACCAGGCGCAGGAACGGCAGCAGGTCACGCTGCGCTCTAACGTGCGCGGACCGAGATGCCATAGCGACGTGTGTATTATATTATACTGAGTCATTTGCCATAAGGCATTGGTCCCCGGTAGTGTGAGTCTTTCACTATTCTCATGAATCACTCCTTTGCTTGTTAGTGTTGTTAACAAGTGGCAGATTTAGAAGACCGCACCATAATAGGAGCAAGGGAAAAAAAAGCGCTGATGTTAGTGGCATGCCCCTCCCCCTTCCCCCGCCTACGAGTGGACTACGACGGGACAACGCGTCGTCAGATGCACCGACGACGCGGCTGAAAGGGGCTACCTGGAGTTCAGAAATGGAATACGGGCCGAAAGGGGAAGAGGAGAGAAGAGGAAAGAAGAAATGAGCTATACCCAGTGGCCGACACAATAGAACAATGTGAGAAAATGATTGCTATACAAAACAAATTCAAAGCAGATGACACGAATGGTAATGTATCAGCTTTGCTACAGTGTTCAGAGCTTCTGACTAGAAGACTCTGAAGGAAAAAAACAGCTGTATACGAAAAAAGAAATAGCAGCCACTATCACTGAAAAGATGAAAACATTTACAACAGCCCTGAACTGACAATTTAGAGAGTATGGTGGTCTTACGCAATTGCGGCAAAGTCCGGGGTACCCAGAGTGGTAGATGTACTAAAACCGAAAAAAAGAGAGCAAAAACGTAAAGGAAACACGACAACTTTGTACTGATAAAGCCCAAGCGAGATCAAATGCTTGATCAAAAAGCGATACTCGATTAGTTTGGTAAAGCAATTCAAGATAAAAAGGTGAAAGTAAACATGTCCCTGTACATCAGTGGTATCCTGCTCATTGAGGCATCGAATCTAGATGCTGCCAATGTAATAAGGAATTCGATAAAAGAGTCGGAAAATATTTAGGAGAAAGAGAACCGAAGATATGCTCCGCAAATAATCGTCCATGACATCCCCCGTGCAATGGACGAGCAACATCTGTTGAGCGACTTTAGAAACATATTTGAAGGCGCCGATCTTCAGGATGAGGCAAGATGTTTAAGATGGGCAGAAACTCTGAAACAAAGCCATCGAAGCTGGGCAATACGAGTGACCCCCAAAATTTGGAAATATTGTAAAGATCACGAGAGACTATATGCAGAAATGACCTCCTATAGGTGTGACACCTATGTCGTTGCAAGGCGTTGTATGAATTGTTTAGGTATTGGGCATAGAAAAACCGTGTGCAAGGAGAAAAGAGCGTGTGATGCTAACGAGCGTGAAGGAGCATGCGCAAAAGAAGCCACAATTAGTTGTGTGAATTGCATCAGAGCCAAGAGGAAAGAAGTGAAACACAAGGCTTTCCGTGAAAAATATTCCGAGTTAAAAAGTTTGACAGAAATTGAAGTCGCCAGAACGAACCATGAATCTGAAGTTCCTGCAGATTAATACTGGTGGAGCAATGGCCGCAATGCCCACTATTGAGCAACTTGGTAACACGCAACAACCTCCTGACATTATTTTGCCTCAATACAAGGTCGCCTAGTGGGGCTGCACCACCCCTTCCAGATGATACAAGCCAGAAACAGAGCATACATAGTAATAAATCCTCAAATTTGTGCTCTTGTGGTATTATTTATATCGGTTATATCAGCATATACTACCCAACTGAAAACATTGTAAGAATATGTGATCAATTAGAATCCATCAGCAGTAAGAGCGACAAATGGGTCCCCTTCGGTAGTCGTGGGCATGGATGCAAATGTGAAGTCATAACAATGGTTTAGTGGAAAGCAGGATCCAAGAGGTGAACATATTTTGAGCATGATTATGCGTAATAGCCTTTATATTGCGAATGAACCATGAAGAGACTTTCAGTCGGACCCTCCATGTAGGAGGAACGCTGAGACAGCGCTATCTGTAGACCAAACGTAGCCAGCTGGTGCGACTTAGAATGGTTAAGACTGCTAGAAAACTGAAGCGATGATATTAGAGACACAAGCGTATGCAAAGTGATCTCATAGACGTTTACCTCATTGAAGTAACGACATTTATGAATATGTTAAGAAAAATCAGGGAAGTTAGAATATTAACAAAATTACTTTGCTACAGCTAAAGACAAGGATACGTGGGGTGTACCATATAAAATCGCAGTTGGTAAGCTGCGAGTGTCAGAAGCTCTGTTGCCTTTACAGGTGGATGGTCAATTTAAGAACGATTGGGAAGGTACGTGCAAGACTCTTTAAAGAACACATCTTCCTGAGGACAACCCCTCACAGGATACTTCCCTACAAATGAAAATTCGAAGAACAACTGAGGCTGGTTACGAAGGTAAAACTATCTCAAACTGTACAATGGAGCTTGAAAAGGTTGTTGCTGGGCTGAAGATGGGCAATACGCCCTTAAATGACTGTATTTACGCCGAAGTGGCTGGAAACCCCTTTCCGTTCATGAGAACGGGCTGCTCCAACTTTCCAATAAATGCATGGAACTTGGATACTTCCCAGACAGATGGAAAGTTGCCAAAGAAGCGCTCCCGCGGAAGAAGTCTGATAGTGCTCCATCACACCTTATAGACCAACATGTCTACAACCCGTCTTGGGGAAGGTACTGGACAAGATGGCTGTGCAGAGATGCAAGACTGGATGGTGACCTAGGAAGGCCTTTCCGCAGTGCAGTTTAGATTCCGAACAAAGCTGTCAACGAACTCCTAAGTGTGCTTAGAAGAGATACTAGCTTGTAGAATACCCTTGCAATATTTATTGATATGAGGCGCTTTCCACAACGCCTGGTGTCCATTCCAATGGAAAGAGCAATGTACAAAATGGCAAATTCCAATAAATTTATATGATCTGTTTCAGAGTTTCTTTAAGGGGCGAAAAGCAATAATTTGTGAAGCTGTATTACTAGTGGAGCGTGAGTTAACAAAATGATGCCCGCAAGGTTCGAACTCGCGTACGCTGACGACCTAGTGTTGGTTGTCCGCGGGCCGACAAGAGCCGAAGCCGAAGAGAGAGCCAATCAGCTACTACAACACGTTTCATCTAGGTACGTTCTTGCAAAACTTCAAATATATATATATATATATATATATATATATATATATATATATATATATATATATAGAGAGAGAGAGAGAGAGAGAGAGATAAAGACTGAGCCCGGAAGAAAACAACCATGTAAAGATAGACCATCAATAAACCGGTACAATGATAGAAGAATACAAACTACTCAGTACCTAGTTAGGTGTGGATATTGACCTACAACTGAAATTTATTGCCCATGTGCCAAAGGTATGTGGTGTAGCTAAGCCTCTTTTTATGAAACTTAGGAAGCTTGGTTGATCTCAGGGCAATGTTAATAAATCTGCTCTAGAAACTATTTGTAAGGGGGTGTTCAAGGCCTGCCTTGCGTTGCTTGGGTTGAGTGGACTTATTTTGATTAGTTTGCAGAGCAGTCTCGAATCCCGGTGATAGCTCGTACAGGGTACAGGATATGTTTACGGTTTCAGTCAGAAACAAAGATTTGCCAAAAACAAGTTTATTCTTGACTACACAAGTCACTGCCACTGAAACATGAATAAACAGTTTAGTCCGGTTACCTTGATACAGTTTACTTGACTCTGTGGTGTTAGTTATGAAACATGAAATATTGAGTAAGAACTGCACGCTCTTCATTCAATTAAAATTGACTCGCTATTGACAAGATATGTTATGACAGCGTAATTAAATAATACTCACCATGAGACTTAGAGATCTTCTAAGACTACACGCTTTATGCAAGAATTTACGTGAAAATACTGTGTGTTTTACATGTAATCACACGTGCTCTTCGCATAATGTCTAGTCCAAGACTGATTTTGTTATCGATGACGCCAAGCGTCGCAAGGTTTTCTGCCCAAGAGACGGGATGATTCGTTACTTCTTGGTTGTCCGGGTGACGCCGCGTCGTTGGCTGAGAGGCCGACGTTTCGCCTGTCGTGTCGCAGGCTTCCTTAAGGTAGTGACAGGGTAGTGAGGAAACGTCACGGCGACACCCGGACAGCCAAGAAGTCATGAACTCGAGCCGCGGAAGCTTAAATTCATTGGCTAAACACTGATTAGTATTTGAAATACGTTCTGGAAGAATCTCGAAGCATTTGGAGCTTATGGGGGTTGGGCAGTGGCGGACGGTGGGTGCAAAACTTGAGGAGGACCAGACAAATTTAGGAATCATATTGGGAAATATAACGTCAATGACCTTTGGTTTACTGGTAAACTATTATTGGCGACATTCAAAAAAAAATAATATTTTTCTTCTTTCAAGAATACTTCTCCGCGAAACCGATATTTCCATTAAAGATTTTATTGTTTCCACTGATGTACTGGGTCTGCCACACAACCACCAACGCAATCACAGAGGACGCCAGACGAGCGAGAGCTTCCATGCCATATCAACTCCAAAGCTAGACAAAACGAAACTACTCTTTTTTTATTGGTCGAGGGACGTTGTCATGGCAACAGGGAGGCGCGCGTCAGCTTGGACCGCCAGTGTCCTTCAAGCACAAGCAGTGCAATGTACTTGGGGGGAGTTACACATAGGTACTTATGTGTAACTATATGTATAACGCATAGATCTGCTGGGCTCCATCTTGATTTATTACTCTATGTTTGCAACAGCAGAAACGACTTCTTTTATGTAAACGTCGTAACATTCGACAGCCGTAAACATTTGTGTCAATTTTAGACAAAGTTAATTCTGATAATTTTTAAGTTAAAAAAACATATTTTGGTATTGATAATCAGTTTTAGGGGAGGCCTGGCTTCCCTTGCCTCCTCTGAAAACCCGCCACTGCGGTTGGCACAGTTGCAGTTCGACGGTTCGCCGTCGTTGCATGTGATATATTCTCCGAATGGCAGTGACGTCACGGTTGCTCGCCGGGAAAGGAGCGCGAGCTGTTATCAGATCCGTGGAAGAAAGCGCCCACACGGCTGGTGGGCGCAGTCCTAGCTGTGTAGATGTGTAACGCTCAAACGAATCAACGAATTGTGTCTTGCGCTGAGCTTATGAATAAATGTATTCCTCTATAATGTTTATGCTTTGCAATGTGTGCCCGAACAGGGGGCGTTCACCCCCATTATCTCTTATGGCGTATCCCATTTCTCTTATCTCTCTTCGGGGTGGGTAAGAGAGTGTAATTCGACATTCATTCGCAGAGAGCTTTACAAGACACAGAGAGCCGCACTCCTGGTAATTACTGGTACTTACAGACCTACGGCTACCTTGGTAGTGCAAGTTTTGACTGAGGAAGTGGCCCTGGATCTATTAATACAGCTAGCAGCTGGTAGATATAAGAAAGATTGTACAAACTTTTTATATAGATGGTAATGATGTACCAGGGACATACACTCTGAAAGAGTTGAACACACGCGTGGCAAAAAAAAATAGATGGGAGACTGGCAGCACTGGCAGGAACGCCTTTGCATTTCTGTCCTTAGTCTCATTCAGAAAAGAATTTTCGGCACTTGAAGCTCTCAAGAGCGCTTGCTCAAGCCATAAGCAGCAATGGGCCATTAGACGCCAAGTTGTTTAGCCTAGGGTTGGCCGACTTTCCCAACTGCAACTGAGACTGCCAGTTGCTCTGCGAGGGCCCAAGATGGCTAAGGTTGATGTGTGAGATTGGACTTGAATTGGAATTGAAATAAGCATAGCAGCTATACCTAACTTACCGTCGTTCAAAAGATTCTTTACGGAAATACATACGTTAGCATGTACAAGAAGAGGAATGATTTATGTAACAATGTAAGAGAGAATTATTGGGCTGTGTTGGTTGGCCGACATCTCCTCCTAATCATTTCAATTGGATGCCTTTTCGGACATGACTCTAACTTGCTCACCAGTAACGCCCACCATAGCACGAGGTGAACTAGTCAGTAAGCTTAAGGCTTATATCTTCATGTTCATAACTGTACGGTTTTGTATATTTGTAATATAATCCTTACTAGTGCTACTGATTTCTTGATGCTTAAATTTATTTAATTTTGTAGATAACATTATGCAGTTTGCAATTATTATTTGTTATATTGTTTAAATTCAATAAATGATTTATTAGTATAGATGTTCTTTCTGTCTGCTTTGTACAGCTTATAAAAGTAAATTGTAGACCTAAAACACGCCGTAACGTAACACGTTAAACTTTTATACTAGTTTCGCTGTTAGTAGTTCCTCCCGGTTTCCCCGTGCCAGGGACGGTAACGTCGTTTGCGGCGGCTAAGTGGTGGTGGTGGTGGGGGAGTGCGAACCTATCCTATCAAATAGAAATGGTGATGGATATTTATAAAAGCAATATAATTATTATTTTCTTTTCAATTTACATGTAAGATGTATGTTAAATGCAAGCAAGATTGAATTGTAAGATGAAATATATGCCAGGGTAGGAGTTCACCGGCATATAATTCGCCAGCCAAGAAGGCAATTAAGAGATGTACACACTCAAATAAAAAATAACGTGCGCAGGTCAGATAAGCATAAGGGTTCGCAGAAACTGACCGTGAGTCACCCTGTGTCACGTCACGGACCTGCGTCTGATTTTTTAATTTATATCTGCTTGTCCGGAAGGCTCTCAGCAGCCGAGTACGATACTTGGGGAGTCATTGAATTATATTAGCATTGTTTAGGAAACATTCACAGATGAATATATTGCGTACACGTGGATTGAATGTGCGATGCCACATCGGGTACATGATTATCAGAGGGGGGTCGAAGAACTGTCGCGGTAGTTTCCGCTTTAGTCTGTTGTGGTGAGGATTTTATTTTCCGATTTTGAAATGTGTGACTGAGGAAATCTGGGGAATTTTAGGATAGACGAAAGTGGATAGGAGGGAGAAATGGCCAAGATCGGAGTGATAACAAGTTCGTTAACTGGGAATTAGGTAAAAACCAGGGAGCTTTTGTAATGATTCGCAGGAATTTATTTGGGAAAATCTGCATTTTTTCGATATTTGGTATGTTGTTTGAGGCCCAGATAGGAGAAGCGTAGGATAAAACTGGAATATATTTGACTGGCTTGTTGCCAAGATAAATTTTCTCCTTGATACTTGGGGAGGGGAGGATTTTTTGGTCTGCGGAGCGAGAAGAGTTTGGCCTGACTTTTTGCTGGGTTTATTCGGATGTGCCATTTCTTGGATAGTCAGAGAGCTGGGAGACGTGATGTTGCAGGTCTTCTTGTGCACCACACATGTTACACTTGTGCAAGTGAGAAGTGGTGGTCTACTTGTGCGGTGGTAAAAACGCGATTTGAGGAATATATAGCGGTATCATCAGCAAACAGTGCAATGGAGGTATGCGAGGTGGATGATATATCGGCGGTATAAAGATTAAATAGTGTGGGAGAGAGAACAGATCCTTGAGGTACTCCTGCTTTTATGGGGAAAGATGATGAAAGAGCTCCAGAAAGACAGACTGAAAAGGTGCGATCTGCAAGGAAGTTTTTGATAATATGAATAAGATAGTGGGGTGCCGATGTAAATAAGTATGAATAATAGTCCTGGATGCCAGACGGTCTCAAAAGCTTTAGCCACATAGAAGATTGCGACTGTGTGTTTCTTTTCATGAAAGCTTTCGATTATATCCTCATTTAGTCTTAATATTTGTTTATTTGTAAAATGTAGTGGTTGAAAACCACCTCCGAATTGGTGCGAAGGTATGGCTTGGACTGAATGAAATGGAAGAGTAATCTGGTGCGGATACATATTTCAAACAGTTTTGTAAGGAGGGCAGTAGACTAATTGGGCAATAAAGTAATGGGTTTGGCTTGCCTGATTTCAGGACGGGGATAATGTGGGACGGGATAATGTATTACCATTTGTAAGGGAAGTATCACGACGAAGCATTAAATCTTGATGTTATATGTAAAATGGCTGTGTTGGAAGACGTATGTTGGAATTAGGTCGTGGTCACTGGAAACTTTTGGGGTAGCGACAGATACACGATTGTCAATTTCGGTGGGAAATATACATTTTGGATATCTTGGGACTGTTATAGTTCGGCGGATTTCTTCGAGGAGATAATAATCTTGAAGGGGTTTTTCTGAAGGATGGGGAGTGAAGGTTGCGACAAAGTATTTACCTAGTACTTTGCTTTTATCTGCAGGAGTAGTTTCTACGCTCGCCGCGAGGAGTATTGTTGGTTTTCGCAAGAGACGGCGAGTGATATTCCATATCGTGTGATCGGTTAGGTTGGGGGTTTGAATTTGAAAGTGAAGGTATTGGGTGTTAGATATTGCCAAAAAAGTCATACTATTTTAGTGAGTAGGTTTAGGTAGGATTTTAAGAAGAAACGATATTTTTGACAGTGATTACGTATATATATTTTGTGATATAACAGTTTCTGTAAGGTTGGTGAAATAGGAGGTAGTGGGTTGCGTTGACTTACTGGCGTAGCTGTTAGGTCTAAACTATTAAAATGGTGTGGGTGAGGGAGTCAATGGCTCTGTCAATTTCTTGAGAGTTTTTCAGCGATGGAGTGGTGACAGGATGCGAGAAATCAGCATCTGGAAATGAGGCCAGTTGACTTTTTATGGATAATAAAATTTTAGAGATTGGAAAATTGTATTGGTAAGAACGGGAATTATTTGATTGTTTTAAAAAATCGAAAGGAATATTTCAACTGGTTGAGAAACAATTTGTGAGATTATTTGAGAGAGAATTAATATGAGATGTTAAAGGTTTTAGGAAATCTGGGTACAAGGACGGTTGATATGGCGATGGTGGCCTCGGTTCGGTCGGTTTGAGTATTATACGGCGATTTGGAGGCCTTTCTCTGAGGTGTTAAAGTGGTGGGTAAGGGAGGAGATACTGTAAAAGTTTTTGAGGGAGTGAAAGATTGTGAGAGCATGGCTGTTGGTGACATGTATGGAGGTTAGTTGAGCTGTTGAGTGGGAAGAATTTTTCTGGATAGAATATTCAGGTATACCTGACATTCGACCTGACATGACGACTGGAGGTCCGATGTGGCTTTTCACAGTTTATACATTTCGTTTCTTCATTGGCGCGCTCGACAGTAGCGTGTTGACCCGCACATTTTCCACAGTGTGGTAGAAACTACAGTACTTTTTTGAATGTGCGTAAGTCTGACATTGTCGACATTGAACTGGACGATCTCCCATTCTAGCTTTAAGGTATTCTATTTTTACTTTCTCGTATACGTAAAATACACGTTTTGGGGGCCCCTGATACAGAAAAAGGGATTTTTTCACAACGTCCGTCGGTCTGTTTATCTGTGAACACCACCAGCGCCTAAACTATACGTAGGATGTTTTCCAAAACGAATGGAATGGTCAATGGCATTCCGCCCCACGAGACAACAGCTGTAGTTCCGTGAATTCGGTCTCATTGTTGGGACGTGGTTTAGCTATACGAAACTCAGTTGTTATTGTCGCCGTCGTGGATGGCTGCCGTGGCTAGAGCGTGTGACGACTCAGCGCCTCGGACTGAAGGGGAAGGCCTTGTGAGTCTGTTGACAACAGAGCGAGGAGCCCGCACTTAATGTTTTACAATTTGTAATGAATTTACACACACACAGACACAAAATAACAGATGCCTGAGATGTGGTAATTCTAAGAGAAATTATTACTAAGAGCGAGGAGGAGTATGTGATGTTTTAGCATCACTAGCTTTTTACTTTTGCGCTTTTGTTGACGCAACACGTCTCTGAACCCGTTGTTTGAACGTTGAGCGCCTTCATTGGAGTAATCCTCCGTTATTTTCATCGTCGAGTATCGTCACGTCGCAGTCTGACTTTTATCGCTTCGGTCAGGGACTCGATTCGTTCACTCTTAGAATCGTCTAAGAGTTTCTTGATATCTGGGCGTGTGAAGATATCTTCTTTGAATTTGGCATTACTGATGCCAGGAAATCAATGACACAGGTACTGAAAGCATTCACCTTCACTGTTTAGAGCTTAAACGAATTGTTTTATAAGCCGAAGTTAGATATGAAATGGAGGTAATAGTATGACGGACTTGTCAACAAGAGGTTTATGTTTTTCGAGGCTACAATCCACTGTCTATGTGACCATTCTTTTTGAGTTCAATGGTGTAACCTTCCTCGATTGCCCCCCACACTGAAAGAATAGCTACTTTGCGTAACATGCGTGTAAAACCTGAGTACCTATGACTTTAAAATAACCAGAGACTTTCCACTTGTGTTCCTGGTACTTCAGTTTACACAACATTATCTCAGGATTCGGATTTCTATAAGTTTCTTGCATAATAACGGAATGAACAATGGGAATGGATGAAAGTTTGTTTTCATTATGAAGAAGGATGCACTTCAAACTACGCTTGGAGGCATCGATAAAATATCCGTTGTGTTGGGTCGTACCGAGGTAATCCTAGTTACAGCATAGCGTCCGGGATGTTGCAATAATCAAAGTTCCCTCTTCAGAAAAGAAGTGTGTAAAGTCTTGTTCGCAATATCTGTACCAATAGTACGTCGTTCCTAGTGCCATCATGTTTCTTTCACGAAATGTAGATCCGAGTACCTCGGCAGATTCCTTAGTAAGTCCAAGTTCTCGAAGAAAATCATTTAATGAACTTTAGTTGACAAGTTGAGGTTCCTTTTCAAACTCATCAATCGAAAAATCTCAAGATTGGCCATCCCATTTCATTATCACATTCAGATTCAGAGGTGTGTCAGTCTTGTAAAATTTTCGGACGCTATGGGACTAATACATTAGAACCACGAGGAAAATTGCTGATGGAATATTGTTTGGATACACAATAGTACTTTTGTTCTTGTTTTCAAATCCTTTCACAATCACAGAACAAGTAGCAGTCAGTACTGTAGTCTAGAGGTTGTGGCCACACTATTGGAATTCCGAATAACTTTTCTCTCACCGTTCATTCATTGTCGTAACTATTCTACACATGTTCTAAAAGCCGTGTGTGGTGTCCACGGCTTGCCTTAGTCTCCCAGTTTGATACCAGTAGGTGTGGTAAGCCTTTCTCATGAACTCGGTTATTTTTTGCTTTTGCTTCGGTACGAAACGTCCACACACATAGAATGTATCTTGACTGCTCTAGCAGCCGCGACGTAGCATGCTGTTCAATTTGTTTTAATCTGTATTAAATACCGCATGTTACTGACTATAGAACACATATGGAATAAACGCCTCTTTTCACCAGCAGGCGAAACACAACTTGCTGCATTGTGTGTTGCCGGCTTCATGGTGAATTTCCACCATGGCCGGCTCTAGACTGAGATCGACCACCGACTTTATTTATTTACGTCAAAAAAGTTAAAAACTGTGTCTGGCGTGCTATGGGGAGAAGTTAATTTGAAGTTACGTTAATGTTCAGAAGCAAAACAAGGGGCCATCAACATTTGCTCAAGGATCAGGGAAACTGGACGAAAACCTGAATCATTGACCCAGAAGCTGAAGTACAATACTTGTTACATGTTCTTTAGAATTATAACAATCCAAATGGTAAATAATACATTAAATTCATTGTTAAAATTAAGATTACTTTCCTTTTGGATGCTCGATATAGTCTCTAATTGTATAGAAACAATTGCGCAGCAGAATTGATTTTACTTGAGACTTAAACTTTTGCATCGAATTTAATCGTTAAATGTCATCTGGCAAAGTAAGGTAAAATAATGTACACGTATTATATGTGAATTTTTTGTAGTGAGCTGTTGATACTTGCACTTGATGAATATGATTACTACGTCGAGTGATGTAGGTTTAGACAACGGCGTTTGCTGAGACTATATTCCCGCACATAAGTCATTTTTAACAAAAATATGATTTATGAAGAGAAATATCTGATATGAAGAGGCAGAGTAATGGTAAAATACCTAAATTAATAAAGAGAAGCTTTCAAGAATCACGTGGGTGGGATTTGCTTATTATTCGTTTACTTATTTTTTGTAATCTAAAAGTCTTGGAGCGATAAGATGTATTTCCCCAGAATATTATGCCAAATCTCAGGCGGGAATGAACATTCGGGAAATATATACGTGTTGTATAGAGAAATATATAGTATTTGAAAGAATTCTGAAAGCATTACATAAAGAACTTAATTTATTGTTCAATTCATTTAAATGGACGGACTCGGATTATACAGGATTGCCAGATGGCTGCCGGTCGTCAAATTAATAATTATAATCTGGAAATCTTAATTAAATCAACTCCTTCCCAAACAATTTAAAAAGTGCTTAGTGTCTGAATGTGATAAAAAACGTAATATAAGATTTTTTTAAAATGTGACGTGAAGGAAAAATAACGTCAGATCCTCATTCAGAGTACAAAAGTAATCCTAAAAAAAGAAATACAAGATGGTGGCAATGAAACCATTGCAGACCAGTTTTATTTGGTGTGCAAGGAGGGGGGGGGCGAACGCGCTTTAAAAGTGAGAGTATTCAATATACTCCAAATTTGCGACACGTAATTTATGGACGGTCTTTTATTACCTAAATGTTCTCAATAGAACATATTGTAAATAATAATAATAATAATAATAATAATAATAATAATAATAATAATAATAATAGTCGTCTTGTGGCGCAGACGGTTGCGGCAGTCGTCGTCTACAGCAGTCTACAGGTTCGAGTCCTACGTAGGATTGTCGTATTTGTGATTGTCTTTGCACCCATCATCATCTTCATCACCCTATCACCTCATAATTCAAGACATAACAACCTTGTCTTATTGCGGGATACCACTGGCGGATCCAGGGGGGCCAAAAGGCCTAGTTTTCGCTTTCCTACCTTTATTTAGCAAAATTGATTTAAATATTTGTATTCGGATTATTAATTATTATTTAAACAATAATATAGGATCACATCTATAGTACATAAATAAAACACAATACAATAACAAATGTTTGTTATTCTCAAAAATTTGCAATGGTTCCCCTGCCCAAAATCAGCTGGATCCGCCCCGGCGGGATACAGCCGAAAAGCTGGTCCCCATGACGCTCTCCCCAGGATAGAATACGACTGGGCATCAGAAGAGAACATGGTCAATCATGGCCAATTGCAAAGAATAATAATAATAAAAAATGACATTCAAGTATAAGTTAATCTTCAAGACTTCAAATTTGTATAAATCTAATACATAGCAAGTAACAACTTTTGTGCAGTTCTTTTGAGCCTCTGAGCTGAAAGAAAGCTAGTTTTTTTTGTCCAGTTGCCCTTAATCGAGAGAAAATGTTCTTCTTAATTTCTGCACAAATGTAGCTTTCCTCTCTCAAAAAGCAACTGCTACCAGGTACCAACAACTAATTCATTTTAAAATATTTTGTGATCAGCCAGTTTTAAGCATTTTGAATTTCATAAATAGTTTTTGATGAAAATATGTATGTTATCACAGTGAAACGAATCATTTATGAACAGAACAAAATCAAAGTTCTGTCTTGACATTATTTCATTAAATGTGGATTATTTTATTTCAAGAATAAATGCATTATTCACAGATTGAAACTACAAATTTCAATTTCAAAATTATTTAGTGAAATATTTTCTCAACATTAGGCTGAACCGTATTAAAAACAATGTCAAAGTTTCGTAACATATATACACAACACAATTTTCAAGATTTATTTTCATGTCATTTACAAGTTAAACAATAAACATTTCTAGTCACTTCTGAAATTGGCAAAAAATCAATAGTTAACTTTCTTAGAGACACAAGGGATTTAAAACTCTTTTTATAAAAAAAAATACTTCATGGATATCTCCTCACTTTGGCAAGATGAAATAATGTCACATTGTCACAAAATTTAAATTTTGTTTCAATTTTTAACCAAAGATGCCATGTCATTAAGTTCTATGAAAAAATGAACAGAAGACATCTTAATACACTACAAGATTGGAGAATTATCAAACACAGCTGTTAATTTAGAATTGTAACAAGATATTACAATAAGAATTTGGTACAATGTTTTATCCACTTGGTTAAAATTCCTATGCCCTACACTTATCATCCTGCCAACAGGGAATGGGAGGCTGTGGAGTGTTCTGAAAATACATTCTGGAGCCCAGAAAATTGGCTAACTGCATTATTCTTACAATTTTAAGATCTATAACAGTATGAAACTGTTCTTTTGACATTATTATAAGTTTTCATTTGACTTCTTGCACAGTATGATGCCTATTTTTAGTTTTTGCATTTTGGAATTTTTCATAATAATAATTTTCCTTATTTTTCTCCGCACCATTTCAATCAAGCTGGAACCTTATGCTTAAACTTGCAGATTGCACATGTGCACAGTGTTGGGGTTTGTCTTTCTCTACAATTGGAGGCATAGAAAGAGGAATAGAAATAAGGAATCCAATCAAGATTCTTGAATTTCTTACATTGATGCCATCAGACTTTCCCTAGGGTCTCAAGGGAACTCATCTAACGCTTGAGTATGGCATTGACACTTTTTTAGGTCAAATCTCAAAGTAGCCTACTTAAATACATGGTAATGCTTGGATCAGTACTAACAAGTACAAAAGTTCAATGAAATAAAATAATAGCAATAGTTTTACTGACACCATTTGTGGATTGAAAAGAAAATAATTTAGTCCACTCTAGCATTTTGTACATCACAAGAGAATCATTTTGAGGTCATCATGCTGCAAAGTAGTATGCCATTAAAAATAATTTTCAGTCATGGAACTGAAAAATATTTGTTCTGATAAATGAAATGAAAGAGAAAAGAAAGAAGTAAAATAAAATGGTTTGGTGCTTACATGAAAGATTTCCAAGATCAAATTTTCTTCCATGTAAATTTCAGTGTTAGAATAATAGTTTTAATTTTAAAGAATTTATATTTTATTACAAGTTCTTTTTAAAGCTCTTTTGAAATGTATTTTACATACCCTTCATACCCCCAGTAAAAGCCTTTTGCATCTATATTTTAGTAAAAATTAATGTTTTTCTACCTGTTTTTTTAAGCCAAAATAAATACCTGAACTCCTGGGATCTACTTACTGCAAACTGATCATTTTTGTTTACAGTACTCTTATTTATTAGAACACTAGAGTTCAATAACACTTAATATGACATATAAAGAATTTCATCTATAATTTCAAAAAACAGACAAAATTACCAACAATATGCTATAAAGCATCACTTTAATAATTCTACAGAAATTTATACAATGGCTTCTTTGACATGCACAGAAAAAGTAATCCAGGTTTCCAGATTACTTGGTCACAGGTATGCACAGGTACACAAATACAAATATACATGATTCAATGGTATAATTAGATATGAGAACAAGTGAAATACACTGATACACACAATAATGGAGTTTCAGGGCCACAGAGGAAGATTCACAAGCTACTTAAGGTAGGAAGAAATGGTACATTCTTGCTAATTCAGCACTTTCCACCAAAAAACCAATTCAAACAGTTGCCAACTTGTTTAAGCTATACCTCTCCGTCTCATTTCCTTCACTAATTCTGAACCCATCTGAGCGGGACTTTTTGTAACAATCACTCCAGCCTGTAAAACAAAATTAGGAAAAATTACAAGTCTTGAACTCAATATCCTGTAAGGGTAAAACCTATTTTAACTCACCTTCTCTAATGCATTTATCTTATCTTGAGCTCCACCTTTGCCTCCAGAGATAATAGCACCAGCATGTCCCATTCTACGACCTGGTGGAGCAGTTAATCCAGCAATAAATGAAACTACTGGTTTTGCTTTATCACCCTAAAAAAAATGATCATAAGTAAGGCATTGAACATCTGCAACATATTATTCATTAGATTTAGCATGGTGCATACATACAGAATTATTTTTCAGAAGAAACTCGGCCGCTTGTTCTTCAGCAACTCCTCCTATTTCACCAATAAGCAATATACCTCGTGTCTCAGGATCGTTAAGGAATACTTCTAAGCAGTCAATGAAGTCAGTGCCATTGAAAGGATCTCCACCAATTCCAATGCACAATGTTTGACCAAGTCCCACCTGAATTAATATAGAAATACTCAGATTTTCAGTTTATAAGGAAGTGCTGACCTTCAATGCTGACTAGTTAACCGCAATGAAAAATTAACTGCTGTAGCAGAAACCATTAGGTTCAGTCACTTTCAATATCTATAATTTTAGTTTTATTATACCTGGGTTGTCTGTTGCACTGCTTCATATGTTAATGTTCCAGAGCGTGAAACTACTCCAACAACACCTCTTTGATGGATATGTCCTGGCATAATTCCAATTTTGCACTGGAACACAAAAATTGATCTTAATTAGCAGATTAAAAAACCCTTATTACATTTCATTATCCTCACATTAAAAGTATGGGTTATAAGTTTGTCTCTGCAAAGCAAATCAATATTACAAAACACTTTGGACAAAACAAAATGCTTGCATACCTGCTCAGGAGCAATTATTCCTGGACAATTGGGTCCAATAAGTCGTGATTTATTTTGTCTAACAAGCCGGTGTTTCACTCTCACCATATCATGCTGGGGTATACCTTCAGTAATGCACACAATTAAGGGCATTTCAGCATCAACAGCTTCTAGGATGGCTTTAGCTGCCCCAGGTGGAGGCACATATATTACAGTAGCCTCAGCTCCGGTAGCAGCCTTTGCCTATGAATTGTAAAATGAGTGGTTGAATCCAGATTTACCAAGTATACAAGAAATCTCACTTCATTAAAATTTACCTCTTTAACAGAATTGAAAACTGGCAAGTTGAGATGTGTTTTTCCTCCTTTTCCAGGAGAGACACCACCCACAATTTTTGTGCCATATTCAATTGCTTGTTTGCTGTGAAATGTTCCTTGCTTTCCAGTGAATCCTTGGCATATAACTTTTGTATTTGATGTGAGCTTAATGTTGGGGCGGGTAGCAGAGTAATTTGTTCTCACACCAACCAATCGCTGAACTGTAAGATTTGACAGTAAATAGCAAACCAATATTTTTTATACATTTCAAATTATCAGAAATTAAGACAAACATTTGTAATGCAATTAAAAAACAAAATTTTCAGGCGTCAAAACCAAGTGAATGCTCATGAAATTCGAGTAGTAATAAGTGAATGACCGATTTAAAGGTCAATTCAATTGACTGGGTTCGTAATCAAACTATTCAGATTCTGTCTACTGATTATTGGCAATTGCCTAACATTAGTGTAGACTAAGGATAACTGGTCATATCTTGGGACGCATTTGTTCATGTCACTCCATAGGAACATTGTAGTAATAATTTTCTTACCTCCTAACTTGGAAAACATCCTCATTGATGCAGCCATTGTGATTTGCCGTATTTGCACGGGTTGTGCAGCCTGTTACGCTTGCTTAGAAAGGCGATCACCTAATGCCGCCGGCTTCTTGCTCCGTAGCTATTCCAACTATTGCTACAATTTTAACAACGTTCTAAATACCCAATTCCGATTACTTGCACTCTTTGATTCATTAGACCTTAGACCCTTAGACTTTAGTGTCTCTGTTCCCTCTCCATTCCTGCTCCTTTCCTTGCCACAAAAAGGCACTGACCCGTCAGGCAATCGTTCAATTTACTGAGGAATGTCTGTGGAGGGGAGATACGAAATGGGCTTAACTTCGCCCGCCCTTCATAAAAATTAAAGAATAATTATATTGCTAATCTTATGTGATTTCTGATGTGGATTTTGAAAACGTTTTGTTCTCATAATTCTTCAGCATTCTTTAGCCATCATGCAACGTGTCGGAACCAGGTGAAACCCAACCAAAAACCAACGCAGGTCAGAATCATGGAACAAAGGTTTGTGCGACCCTGTGAGACTGTTTATTCGGAGTTTCTTCAGCTGTTCAAGGTTGGATGGAATGTTTAATATGGACGCTCGTGGACATTCATTTGTTTTCTAAATCGTCTGTCATGTTGAGGTGCAAGTCAGATGCAAATAATTGTGTAAATGCGATAATAGTTAAATAATTGAAATAAAGTGGTATTGTATGTGGTAGTGATGTTAACATAATCAAGTAAAATTGAAGTAAGGTAGCGTAGCTCGCAGTGTTTTTTCGACAATGATCAAGCAATCATGCTGCATGTTCTCTGCCATATGATGCCCCGCTTATAATAACGATGTCTCACCAGTTTTCGAGTGTGGCCCCTGGCGCGACCCTTGTGTGTAGACTTAGCGTCAGGTCAGAAACTGGTATGGATAGTCAGGTGATGATAGATGGTCGGTTATTAGATATAGTTGACGACGCTTGGCGAGACGATACTTTGCCCTGTGAAGACATAAGTGTTCCTCCTGGAGAGCTTCCTGATCCCGAGGCTGATAATGGTGATTCACTAATGACATTGAAGGAGCAAGAGCAAAAGTGGACCGACATAGCCTTAGGTGTTCTACAGCAACGTGAAGTCCTTCAAGGAACCAATAATTAAACATGGAATTTCATGATTTAGGCAAGCAGTGTTCCTTTCCAGAGTGTAAACAGTTGGATTTCTTACCCTTTTCATGCCCACACTGTGGCCTAGTATTCTGCAAGGACCATTATCTCCCAGATCATCATAATTGTATTGCAAGCAGTTTGGCTAGTAATTTGCAGAGTACAGAGCCTACAAATTCATATTTTCAATGCTCTGATAGTAATTGCACTGCTACTAGTGCAGTAGCATTGTTGTGTCCTGTGTGTAAACATCATTTCTGTATCTCTCACAGACATCATGGATGTTTAGATAAATCTCCTACTGAAGAAGATATCAAACGCTGGAATACACCGAGAGAACAGTTTCATGCTGCAAAATCTGAAGTGGACCGTCAAGTGTCATTAAATTTACGCAAGAAAGCTAATATAAAAGGCAATGTTACTGCTATGAAAATACAATTAATGCGATTAAAAGGTCGTGCAAAAGGATCTTCTAATGTGCCTGTTTCTGAGCGATCATATTTTCTAGTGTATCCACCATTACAGTGTTCTATGAGCTCTCAAGCTGTGTTTGTTGGACGACTCTGGACTTTAGGAAGAGTCATTGATGCAATTGCTGACTCTTGTAAGGTTCCTAATAGAAATAATGAAGCAACTGCTCCCAAGTTAAGGTTATTTGATTATGTTAATGGTCAAATGTTAAGTCCTTTAACACAAACTATTCAGAATTTATTTGATGTAGGAAGCATATTTGATGGTTCAAGCTTGGTATTGGAATATGTCCCTGGAGACAATGTAGAAATTGACTCATTAATTAATGTGGCTTTATACAAAGAATAAACATTTAAGGATTTTATCTAAAATGATTAACATGACTGATAAAGAGGATGTAATAAATTATTAAAATGTATTGTTAATGAAATATGAACATTTCTCTGTTGTAATGTGTGTGACCTTTTTTTAGAATTTTTTACATGTGCACATTTTTATTTTGTGAATTCATTAATTTTGAGTAATGATTTCCATACTGCTAGAACCGATCATCATGTTATATCTATATAGTCTGTTTACATGTTTCACGAGCTAAATTAACCAAAGTACTTATTGCCAGTGCGATAACTTACCACAGGAATGAAGAATATTTTGGTCAGTCTTGAAATAAGATTCCAAATACTGAAAATGAAATACATACTCTTTATTGATGTACTCTAAATTAATTTGTATTTCCCTTAGATGTTTTCCCAACCTATTTGTGAAAGTAAATGGCATGAAATCTGATAGTTAATAAGCAAGCTCAGTGTTGGCATTGTTTCAAATTATTGTTAAGGAAGATGTTTGCTTTTACATTTGTGGATTTGTTTCTTTGACAATTGGTCCATTCCTATGGGCTGAAAGTATAATTACTTATCACATGAAATTTTGCTATTCTAATAAACTTGAAATGTTTTATACTTAAGCCAATAAAGAATTTTGTTAAGAAAATAAGTTTTTTTCTTCATGATTTTCATGAATTTGTTGCATAATAAAAAAAATTTAACACCATCGTAAAGAAAAATGTGTGTGAAAAGAAAATCATCCATCAAAATTTTAGTTTTGGAAGCATTTTACCACAGTATGCTAGTAAATAAAATGGAAGCTAACTTTATCTTCAGAAGTTTGGTAAGGAACTATCTATCACTTATTATGTGATTTAAATCTTTGATATTTGATTGCTGAGAGGTGACTGTATCTATTGTATATTCTACCTGGAACTTAATGCCTTCAAATGCAACTCTTCAAACATTTTTTATATATATATATATATATATATATATATATATATATATATATATAGTGTGTGTGTGTGTGTGTGTGTGTGTGTGTGTGTGTGTGTGTGTGTGTGTGTGTGTGTGTGTGTGTGTGTGTGTGTGTGTGTGTGTGTGTGTGTGTGTGTGTGTGTGTGTGTGTGTGTGTGTGTGTGTGTGTGTGTGTGTGTGTGTGTGTGTGTGTGTGTGTGTGTGTGTGTGTGTGTGTGTGTGTGTGTGTGTGTGTGTGTGTGTGTGTGTGTGTGTGTGTGTGTGTGTGTGTGTGTGTGTGTGTGTGTGTGTGTGTGTGTGTGTGTGTGTGTGTGTGTGTGTGTGTGTGTGTGTGTGTGTGTGTGTGTGTGTGTGTGTGTGTGTGTGTGTGTGTGTGTGTGTGTGTGTGTGTGTGTGTGTGTGTGTGTGTGTGTGTGTGTGTGTGTGTGTGTGTGTGTGTGTGTGTGTGTGTGTGTGTGTGTGTGTGTGTGTGTGTGTGTGTGTGTGTGTGTGTGTGTGTGTGTGTGTGTGTGTGTGTGTGTGTGTGTGTGTGTGTGTGTGTGTGTGTGTGTGTGTGTGTGTGTGTGTGTGTGTGTGTGTGTGTGTGTGTGTGTGTGTGTGTGTGTGTGTGTGTGTGTGTGTGTGTGTGTGTGTGTGTGTGTGTGTGTGTGTGTGTGTGTGTGTGTGTGTGTGTGTGTGTGTGTGTGTGTGTGTGTGTGTGTGTGTGTGTGTGTGTGTGTGTGTGTGTGTGTGTGTGTGTGTGTGTGTGTGTGTGTGTGTGTGTGTGTGTGTGTGTGTGTGTGTGTGTGTGTGTGTGTGTGTGTGTGTGTGTGTGTGTGTGTGTGTGTGTGTGTGTGTGTGTGTGTGTGTGTGTGTGTGTGTGTGTGTGTGTGTGTGTGTGTGTGTGTGTGTGTGTGTGTGTGTGTGTGTGTGTGTGTGTGTGTGTGTGTGTGTGTGTGTGTGTGTGTGTGTGTGTGTGTGTGTGTGTGTGTGTGTGTGTGTGTGTGTGTGTGTGTGTGTGTGTGTGTGTGTGTGTGTGTGTGTGTGTGTGTGTGTGTGTGTGTGTGTGTGTGTGTGTGTGTGTGTGTGTGTGTGTGTGTGTGTGTGTGTGTGTGTGTGTGTGTGTGTGTGTGTGTGTGTGTGTGTGTGTGTGTGTGTGTGTGTGTGTGTGTGTGTGTGTGTGTGTGTGTGTGTGTGTGTGTGTGTGTGTGTGTGTGTGTGTGTGTGTGTGTGTGTGTGTGTGTGTGTGTGTGTGTGTGTGTGTGTGTGTGTGTGTGTGTGTGTGTGTGTGTGTGTGTGTGTGTGTGTGTGTGTGTGTGTGTGTGTGTGTGTGTGTGTGTGTGTGTGTGTGTGTGTGTGTGTGTGTGTGTGTGTGTGTGTGTGTGTGTGTGTGTGTGTGTGTGTGTGTGTGTGTGTGTGTGTGTGTGTGTGTGTGTGTGTGTGTGTGTGTGTGTGTGTGTGTGTGTGTGTGTGTGTGTGTGTGTGTGTGTGTGTGTGTGTGTGTGTGTGTGTGTGTGTGTGTGTGTGTGTGTGTGTGTGTGTGTGTGTGTGTGTGTGTGTGTGTGTGTGTGTGTGTGTGTGTGTGTGTGTGTGTGTGTGTGTGTGTGTGAAAACTAGTCATTCCTGTACAATTTATCACAATTCTGTATTAGTATTGTAGGTTATTTATTCAATTTTAATTCCTTCTGGTTTGCTCAATTAAGAGTTGTCTAGGTATGATTATTTATTACAAGGAATTTCGTTTGCTGTGCTTGTGTGTTGTCTTCTAGTGTCAATTAGGTAAGTACTGTTGTGAGGATAGGGGAAGAGGGGGCCCATTCTGATTATTTTGCTGGTATTTTTATGATTCGTGAGTTTTGGTGGACATATCGAAACAGTTTGTCAGAGCAATACAACTCAGGTCCAGAAGAATAATTTGTTTTGCAGAAACTACGTAACTATGAATTGCACACACATTATGTTATTGAAACAACTCTTGAAATTCAAATATATCTATCTATATTAATGCAATTATAAATTATCTCCAACTTTTCAAGTTACATAACAAAACATTCATCTATTTTTTATGTGGTACAATTGGCATAAATTATTTTATATATACATAATAAAATTACTTGCACGTTGGATCAATGTACTTTGTCATTAGAAACATTTTTTTATTACTGTAAAATTAGCAACACATCACATAATCATAGTATAATTGATTGTCCCAAAGTGCAAATATTTGATGCCTCTTGAATCCGATCTCACGGCCTTCCGTTATCCAGACATCTCTATCAATTGAATTGTGGAATCAAATACACCATTCATCACAATTTACTTGCAGGGAATATGCAATTTATTAGCATATTTGCAATTTATGATAATCCATGTCGAATAGTTTAGAAAATTATCATTTAATCAGGCATAATTTATGGGCTAAATGCCACAAAACAAGTACTTTTGGAATTGTACGGATTTCATAGCACTAACGTTTTCTTAACATATTATTAAGCTTGATAAGATGTTTTTTAAATTTATAATTATTGAATTACATAAGGCTACAAAGCTCAGTATTTTGATACCACCATTAAAAATTATTACAAATGTATGAGAATTCCTTCCACAAGATTGCAGATAGGGGAAGAGATTCTAATATTATTTTTAGTCATTCAGCAACATGCCATTTGGACCTCACCGTACTTTATCCTCTTCCAGATCTACAGTTTTGTTTGGAAAAGATTCATATCCTAATACGAATATAGTTCGTTAGTTCTTTTTTTATTAAAATTGTTGCGTCTTCAATTGACGCAACGAGTCTTTAAGCCTCGGGGGTCGTTGAGCGCTTTGCGCTTTTGGAGTAATCCTCCATTTATCAGCGCGGGAGTAATCCTCCATTAACAACAGTAACGATAACTCCAAGTCCGACGCTCAAGAGGGTGTGACTTTTTACAAAACAATATGTGGGCTGTATTGAACAATTTGGACTTGGAGAGAAATTTTTACTTTGGATGTTGAGGTTAGGCCGTTTTTTTTGACTAATTGCACCGTACTAAAGGTTGATGTTGAAAAACATTCCAATGTTTTTCATTCGCTTTGTGATTTTTCAGACATACTTAAAGGAGGAGCAGCTCTGAACAGCGAGCTTCGCACTGACCATCTCAATACTGAGGACAAGGCAGCCTTACGGCTAAATGCACCGAAAAATACTTGTAGGAAAATTCAATAGATCGCAGCACTATCACAGGCAATTTACTTTACTGATAACGTCTGAACCAATGGTCCGATTTTCGATCTGTAAACTGTGCAAAGCAAACTTTGAAGAAAGTGAGCTTACACATAGAAGGGCTCTTACGTCTTCTTCTTCTTCTTCTATGACCGTCTATTCTTCTATGACCTCTATTCTATTCTTCTATGACCGTCTATGACCTGTTCCGGCCTCAAAGAATTCCATCTTTTTATGGGTCTACCTGGTCCTGCTTTGGGATTCGACTTTCTTCCATTCTTTCCACATGTAACCATTCCTGTCTGTAACATTGTACATTGTCATTGATTGCTTGTTTATTTAATCCTTTTCGAATTTATTCAGTCCTGAGTTTATCTAGTCTGGTACATTTTTTACAGATCTCAAGAAGTCCAGCATTCACTTCCGAACAACAGAGACGGGACAGCCATTACTTTATATACCCTCAGAGTGTCTCTACGTGATTTATCTTTAAGAGTTCGCCGACTGTTTCCGTGCATATTATGTTATTTATGATTGTTTCATCTATATCCTTGGAAATGCCGAATATTTGACGGATCTCGTTGTAATGCTGCTTTGGTTACGTTGTTTGCTTGCTTGCTAGGCCCCGCTTGCACCCACAATGATATAGGCAGGCAGGGCGTCGCAGTTAAAGCAGCAAACGCGTATTACATTACAAATTATTTAGATTTTATGGGTCCTTGGGAGCTATGTCCCTTCAGAAGACTGCAGGATGGTGGGTCAGCACATGTGAAAATGAAAGACAGAATATGTTTTAGCAAATGTCGAAACAAGAGTCCTTTACTTACATAGAAATGAAGTTATACAAAAAATGAAGTTACATCTAAGTTACGCGGAGACCTCCGTCCATGTGAACGATAGCTCGGAGAGTCTCCTCCGGGCAGGGCCCGTCCGCTTATTTTATAGTAATCAGAGCTTTTTGTAATCATACGCTTTCACGTGGGTTGCACGTGGTCTCCCCTCCCCAAACATGACGCGGCCAGAATGCGCTGAATAGGCCCTCTGTGCCTGTGCCTCTGCGTTGGTCATATCGTCCGTCGTCCGTCACTTTAGACGCTGATGGCGGTCAGCTGGGGTCACATGTCGCAAGAGCCCTCGTGCTTAAACATTCATATTTATTGGTACTTCCCAGTTGACGGGTATTTCCCAATTGAATGCGTTATGATCAAAAGCTCCCATAGAATGAAGTATGATTATACTCATTACAGTTATATTACAATTACAATTATTACAATTACAATTATTACAATTATAATTATTACAATTACAATTATTACAATTACAATTATTACACCTTCAATCCGTACAGTTACAATCATTACACCTTCAATCCGTACAGTTACAATCATTATACCTTCCCCCTTTTCAAATGTGAACCACCATGTGGTTTACTTTTACTCAACGAACATATCGAGTGGACCGTCTGAGCCCCTTGGGCGTGGGATCTGGATATATACTGGATGGCGTATGCTGTCCATCTGCTGTTGCCTCTACGTCTGCAAAGGTTGGCTCACGGGTTATTGGGAGGGAACGTGTTGATAGGACAGGAGATACTTTGTCGAGATCCCTTTGGTAGGATACTACAGGTTGATAGGTATTTATTACCAAGCATCTCTCTCGTGCCTGTGCCCAACAGTCCCTGGGACTCCATTTGTCCCACAACCAAAAACCACATTCTCTGCAACATTTGCAACAGCAACAACTACAGCAAGTAATTATTATGAACAAAACAAATACAATTAGTAATCCTAACCATGTTGCGCCTTGATACCAGACAGAAGGAAGAATACTTTCTTCTTGGTCTTTAATCAGCCCTTCTATTTCAGATTCCTTGTAGCTCGCTATTTTTAAATCATCTGCAGAAGTTAGAATATTCTGCAGAGGAGTATCCAGATCTAAATTAGTTAATTTCTCCTTTGTCTCCTCATCAAAACAACAATCAAAATTTGGAGACATTACAGGTAATACGTCCAGCTCAGTTCGATTGACTTCTATTTGACTACTAGCATATAAGGTCGCGGAAGCAGAATAACCTTTGCAACCTTTTGTTAGGTGTAGTTTACCTTGGTTTTCTAAGACAATATTTCGTGTTCCTTGAAGAGGACACAAAATTGCAAATCTTTCGGGGCTCGGTGCAACGTATAACCACTCATTACTCAGGTATAGCGAGATCCAGTGTGTTCTTGTTAATTTAACAATTCTTTTGTCACACACATCTGGAACTCTGTTATTAGATACATGTAGAAGCGTAGCTTCACAATCTACATCTGGAACATATGTATATACTGGTACTTTCTCTTTACAAACAAAATTAATTTCATTAGGATTAAAACAATTACTTAATTCATTGGAAGACATCTTTCCATATTTGTTATGCATAGTGTCCTTAAATATATATTCTCTATTAAAATTAAGATACATAAATGTATCGTCTTTCACTCTTGCTGGAAAAGGTAATACTTTATACAATTGATATTGAGTGTTTGAAATAAGAGGTATTTGGATTACATATACAAAATAGTTCTGAAAAGAATAGATGATAGGAATTATTAATCTACTTAGTTCACTAATAGGAAAAGGAGGATAGTCCAGGTCCTCCTTTGGTTTACCTTGATCCATATAACTTTTTATTTTATTTGGTGTGACCAGTTGAGGTTGTAACACACCATCTTGAGCATGAACAAATGCATCTACTAAAATATCAAACGTATACCGACTTTCCTCAATTCCTCTCTCTACTTGTTTCAATTGTTCATTCATCATTGATATTACAGTGGTTGATTCCTCTAATTTGTTAATTGCCATGGATGCTTTCTCTGCAAAGTTCTTAAATTTATCAGCTAACATTTTCTCATTCTTATCTATTTTATACATTGTAGAATTAAATGTGAGAATGGCTGATTTGATTACTGTCATCTGTTCTCCCGAAATTTTTAAAAATTCTCTTTGCTCTTTCTGAATTGTATCAATATGCTTTTGATAACTTTTAATTTCAGATTCTGTTGCTGTGCCAAACAAAATTTTGCTAACCTCTCCAATAAAATTTAAAACACCTCGCTTCTGCCGACCATAATTATTTTCATTTAAATAACCCGCAATTATATCTTTTAAAGAATCTACATAACGAATCTTTGATCGAGAATAAGTTGCGAATGCTGTACAATCCGTTAAATGATACCTTGATTCATTTGAATATTTTTGACATACAGTTAATACTTGAGCCTGATGACTTTTAGTTTGTTTCCATAATTCTTTAATAGGGTTTAAATCTATGTAATTTACAAACTTCCATTGAGTTGGTGACAACAAAAGTGTACCTATTTCGTCGAAATATACTCCTGCTGACGACGATATTGGAGAATTTTGACTTTCCACCGTAGTCTGGTGTTGTAGTGCAATTAACAACAGCTTAAGTATCCAAATCGCGATCATCTTGCGAATTTTCCTCTGAAACAAAGTATGGTTTCAACCTATTTACATGAACTCTAAGTCGTTTACGTTTTCCTACTTCTTGTAGAACAACATCAGATCCCGCATTTAAAACCTCTTGTATTTTATATGGACCTTTCCATAGCGGTTCTAATTTATTTCTTTGCTCTACTTTTACTAAGACCTGGTCTCTGATTTTAAATTCCCTCTTTCTACTCCTTTTTTCATCATAATATTCTTTCTGCTTTTCTTTCTGTATTCTCAAATTTTCTCTAACCCTTTCATGACAAACTTGGAATTTAAATCTTATTTCCTGAACAATATCATCGTATGTATACAACGGAGTTGTATTCGCTTGCAATTTACCCGGTAAATTTGCTTTCCTTCCAAACAATACTTCATATGGGGTATACTTTGTACTCGTGTGGACTGTTGTATTATACGTAAAACTCGCAAATGGTAACCAATCATCCCAGTCGTTATGTGGCTGTTTACAAAAACATCTTAAATATTCCACTAACGTTCTGTGCGTTCTTTCGAGCTCACCATTACTTTCTGGATGATATGCACTAGTATTAATTTTCTTTATTTTAAGTAATTTACTTAAATTTTGGAATAAGCCACTCATAAAATTAGAACCTTGATCGGTTACTATCTCATTTGGTATACCGAAAATACAAACGATAAAATTATTAAATGTTTTTGCTGTTTCCTGTGCGGTTGAATCAGAAAGCGGGACCGCGATTAAGTATTTACTCAAATTGTCCTGACATGTTAAAATATATTTATTCCCTTTAATTGTCAACGGTAAAGGACCTACAATGTCTAAGTAAATCTTTTCCCAAGGTGCCTCTTTAATATCAGTCACAATGAGTGGTTGTTTCACTGGTAACTGAGTTACTTTATTTAATTGGCATGTCTTACAAGCTTTAATAAATTTCTCTACGTCATTTGACATATTCGGCCATGAAGTATATAATTTAATTCTCTCTAGAGTTCTTTTGATTCCTTGATGACCTCCAATGGGACATTCATGCATTTCTTTGATAATTCTTTGCCTATTCTCTACACTAACCTGACAAGAGACTACTGGATATCTACTTAACGCATCTGCATTGACATTCATTTTTCCTGCTTTATGTATCACTTCATAATCGTATTCCTCTAACAATAATCTCCATCTCATCAATCGAGATCCTGGATCTGTTACATTCAAAATCCACGTTAAAGCCTTATGATCTGTCACGATTGTGAATTTTGTTCCTAATACGTATGGACGGAAATGTTTACAAGCCCATACGATAGCTGCGAGTTCTTTTTCTGTAATAGAATAATTTAACTCTGCTTTGTTAAAAGTTCGAGATGCATAAGCAAGCGGCTTATCTTTTCCTATCTTTCCTTGACTAAGTATTGCTCCTATAGCATAATTACTCGCGTCCGTTGTTAGAATAAATGGTTGTTGAAAATCAGGATACTGAAGTACTGGCGCTTGTGTTAATTCTTTCTTTAAAGAGTCAAAACTACTCTGTTCCTCTTGTTCCCATTTCCATTTACTATCTTTCTTTAATAACTTTGTCAAAGGTATAGCAATTGTACTAAACTTGTCAATGAATCTACGATAACCTGCCAAACCGAGAAATGATTTTATGTCTTTGATATCTTTTGGTATTGGAAAATCTCTAACGGCTCGAATCTTTTCTGGATCTGGTTTTACACCATCTGGCGTTACCAGGTGTCCTAAATACTGTAATTCTGTTTTAATAAATTCACATTTATCTGGTTCTATTTTCAAATTACATTCCCTTAAATTTTGAAAAACTTCAATCAGCTTCTGATTGTGTTCTTCCAAAGTTTCTCCAAATATTATTATATCATCTAAATAAACCAAACAACGACTACCTAACGTTCCTGATAATACGTTATTCATAAGCCTCTGGAAGGTACTGGGAGCGGATTTCAAACCAAACGGCATACGCTTAAATTCATAATGTCCGGTGTTAGTGCTAAACGCAGTTTTACCTTGATCTTCTTCCGCTATTGGCATTTGCCAATATCCACTCGCGCAATCGAGAGCTGAAAAATATCTAGCCCTACCTAATTTGTCCAATATTTCTTGAATATTTGGAATTGGAAAACTGTCTCCTATAGAGGCGTCATTTAACTTTCTAAAATCTACACAGATTCTCCATTATCTTTGGCCTGATGCGTCTATTTTCTTCGGAACGATTACTAAAGGAAAATTCCAAGGACTCTGACTTGGTGTAATTATATCTTGTTCGAGCATAGACTGAATTTGTTTTTCTACTTCAACTTTATGTTTTTCCGGTAATCTGTAATTTTTTAGAGTAATCGCTTTGCCTCTCGGGATTCCTGGTGTAGGAATCGTGTGTTCGACTCCTCTCGCGCTCGTTAATTTGTCTCCTTCTAATTTAAAGATATCCTGGAATTGATGACAAATTGCCCGAATTTCTCTAGTACCCTCTTTAATGTGCGAAAATCTTAATTTCTCATCTAATTTACGAATTCTCTCAGGATCCTTCGAGTGATTAATCCATTCTCTTTTCGACGGTACTTTTCTTAATACAGGTTTCACATTAATTACCTGCTCTTCCTTTGTAACATTTACGCATAAGCACTGAAACCTTTTGTCTTTACATTTCACTAGTCCACACGCTATATAAACACCTTCTTTTAATGTTTGATTTTCAATTAATCTATCACCTACTTCTGTGGTTGGTAACGATACTATCGTTTCACTTTCAGCGGGTACTCTTATATCAAAAGGGATGTTTAATGATATTCCATACGTACTGAGACCATCTTGATATGATATGTGATATTAGGGCGAGTTCGTGTGGCAAACTGTTTACCACATAAAATTCGTGTTTACGAGGTTCTGATGCGTTCTCCAAGACAAGTAGTATTTTACCAATTACTTTTAAATTATTCCCTGTAATTCCTTTTATTATTATTTGTTCATCTGCATGCTTTATTTCTCTTTTATTTCTTATTGCTTCTAACTTTACCAACGATACCTGGGACCCAGTATCTATCAATGCTACACCCATTTCACCCTTCAATTGATTACACAATACGTATATTTCGTATTCATTTAGCTCGTAATGTCGATCTAAATTTCTGCAACCTCTTTGTAACTCATTTACGTTTAAACCTCGAGAACTACAGACCCTTGCTATATTCTCGTCCGGAGATTCACCTGTCTCCGCGTCACTTCGAGTCGCGATCTCTTTAGTGACTTTTCGGCTACAACCTAATTGTTTGCCGTTCCCTCTTTCCTTATTCCACTCACTTTCTAACATACAGTTGTTCGCGTCGCAATCCCTTTGCGCACCGTCATCTACTCGTACTTGTGGGCAGCACCCTGCTTGTGCTTCGCAACCCTTTTCTGAATCGCAACCTGCTTTTGCTTCGCAACCCTTTTGCGAACCGCAACCTGCTTGCCTAGGACTTATCTCCGGTTGCTCAGACAGCCCTGCTGTCCGTTTCCCTGCGTTCTGCAATTTCTAGCCTCGTGCCCTTTCTTATTGCACTTCGCACAGGTCGGTACTGGTATACCCGTACATTCTCGCGCCTTATGTCCTATTTTCTGACATCGGAAACATGTTATACTTGCCGAATTAACTTCTTTTCTTACAATCGAATGTTTCTTTGAATTGTTACGCTGATCATAACGTGGTAATTGCTTAAAATTCACCTGATTTGGATTACTGAATTTGTGTCGTTGCGACAAAATAGAACTTTCCTCCTCTAATGCAATTTCAATTAACTGAGATATAGACTGATCTTCTCCTTTTGTTTTTACCATTGTTTTTATACGATCATCAACTATTCCTTGAACAAAACATATCTTAACTATTTCTTGCATGATAGCAATTCCTCCTTCCACGTAGGATGGTTCTATCTGCTCTAGTTTACGTCGCGTTTCCCTGTATAATTCAGCGGATAAATCATCAATGCGCGAACCCCACTGAATTATAGTTTCATTAAAATTTTGCCTACTATTAAATAGTTTACTTGCATGAAAGTCTAATGTCCTTCTTGTCGCGTAATGTTCCTCTAAAATGTCACGTACGTCTTCCCACGATGATCTTCTTTTAATCATTAATTTTGCTTTCACATCTCCGCATATTTTTGCTTCAATAAATTTTAAAAATAAACCGTGTTTATTAGGATGAACGACTTCGTATGCGGCTTCTACACTTTCTATAAATTCTCGCAGTTCCCTCGGATTACCCTCAAAGCTTTTTGGTACTAATTTGATTGCTTCCGGCACGGATATGTAATCTTGCTCGGGAGGAGCACCTTGACTATCAGCCATCATCCTCAATTAGCTAACACAACTAGATAAACACAATACTCAAACTTCGACGTTTCCTACGCTCACGCGCGCACTACAAAATACTTAACACACTTTGGATCAAGATAACCCAGAGGTTGGACTAACCTTTACAAGATGAAGAGTTCTTCTGAAGGCAACCAAATGGAGATCGCTGCTACGGTTACGTTGCCGGCTGCACGTACGGCTGAACACAGGATGGCACCTCGGTACACCAGGCTGCTGCTGTTGTAGTGCTCAGAAGAACCAAGGACTCCGCCAACTCCTCTCGGAAGGTTTCGCTGGCCAGGCTCCACCACGATCACGCTGGTGAATACGTGACTCTTTGAAGAATTGAAAGAAATGACTTTTGCAAAAACTGTGCTGAGCAGTGCTTCTGATTTTGAAGGATCCCACCGCTGCCACCATGTAATGCTGCTTTGGTTACGTTGTTTGCTTGCTTGCTAGGCCCCGCTTGCACCCACAATGATATAGGCAGGCAGGGCGTCGCAGTTAAAGCAGCAAACGCGTATTACATTACAAATTATTTAGATTTTATGGGTCCTTGGGAGCTAAGTCCCTTCAGAAGACTGCAGGATGGTGGGTCAGCACATGTGAAAATGAAAGACAGAATATGTTTTAGCAAATGTCGAAACAAGAGTCCTTTACTTACATAGAAATGAAGTTATACAAAAAATGAAGTTACATCTAAGTTACGCGGAGACCTCCGTCCATGTGAACGATAGCTCGGAGAGTCTCCTCCGGGCAGGGCCCGTCCGCTTATTTTATAGTAATCAGAGCTTTTTGTAATCATACGCTTTCACGTGGGTTGCACGTGGTCTCCCCTCCCCAAACATGATGCGGCCAGAAGGCGCTGAATAGGCCCTCTGTGCCTGTGCCTCTGCGTTGGTCATATCGTCCGTCGTCCGTCACTTTAGACGCTGATGGCGGTCAGTTGGGGTCACATGTCGCAAGAGCCCTCGTGCTTAAACATTCATATTTATTGGTACTTCCCAGTTGACGGGTATTTCCCAATTGAATGCGTTATGATCAAAAGCTCCCATAGAATGAAGTATGATTATACTCATTACAGTTATATTACAATTACAATTATTACAATTACAATTATTACAATTACAATTATTACAATTACAGTTATTACAATTACAATTATTACACCTTCAATCCGTACAGTTACAATCATTACACCTTCAATCCGTACAGTTACAATCATTACATCGTCTCTGGCTTTCACCAGATTCCCATTAGAAAGGAAGATAGAGAAAAGACGGCTTTTAGCGCCTTGGGAGGCAACAATTTTTTAAAATGTCTGTGGGATTAAAATGTGCTCCTGCAACGCTGCATGAAAACACTGCTTAGTGGGGTTAAAACCAATCATTGCATACGTGTATCTGGATGATTCAGTAAATTTTTCTAGTACATTCAAAGAACACATCTGTCCCCTGGAAAGTGTTTTTAAGAGACTAAAGCAAATTCATTTAAAATTACAGCGTACTGAATGTGAGTTTCTAAAGCGAGAAGTCCCGTACTTAGGTCACATACTTTCAGGCATTGTCGGTCAGTCCGACCCAAAAAAGACAGAGGACGTCAGAATTTTTTCTCGGCCCCAGAACTCTCGGCAACAATGGATTTCTCGGCCTAGTTTCGTATTACAAGCGGTTTATCTGCAATTTTAGCAAAGTAGCTAAGCTAACTTGCTTATTAAAGAAAGGCATTGATTTTAGTTGGGGAACAGCACGATTTCGCCTTTGCGCGTTTGAAGGAAGCCCTCACCTCGGACCCCGTCTTGCAATATTCTGACTTTGAGAAAGTTTTCAATAGCTACCGACGCCAGCTTTTGTGCAATAGATGCCGGACTGACGCAAGGTACCCCTCCCCCTTTGCCTTTTTCACCCATACTCTGAGTAAAGCTGAGGAAAATTACAGCGTGATTGAAAAAGAGCGTTTGGCTACAATTAGGTCAGTAGAGCATTTCCGCCCATATCTTTAAGGTAGAAAATTTAAAATATTAACAATCAACAGCGTTTAAAATGGTTGTATAATTTAACTACTGCGAATATGTCTTACAAGATGGCACATACGTTTCTCTGAATACGACGTTGATATTAAATACAAAAAGGGAACGCAAAAATCGAATGTCCATGCCCTTAGTAGGGCCCCATGTGGCGTTCAAATCGTTCGCCGTTCTCCGGTTTTTCAATCTACAGATGGCGACGAATTGTGGGACAAAGTTATTTCTGTAAAAAAGCATAATGTCCGGCAACCCTTGTTGCAAGAATTTCAAACGGATCATCTAGATCATTGCAGAATAATTTGCATGTTAACTCGGCTCCGCGGGCGTTACACCTGGCTTCAGATGGTAAAAGACGTGCGTGAATTTATAAAGGAGTGCCCTTATTGGCAAAAGATCAAACCAGGAAAAACTGCTAAGGTTGAAATAATTTTGACGCCGACGCCATCAACGGTTTTCGAAAGGTTGGGTATGGATGTAGTAGGGCCCTTCCTAGTTACGGCACAAGGGAACTCCTATATTCTTACGCTTCAAGATTCTCTATCCAAATATTTCATTGTCGTTCCCGTGCCTAATCAGACCGTTCAAGAGATAGCCTATCATTTTGTGCACAAAAGTATACTTGTCCTTGGTCTTCCATGAATGGGCTTAACTGATCGTGGCACCAACTTCACCTCCGAGGGCTTTGCAGAGGTATGCAGGCTGCACAGGTGTAAAACGCCTGCATACCACTGCCCACCATTCTCAGATCGACGGATCCCTGGGACGGGCGCGCCGTACTTTGAAAGAGTACCTGCGACACTACGTGAACGCGGACCTCTGGAGTCCCTTCGCTACCGCTGTCCTCACACGACCACGAGATTCAGCTGTCGCTACGAATTTCCCTCATGGCTGACTCTTACGTCTGCCGCCACAGCTGCCAGTTCTAGTGAAATATTCAACAACTTGAAAAAGAAACTAGTGATGTGTCGTGAAGTTGCTCGTCAGTATTTAGACCAGAGCAAACTCATAAGTAAAAAATATGATAAAAGCAGTGTCAATTTAGTGTTACGGTTAGAGCAAGTACTCTTATAAAATGAGTTTTCGGCCCGGGATCGAACGTAAGCTTCAGTCCCTGTGGATATGCCCCTTTAGAGTGAAGAAAGTGAGTGGTGTTAATGTTATTGAAGGTAGATGAGCCAAAGGGCAAAAAGTTCATGTAAATAGACTTTAAAAAATATTCTAGAAAGGAAGCGGCAAAACATGTCGCAGGAAGCTTTTTTTACATTTCTTCCTATTCCAATTTTAGAAGGGGGGTATTGTTATAACCTCCAAATTTTCCGCCTCTCAATTGCCGCCGTCTCTCGGGGCGTTTCGAGATGGCGCTCTTGAGTTCGAACTTGCCCACTCCCTGCCGCTAGAGTCGCGCCTCGTCCCCTTTCAATCAATAATTACGATGTAACTATGACGCAGGCGGGCCTTTATAAACGGCATACAGGCGGCCACCGGTGCGTGTGTATCAGTAGTACGAGCCACAGTGTGAAGTGAAAGTAATCGGGCTATAGTTTAACGTAGTGACGAGAGTTTCGAGTCTTATCGAGTAGTGAATAGTGAGTTTTGACACGGGAGTAAGCTCAGTGTCAGTGATACTCGGAGTTTTTCCAGGGGCAGTATGAGAGTTGAGTTAATATCAGACTTTCGCTTATCAAAACCGAGAAAATAGACTGCAGTCAACATACATCACAGTCAGTATGATATCTACCCAAACACAGGGGGTCCTTTCTGGGAACCAACATACTCCCATGACTTCTTCGACTCCATCGGAGGAGCACTTGGAATATATAGTAAATGAAAGTGCAGATCACAGAAAACCTATTTCACCCAGAAAGACTTCGATTACAATCGATCGGGAATTATTAAGGAAATCATACATCATCGTTAATCAGTCTCCCTCAAGAGAAAACAGAAAAGAAAAACATCGCTCTAAGAGATACCATGAAAAAATAGAAGATATCCATTAGAAACACAACACAGATTAAGCAAGGATTTGCAAAGTCCAAAACATACAGAAAATTCAGTAACAAAGAAGAAGGGATACAAATCCTTCCCCCATAACTATAAAAAATTTCTTGCTATAGAAGAGCAAGTATCATCTCCACCCTGAAACGTACTAGAGCATTCTTCATCTGTTCAATCTTTAACAAGATCCGAGACAGAAGTGATTAAACAAATTCCGCAACAGAATCAAAGAATTGATAAATCCACTGTCAATAATCAAGTTAAAACAAGAGATGAAAATATGGAGATACCAAAAGAACAAATAATAAATCGCGGAAGTGAGGAGTGGTTTGCCCTCACAAAAAAACATACTCAAGCCTAAACCGCCGATACCCACTCAAAACCGTTTTCATCCGCTGGAGCACATGGATACTTCAACGTCACAAAATGCGACACTACAAAGTACAGCACGTGAAGGCAGTACGCAAGAGAAAAAAAGCGAAACTAATACAAGTAGATGAGAATGGCCGATACGGCCTCACAACATCCGGTGAGGCCGTATCGGCCGTCTTTTATCAGCGGTTGATGACATCTAATGTAAACAAAACAAAGGCCGGGCGCAAGGCTACGGCTTTGCGGTCAGCATCCGGCGGCGGCGACGACGAGACGACCTTCGCAAGGCCGCGTCCTTGCGGTTAGCATCCGGTGTCAACATCCGTTGCGAGCGAAAGTCGCCGGAGGTCTTGCGGTTAGGTCGTCTCGTCGCCGCCGCCAGCTGCGTGGAGGGCGTGACGTCACGGCTCCCAACAGCCAGCCTGTCTGCCTGCCTGCCTGCCAGACTGTCTGCCTGCCTGCCTGCCTGCCTGTCTCCCCTATGTACCAACCTCTGCAAACGAAAAACACTAAGGATTGCAAAACAAGAAAAAGGGTGCGGGGAGAGGAGAGGATTTAATTTTTTTCCCTGCACGGTGGTGACAAGAGGGTGGAAAAAAATGACAAGACGAACACCAGTGAGTAGGGTAGAACAAGCATGTATTGAACGTGAATATATACATTTTTTAAAAATGTATGTTACACTTAAGAATACATTTTGTTGAGGTCACATACATACATACACATTTAGTTATAATCTGTCTTTTCTTCGAATACTGAGTCATGTTGTCTGAAATCGGATAACACTCTTCTCACAACTTCACCGTTCGCGACGTCTTCCGCTGTCAGTCCGTGCTTATTCTTAATGGTAATGTCCGCACCAACAGAGATGAGATACAGCACGCACTTGAGATGACCATGTCGAGCGGCGAGATGGAGCGGCGTGTCTCCGAAAATATCTTGACTGATGAGAGCATTGCGAAGGACACTGTCTTGAGCCATGTTGTTGTTGTTGTCACTCGAGATCGAGAGTGAACTGCGCGTCCTCGTTACACATCTCTTCTTTTTCTTCCATCCAAGACCGCTTCCGTTTTGTACGTTTATCTTGACCGGATGTGACGGTGGGTGACGTTTCCACCTCAGATTCTTCGACGGTTGGAGTGGGAAGAGTTTGAACATCTTTCCAGATGAATGACATTCGCCTCCGCAGTCGGGTGTTTTCAGATGGATTGCGTTTTGAATGGTATCGAGACGGCGGCGAATCTTGAAGATGAGAAATGAGATGATCCATGATGGGAAGAACTTCCGTATGCATGAAAACGGCAATGTCATAAATAGTCTGTACTTTTTCCTCATCGAAATGATACAACTGATGCGTGCGAAGTTCCTTTGCGGTGTAGGCAGCATTCCATACTAAAGCGGAGATATCCCACAGCTTAGAGATTTTGTCTTTCTCACCTCTTCCGTCAGACGCGAGGGCGGAGAGATCGTCTGCAGCCTTCGCGATGTTACTCCACATTTTGGCTGCGTCACCCTTCCATCCTCCGTTGTCGTCGATGAGAACATCTTCGTAGGCGAACCTTGCGGCGGTGATTTTCGCTTCACGTCTTGTCATGTCGCCGTGCGCTGACTGAATGGCGAGTTGCTGAGCGAGTCATATCATTATCACCGTTACAAAGATAAGAATTGTGGTTCATATCTGGGAGGAGTATTTTCGTCTGGAGAGGGAAGAGACTGAATAACTTGTCGGATGAGAACAACACGTTGCTGCAGAGCCGCCCTCTGTATTGGATCTTTAAAGAGACGGCCGAGAACTTCCATGATGCCGAGTATTTCCGCATGCATGAAAACGACAATGTCTCGAATAGTCTTTTCGCACTCAATGATTGCTTTTGCGGTCTGTTCGTCGTGAAGTCGCCGCGCAGTGATGGCAATGTTAGTCGCCATGTCGGCGACACCTTTCCACAGTGTCACGCTTTTGTCTTCAGCTTCCGCTTCCTCGGAGGCGGCGACGACGAGGTCCACGGCAACGTTCTCGAGATTCTTCCACATCTTGCCTGCTTCGCTCTCCCATCCGCTGTCGCCTCCGTCGTCAATCTTTTCGCAGACGGTTGTCGTGTGAGGTCTTGCTATGTTGACGGTTGATCTCTGAATGTTGCCGTCGACAGTGTCATGCCGTGTCATTGCAAATGCTCGTCTACTATTACTATTAATAAATTTCTCCCCCACCCTTTTCTCATTCATTCATATGATAAGAACAATGTGAATGACTATAAATAGCATAGTCTACAATTGAAATAATCATGAAAATAAAATGTAATAAAATATAAAATAAATAAATAAAAAAATGTTAATAGACTACTCTAATTTGAAAATAAATAATCAAAGAAATAATAAATACATTTGGGAAAATTGGAAAAATAAAAAAATAAAAAATCTAAACTAAGGTCTACTCTACAACCCCGCCTGCAGGGACGAACGTGTACGCTGAAGGAGCGGACGGACGCGTTCACAAGATGCAGAAATGACCCCAGGGTAAACTTGAAAATTTATCTAACCAATAGCGTTTGTCGTCTGCCACGCACAACGAACGCTTATTTTGGACAAAAGAGTAATTGTGATGATTTTTAGACCGAATGCAGCACTGTTTATCGACTCTATTGCGGTCGTGAAATAAACAGTCGAGATAATTTTTGAAAATATATTTTTTTACTACAGAACGTTGCACTCCTTTCGCTCTAGAAACAGTGACCTGAGAGCGAGTCAGAAAGGAGTACATTTTTGGTCGTAAACCGACAAATTCAACCATGGAATCATTTCCGCATTCGTCCTTAAATAGTCCTAGTACTTTTTTATTGCGTGGTGTGATGCCGAAAGAATTATTTTCTGGAAAGCAAGAAGTGTCAAACCATTCTGAACACCGATTCATCTCAGCGAACACGTTCGTTGAAGAAGAGATAATGAATGAATCGGTGTCCATGTACAGAAGGTGAAGATCGCGAAGATGTTCTTTGCAATATTTATAAAAAAAATTCATACATTCTAAATTTTGAAATTTCTAAAATACAAAAGCCTAAATATATGGGCTTCGCGAGCTTCACTTCTGTTTTTGTCAGTTCTATCGTCATCAGATCAGCCTTGACGTGGTGGCTTCGCACGAAAGCGGGATTTGCGATAAGATTCCTGGCCCCACACTTCCCCAACCATTTATTAACAAGATAAATGCGCCGATGATTGCGTACGTCCTCCATGGATTTGCCGTAAACAGAATTATTCATAAGTTTAAAAAAGTTATCTTCGAAAGGGGAGGACGCACGCTGTCGCCGTGCATTGTTGAGGTCCATGTATGTGGCAAGCCAAGGACTTTGTTTAAACGAAAGAATGCGATGGATGTGGGTGAGTTGATCTCCCAACTCCATTGCCTGGATTAAATTTTGAATGTGAATGACATAGCGACGCTTAGGCAACAGCGTCGCCATTAATTTGGCTTGCCTGCTTTTTGTATCGGGGGGCACACGTGACTCCGGACAAGGAGGCAAGTCGCTCAATCGATCGTGGATCTCGTCTGGATAGTCGAGGTCGACTTCGAGAACGTATCCGCGTTCGGTCTGGGCGGCCGCCTGCTTGATATTGAAAGTGCAAATTTTAGTTTCAGGTAACCATTTAAAATCCCCTAAGGGTAGTGGATGTCTCATACTATATCCGTAAAGATTATTTGCATCCCAATAGATAAGATAAGATTCCTTATCAGATGGTTTGAGGGAATCTCCCACGTGTGCGTGGTTGGCCTCGGCGTGGCGCCCAACGACCTGCACGAGACCTCCCCGAATGCCTTTTTCAAAAAAAAGAAACATGTCAACATCCGCGAGAAGCTCAAGTTCGACGCCAGTTGTTTTGAGCATGGCGTTCCACGAGAGCCCGGGAGCGGTGTAGTAGAACGCCGGATCGAGACCGTACACCTCCAAACACAAATTTCTAAATGTTTCGAAAATGTCGGTGAGTAGCAAGACATCGATTTTCAAATACAAATCGGCGTACTCACCTAAATTTAGAATGGAGAAAGCGTCCCACACGGCCTGCGCGTGAGCGTACTCCGCGTCCGAAATTGCTGTGTTAGTGAGGTGACTGAAAAAGGCCTCGCGGCGGGGCAAAGTCGTTTCTTCCAACTTCGACATGCAATTTACATAGTCGTAGGGGAAGACGCCATTCCTACGGGCCAGGGCAAAGAGCGCATCGTCGGGAAACGCTGCCCGAGTGAATTTCATCTGTTCTGCTGAAAGAGATTGACTCAAGGAATCGAGTCCTGCACTTAAAAATTTAAAAGAGTCCAAAAAGCGTAATTCCACTTTTCCAATGCGCTGCGAAACAGACACGAATCTCTCGTGATTGTGTGGAATGACGTTCAGGTTTTCATAGCTACTGTCTGCCCAGGCCTGTAGGAGAAATTGCCAATCGTACCCGCTTCCGTTATGCATGATGACCGGAATGTGTTTGGGAGCCCGGAAGTTGACATTACAACCTTGATGAGCTGCTCCGCTATAATCGACCTGAGAAATGGTCGTGATCCCTAACACGAACAGAATTTGGAAGAAAAGGTCCTTTGCAAATATGACAAGCGTCAGCATTTTCGAATGAAATTTCGTCTTCCTCCCGCATGAGGAGGGGAGCTGGATGATTGAAAAGGTTTTCATAATCCTTTGCAAGGCCTTCTAAATATTCTAGCAATTGGTTGGCGACGTCACGTCCGCGGTACACTAATCTTTGCGATCGAGATTCATCAAAATTGCAGACAACTTGAAGGCACATCGAAAAGGGCTCATGCATTTGATAAGCCCGAAGGTAGGATTCGCTTGGAGATGGCTCACATGAAGAGATAGGAACAGTGAGCGCTTCAAAATCAACATAAACCGCAATCGGGCATCTCTGTTATTTCTCGTAATTTTTGAAGCGCATAAATTGTTCTTCCGGTGAAGAAGGTAATACCAGTCGTGCTGGCGCCACAGAACTACAGTCAATCATGTGAGCATTTAGTTTATCCTGTGATCTAAATAAATTTAGACACCGCTCACAAGCGAAAACCGCATGTCCATGCGCATTGTGTTGGGGACTCACCAACCTACTTAAATTTTTGATCCAAACATAATGACTCACGCCTTTGATGCATATAACAACATATTGAAATGATTCTCTTTTTTGTCTTTTGCGAAATGAACAGGACCTACAACATCCCACGTTTTATTTTCAGATTGCCAAACGAGATTAAAAACATGAAAAGAATAATTTGAATTTTGCTTTTCGAAACGATTGATGTCGTGAACAGAGAGTGGCCAGGAGATGCCTCGCAAATCGAGTTGATTTTCTAGTTTATTGAAGATAGACTGATACGTACTGGTACGATCCGATCTATTCCTCAAAGACCGACTATTTCCGTGGGCCTGTCGTCTGTGGGCGAGGCCACATGCGATGGCGCACAGGAAACATTTATCATCACGATTGCGAATATTAATCACCGCTTGTCGACGAGCAATATTATCGGGAAGCGTAATATATGAAAATCCAGAATTCGAAATGGGTTCGAAAAGATGAATGTGAACGTGAAGAGCGACGATTTCATAGAGTGCTTTTCCGCTATTGCGCTCCTGAAACTCGTCGAATTTTGAATTTATAGGATCGACGATATGTTGGAAATAAAATTCACCGATATTATCACTTTCAGTCACCACGGCTGCGCGAGCATTTAGAAAGATCTGCTGTATCTCGCCGTTCATTTCATGTGTCACGGGGTGATCTCGTTCGACCATGAATCGACATTCTAATTGTGCAAAAATTTTGAAACAAGTATGTGAGGGGGAAAACAGTTCAAACAACTTCAGTTGGAACGGAACTTGGCATCGATTAAGAAATGCGAGGGGATTGAGAATATTTTGCGTATTCGCGATAATACCACGCTGCACACGACTATTTAAAGACTGTACTACATCCGTCCACCTAAGAGCATTTGCAATGCATGACACACGTTGTTGTTGCTGTTGTTGTTGTTGTTGACGTTCTGAAGAAACAAACGAAATTCAAATGAATGAACGTCTATGAATAAAGAATGATTGATTGTTTTCGATGTTCTGAAAAAATAAATAAAAATCTTACCATCATTGGTCGTAGGTGGATTGTCAGTCGCACGTTCCTGACGCGGTGGTGGTAGTGGTGACTGTGATGACGGTGGTGGCGTTGTTGCACCTGTCTCCTCACGATACCGTATTCTTTCTGTAGAAACAAACATACAATTCAAAGTAATGAATAATTATGAATGAAGAATGATTGATCGACTGATTGCGATGAAATGAAAATAAATAAAAAAACTTACCGTCATTGAACGTTGGTTGAATGACACTCGCACGTTCCTGTCGTGGAGGTAGTGGCGGTGATGGTGATGATGATGCTGCAGCAGCAGCAGCATCTGCCTCCTCACGGTAGCGATTCAAACATACTTTTTTCATCGTGAAGACAGATGTGCACTCAGATACGGCACATTGAAGAATGGCGAAATATTATGTATCACATGTTGAAGTAATGATGGTGTTGCGCAAACCACATGCACACCACCGCAACTCATTAGACAGCGACGCGTATTTTGAACAGAACGGAAATGATAACGAGTGGGTTTATTCCAGAAGAAACGTTACACCGCAAGAAGAGAGAGAGAGAGATTACCGATCACGACGCGGGAGGAAACGATAATGAGCACGCGACGGTTATTGCGGTTGAAGTAAACAAATTTGGATGACCGCTGTCCGTTGACCGTTGGAAACGCTATCGCGTTCGTTAAGACACCGTATATATAAAAGCGATCTTCTCACAATAAAAAATGAGTAGTACGACCGTATTGCTGTTGCTGCTGATGTTACTCTCCTTCTCAACTCGTTTTCAAGATGGCGACCATTCGGGAGATAGAAGAAGGTGGTGCTGCTGCAGCTGTCGCAGTTGCAAAGAAGCGGAAGTATTTGTTGTCTCTTTTTTTGTTTTCATATAATTTTTCATTTTAGCTTTTATATATTTTACTTTTTAATTTTTTAATAGTGCGAACGAAGAGACAAAGCGAGAGCTTTTAGAGAGGCGCATGATGGGCGCCGATGACCTCACGATGGACCTGACAGGTCTTTTTGATGAGGAGGAGGAGGATGCATTTGCAGAATATAGGCTTGCCCTATCGACGCAGTTCGTGAGCGAAGAGGCAGCAGTTGCTTCTTCTTCGTCTTCTTCACCATCATCAACAGCAGTGTGCGTGAACCAAGCGACGGCTCCACGCCTAATTCAAGATCCGGCATGCCCGGTTTTTCTGTACACACCGCCAAAAGAGACGTAAGTAGAATGAATGACTAGTTTGAAGAATGTTTAAAAAATGAATTGTTTGTATTTTTTAATTTTTGTGTTTGTTTTGATTAGTGACATCTGGGCTGCTATAGCGCAGCGCGCAGAATCAAGTCAAATCACCAAACATTGGGACGACTTCCCGAAGGGGGTTGCGTTCGAGATCACGAGCGCTAAGAAGATCGTCTCTGAAAGATTTAACAGCGAAAATTACGCGGTTGTGCTCAATGATAAGTTTTGCACATTTCTGCCCACCAGGTATATTAGTATTATAACTGCATTATTTGCAGCGTTCTTTTTAATTGTAAATATTTTAATAATTTTCTTCATTTATAGATTCACAAGCTTCATAAACGAGATGGGGGTGGACGAATTTTTAAAATCCCGACCGCATACGATCTACTTTGGGAAGAATCCTACTAATAAAGCGTTTGTGTTATTAAACTACCCGTTTGAACAATTGAAACAGTGAAAAACATGGAACACAATAATAGAATTTGGGAGCAAATACATTTCATTTTAATATGTATAATGAACTCTGAAAATAAAAAGAAGAATAAGTGATTATTATTTTTTTCTTGTCTAATTACCTTTTCATTCTTCCTTCATTCTCCTCTCCATTGAAAGAATTAGAACTACTCCCATGAAGTCATTAATCTATTGAATGAAATTTCAAATAGAATGCAATAAAATATAATCAATTTAGTTGTTAACAAACATGAAGCATTTTATTGAAATGATTGATTGAAAGTAATGAAAGTAATAATATTCTATAAATCTTCTAAATAATCTAAATATTTTATTCAATGAAAACACTATATTGCAAACAGCAAGTGTTAAAATACAATATAATCTAAATATTTTATTCAATGAAATCACTATATTGCAAACAGCATGCGTTAAAATACAATTCAATTTTTGTTGACAACAAACGCGAAGTATTTTTTTTTCTTCATTGAAATGATGGTTTTAAAGTAATGTTATTCAATGAAATCACTATATTGCAAACAGCAAGCATTAAAATACTAACAATTTTTTGTTGGCAACAAACGAAAAGAATTTTTTTTAATTGATTAAATTTCTCGAAATTCATTCCATTTATTTCATTTATTTTACGATGAATGATTTAAAGCATTGAATTCATGAAGTATGAATCATTCGAGAAGTTTTTTTATTTCTTTTATTCATAATGGACAACTAAAGTTTTAGGAATCCTATGTAGGTGGTGATAGGGTAAAGAATTTCATCAATTTCTATTATTCTTATTTATTAAACACTATTTCTAAATACACTGTAAAATATTTATAATTATAATATATTACTATAAAATATTTACTATAAAATATTTACTATAAAATAATATATAAAATAATCACTATAAAATAATTATATTCCTAAAAGATATTCATCATCATCATCATCATCATCTTCTTCTTCTTCTTCTCTTCCATGGACTCTAATAATTTAATTTCAGTATCCACTGAAATAAAACAAACAAACAAAATTTAGGAAAATAAATATTAACATTTTAAAAGAAGGAAAGATAGATAGATAGATGACCATTGAAATGAAAGATGAAGCATCATTCAAAAGTACTCACTGGAGGAAAAGGAAGCCGCCGCCCGTTGACGGTGCGGGGTCGCGGGGTCCTCATGCGCTGTGCCGCTGCGCGTGCTCACGAACTGATCACGCGTCCGCACCATCTTCGCGTACGCTTGCTCCGTCCTCTGCCGCTGACGGAGCAACAGTACATCCAGCTCCTCCTCTTGATCGATGGGAAGAGGAGCTGGAGGCGGTTGATGATGGAGGCGGCTGGCGTCCATGCGGCATGACATCCGCCTCGCGTGCGCGTTCGGCGTCTCCTGTCGAGGAGGCGCCGACAGCGTCGTCGATGATGGTGGCGGTGGCGGTGTGCGTCGTGGGGCGGCGGCGGCGACGGCGGTGGCGGGTGTTGCCGCCGTCGTCCCGGCGGATGTTGTCGCCGCCGATGGACCGCCGAAAGGTCGACGCAGAGGCGCTGGCGATGGCATTAAAGTGGGAGGCACGTACGGTGGTGCTGGCGTTGACGAATAGATCAACGTAACCGGCCCACCGACGGCATATGCGATCCGTGACACCATGTACTCTAGGTACACGGACCGCAATTCCGGGTGGGCCGTTGTTGTCGCCGGCGGACGGCAGAACAGCCAGTCCACCGCCGTCGCCCCCACAACGTCCAAGATCTACGTCGGCGCCCCGACACGCAGCAGAAACTTAAAGACGTCCGCCGCACCAAACATTACTGTCAGGTGCAGCGGCGTATTGCCGTGCCTGTCCTGCGCATCCATCCGCGCCCCACGCGCCAGCAACGTCATAACGATTCTGAGGCGATTGTACTTGGCCGCTATGTGTAGCGGCCGTTGTTCATTGACGTCCTGCGCCTCGAGGTAATGCTCGTACCTCGAGTCGTTGAGGACATCAACGACGACATCGTACAAGCCATTTTTGATGGCGATCATAAAAGAAAGAAATAACGCCATGATTTCGTTAAACGACTTCGTGTTAAACTTTTCGTTCCGTGAAACGACTCTCACACACAGAGACACGTACTACCTGCAAAGTTGCGATACAACTGCGTGCGCAGATGGTGGAGCCTGAATAAATGGACATCACGTAAAGTGAAGTGGCGTGGCACTTGAACATTTCATTGACTTGTTTTAATTTTTTGTAACGTCCTACCAGCCAGTCAGCGACGGCGGTGGCGTCGTTAGTCCTCTAACGAGTTAACGCTGACCACTGACCACTGACGCTGACCGTTGGCGAGCTAACGCTGACCGCAGGCGACTTCCTAATGTATTTGAGAAATGAGTCTTGTAAATGAGTATTCTATTGCGTTGTGCAGGAAGTCGCCTGCGGCGACGGCGTCGTTAGTCACCGACCGCAGACGACTTCCTTCGCAGCTGCACGCTTCATATGCACGACCGGATGCAGCTTCCGGCATACCACCGCCTGCTCGCACACAAGACTGAAATTGAAAAAATGAACTTGCTTGCTGCAATGTTCATTAAACAAATCAACAAAGATCAATACTATTTATTTCAGGATATCCTACTTGGTGTTTGATTGGAATAATAAATAAAAAAGAGTAAATATTTTACGACATTTATTAACAACAAAGTATAATCATTTACAAAATGTATGAACATCTACATTGACATTTCGAAAGGACAGAATGTGACATTATTTAGTTCAAAAAAGAAAAGAGTTCGTTCACGTCTTCTTGTTGTTCTTCTTTTGATGATTCACCAGCGGAGACATGATGATGATGATCTTCGTGAACAGAAGAAGCAACAGCAGTATCAGCAACAGTATTACAGTCATTAGCACAATATGAAAATGGCGTATGGTTTTGAAGAAATGTCATTTGTACGGCGTGCATTAGCCAGTTTGCAGCATGTTGCACGCATTGTTGAACATTTATTCCGCAACATAAATGCGTCGTGTCCGGGGACGACGGTGATTGCGAAGGAGCCGAAGTAAGAGTCCTCCGTTGTCTTTTGAAGACAGGTGGTGCCGTTTGTTTCCTTCGATGACTTTCGCGTACTTTATTTTTATTTATTTTCTTCTTTGTCTTATACGATGACTTACAGTGTTTCATGCAAGGATGAGTGCATTCATCGCTTTTGTTTTGAGCGCGCTTCTTTTGTCCCTCTTTTTTCTCGAACAACCTTATCTTCTTTTCTTCATTAGCTTTGTTGGAGACTTCTTCTTTTTCTTCTTCCTCTTCAAGAGAGAGACTACATGACGGAGAAGAGTCCCGCGCAATACTATTCTCTTCCGTTGTGTTCATGATTGAAGACAACTCGACAATGTGAGTGCGGCAAGCCATTTCACGCAATTTTTATACTTTGCGAACGAGTTCTGTGATTGGATGATAGTCCATGTGTCGTTCGTAAAAAATGAGACAAAAGGCAGACGTGTTAGCGGGCACGTTCGAATTGCATTCGAAAAAGATTTTAATATCCGATGCAGAGGCGATCGTCGGCTCCTCACGACGCGATAAATCAAAGATGACAAACGGACATATCTGTTTCACTCCGAGATGTGTAATACAAGAAATAGGTTGGCGATCCAGGTACGATTTTTCGAAATTTTTGAACATTTCGAACAATTCTGGTATATGCACACTATTCTTGTTCCATCCCATGCGCATGTCATGATAAGGATAAAACTCGTCGTTGATGAAGAGTTTAATCGTTCTTAAATCGCACAGGTCGAACTCGCTAGGATTCTTTTTCAAATCGTTTCGACGGTCGGTTTGCAAAGCGAAGATGATGTATTGCGGATGCTCTGCTCCGCTGGTTGTTTTCACGGTCTACTCGTGACGTGTTGTAAGCGGTAAATTTGCTGATTCGTGGAGTTCGTACCTCGTGAATTTAATAGGTATACTCGTCCTACCGTTGAGAATGTTGTACATATGCATTTTACCGCCATCGCTGAGGTTGGCGTGCGGCATTCTCCAAACGATGCGCTGAATTTCTATTTTCGACGGCGTAGCTGCTCCCTCTTCCGTGGATAGAAGACAGTCGTTGTCTGTTCGAGTGCGAGTAAGAATGAGCTCGTGCGTCACGCCAGCCACGATGCGTCTGTGGTCCTCCGCGAACGGGAGGAAGAGTTTGAGGGGAATCCAGGCCACAAACGAACCGTCATCGTCAATCAATACTTGATTCGGTGAATGTCCGAGATGAGTCACGTCCTCAAATGGCGACCACGCTGCGTAATGGAGTAATGCACGCTCTTCGGCGCTGAGGAGCGGCACGTTCTTCATGGTGGATGCGATGCCGGGATGACGCACGCTGTCGACGAGGACCTCATTGATCTCGTATCGAATTTCGGAAAATAAAAATGCGTAGGCGTTGTTGATAAAGTTGGCGGGGGTGCGCCCGTCACCGCTTGTTTTGAGCGCCTTTCCTTCGATGATGATAGTCGATTCGCACGGAACGGCGAAGGTGTCTTTGTTTTGTATCATAATGCGAATTTCATCGTTTGTATCATATCCATTCGTATACGGGGTGTAGTGATGATAATTAAAGCCTTGAACGTTAATTTTTCCATCGAGGGGATTTTGATGGAGGAGCACGTCTAAGAGATAGTCTTTGCTACCGGCGGTAGCGGGTTGCGATTTTTTTTGTCTTTTCATCTTCTCTGAGAACGTAGCCTAGCGCTTGCAGCAGCAGACGATTGGCGTGTGTTAATCTATTGGTAGGACAGAGTACAGTGTGCCGCGGTCGAGGCACGACTCTCATTTTATATGACATCGTGCGCGGTGCGAAGCAGCAACGTCACGACGAGTTCGGTGTCACTTCGCAACGGAATGAGCTGACCTTCAGGGTTCTCGAGTCTTATCGTTATATCATCAATCCAGTTGCGAGTGACGCGATGAACGACTTTCTCCTGAGGTCTCACCTCAAAAATTGCTGACGGTCGTTGTCAATGTAGAACTGATGAAGCACGTGAGCTCTTCGATTATTAATATATCCGCTTTCCACAACATTGCACGTGACGATAACGTTAAAGTCCTTGACGAGCGTGACGTTATTGTCGGAGTAGACGAACTCACCTAAAGGCGTTGGGTAGACTTTGCGAGTGAATCCCAACAGCGGTCCCACGCTGCCTGCGTGATCGAAGTCTAGACGAAAAGGAAGTACTGACGCGACACTTTTGAGTATTCTCTTCGCCGTCCAACATGAAATGCATTTTTTATCTGTGTCTTTGAATTGATCTCGAAGAGTAGAATAGATATAAATATTAACGTCGTCGATTGTGTACGTGCCTGACGGAAATTTCATGACGTAACTCTCATATGTTATATGGCCTTTACCATCGTCGACTGGAACGGCGTAGTGTAAATCGTTACATCCTTCTTTAATGTTCGTCACCGTATGCGCCGTTTGCAGAGACACCAGTGCAATTTCATGCGGCGTGTTACCGAGATCGATTGTCGGTGAGAAACGGACATGCACTTCCGCTCCTTTCCCGCTTAGCGTGTAGGTGCGCATCTTGTTGCGTTCACTGAGAAAGTGTTCCGCTCTCTGTCTCAAATACTCATTTTATTGACCACTCATAGAACAGAAATTGTAAACATAGTCTTCCGCAGTTCTCCGCATCAAATCGCTGAACTTGCGACGTATTGTACGTCACATGCTTTCCCCGCATGTAGGACAAAAACTCCGGTGGTGGGGGTAGACCGAAGGAGTCGAAATAGCGCACCGATCTTCCTCGTTTTACGAATGCGACGAAATGAGTGCCCTCTCCGCGTGCGTCATCGAGATTGATCACTCCGCATTCGCGTTCACGTGGCAGACCCTGGGGCAGACGGTCGCGGGTGAAGATACCGCGAAAATGCGGGATACATAGCGCGCGAGCAAATCGTTTCATTTCCTCGTGTGTAAGCGCTCGCCGCGGCACCCCCACCTTCTCTAGTTTTTTGGACAACGTCTCGTCTTCCTCGTGTGTCGCAATCGTAAAAGGACACCGCCTGTTTTTCTCCTTCTTCGCCTTCCCCGCGACATGCCCTTCCCCGCCTTCGCTTCCAATGCGATGTAAAGACGTATCATTTCTGCCAGTGTTCGTTGTTGATTTTTCTTGTTATTGACCGCCTTCGCGATGGCCGACGCCCCGCCCGCCACGGAAGAGAGGGCACCTAGAGCACCTATTAACAGCGGTAGAAAACCGCCTTTCTTGCCCCTCGTCTTCCGACGCCGCTGCCGCCTCATGCCGCTGCCGCTCGCTTCGCCCGCCGCCAGTTCGGTTTCTGATCCTATTCTTCTTCTTCTTTTTCTTCGTGTCGTTAGCGCTGGAGGGCGAAGTGTCGTGCACTTACGTGTTGTTGTGACGTGACACTCTACGAGTACGAGTCATTGCAAGTGCAGAACTAAAGAAAATGATATGCGTTGTCCACCTTTTATACCAATTTAGCATAGCAAATCCGCGCTTTTATGGTCTGCTATCAATGCGCCTAAGGTAGTTTTGTATTTCAAAATTACAATCAATGGCAGCTTGTTCTTATCCTTTACACTCTCATGATCATCTGGCTGAGGTACATGTTCAAATTGAAGCATGTCTCCCCTCTCACAATTAAAAGTCCGATTTCTTTGTAAAATACCTTCTTGTTTTTTTTCGTTTATCCAGAGATGAACACTTTCATGGGGTAGTGCCGAAACAATTTTTATTTTTGCAGTACATGCGACTTTATAATAATTAGCCCATCCATCTAAGATATAATATTTAGACGAATCAGGTCTTGTCGGAATCGGAATCGATAGTGGTATCTCCGCCGTTGGCCTCCACAAATGGACAAGGTCAAAAGCTGGATATAAATTTTTTTGTTCGGCTGTCCAATCCGTTGTTCTTAATGATGTGATGACGTGAGAGAATACATGTGGAGTTTCATTGAGCGTTTTATCAACGTAACGTCTTGTCGCTTCGTCGTCGAATAACATCGTCATCGTCGTCCGGAGATGATGTGAAGACTAATCTTTATCATGAAATACTTTTCCTTTTATCACTCTCTTCCACCAGTTCGAATAAATTTTTCATCATGAATTTTCATCATGATCTTATTATATAGTTCATCTGCATAAGAGCGTGACGCTCTAAACGTCTGTGTCACGTCTTTCTCTAATTTTGCAACACGGCCATTTATAATATCCTTTGCATGTTCACAGTCACTCTCTGATTTGGCAGTTCGCTTTTTACACTCATGCGTTTCGTTCGTCAGTATTCTTAATGTTTCTCCAATAAATTTCAACTCAAGATCTATGGCATTAAAATGCGTATTAGTCAGCACTGCCTCCCTCACTTCTTTGTCTATATTTTTCTTAAGATCGGTAAAATGTTTCGTCACCTCTTTGCCTATATTTTTCTTTAGCTCATTAAAATGTTCAAGACGAAGACTGTCCGCGTGCGTTTTCACTTCTTTCGGAACCTCATCCAATTAATCTTTATTCACGACGTCCGTCGGAGCCTTGCCCTTGCCCACCTTTCGAATGAGTTTATTGTGAAAATTGAAGTTCCCCGACGATCCGACCTGCGGAAGAATATCTAACAGGCCGGATGGGATTTTCTTTTCGTGAGCTTCCAACATGCTCTTAAATTCGTTTCTAGCCGTAGACACGAGCGTCTCGGCATGCTCTCGTGCGGACTGTATTTGTTTTGAAACTGAAAGTGCTAATGCCGCTTGTTTCTCCGGCAACGCACTACGAAAAATCGAATGGTTTCCAATTGTTTCTGTTTTAGTATTCAACTTATCCAACTTGTTCTGCAAACTGTTGACTTTAGTCATGATGTCGTTGGCCAGACTCATGGTTCGTCCATCTGAATGATAGATCATCTTTTCCATCTTGCTTTCCAATTCGGCGTGGTGCTCCTTAACGCGTGCATCCATATCGCTCTTTATTGTCTCCTTCAAGGCATTCAGTTCTTTTTGAAGTTTATCGAGATCGTCTTTTATGATTCTCTTCGAGACGATCACCTCTCGCAGCTCTTCGTACTTCTTTTCAATCCGATCGAGTTCACCTTCCACGAAACTCTTCGAGGCGGTATCCGACTTTATTGTCTCCTTCAAGGCATTCAGTTTTTCTTGAAGCTTATCGAAATCGTCTTTTATGAATCTCTTCGAGTCGATCGTCTCTCGCAGCTCTTCGTATTTCTCTTGAATACGATCGAGTTCACCTTCCACGAAACTCTTCGAGGCGGTATCAGCCTTTATTGCCTCCTTCAAAGTATTCAGTTTTTCTTGCAGCTTATCGAGATCGTCTTTTATGAATCTCTTCGAGTCGATCGTCTCTCGCAGCTCTTCGTATTTCTCTTGAATACGATCGAGTTCACCTTCCACGAAACTCTTTGAGGCGGTTTTCTCTTCCAGTCCTTTCAGTTCCGTTTCTACGAACGTCTTCGAAACGGCGTGTGTCTCGTCTTCCGCCGCCCCGATGTTCTTGAGTCGTCGCTTTTCCAAATCATAATCGTATTCCACTCCGGCTTCATCGACCGCCGCTCGCTTTCGTCGTTTTATAGCAAACGATTCGATGGCGTGACGAATCCCTTCGTCTACGTAATGTTTGGGAACAGCATCGTCGAGCTCTTCGGGATGTGCTATCTGCGTGAGACGCGCACCTTGAAAGACGTAATGACCGTCTACTTTTTTCAATTCACCCTCGTTCGTATCGATGCGGCCAAAGATGTTCATCTTTCAAAAACAAAAGCAGCTATGAACAATTGCGTTTATTTCTTTCTCTATATAGTGTATTCGCTGACCGTGTAGACAATGAATCATTCAACAAAAATAATAAAATGTGTCGCGGTAGGACACGAACCAGCGTGCACGATACGCGCATTGACTAGTTACCCGAATTTACACCCGCACGCTGACCCCTGTGCTATCGCGACACATTGGAAAAGAGAACGTTCTGGGCGCATAGTATTATTATTATTATTATAATGTCGTCCATAAAATTAAATTATTCAAACGCTGGGCATATTCACAGCGCTGCGCTCGCGCTGGACGTCAACCGCAGGCGACTTCCTGTGCAGCTGAATGCTTCATTAGCGACGGGAAGTGTAAGCGAGCTGCGACCGCGACCGGATACAACTTCCGGCAAATCGCTCGCTGGTTGTGCACGAGTCTGAAGACCAAATACTTAGCACAGCACAGCAAATAAAATATTCAAACTTTCAACAGCAATAATTGTAGTCCCCTTTGTCTTAACGCGTTCACTTTTGAAAATCGACAATTGCCGATGAATAACCAACAGCATATAAACACTTTACATGGATAACACCGCGCCATTCGCTCCATCGTCATGAAAATCGTTCCGCAAACGACGAAGCTGACAATCGTGAACGTGATCGGATTGTTGAAGAACAATCACAGTGGAGATCACGGGAGTCGACACGGGGACCTCTTACCCGACAGCGTTCGAGCCCTCGTCGTCGGACCGTCGGGCTGCGGTAAGACGAACGTCGTCATGACACTGCTCACCACGTCGAACGGTCTCAAATTCGAAAACGTATATTTGTATTCGACCACCGAAGGGCAGCCTATGTACGTGTTTTTAAAGGAAGTGTTGAAAGATATTATTCCGTTTCATTCCTTCACGCAACACGACAGTATCGTCCCCCCCTCTGAAGCGAAGTCCAGCAGAGTCTTCGTATTCGACGACATTGCAACGGAGAAGCAAGACTGTATAAAGGCCTACTTCGCCACCGGACGTCATAAGCACACGGACGTGCTGTATCTCTGTCAGACATACACCAAAATTCCGAAACAACTCATTCGCGACAACGCTAATATGGTGATATTTTTCCAACAAGACGACAACAATTTGGAATTTATATACAACGAGCACGTCGGAAACGACTTTCCTTCTTTCCGCCATTTTAAAGCCATGTGCTGTCGCGTGTGGAACGAAAAACCGTTTTCGTTTTGCGTCATTGACAAGACACGGTCGGTGAACAAGGGAAAATATCGGGCTGGATTCGATCGCTTTATCGAAGTCGCACCATCTATATAATATCGTATTTCTTTTCATCCATCACAGTCGCAATATGGCGTATCTGCGACAACATAGATATCGAAGAGGGAAGGGCTTTATCGGACGTTTCATCAATCGAGCTATCGATGCGCTTCCCTTTGAATTACACATTCCCGGTGGCTATCAGTTTTGCGGATCGGGAACGCGACTCAGCGAACGCTTAGCGAGAGGCGATGCGGGCATCAATCCCCTAGATCGAGCGTGCCTGACGCACGACATTGCCTACCACGAACACAAAGATGGCGAAGAACGAAAAAAAGCAGACGCGGTACTCGCGAAGCGAGCGTGGGAGAGGGTCGTGTCGAGTGACGCGAGTATCGGCGAAAGAGCAGCGGCGCTCGGTGTGACCGGTGTGATGAAACTTAAATCTAAATTAGGAGGAGGTGTGAAAAGAGGAAAAGTGGTGAGAAAACAAAAAAGAAGACAAGGAAGAAGAGAGGAAGGAGGAGGAGGAGGAGGAAGCCTGGAGCAACGTGAAAATAAACAAAGGCTCCATGATGAAATCAAACTGCTACAACAAAGCGGGGAAATCAAAGACACTCTTCAGACGAAAGCGAATCGCTTTCAGCAGACAGAGACAGGGAGTTCCTTACGTTGTAAACGCGCTCCGCATAACCGTTCTCCCCTTCTATTCCACCCCATCCTACTACTCCGCAAGAAAGATTGAAAGTCGAAGTGGAAAAGACACGATCGATTATTCGAAATAAACTCAAAGCACTCCGCCGATTTGAATCGAACCGCGACGACTTCCTGAAGACCTATCTCACCACCCCCATGAAGAATGCATTCAAAGAAGGAACGAAAAAGTCGCCATTCATATTATCCACCCCCGGGAACAACAAAAAAGGTGTTGACCGGGGCGTGAACACGGCGGAAGAGGACGTCAACGCTTCTTTCTCCTCCTCCTCCTCCACCGCCGGCCCGCTCCTTTTTAACATTGATGATTCTCACATAGAAGAAGCGGACGAAAGTTTTCAAAATTTAACGCGTTCGCCTAGAAGCACTAGCGATTCCGTTTCAACTCCACAGAGCCTTCGTGGTCACAATATCTTCGCACGCTCTCGCAACAGGAAGGCGCTGATGTGGTTTCCGGACCGCATTTCCGTTCTCATTCCAGCAGCGGCGAGAGAACGCTCTACATCGGCCGTTCTCAAATGAAAATAGACGAAGGCGGCTACATTGACGTTGGGAAAGACCATTACGAAGCGCGCCCCGGCCTCCTCGAATTAATTTTCAAAAAAGAACCGAATCTCGCAGTTGTGCAAGAGAGAGACTGGAACGATTATAAGAAAATTCTCCGGCACTCCTTCGCCCACAGTGAAGGATATAATAGGAACGGTGATATACGGACCTATAACCTGTGGAAATATAATCATGTATTTGCGACGCTATTTCCCCCTCCTCCTTCTCCTGCTCCTCATGCCTTAAGAGCAAACACAGCGATGCAGCGAAAGGCGACAACACGACACCGGAAAAAAGCGGGAAAAGGTCTTCGCTTCGTGTCCCCTCCTGACTATAAGTACTGGCGTGACCCCAACAAACTGGTGCGAAGGCTCCGTCTCTTACTCGCGTCGAAGGACGCCGGAAACAATGGACACGACGGGGAAATAGTAGAAATAGAGAACGAACTGCGAGATGCCGGTATTATTATTCTGTAGACAGTTGATGGAACATGAAGAGAAAGAACGCTACTTTGAATGTGCGAGAAGGGTTAGCGAGAGAAATACATGCGCCAGCACGCCGTCGTTACACTAGACGGCGAGTGATTACGAAAGGGCTCGACGACCTATGGCAGGCGGATTTGGTGGAGATGCAGCCGTTCGCGAAATCGAATCGGGGCATGCGATACATTTTGACAGTGATCGACGTCTACTCCAAGTACGCTTGGGCGGAAGCGCTTAAGAAAAAGACGGGGGAAGACGTGGCGAAGGCCTTTACACGCATTCTCAAGCGCGCGCGGCCCAGGAAGCCTACGCTCTTACAAACGGACGCCGGTACGGAATTTTACAACAGCACTGTTGCCAAGTGGTTCCGCGCGCGCGGCATTCGACATTATTCTACGTTTTCCATCATCAAGGCAGCTGTCGTTGAGCGTTTCAATCGCACTCTCAAAGAGCGCATGTGGAGACGTTTCTCCGCTGAGGGCACACGATGCTGGACGCGCATGCTTCCCTCGCTTATCGAAGACTACAATAACACAAAACATAGAACGATCGGCATGAAACCGAAAGACGTGAAGGACAACAGATTAATGGAAACGGTGTACGCCAACGTGAAAACTATCGACAAGCGACAATTGAAAAAATTTCGTGTCGGCGACCTCGTCCGCTTGAGCACGTACAAGAGCTCGCCGTTCCGGAAGGGCTACGAAGCGCGGTGGGGCACCGAACTCTTCAAAATCGATCGCATTCATCTTTCCGTTCCCGTTACGTATTCGCTCGTCGACCTTCACGACAAAGCGATTACGGGTCGATTCTATGCGCAAGAAATGATACGCACGCGATTTCCAGAAGAGTACTTGGTGGAGCGCGTCGTTCGCAAAAAGGGACCGATGCGTCTCGTAAAATGGCTCGGGTTCGACGATCGGCACAATTCGTGGGTGCATGAACGTGACATGGTTACGTAAGAAACGGCTGCGCTGGCTTGTCCTTGTTAGAAACGATAAGAACACTCCACGCAAACAGGATGTGGTGGTGCAACACGGCGGAAACAGAATGTGGTCGACATCTACGTTATATTCTCAGTGTTCTTTCGTTTTAAATCAGTCGATTCAGAACGGTGTATGCGAGTAGATGAGTCATTGTGATTTTCTGTTTGCTGCACTATGCGGAGTTTGTTTGATACTTTTTGCCCTCGCTTTAAACATTCTCGCACTCTAAACATGCGAGAGTGGAAAGAGAAGGAGGAGGAGGAGGAGCGACCGTGGGACGCAGACGATCCCATCTCGACCGTCGACGCAGCCACCAACACCGACGAGGCGCGAACCTGGGACAAGAACAACACCACAGTACGCAAGTCTTCTTCTTCTTCTTTTTCCTTCGAATTACCGACGCCGCCGGCCATCGACCCACCGTCGCCACCCGCTTCGCCTTCTTCTTCATACGGACCGACGCCGCCGCCGACTCCATCGTCTCGCCACGTCTACCGCCGCGAACGAAAAATTAGAAAAACCGCTGCGATCGCTAACCTCCAAGGCTTTTGGAAAGACGGAGCGTCTATTTTGAAAACGCTGACTGTGTTACGCATACCATGTGACTTTGAAGACATAGACAAATATAAAATCCTCACGTTGTCATTTCAAGCACCCTGTGTGATTGAAGAACTCAGTGCACGTGATCGGCGGTCTAAACAATGGCTTGAGCAACACCACCACCGTACGCCCTGGCAATGGGGAAACATTCCGTATGCGTGCAAACACGAAGCGATTCGAAGAGCCGTTGACGGTATTGACAAAATATTCGTCAAAGGAGGACAAAAAACACATTGGCTACGTGAATACGTTCAATGTTACGTGGTGGACTTGGTGTTGTTCAACTGCCCGAACATCGCCACGTGTGTGAAGTTTTACCGCGAACTCTATGCTACAGACGTGACGTGGCGACTTACTACGTCTTTGCTTCAGGAGAAAGGAACACTCAACGTTCTATCCCTCATGCATTGGCTCTCTACATATCGAACAGACTTGATCAACAACGATGAGCATCCCATTCGTCATGAATGACGCAAACAGGCTGTCGCGACCACACTTCCTGTTGCGCACGCGCGCGATATCGGCGACCGCAGGCGACTTCCTGCGCAGCTGCACGCTTCATGAGCGACATCCTGTTCCCAGTGAGTATAAGACAAATACAATTCATTAAGATAAGCATAGTCTGTGAAAGAAGGCCATATGGACCACATCATCAAAATCAGCAACAAGGAAAACCTGGGTCGCGGCGAGGAGCTTCAACTGATTGTCGCCAACGCTAAAAGAGAACAACTCCGAGACACCAACAACGCCATCCAACAATACTACACTGTGCGTCCGCGCACACTCGCATCGCTCGACGACGAGAGTCTTCAGCATCTACCTGTCGCATTTCTTTGCCATACCTCAGCATCGTCAGACGTGCGTTACGTCTTCAGCCGACTTCCGGAAAACGTTCAAAACCTAGCCTGCATTCGCGAACTTCTGCCCTGCCTCAAACATTACAACACCGGGCGCACGCAGATCGACGGACCGGCGCCGGCGATAAGGCACTGCATGGCTTGCCGCCGAGGGATGCAGGAACGAGTGTAACCACACACACATAACATGGATTGGGTAGACTGTATAATGATTATTGGAACTGTCTTTCAATTGATCATGGTGACTTCAGCTCTCGTGTGCTTCCTTTTGTGAACTTTGTGAGAACCATCATGGATTCTACCCCCTCCCCTTTCCATAGTGAACAGTCATGACCTTCCATCTGATTTTATTTGTCCCATCTGCCATAATAATGACATTCGTCTATGGATGAAAACAAACTGCAATCATATCTTTTGTAAAATTTGCATTGAAAAATGGATGGGAAAACAAGCTGAAAAGGAAAAAGCACAAACATGTCCCATGTGCCGTTTCGTCTTGGTGCCCAAACCACCATCCTCGAGGGGTGAAGAGGAGGAGGAGAAAGAAGATCATGCAACAGAGACAATGGAAGAAGAAGAAGAAGATGAAGAGGAGTATGAAGAACATGTTCTATTAGCCATGCATCGATTTTTTTAGTTTCCTTTCCTTTCCTCCGCACCGTCGCACGATCGATCAACGCCGCACTGAGACTGGACTCCCCATGCTACACAGCACTCCTCGACTTGCAGCGACGAACCGGTCTTGATTTTAGCGTGCGATTTATTGAATCGTGCGATTTGGATGATATCTGCGGGCAAGACGTATTTTTGGTGGGGATCGATGTCCCTTTTCCACCTGTCATGAACTGAGAGAATGTGGTGGGGGGAAAAGATTAGAAAAGTCATTCAGAGTGGGGTGAGTGCACATGCAATAAGAGGAAGAGTGACAAGAGCGGATGTATCAGTACTACGAAACAGCCTGTGCGAGACATGTGCGACAACGACTATTACGCGGAAGAGCAGGAGGGGGAGGAAGAGGAGGTGTGCGACAATGCAGAGGAAGAACACATCTGTGGAGACGGCGCCGTTGTTGAAAACATGCAGCAACGACGAGACGATGCTCCCATCAGGGCGTACGTGGACGCACGCTTCCGACAAGTATTTCAAGCGAGCGAGGACGTACGCGGCGATCTGCAAACGCTGATTGCCAATCAGGCAAAGTGTCTACGGCAATGGCAAGACGCTGGGCCCTTCAACGCCGATCTATTTCGAATTACAAACGTCGGTCAACCTTCAGAGCCACGTGACGCTGCAAACAAAACGTACGTCGATCGCCATGTGAATGACATTCACAAACATCTCGAAAAAATTCCAAAATTACGCATCACCAAAAATGGCAACCTCAACATGCAAAATGCACGCATCGTCAACCTAGCATTGCCCACCCACAAAGACGATGCGACCTCAAAACGCTACGTAGACGACGCGATGCAGTATCAACGGGATTTCATCAATCGCAACACCCTTCGTCGCACTGGGGAAAACGGAGAAGACTACCATTTTCAAGGTAAACGTCTCACCAACGTCGCCGACCCCGTCGAAGAAAACGACGCCGTCAATCTCAAGGTACTACGACGCCTTCTCAACATTGCGTCCGTGTGAAAGAGAGAGAGACTGTCAACAACCCTCATGTATTTTTCAATGTAGAGAAGCTCAAACAATGTATATGTTGTGATCAATAAATACTTGTTCTACCCTACTCACTGGTGTTCGTATTGTCATTTATTATTTTTTTCCCACCCTCTTGTCACCACCGTGCAGGGGAAAAAATTAAATCCTCTCCTCTCCCTGCTCCCTTTTTCTTGTTTTGCATCCCTTAGTGTTTTTCGTTTGCAGAGATTGGTACATAGGGGAGACAGGCAGGCAGGCAGGTAGGCAGACAGGCTGGCTGTTGGGAGCCGTGACGTCACGCCCTCCACGCAGCTGGCGGCGGCGACGAGACGACCTAACCGCAAGGCCGCCGGCGACTTGGGCTCGCAACGGATGTTGACACCGGATGCTAACCGCAAGGACGCGGCCTTGCGAAGGTCGTCTCGTCGTCGCCGCCGCCGGATGCTGACCGCAAAGCCGCAGCCTTGCGCCCGGCCTTTGTTTTGTTTACATCAGATGTCATCAACCGCTGATAAAAGACGGCCGATACGGCCTCACCGGATGTTGTGAGGCCGTATCGGCCATTCTCATCTACTAATACAGTTTATAAATGAATACTCACCACAAATCTTACTACTGTAGGATACTATGCTAAAACCCAACAAACTATTTACTTTGCCTAATTTTCATATTTACAGAGACGACCGACCTATCCATGGTGGAACTGCGATAGCCATTAAGAAAACTCTTCCTCATACCACATCACAAATTCCACAACTGGAGGCATTCGAGACCCCTGTTGTAGACTGCGCAAGGATCGATTACCTTTTCATCAGTATATAAACCGCCAAGTGTGGAAATGAGAGCAAGTGACATTACCAAACTATTACAATTGGGTAAATACCATATTATAGCAGTAGACTTTAACAGCAAGAGAGTGGAATGGGGGAGTGCTAGTAATGATACGTCAGGAAATATTCTTTACAATTACGTAGAATCCAACATCAATCTCCAAGTAACCCCACCCCCAACTCCGACGCATATTTATCGAGGTTTATCACATCAAATCTTATATTTTTACATCCATACCAAAGACATGCATCCTACAGGCCCACAATCACTACAAGAGCTTTCATCCAACCCGACCTGTTCTAACCTCAATGCAACTTACCCCTTTTCATTACTCGCATCCCCTTTTTTCAAAATACAACGTAAATTCTAACAAAATCAAATTTTTGGCCTCATTGCATCTCTCCGCCACTCTGCAGTTATAATCTGAACAAGTGGATGAACTATCTAAACAAAAAAATTCTGTCATCAAATAATCCAAAGAGAATGTAGGAAGTCTGGAGGGATCTAACAATCACAGCAGACTTCCCTTAGAAATTCTTAACCTAATCAGGAACCGCCACCGTGCACAAAGATGTTACTACAGGACAAGAGACTCTGAAGATAAATGACAATTTGTTAAAGCAAGAAGAACACGTCAGAGGAAGCTCAGAGAATATCATAATCAACAATGTTAGAATCACATTAATGAAAATCAAATACTACGAGGAAGAGACTTAAGGAAACTACAGAAACAATTACGAGCTGCTCCTCAGCCTATCACAGCCCTAGAATCGCCGTATGGAAGAGTTGCATACGATCCATTAGGGCAAACTGAAGTTTTCGCTGATATTCTCAAAGAAAGATTCACTACTCCAACAATAGATGAAATCCTACTACAAACCCAAGGAAGTTTAATAGATGAAAATGGCTCAGTTACGAATGAAGGAAGAACAAGTGATGAACAGGCCCATGAAAACGAATTGAACACATCTTAGGTGATGACGAAGGAAGAAATAATCAAACATATTAGAAATATCAACCCCCGCTATCCAAAGCTATTAAGATTTTCAATGCCTGTCTCAGCCTTCGTTACATCTGGAAAAAAGCTATTATCATTTTATTCCCAAAACGGTAAAAATCTAAAACATCCGAACAACTTTCGACCTTTAAGCTTCCTTCCCATCATTGGGAAAACTCTTGAACGAATCATCCTTGATAGAATGAAGGAAATTTTAAGTAGTGATTTTTTTGTTGTGATGTGAATTTAACCTTTGTGTAAGCACTTGAAATTGAAGAAGGATTTTTTAAACGTAGGCACTTCGCAAGTAGCTAGCTACAATTTTTCGTAAGTAGAGAGAACGGCGCGGAGCGTATTTATTTTCCTTTGTAGAAATTAAAAAAAAATGTGTCAAACTTGTATTTTCGACCCAAGAGCCGCGTAATTCTGTAAACCTTAAGTGTTGCCTTATATCAATAGATAGTCTGCGCTTTCAATATAATGTGTGATTTACTTGTTATTTCCGCCTGTAAAAATGGAAATTTGTGTAAACCTTTCAACTGCATATTTTGAACTCTCATTTTCTTTCGTATATAATTAGTGTGAATTAATTCTAGATATGTTAATTTCAGAGAGTATGCTGTTTTTCAGAAGCGAACAATTGAAATAAATGAATTAATAAATAATTCTCCTAATTTTTCCCCTGACCAACCCCACCCAACCCAGTTTCCCAGCTTTACGAAGGACGTTGTCCGTGTTTTCTGGGTCCTTCATACCAAACAATCGAACGAAGGCAATCCGTAATCGAATCCACAATCCATCTGGTTGATATCGGTTTCAAATTCAAGGGGCCGCGACACCAGCCAGATCGATTCCGGAATATCAATTTGGAGAAAATCGGCTGAAAGATTTAGCCGCTAGCGTTGTTCACAGTCCGACGGACAGACGTGCCGTCATTCGATTTTTCGGCTTGAACGACGAACATGGATTCTGGCTATACCACGTGATGGAGGATTTTCTTTCTAAATTTAGCAACTGGATTTTATCCACTTTTTCTTTACTTGGGCCCTGTAATATGAGTTTTTCTGCCGAAAATTCGCAGTTTTTTCGCGTAGCATTACATAACTTTCTCTTTACACCGTATCGAGAAACTAAACATGATACAATGACGCTCTCTAGTCAGTCGAGCACCATTTCTTTGATTTTACTTTCTCACATTTACTTCATAAGAAACGAAAGAACTGTAAACGTATGCCAAAAAACTGCGAATTTTCGTCAGATAATCTCTTTTTTGCGAAGCCCTGGTAACGAAAAAGTTAGCAGGATAAATCTTGTTCCTATACAGTAAATTAATTTCTTTAACATCCGTTTTGTATTCAGAATCCATGTTTTGTGGGTACTTGATACCGAAAAATCGGTTGACGCCAAACCGTCTGTCCGTCCGTCTGTGATCAACGCTAGTGCCTAAACCATTCAGGCACGCCCAAAATTAATATTCCCAATCGCTTTAAATGAACTCGATGCCCTCGAAGTTTGAAACGGATATTTTAATTTCAGGTGAACTTTATATGAAGGTTTAATATTTTCAAAATGTTCTAGAAAATGGCCCCACCATTTTTTATTAAACTTTATCCTGGAATAAAGGTCGCTTAAGAGAAAAGTGCATGTCTCATTTTCCCTAAACCCCTGATTTTTCGAAAATTGTTTAAGTTCAATTTTATTTCTTCCTACAATCTATTGAAGTAAGAGACTTTTTCCTGAATTAGAAGAACTTGAAATGGTCGTACAATTTTTCGAAAAATATAAGCAGTTTTCGCGTAATTTTGTGTGAAATATTTTTAAATTGATTTAAACATTTTTTTCTCAAAAAACGGCTCCGATTTTTTTCTTCACATATTCTCTTCGAATCCATTAAAAACGGTAAAAAAGTTATGCTTAATCTCAATTCCAGCAAACTCACTGCATTTTCGAAAATTGCAAAAATTTAACAATTAAAACTACTAACTACATATATTGATTTTTGCCTTAAACAAAATCTGTTCTCAAAAACCAGTTCTTTATAAAGATCACGTACAAGTTTTTGAAAAAACGAGTAGTTTTGGCATAATTTGTGCCTGAAATTAATGAAATATATAAAAAAGTTTCTCAAAAATCGCTGAAATGTTTTCTTCCAATGTTTTACATGGATAGAACACGGAACGCTTAAAAGAATGGCGCAGGTCTAATTTTCGTTTAACTCTCTGAATTTTCGAAAATTCAAAATTTAGAAATTGTGCGAGAAAGTGCGTAATGTTGAGCACCACTAGTTTTTATCTCCCACGCGCACTTTGTTAACTTTAACCTGGCGTGTAAGATTAAAATAACTATTGTCATATTCTTCCACGCTATCACACCGAATGAAGAATACGAAATAGTTCTCCCTTACTACACATCATTTACATAATTTCGTGTATTAATGAGGCACTGGCTCTATGACAAGAGTCTTAAGTAAGCCTAGTACACCGGGGCACGGCTAGAATAAGGCCGTTTCTAGTTCTCTTGAATCAGATCGAACAAGAGCATTCAAGTAGTTTTATTATCAGGAACTAATAGAAGAAGAAAGAAAGAAGTTTCAAGAACTAAGAAATACAATTTCTGCCTGCCAGTATTATAAATTATATTGTATTATAAAAGCGAAGTACCCAGAAGGTTGTCTACCTATGATTCACCTCATGTTACAATCAGTTAAGTTATGCGGCGGCTGGCGGCTGGTGTCCCGCCCACACCAGAGAACACATCCTAAGTTTTAAGATGCCAAAAATCCGATATTACAGATGTGATAGTGATGAAGTCAGGGTCAAGAATAGAGAACTGTTTACTTCTATAAGAAATGGTGATCTTAATCGCGTTAAATCACTTCTAGAATGGGATGAAGTGAAGACTAATGTTACCGATAAGAATAACAAAGATAACACCCCATTGCACTATGCTGTTGAACGGAACAACAAAGAGATAATTGAAGAGTTACTGCAACCCAGATGGGAAACAGAAATCAATCGTCAAAATGAAGAAGGTAATACACCATTACATATTGCTTCTTATGGCGGCAATAAAGAACTTGTTCAATTGCTTCTAGAAAATAATGCAGATCCTGGTGTAATGAATAATGAAAAAAAAACTCCTCTTGAAATTGCTCGACTACTTAACTTGCAAGATGTTACGCAAATGTTGGAATTATATATTCTACTAACCCCACAAGCTTCAATTGAACAACTGTCAAATCTACAACCATGCAGCAAAACCAATTCTGAAGAAGGTAAATCAAATGTCATAAATAGTAAGAGCACAAGTTTTGCTCAACAAGAGGCAGATAATTCTTGGACAAAAAGGGTGCAAGGCAAAGGGAGTGAATTAGCAATTAGCCAAAATAGAACTAAGGAAATTCAACAAAACGAAAGTTCATTTCATGAAAGTGAGAGGAGAAGAAAGTTGTTGACTGCAATAGCTCAAAGTAGTTCAATAGAAGTAAAACACCTTATTGAAGAGGGAGTGGATGTTAATTTTGAAGATGAAAATGGTAACACTCCCCTTGACATTGCTATGAAATGCAAAGAAAATGAAATAATTAAGATACTGGGAGAGAAAACTGTACATAATTCTTTTGAAATTATTAAAGGAAAATCAGAGAAGTGTATCCTTTCACACTCCCCTAAAAAAGAAGAAATGATAGAAGAAAAAATTAGGAAAAAAGTTAAATTTTCCTTAGATGCCCTAATAAAATTAACAGGAGAAAAAGGAGATATTAAAAATTTTACACATAAGAATGTTAACATTTTTGTCCTTTTTTTAGAAGCATTTGCTCTACAGGATGTTGAAATAAATAATAAATTGCCACCTGATAAGAAAAATGAACTCATTGTACAATATTTTGGAAAAGAAGACAATGATCTTATCAAGGATATTCGAGAAAATTTTGTGAAGAGAAGTGGTAAAGACCGTGAAAACAAAAAAATTATTTCGCCCATGTACCTACAAAATTTTGTTCCCAAAATAAATGGCAAGTGGGATGTGGAATTATTTTTTTGTAATTTACAAGATTATGTACAAGGTGTGCATGACAAATTAAGTGGGCTCAAACAGAGTGAGTTAAATAAAAAAGATTTAAAAAATATATTACAATCAAATTCTATGCAAAAGATTAAAGGTAAGGAAACAGTATCAAAACTGTTTCACGATTTTGTAAAAGAAGCCTATAGTGAACAACCAGAACAGCAAGAGAAAGTAATGTTTGATCTTACTGTGAACATTATTCCATTGTTTGATGAAGAACTGAAGGAAGGATTTGAGGAGTTAAGAAATTTAAGACATGAACTCATACATAATTTTTACATGTACAGGGATCCAACTTTGAGATTAAAAGAATTTAAAAGAGCAATATTTGATTTAAGATCAAAATTATTTAAGTATTATAGTGCCCAAGAAATACATAACAAACTTTGTCATGCCCGACTGGATGAAAAAGTTGACGGAATAATAGATAATTTTAGTAAGATACTGGAGAGTCTTGAAGAGAAGTTCCATCAGGATTTTTTAACTTTATCAGAATGGGAAACTACGGGTTCTTTTGAACATGTTTTCTCAGAATTGTTGTTCTCAGTAAAGGATGGTGATGTCGAAGATCTAGTTGAAAAGTACCTAAGATTTTTTGCAGTAATTGATGATGAAAAAAGAAGGCAAATTGATAATGAAGAAGAAAGTGAAATTTCAGATCATTGTAGAGAATTAAGTGATGTGGAAAGAAGGGAAATATTTGAAGATTTTGTGAGGTTAGAGGAAATTAAAGAGTGTGATGACCTGTACCAATTAAAGAAGGAAGATTTAAAAGATAAATTTGGTAAATATGGTATAGAAGAGTGTTATTTCAATAAGACAATTCAATTTTCTTTAGAGGGTAACTGTGTTTTTAATAGAGAAAATGTAATTACAGATATTGTTAAAGGTTTAATGAGTTTAAAGATTTCCAAAGAACTTGCAGAATATAAAATTTTAAATCAAGATATTATTTCCATTTATAGTCGTTTCATACAGGAAGAATTTAAAGGAGAGGTTTTCAGTTTAAATAATCATAAAGATTTATTGAGAAACTATTATTTGTCAGAAAATGCTAAACAATTCATTGAAAGAAAGCTTCGTAATCTTATAAAGAAAGAAGAAGTTATAAACATACCATCTGAGGGTTTACAAATAAATATTGCCAAAGTTGTTAATAATATTCTCAAAACATTCTACAATGCCTATCATAAATATCAAATTAAATTTGATAATATAGAAGCAGCATTTAGTGATAAAATATTTTTGGACTTTTTGGTGAGTCAAGATGTGGAAAAAATTAGTAATCTAGGACCCGGTCATTATGGCTTTAAGTTTAAAGATAATAATTATATATTTCGGATTATTAAAAAACTACTAAAAAAAGAATATACAGCACCTTATATCAGTAACTTGATAACAAAAACACAAACTGATGAAGTAATTGAAGAAGATGATTTAAGAAGGCTAATAGAAATTTTATTTCAAGAAAATAGATATATAATGTATCTTAGCGAATTACTGTATGTCAAAAGTGGAAAACCTAATTTTAATTTGTATGAAGTTGTTTATGAAATTTTTGAAAAGAGTGATATAAATGCTGAAAGTATGCAGGTTTTGTTAGCCAGTCCTAAACATGCTAGAGAGTTGATTAGTTTATTGTATAAGAAATTTGATGTTAATGATTATATTCCTGATAAAACAATTGAAACTACAAAAATAATTCTTAAAATATTGAACGATGTAATTCTAGAATTGATATACAAGAGTAAGAATGATAAGGCACTTGAAATATTGGCTGGTATAGACAAAAATGACAGCTGTAATAGTCCAGGTCTGATACTGTACAAAAAATTAGAAAATAAAGGATTTATAGATATTAATGATAATTTGCTTATTGATTATCAGCTCAATATAGTTAAAGCCAAAAATGCTGAAGGACAACAAAAAACATGGCAGAACAAGTCCAAAGAAGCAAGAGTGTTGTATGAAGAAGCATTGAAAATTTTGAAAGAAATACCAGCAAATGAATCTCCAAAGTCTTTACTTGCTTTGAGTCGTAAAGCATACACCCACGCTTTACTTGAAAATTATGATGATTCTTATAAAGAATGCCATGACTTATACAAGTTAGTGATAAAAATTGCTCTTGGGTCAGATGTAAATGGTGGATTTATTACCAAAGATATTTTTAATCAGATTAAAAAATCAGTTAACTACGAGGATCTCTTGAGTGCATCTGATGAATGCAGAAAATACCTTAACATTATCAGCATCAAAAAATCTATTGCCTACAATGAATTTAAACAAGGAGTGAGAAAGAGTCAAGATGAAGCAATAATGTATTTTGAAAAAGCTCTGACAACTTGCAAAGAAATTCTAAATTTAGAAAAAACAGATTACAGTGAAGAGTACAAAACCATTTTACCAACTAGAAAAAGAATTATTCTTATACATCAAAATATTGGCCAATTATGTTTCTCATTAAATGAGTATTTGAAAGCATTATGGTATTTTTATTGTGCTTTACAAGAAGCAACTACTGTCTTTAGAAGAGAAAGAGATATACTTGGCATTTGGGGGATTGGAAAAAGCATGAGGTCTATTCTAGATAAATTGAACAGAATTGCAATTTCTCACAATAAACTTGGTGAAGAGTCATCACATGAACAAGCTATTTACCATTACAATAATGCATTAAACATTTATAAGAAAGTATACAGTATTCAAAAGGATATATTTGGTGAAGAACATAAAGGTACCATAAAAACCCAAAAATCTATTGCATTTACTCTTAATAAACTTGGTGAATCATCAGATAAACAAGAAGCTTTAGAATGTTTTTATAATTCAAGCAAAATTTATGAACAGGTGTATGAAATTCAAAAAGACCTTCTGGGTGAAGAACACGAAGATACATTGAAAACCAATATCAACATTGCATTTACTTTTATCAAACTTGGTGAAGAATCATCAAATAAATATGAAGTTCTAGGGCATTTTTATAATGCACTCACCATTTATGATAAGATTTACAAAATTCAAAAAGATATTGGTAAGGATGACAAAGACAGTTCAAAAACCCTAAATAATATTTTAAAGACTAAAAGTCATATTGCTTTTACACTTATTAAGCTTGGTGAAGAGCCATTCAATAAAGAGACATTAGAACATTTTAATAAGGCTCTTGATATTTATGAAGAACTTTATGATGTTCAGAAAGAGATTTTTGGAGAAGAGCATTCAGACACATTAAAAACTAAAATCAGTATTGCAGTTACATACAATAAACTTGGTAATACGTCATCTGATAAACAAGAAGCACTAATTTATTTTAATAATGCACTAACCATTTATGAAAAGATTCACAAAATTCAAAAAGATTTTGGTAAAGATCATGAAGAGAGCTTAAGAATCCTAAATAATATTTTAAGAACTAAAAGTTACATTGCATTTATACATAATAAACTTGCTGAAGAATCATGCAATGAAGGAGCCCTAGTACATTTTAAGAAGGCTCTTGTTATATATGAGGAACTTTTTAACATTCAAAAAGATCTTTTTGGAGAAGAACATGCAGACTCATTAAGAACCAAAATCAATATTGCATTTACATATAATAAACTTGGTAATGAATCATTTTGTAAAAAAGAAGCACTTGAATATTTTATTAATGCTCTCAACACTTTTTGTAAGATTTACAAAATTCAAAAAGATCTTGGTAAAGATGATAAAGAAAGTTCAAAAACCCTAAATAATATTTTGAAAACAAATAATAATATTGCATTTACACTTAAGAAACTCAGCAAAGAATCATCTAATATACAAGAAGCACTAGTACATTTTTACGATGCAGTGAATATTTTTGAGAAGATAAATAAAATTTTAAACGATTTTGGTGAAGATGATGAAGATTGTTCAAAAACCCGAAACAGTATTTTATGGACTAAAAATAATGTTGCATTTATGCATAATAAACTTGGAGAAGAGACAGTTGGTGAAGAGGCACTTAAACATTTTAATAAAGCTCTTGTTTTGTATGAGGAAATTTATGTAATTCAGAAAGATCTTGTAGGAGAAGATCATGAGGATGCATTAAAAACCCAAATAAATATTGCATTTACATACAATAGGCTTGGAAATTACTCAACTGATAAAAAAGAAGCACTTGTAAATTTTAATAAAGCTCTAACCATGTATAATGAGATTTATAAAATTCAAACAGCTCTCTATAAAGATCATGAAGACAATTTAAAAACACTAAATAACATTTTAAGAACTAAAAGTAATGTTGCATTTACACATAATAAACTTGCTGAAGAATCATCCATTGAGAAATCACTAGAACATTTAAATAAGGCTCTTGCTATATATAAAGAACTTCATGACATTCAGAAAAATCTTTTAGATGAAAGACACGAAAACACTTTAAAATCAGTTGAGAGAATTGCATTTACATGTCACAAAATTAGCTTATATTATAAAAATGTTGATCTTCATGCAGCAATAGAATCCAGTCAACAAAATCTCAAATATCTGCAGATACTTAAGGAGAAAAATTGGAAGAATGCAGAAACTCTCTTAAAAAAAGCACAATCTTTTCATGATTCATTGAAAGGGTGTCAAACTCCAGGTGCGTCCTTTTCAAGAAAACAGTAATGTAACTTCACTGAAGAAGAAGACAATGCTCTATACATGCTGCAAAAATTATATGAAGAGTACTTGGAATGGGGTTTAGAAATAAACCTTAGCAAGAATGAGTATATGGTTGTAGGAGGAAGTGTTAAAGGTCTGAAACTGGATGATGGTTTGGATGTAAAACCTGGTCAAAAATTCATAAAGCTCGGTTTAGAAATAAACACAAATGGAGGCAGTGTGCAAGATATTATAAACAGAATTGCAAAAGGTAGAGTGGCTATAAGACAATTACATCCACTGATATGGAAAGATAAATTAATTAAGAGTGTAAAAAGAAAATTATATGACCGTTGTAGAGAATATTGCCCTTTATGGATCTGAGGTATGGGAAGTAACCAAAAAAGAGCGAAAAGAAATTGAAGAAAATGGAAATGAATTTCTGGCACCCAAGTTGCAGACTGCCTTTAATGGATAAAGTTAAGAACGAAGAAATTAAACGTAAAGTGGAAGTGAGCTTTAATATAATTGACACCATAGAAGTGAAAAGACTAAAATGGTATGGGTACATGCAAAGAATGAACGAAGAGTGTTGGCCGAAAATATTGTGGAAATGGCAACCAGCTACCCATCGACGAAGAGGAAGACCTAGACTTACAAGGGGAGAGGGAGCAGATGAGGCAATGGTGAAGAGAGGGTTAAGTAATGAAGACTACACCGAAAGAGAGATGTGGAGGCTGGGATGCAAGAGACACCCTAGGGTGTAATATAACTCACTATACTACAACTACTACAGTAATGTAATATAATGAGAAGAACTTCAATATTCACTACAGACAATGTGAATGAATGCACAAATTGGCAAAGAATTTTTTAACAATACTTGACAAAGTGTGTGAGAAATTTATTGACTTCTAAAGATAGTACAGTAAAATCTGTCTAAACTGGAAGCTGTAAAAGCCAGAGACCTGCCTTAAAAGGAAAATTTTTCTGGCCCAAGAAGTTATATTGTGTTTTACATAGCAAAAACAGAACCTGTCCAATGCAGAAACAGAACAGTTTTTCATGTTCCGTAGGGGGAAAAAATCTTTATAAAACGGAATTCATGTAATTTTAATGCGATCGACAGAGCTGCGAGATATTCTTAATGTAATGAATGCTTCTGCAAGTCTTCTCCCAATTGATTCCGGCTTACACAGATTTTACTGTATGTTATTGTTTCACAGAGAAATCTTGTAAATGAATATTTTATGAAGAAGAGGAGAAAGTACTATTGTTTATAGTATTTATTTTCTTCAAAGATTTTGGTTGGATGAAATAGTTGGCAAAGAAGCTAAGATATCCATAACACAGCTGTGATATTAGTCATGCAGGTAGTCCAAGAGGTGCTGAAAATGTTTCCATCATGTGATTAAAGAAAATATTTAAAATGCAAATGACAGTAATATCTATTAATCATGTACACGGTAATTAATTATTTTCTCTCCTTTCTACAATGTGGATTTCGTGAGTTTAATATGGATATTTTTCAGAATATTAGTGTCTGTTTATTAAGATCAGAAAACAAATACAATGAAATGGATATTTTCCTTTTCTGATTTTTTTACTCAAATAAACTAATCATGTAATGTGAACCATTTACACTAGCCTGCTTACAGATGATAAATATAAGTACTAGAACTTCAAATGTAGGGTATTCTCAAAATATTGAACTATATTTTCATAATTCAGATATTTTTAAGAAAACTATAAAATATTTGGATTTTAGAAGCAATCTAATATCAATAAAATTCAGTTTCTAGAATATAAATCAAAAATAAAATTTAAATTGTTGATATGTGTACATTTCTCTTCATTTAAAATATTTTATAAATGCTTCTTAATATACATTTTAGGTATTCTGTTGTCTTGAGCCTCCAAATACAGTTACCTCGACCAAAGCTCTATATATCATAGCTAAATACCAATTAGTAAGGGTTAGTCCAAGACACTGTATTATCAGGTCAGAAATGGATTTAACGTACAGTAGACCTAAGGTGTGTACTCTTATTATCTCTGCTGAACAAAAACAATGAAAAAAGAAAACTGGTAGATATAACTAAATTCTCAACCCTGGCCATAAATGAGTTGGACTGAGACAAATTTTGCAAAGCTGAATTGAATATTGAACATCTCATGTAATTTAAGGATAAGTATTGATTTTAATTCATGAAAATTGTATACAAGAATTTCTCAGGTCTTTTCTATTTGCACTAATAAATACTGGGTGATCAGTTTAAAATGCAACTCACAGCAGGTAGAGTTAATGGCACTGACAACTATGAGTGGCTGGAGGTTGCAAATAGGTAAACTGCCTTGAAGTTCGCTTAATCACCTCTCCTCTAATGTCACCCAGAGGAAGAGAGCAGGGGACTGTCTTGGTCATAAGTTCAAAGAAACGCCTGCTTGTTGTCAGTGATTCTTTCATAAATTGCTGAAAAGTGAAATAAGCTTGCCATGTAAAATATACATTCAGGTAGGATTAATAAATCTTTGCTTGTTTTAGTTTCTCAACTATTGTTCTCCAGAAATGTACACGTTTTATACTTGCTGTTATATATAAGTATTAATAAATTATTAATTTCAGATTCACAAAACAAATGTTTGTTGTTGTTGTTATTGAAATAATGTTACTTTTAAAATAAATATAGTTTTGAAAAATTGGACTCGGTAGTCGGTGCATAGTAATCACTGGTAAAACTGTTGTTTCGGAAATTCCCTGCTAACAAAATAAGGAAGCTAGTTTAATAAACGGTAAAGAAGAAAAGGAAATTATTTGTTACAAAGAAGAATTGGTGTTGGAAACAAGCAAACCTCATAAAAAAATTTACAAAACTCCCTCCATCAAAGAAGCATTAACTCCTATGAGAACATTTGCTGCAACCCGATGTAAATTTTCTTTGTCAAATATGTGAATCTCTATCTAGATGTTTCTTTTCATCTCTTTGAGATTTGTTCTCATAAAATTTACTTTTGTGCCATCCCCAAAAATGTGGCGAGGACAAGCAAGGTAAATGAGGGGGGCCACAAACCTCATGAAATTATTTTGTTCCCAAAAAAATCTTCCAGAAATTGCATTGTCAACTAGGCAGTATGCAATGTCACCCCATTCTGCTGAAACCAACAATTTTTTTCAATCTTTTCAAAGGAAATCAAATTTCTCAACATGTTCTGATATGTATTCACTGTACTTGTTTCTTTGGATAACAATAGAGCAATTATTCTGCATCAAGAAACCATAATCCAATCTTTTTTAATGCAATTGTCTCTCTAATGTTTCCTGTGGTCTCTCAGTTGCCCAGAGGGTACTGTTTTGTTGGTTAATGTATCCATCTAGATGAAACCAAGCCTCATCACAAAAAAACACTTTATCAAGTGCCTCGATCTTCGCTAACACATCATCGTTACTGTAATTCATGCAAGCATCCCAATCAGGAAAGATTGTGTTCGAAAATACTCTTCCATCACAAATCTTCATTGATCTGTGCTGCACATTATAAGTTAACCTCAAATCATTAAATGAAGATGCACCCTATTCTGCTTTGAATTGGTATGACCCAGACCACAGGAAGGAGGGAGGTGAAAGGAAGGGGGTGGTGAATGAAGGGCCTGTCACAGAAAAGCAGTCAAAGGAGCTGTCCCAGAAGCAGAGTTACAGTTCTTTCACTTATCATTCTGGATCTTGAACAGCAGAGTAGCATTACAAACTGATCACATAGTTTAAAGTGAAGACTTGAGTGTTGTATTGACACAGACATATGGATTGATGGTTAATAGCATTTAGTCATCTCTGTAAGTGCCAGTAACAGACAAGAATGATTGTGTTTAACATTTTTGAAAATTTAATTTCAGGTTATTAGATTTGGAAACAAAAAGTTTTAAAATCTTTGTAAAAATTAATTATAAATTTTATTACATTGCTACCAATAAGATTTTTGTTTGACTGGTATTGTATGAGAAATTGACTATGAATTATAACAGCTTAGGTCTCCTTAAGATGTTAATTCTTATTTGATCGTGATATATTACAGTATTAATAAAATAGTAATGAAAAAGTTAATATGTCGTAAGCTATTCAGAAAATCTGCAAATGAAACAATACCTAACAAGCTGTTGAGAACAATTATCAAAACTTGAATCAGTGAAAAATAGAAAACAATGTTTTAGTCAAGCTAAAACAAATTAAACAAAAACACCATAAAATCAACGGAATAGTGTAAAGGAAATATATATGATATTGTATGTCATGCCATATAATCATTTAAGTTTTCCATTTGTGCATAATTGTTTGTTTTACATTTTTCATAGATTTTCTTTCCTGTTGTATCAATTTGTCTTTTTAATTTGCTTATTGTAATGTATATGTTTACTTTATATTTGTATAGTTTGTTGTAACAATAAAACAAAATATCAAGATGTTTTTTAAGAACTTTTTAGTTTCATTTAAATAGGAAAGCATACTTTTTTCACACTGTGTAAAATATTTGTATATGTTATGTTGCGTTTGTATCTGTTTGCCCATGTAGAATTTCTAAAGTACATATATTTTGTTACTATTTTTATGCAAGTACACACACAGTACTTCATAAAGATTTTTCCAACCCTCTTGTCCTGCCTTATACACTCCATACTTAAATTGACTGTGAACAGTTCAGGCAGCTGAATAGGGTAACTGCAAAGAGAGATTCATCCTCTAAGGTTAATACAAGATCTTGATCCCATGAAAAGATAAAACAATAAATCCTATCTGGGATTAATGCATTTCCTATCTGAATTGTTAACCTTAAATACTTTTTTCCTATTTTTCCAAACAGCTCTACTTTATTATTTGCGTCTTAAAAGATAGTGATCCCAATTAGAACTGGATACAAAAGATTGGCCACAGGATTTTTAATAGTTTACAACCAAGTTGTTAACCGAAAGATGTACTTCATTATTTACTCAAATTTCAGCATCAAAGGAGGTGCAACGAAAGATGTGATGGGGATTCATTTTAGAATATAGCATGCTTCAATCAATATCTAGAGAAAAAAAACAACTCAACATCCCTTTCTGAAGTCTTCTTATGTGTTTCTATATTTATAAAATGTAGTTATAAATAGCTTTTAAGATTGATTCTAATATGTTCATCGATATTGGTAGAGTGCCTAAATATTTGATTTAATTTATTATGAAAAAACAGTACAAACTGTATGTATTGTTTGGGGGAGAAGTAACATCTGCACATGTTTTCTTGAACTCCAAAATCTCTTCCCAACATTAAAACTATTGTTGTAAGGTGAATAAAAGTTCCAAAATAAGCAAAATTAGCAACTTTTGAAAACTCAACATTTTCACGCTTGAGTTATAGAAAACTTATAAGCATTGATAAACAAACTGCAGATTTTAGTTTTTTTGTATTGCTAACAAAATAGAAACACACCCACAGCTCTACTACTACTATTACTGGCAAAAGGTGAGCTCAGCGTAAGTTCCGTAGGGGCTGTTAGTACCATGTCTATGGCCCCCCTGCTTATTTAGTTTCCAAATTCAAAATGAAGTAATAAATCTTTTATCTGAAACTGAGTCTGATAAAATCATAGAAGAAATAAATGAAGCGCTATTTTTTTCAATTATAATTGGCACAACGCAAAATGTATCAAATGTAATTAAGTCAAATTCTACTACGAAACCATTCAGAAAAATTAATACGGCAAACCGATTAACATACAAATTAATTAATCTTGCATAGGGTTTAAGAAAGACAAAAATCATTCTGCCCAAGGATTTCATTTTGATAATGTCGAGAATACAAAAAAAAGGCATGGATTTATCGGTACATAGAGGTCAAGGATATGATGGCGCAGCAGGTATGAGTGGAAGTTACAATGGAGTTCAGGAAAAAGAAGTAAATGATGTTGACAGTGCTTTGTTTTGAATTGTGCTGCTTATATTTTAAATCTTATGCTTAATGATGCCATGAATGGGACATTAGAAGTTCTAACATTTTACTGTTTATTGAAACGAATTTGTTTTCTTTGGTAATCGGTGGAACATTATCAACCATGATGGACTTAAACTAAATAATCTTAAAAAAACTAAATAATCTTACATTATAATTACTTTGTCCTATAAGATGATTATCAGGGAATGATTCCTTAATAGCTACAAGATTAGGATATTTTAATATTTTACAAGCTTGAATGAAAAACCTTTTTTCTATCAAAATATCTCAAACAAATGAAATCTGTAACTTGAAACAAAGAAATGAAAAATTTTAGTTTGTTTTTCCATGCAGCACTACATTCCAAAATTCTAACATCAACTATCATTGTTTCGAAATTCCTTCAGAGCTCCAATTTGGATTTCCAAACTGTACAGAATTTACTTGACAGAGCTTATGAAGAATTGAAGACTCTTCAGAATCACTATAATGACTTGAAAAATGATACAATAGAATTATCTTAAGTCTGGAAAGTAGAAGTGAAAGGGTACCTACCCCTGGATAATTTTGTAAAAGGTTCCTCTAAATCAAATGACATATGAGTAGTTACACTATAATTCTAACAAAAATAAGATTTTTGAAAGGTTTTTAGCCCATATCACCACCCACAGCCCTCTACAGTCAAAAACATGTTTTACTTAATTTCCCCCCCCCCCTTTGTGAACTTAATGCTATTTTAGCTGGTTGATAAAATAAGAAAATAATTTAGACTATCAGAAAAACATTTTTTCTATATTTTTCAGATTCATTCAAATTCAAGAGAAAGAAAATATTTTTGGAAAAAATAACAACAAATAATTTTTACTGTGTATTAGAACCCTGGAATAGGCTCAAAAATAATCTCAAAAGTTTCACTTAAAAAACAATTTGTTGGTGAATTTTTTTCAGATTTTTTTGACTGCTGTATTGTATTTACTAGGCTGTCCGGGTGACGCCGCGTCCATGGCGAAGGTGCCGACGTTTCGGTCGCCATTCTGCGACCTTCCTCAGGGCGTATTGCGCGGAGATGTGCTGCGCGCGAGTTTAAATGGAGCTAAGTTTCTCCTCACCCGAGTGCCGGTTGGCTGGATGGTCGGCCAATGCGGAGAGAGCACCGGCCAATCAGGGGCGGGCTCTCCGCAGGGTGAGAGGAGGCGCTCCGTCCGTAGTCGGACGTTGCGGAAGAGCTAGGACCGCGTCCGGTCGAGATCGGACGTCCTGGTAAAATAGGTGTTTCCAGGCATCGTGTAGACGTATGCCTTGGTCAGCATTAAAGTTAAAGGGGTGTTTGATGATTTCCACGAGCTGAAGAAGCTCGGCTACGCTCTCAAAGCAGTAAGACAAATCTGCCTGCTGAAGGAAATCGTGGTCGCCAGAAACCACGATTCCGGTGTAGCCAATGGTGCAACAGGCACCGAAACGCGGCGGGTGGAAGTGCCCACAGGTACATTCGCTGTCACCCTCAGTGACAGCGCCGCGTCGCGTAAAATCTATCTCTTGAAGCAAATAGAATCTTTCGCAATCGAGGTCCAAAGGGAAAAGTGGGCCAGACCTCGATTTTGTATGCGATGCTGCCGATGGGGCCACATCGCTCGTAATTGCGAGTACGATATGCGTTGTCGCCTCTGCACGGGCGAGGGTCACCCTGCAGGAGACGACAAACCAGGAACGGCGCATTGCCCAAAACGCGGAAATTTTAATTTAAAGCCCGTCTGCTGCAATTGTAAGCAGCATCACGCTGCATCCTTCACAGGATGCAGCCATTGCACGTTGCCACCGCGTCCGTCAGACGCGCGTGCAATAGGAACCGAGGGACCCTCACGCCAAGTAGTTCCTAATAGAAACTCGGCGCCTCGGTCGGCAGCTAGCGGCGGGCCGGCCTGGAACGAGGTCGTGCAGCGCCTCGGCGCAGCGCGCCCCTCAGAGGCCAACGCACCGCCCTCCGGGGCGGCCGGAGCGCGGCCCACTGCACCCGCAGCTGCCGCCCAAACAGTCACTAAGAGCCAGTTCTTAGCGATGTTTGAGCGAATCCTAAATATGATACCCGACAATGTCTAGACAAAACCAGAACGTAGACAAGCGAATAGCACCTCTCCGCGCTTGCACTTGGAACGCGCGAAGTGCAATCTTCAAAGCCCAGCAAATTGAACATTTTGCAGAAGAACTGCAACTCGATATCTTGGCTTTACAAGAAACGTGGCTCAGTGATGAACACGAATTCAAACTCCGGGGATTTGCTGTTTATCGCCGAGACCGCGCTGGCTGGCCAGGCGGCGGAGTAGCAATCGCGCTGCGCCGAGAACTGCCGCAGCTTAAAGCCGAAATCCCTGCTATTGCTCTGGCGTCTCTAGAGGCGGTCGGGGCGTACGTCTGGGTAGGAAACGGCCGACTACTAGTCGTATCCGTCTACTGCCCAGACCAAACCTTAGATCCGGCTGGAATTGATGCGCTTCTCGCACTAAATTCCAAAGTTATCCTTCTGGGTGACTTTAACGCCAGACATAGAACTTGGGGCGGCCTCGGAGCAAACAGAAACGGCAACAAAATTGCCAATCTTGTAGCGACAAGGCGGGGCGTAGAGATCTGCGCACCGAATAGCCCCACGCATTTCCCGGAAGTACGAAACAGGAACCCGGGCGTTATTAATTTTATGATTGTGAAAGGCGTTGAGTGTGTGGTTCCCCGCTCAATTGCCGTACTGGATTCCGATCATAACCCAGTAACATGCGTTGTGGCGTCCCTTGCAGCGAAACGCCAAGTTAGTTTTCGAACTACCCGTGACACGAACTGGGCAGGTTTCGCAACACAGCTGAATTCTCAGCTTGAGCAGAAACCAGTAAATACGAAAGACGAGATCGACGAAGCAGTGAATCACTTCACTGTAACATTGAAATCGGCTTTCAAGCAAAATACAATTGTCACGCGTGTAGAGAATTCTCGCCCTGAGCTCACAGATGAGCAAAGAAGGATCTTAAGAGAATTGCGCAGAACTGTCAAAGTTCATCGCCGCTATGGCGATCCCGTTGACGGAGAACGGGCACGCAATCTAAGCAGAGAATTCCGTTCATCTCTACTAGCTGCTCAATGGTCTGATACTATTTCGAAATGCAATCTCCACGAGAGGCACATTTGGGATCTTTCTCGTGCGCTAGGCCGCAAACCGGGAGTAAACTGCCCGATTCAGAGCAACGCCGGGACGGGGGCGCTCGGCGCTCCACCACCTCGGCCCGTTTACGCGTGGGACGACGCGACAAAAAGCGAAATCTTTGCGAATTCGCTTGCGTTGCAGTTCCGCGCGTTCGAAACGGGTGCCGCCTCGCTGCCATTGGCTGCCACCGCTGTTGGTGGTGCGCCAGTGGCGCGTGCGGTCAGCAGCAATATCATTGGCCTGTTGCCCTCTCCCACCTCTGCACGCCGAGTAACGGGAGAGGAGCTTCGAGCTGAGCTAAAACACCTCAATGCGAGGAAGGCAGGTGGCCCGGACGGTCTCACCGCAGCACAGCTGCGCGCTCTGGGCGGGCGCGGAGTCTAGTTTTTACTCGAGCTCCTGAATGCGTGCCTGGCGTGTGGCTATTTTCCCAAGGCGTGGAGGATTGCGACCATTGCACTAATACCAAAACCTGGCAAAAATAAACTATTCCCGAGCAGCTATAGACCTATTAGTCTACTCTCCATCCTAGGGAAAACGTTTGAGAAACTGATCCTGTCACGTTTGCAACAGGAAATACGTCGTCTCAATCTTCTCAGAGATGAACAATTTGGCTTTCGAGCTGGTCACAGCTCCGCGCAGCAGCTTACGCGGCTTTGCACGGAGATCGGCCTCGCCCTCGAGAGACGGCAGAACCTGCCAGTGGTCTTTCTGGATATGCGATCGGCTTTCGACTCTGTGTGGCATGCGGGTTTGCTCGAGTGCCTTGCGGTGGCGGGAGTGAGCGATTGCTACGTCAGACTGATCGCGAGTTTTCTCTCTGACAGGCAGTTCAAAGTGCGCGTCAATAACGTATACTCGTCCCTCAGACGAGCCGAGGCAGGCGTGCCTCAGGGGAGTGTTCTTTCTCCTACCCTCTTCGGCTTATACGTGAATGACGCGCCGCTTCCTGCTGAAACAAGAACTGGTATTCAACGCTGCGGGCTCCTGATGTTCGCGGATGATTTCGCGTACACGCGAAATCGGCGAACGGAAGGCAGTCAGTTAAATACTTAAGTGATTGTCTCGCCGCCTTTCCTGAATGGCTAAGTCGGAAACGCCTCGCTCTCAACCTCGAGAAATGCGTCGCCGTCAACTTCACTCGTAAGAGGGCTAACCCCAATGAAACGGTGAGCTTGGCTGGCACGCATCTACCTTGGCGGAGCGAAGCGAGATATTTGGGCGTGCTACTTGACAGCGGCCTTCGCTGGCATGCGCACGCTCGGTATCTCGCTGCCAAAATTAAAACACGCACCCTCCTTTTGAAACCTCTTCTCCGTTCTCCCGACTTAGCAATTCCTCTAAAGCTCCGCTTATTCACAGGCTTGCGTGCGTCCCTTGTGGGCGTACGCTTGTGAGGTATTCGCGGCAGCTTCTCCCTCCACTCTGCACCCCATCCGGGTAGCAGAGAACAGAGTGGCGCGCCTCGCGGCGCGCCCGCACTTGCCTTTTACCAGACCTGACCGACAACCCAAAAACGCTGACGTCTTCAGAATCTTAGGCGTTCGCAACCAGTTCCCGGCGGAGCTACAAAAGAGGGCGGAGACGGCGCTCACAAGGGCGCTGAGGCCGTCCGCTCCGCGAATCCTGCGCGAGACCGGCAAGGCGGCGAACAGCGGCGTGCACAGGGTCTTCCACAGAAGAAAGGGTCCACAGCACGTCACCTTCACCTTCCGCGCACTGCCCCCGCACAAGCTCTCTGAGCTCTGCGACGCGGGGGTGCAGAAGCAAGTGCGTGGAAGGCGGTCGCCGTTTACGGATGCCGGAAGCCACGCGGGCGACGCGGAAACGCGCTCCGCCAGGCCAGCGTCGCCTGATAATGAAGACGTCGCGGCGCCACGGACGCTTGAGTAAAGTCGGCGCCGTGGCGATCAAAATGCAGTGTAAATAGTGTAAATAGTGTAAATAGTGTAAATCGTGTAAATAGTGTAAATAGTGTAAATAGTGTAAATAGTGTAAATAGTGTAAATAGTGTAGTGTAAATAGTGTAAATAGTGTAAATAGTGTAAACAGTGCTGTGGGTATAAATGAATGAATGAATGTGATTGTAAATAGCCAAGAATGAATGCGTGTGAAAATATACAAAAAAAGAAGAAACAAGAACATTATAGAGAATTAACCCGAAAATCATTATAACTAAATAAAAAACAAACAATTCCCCATGATTTCCACCGCCTCTTTTACCCTCCTCGTGCCCCAGCGGTCTTCTCTGGCTAAGAGGCTCTGGCTAAGTGTAATCAAATAAAATAGTGTGGCCAGTTTTCCATGCGTGCAGGGCTACGGCCGATTTATTCGTATTATTGTATTTATAATTACGAATATGTTCCCGGAGGCGTTCCTCTACGGTACGTCCCGTCTCGGCAATGTAACTATGGCCGCAGCTGCATGGGATCTCGTATACCCCCGATGACATAAGGGGAGGGACGCGATCTTTCACGCGTACAAGCTTTTTCCCGAGTTTTTCCTGGGCTTTGTAGGCCGTCTTTATATCAAAGCGGCTCAGAAGCTTGCCAATCTTGTCTGTGACACCGCGTATATATGGCAGAGTGGCTATTTTTGTGTTGGGATTGTCACTAGTTTTGGTGATATCATAAGTTTTGGCAGAGGTCGTGGCCTGCCGTACCGCTTGGTTGGCAGCGGTAGCGCTATATCCGTTGGCTCGAAATGTAGTCTTTAGGAGCTCCATTTCAGAGTCCAATGATTCTTTATCACATACCCTCGTTGCTCTGATGGCCAGCGTTTTCAGAACCCCGCGTTTAGTTGCTGGGTGATGGTGAGAGCCAGCGTGCAGGTAACGGTTTGGGTGGGTGGGTTTCCGGTAGACACTGTGCCCTAGTCGGCCGTTCACTTTCCGACTCACCAGCACGTCGAGGAAAGGCAATTTTCCCTCGTTTTCCACCTCCATCGTGAATTTAATCTTGGGGTGTGTGTTATTAAGGTGCTGGAGAAAGTCAGCTAAGGTGTGAGGGCCGTGGGGCCACACTACTAGTGTGTCGTCCACATACCGGAGCCATAAGGTGGGTTTTAGAGAGCCATTCTCCAGGGCTTCCGTTTCGAAAGCCTCCATGAAAAGGTTAGCCACAACCGGAGAGAGGGGGGAACCCATGGCCGCTCCTTCAACTTGAGCATATAGTTGCTCGCGGTACTGAAAGAAAGTGGACGTGAGACAGAACTCAGCTAAGTCGGCCCATTCCGGAGTGAGCCCACGGGAGCAAAGTTTACTTCGAATGACAGTGGCCGCCTCGTCCACCGGAACCATTGTGAACAGAGACGTGACATCGAAGCTGACGAGGATGTCCGAGTCACTTACACGATGCTCCTTAAGTATTTCAATAAGGTGTGCCGAATTCCTAACAGCTGACTTGATGTCGTCAGTCAAAGGCTGCAATTTATCGGCCACATAGCGGGCGAGAGGGTGGGTGGGAGAGTTAATAGCGCTCACAATGGGGCGCAGTGGCACGTCTGGTTTATGCACCGTACAGCCAGTAGGCATAAATACGTTTGGAAAGATCCCAAAGGAAATTGATAAGTTTTTAAATATTGCAGAAGCAAATGTATTTACAGGGCATTGTTTCAGACGGACTTCTGCAACACTACTGGCCGATAGTGGAGCAGATATTTTAACTGTCAAACGATATGGTGGGTGGCGTTCTTCTACTGTAGCAGAAAGCTACATAGAAGATTCCATCCAAAATAAAATACAAATTGCAAAGCGTATGGATGTGGGATCATATTTATCAGTCGCAGCAGTGCCCACTCCGTCAATAACTCACAGCTCTGTCCCTGGGCCGAGTTATATTGAAATTAGTGATGTAAATATTCACAAGTCTTCAAAGTTGGTTCCAAGTAACGCTGGAGTAGTTTTTTCAAAATTAACTAATTGTACATTGAATTTTAATATATATAATAGTAGTAAGTAAGCTTAGATGTGTTCATAAATGTTTGTTTTTCATGTTACACGGAACCTTTGAATTTCAACTTTTTGTTTATTTATTTGTGTTTCCGTAGAGAATTAAACGATTTTGAGCCTTTTGCTGACTTCTCATTGGTAGTTGCGTGGTTTTAATTGCTCACGTGCCATTAAAGTAGTGATAATAAACGATTTTTCATGTAATTAATGAGCATAATTCATGTAGAGAACGAAAAATATATATCTAGAAACGTACACAGGTGGCGTTACTGTCTGCATTTTTCTTTTCGTATTAACACTTCCTCCAAAAATACCAACCAAATGAACACTGAATTAACTATATTAATACTCTGCTGAGGCAATCTTCTGTTTGCTGATCATCTCACGTAGAATCTCAAATCGATTACACTCTTCAGAGGTTTAGTCAGTAGATAAGCAAGCTGATTGGTTCCGTCGATATGTTCCAATTCTTGATCTCTATCCATGAATATCTCTCTTACATAGAAATGGCGAGTTTTGTTATGCTTCAATCTGCGAGGATATTCATTTGGATTTTTAGCTAGTTTTACGGCACCAACATTATCGATGTAGAGCGTAGGAGATTTGTCCACAGTTTCCAGCAATTCAGATAGTAATTTTTTCAGCCATATTAAATCCTTTGCTCCTTAACGTGCTGCTATTATTTCGGCTTCTGTAGTCGACGTTGCCACTGACTCCTGCAATTGGCTGGTCCACGATACAGCTCCATCACTGAAGGTTGCAATGACACCTGTCGTTGAATGTCTTGTCTTCTTGTCACCGGCGTACTCAGCACCACTGTAGACCTTCAAACCTTGTCCCTTCTTGAAGATGATTCCATAATTTACTGTGCTCTTCAAATATCAAAATATCGTTTCACTTGATTCCAATCTTGATTTTAAGGATTTTCCATGTCCTGAGCTGCTTTATTAACTGCGAAAGCAACATAAGGACGTGTAGCTGTAGTCAGGTACATTAAAGAACCCACTGCACCCACTGCCTCACGATAAGGATCCTTTGCTGTGACCTTTTCACCTTCATCGTTGTTCTCGCGCCCAATGGGAGTAGTCACTCCGACTAGACCATTCCAAATCTTTCCAAAACTTTTCGTGTGTAGTCTTCTTGATTAATTGTTATTGATCCATCTTCATTTTACTGAATTCTCATGCCCAAGAAGTTTCTGAGAGATCCTCTTGTATGAAATTCCTTTTTCTCCCGTTTTTTTAAAATTCGTGCGTCTGAATTGACGCAACGCGTCTCTAAACCCCGGGGGGCGTTGAGCGCTTCGCGCTTGGGAGTAATCCTCCATCATCCATAATCGTGCTATATTTATAAGAGTAATCCTCTATTAACATTATCTGTTATTTAATGTCACGTCTCGTCGCAGTCAGTTGTCGAGAGGACCGCCAGGTAGCATTTCCGCGTACGTGCCACATACTACGCGCTCCTGCGTCACTACCCAGCGGCCAGAATTAGGAAGGAATTAGGATAGAGGTAGGGTTTAACGTTGGAACACTTCACAGGGGTTGGACTAGCCCCTGTGAAGCCCGCAAACTCGTTTTGTCGTAACAAATTTCACATGAAGTTCTACGGGGATTTTACGGGAATCGAACCCAGAACCTCAGTGGTGAAAGAGAAGCGACTTCGCTACTGACCCACGAGAGCATGAGAGCTACAAGCTCCTTCTGCGACATTTCTATGAATTCCTCGAATTCTTCTATTTCAGTTGCAATAACCAGACTGTCATCCACAAAAGTTACAACCTACACATGTTTCCCATCACTTTTGCGGTAGAACAGACATGGATAAGCACTACTGTTTTTGAACCTTTCTTCATAAATTTCTCAAATCGTTTATTCCACCAGTGCGGCGCTTGTTTCAGGCTGTACAAACTTTTCTTCGTGTAACACACTCGTTCAGTATTGTCCTCCAAACCAACCGGTTGTTCCATATGCACGTCTTCTTCAAGTACGCCTTTCAAAAAGGCGGTTTGACATCAAATTGAGTAAGCTTAATTTCAAATACAGCAGCCACCGCCAACAAGATATGAATGGTTTCATATCGTGCAACTGGGCTGAATGTCTTTTTCATAATCAATTCTCTGTCTTTGTACGAAACCTATTGCAACAAATCGAGCCTTGATGTTTTCACTGTTCAATAGTTTCTGGTAGAATACCCAGCGATTCTACAATATTTGTACATCTTTTGAACGTTCAACCAACACTCAGGTATCTTTTTTCTCTAAAGAATCTAATTCTTCTTTAATTGCTTTTGTTAATGATGATGTCTTGAAATGAAATTCAACACTGCCTTTTGCTTAAACATTTTGATCTTTATTGCTAGATGTTTTTACATTGAAATGTACTTGACTCCTGAGCTCCATCTGAACTCGGAACAAAAAGACACTCGCCAAAGATGGCGCTGTTGGATCAGTTTTCCAGTCTTACCAACATAAATATCAAAAATGCTCTATTTTTACTAACATATTCTGGCCCTCCTTGAAAGGTGCGCTTTCAAAACCAAAAAAAATACTTTTAATATAATGATTTAATATTCGTCGTGAGTACAATCTTAATCGTCAATTGGCAGTAGACACAGCCCTTTGACGCTCCTTGTGAAGACACCTTCAAGGGTTTTTACTGTGACTACTCGAATTTCACCGTCTTGTCCGGGATGTAGTTTGATTACTCGCCCTCGTGACCACCTCAAAAGCGGTACTCCTTCTTCAATAAGAAGAGCCAAATTGCCTAACTCGACGCGTTGATCTGTCGTATTCCATTTCGTTCTTCGCTGCAGCTCCTGCAGATACTCTCGCTGCCATCGCTGCCACAGGATCTGACGAACCTTTTTCAGGTGCTGCCACCTTGACAAATGATTGTCGGGTTCTTGGATATGACTTGACTGTATGGGTTGAACTAGTGAGTCGCCAATTAGGAAATGGGCGGGGGTGAGGACACTCAAATCATTAGGATCGCTAGTGAGTGGGGTCAGGGGTCGCGAATTCAGGATTGCCTTAATGTCGCAAAGCAAAGTAGATAGTTCTTCGAAGGTGAATATGCGTCCCTGAGACACTGTCGCTTCATTATTTTTACCGCCGCCTCCCACAATCCTCCAAAATGTGGCGATCGAGGAGGAATGAATTTCCAGGATATATGTTGCTCTGCTAAGTGTGAAGCGATGTCTGATGACTCCCTCGTGAGGAATGAATTCAGCTCCTTTAACGCATTCGCAGCGCCAACGAAATTTCTTCCATTGTCAGAAAACATCTGCGAGCAGATTCCTCTACGTGCGGTAAATCGCTGTAAGGCTGCCAAAAAGGCTTCAGTGGTTAGGTCCGAGACAAACTCTAGGTGCACAGCCTTTGTGCCGAAGCAAGTGAAAACTGCTACGTAGCATTTGAAAATCTGAAGCCTGCCTCTCCGCTTACTCTCTCGAAGTTGAAATGGGCCGGCGTAATCCACCCCTATTACAGTAAAAGGTCCGGTGTCCTTAGTGACCCTTTCTTTTGGTAAATCGCCCATACGAACTTCCGGAATGAAAGGGTTGAAACGAAAACAGTTCTAACATCTTCGAAAAATTTTCTGAGCTTCTCTTCGACCAGCAATCGGCCAATACCTCTGACGAATGGCATGCAAAAGTTGCTCCGGTGGACAATGGTGCAGTCGAACGTGCTCTCTTCTCATAATTGATGTTGTGATATGATGGTTGGCTGGCAAAATGATAGGATATTTCTGCTCTTCCGTGAGCGATGAATATTTCAGTCTTCCGCCTACTCGTATCAATCCGTCTTCATCGACGAAGGCTTAGAGTGATTTTAGTGGACTGCCCTTAGGTTGCTCTTCTTTCTTTATCAAGTTCTTTCGAAATGAGGATAATGCTTCCATCTGAGTCCATCGAATGATGCTAGTTTCTGCTTTACGCAGTTCCTCGGGCTTTAAGTAGCCAGTCATTGTTTCTTTCGGTGCCATCCTTCCAGTCTTCACATGTATTCTGGATTGGATATTTCCAAGATACCTATGCCAGTAAGCAATCAACCGACGTAATTTTGAAAAGGAGGAATATTTATGCAAAATCCGGGAAGTATTCGTTATGGTTAGGGTCGTCTTTAAATTCTTCAGCTCTGGCAGATCGGTTTCTGGTTCCATTGAAGAACTTGGACGTGGTGTTGCTGTAGCTATCCACTCAGGTCCGGACCACCAAAGCTCCTTGTTTTCAATCTCTTCTGGCGAAATTCCACGATATATAAGGTCTGCTGGGTTGTCTTTCGAAGGGACGTGGTCCCATGTTGCATGCTCAGTTGCATCCTGAATTTTGGTAACTCTATTCGCAACGTATGACTTCAGTAGTCGGGGTTCAGTCTTGATCCAACCCAACACTATTGTGCTATCACTCCAAAGGAAGGTATTTTTTATTCGGTGTGAGATTGCGTCCATTACCTCTCTCAGAACTTTTGCGAGAAGAAGTGCTCCTTCTAATTCTAATCGAGGTAAAGATATGGTTCTGTTGGGAGCGACTGCCGATTTTGAACTAATCAATCTGGAGGTAACAACTCCATCATGATTTTTGCTAACTGCGTAAATGCAAGCTCCAAATGCTTTCTCAGAAGCATCACAGAATCCGTAGACATCGAACCTGAATTCTTGGTTATGTGGATGCGCATTTCGAGTGATTGTCAGCTTGTTTAACAGTGCCAATGAAGAGTAATACTCGTCCCAAATGTCGAGCTGCTCCTGGTTGAGTGGTTCGTCCCAGTTGAGTCCATCTACCCATAATCGGTGCATTATAATCTTCCCTGTGATGAGAACTGGACTTATAACACCAAGCGGGTCGAACACTTTAGAAATCTTGGATAAAACATCTCGTTTTGTGATTGCTGGTTTCTGTGAGAAGGTGACTTGAACTTGCAAAGTGTCTCGCTGAGAATCCCAGACAAGTCCCAATGTCTTACAGGCTTCTGCTTTGTCCACTACCATCAAGTCGTGGGCGTTTTGTTGAATTTTTAAGTTTTGTAGAATCCGTTTGTCATTGGACCTCCATTACCGTAGTACCATGTTTCCTCTCTCGAGTAACTGCAACAGCTCTTCTTGCATCTGCATCACAGTGTCTATGGTCTCGCCACCCGTGATACAATCATCCATGTAAAAGTCCTGACGTATCGCCTTTGCTGCTAAAGGATACTGCTGATCGTATGCAGTAGCAAGTTCTCGCAGACACCTCATCGCATGAAACGGAGCAGAAACCGTGCCATAAGTAACCGTATTTAATTGATATATTTTTATGGGCATATGAGCGTCTCTTCTCCACAAAATCTGTTGCAGTGATCTGTCTTCAGGATGTACTGTAATCTGCCTGAACATCTTCTCGATGTCTGCTGTGATGACATATTTGTGAGTACGAAATCGAATCATGATATTGACTAACTCCGCTTGCAAATTTGGACTAGTCATTAATTTATTGTTCAATGACTTTCCGTTTGTGGTTGCCGCAGTCGCATCAAACACTACTCTCAGCTTCGTGCTGCTGCTGTCCGGACGTAAAACTGCGTGATGAGGTATGAAATAAGCCTCTCCTGATTCCAGTGGTGTGTGTTCGATAAGCGACATGTGACCGAGCTCCTCATACGTGTCCATAAACTCGCAATATGCTTGTTTTAGAGTTGGTTGTCTGATAAATCTTCGCTCGAGTCCTTCAAGTCTCCTCTTGGCTTGTTCTTTGGATTCACCCAGAACAACCTCAGGTCGTGTTGGCAACCTGACAATGAATCTACCTGTTGAATCTCTGGTTGTGGTATCTGCAAACAGTTTCTCACAAAGTTGTTCTTCCTTTGTCTGATATTTTATTTCTGGTATAGCCTCTTGTTTCCAGAACCTTTCTAGTTGCTGTGACAATTGATAATTGGTGACTGTCAGACACGTGGCTTTTCCATTTCCTTTACTCTGTACTTCACCTCCAAGAATCCACCCTAGTTGCGTGTTTTGTAGAGCTGGCTGACCATCGATGTGATTCTTAGGTTCGCCAACAACGATTTTCCAGTAAAAGCCTGCTCCAAGTAGTAAGTCAATATCTCCTGGCTCATTGAAAGATGGGTCTGCAAGATTGATATGACTTGGCACAAGTACTTCGTCCACGTTGACCTTTGATTGAGGTAATTGTTCCGTTATAGAAGGTACCACAAGACATTCCAATTCTACCTCGAACTGGTTCTGCATTGAGGAAATGCGTATTTGGTCGACTCCTTTCGCTTCCCCTTGGACTCACTGAACTCCGTTGAACTGTAGCTTCTGATTTGTGTGATTTAATTTAAGCTTCTTGCTTAAATTTGTTGTTATTAAATTTAACTGTGCTCCTGGGTCCAATAACGCTCGACATTTGACTATCTTCCCTTGATTGTCTTCTGCGTAGACGAGTGCGGTCGAAAGTAAAATTTGAGATTTTGTCTTTCTGGCCAAAGCTACATTTAGTCGTTGGGATGCTGGAGTGCTCCCAGAGTTTTGTACTTGGGGAGTTGTCTCCGAAACTGCTGGTTTCTCCGCGTTGCTCAAAGTATAACCATCTTTGTGAAGTAAAGTGTTATGTGGCATGTCGCACTTCCTACATTTTGATGATCGACAATCCTTAGAAAAATGCCCATACTTCAAACAGTTTACACAACATTTCTTTTCCATAAGTAGTTTTCTTCTGTTATCTGGCGATAGTTTCAATAACGCCTCGCAGTTGAAAGGAAGATGATTTCCATTTCCACACAAAATGCAGTTGGACGATGTATTTATCAGGACTAGCTTTTTATTTTGCGCTCTGGTCTTTTGATAGGATGTCTTCAAATTTGTAGATTTGGGTCCGTTTTGTCGTAGTAACATCAATGACTGACATCTCTCTGCCAGAAACTTTGTGAAATCAGTTAACGTTGGCATATTTTCTGGTGTACGATTCTTGTTTCTCTCTTGCCAATCGCGTTGCTCCGCATAGTCGAGCTTCTTCTTAGCTAAATGTATTATTAATGAGTCCCAGTAATCTACAGGCTGATTCAGAGATTTCAAGGCTGATATGTTTGTCTGAATGTGCCAGTTCAATTTTCTCATCGAATCGACCTTGTTGTCTTTGCTAATGTCGGGAAAGTTCAAGAGTTCTTCCATGTGTGTCTCAATTATCATTATCTGGTTGTCATATGTGGCTTTTAGAAGATTCCAAGCATTTATGTAATTTTCATTGCTGATTGTGAATCCTTCGATTACATTTAGTGCTTCTCCTTTCAATACTCCAACGAGGTACTGATGTTTTTGAACATTGGGTATACTTTCCTCGTTGTGAATTGTGGTTTCAAAACTGTTCTTGAAGAACAACCATTTTCCATAATCACCGCTGAATTCTGGAAGTTTTATTTCTGGTAGCTTCGGAGCATTCCTATTGGCTGAATTAACTTGAGGATTATTTTGATTTTGAGGATTGGGTTGATTGTCAGGAGCAGGTTTTGGCTACGTTGCCAAATCGATGATGGTGTAAAGCTTCGTAGTTACTTCGAAGTACTGCTTTTCAAATGAAGCACGTTCATCCTCGCATTCCAAGTCAAATGCCGGTATTGCACCTTCATTTTCGGGTGTATATTCCTCGATCTCCTGCTGAATGTCTTCGAAGTTCTTCCATGATTCTCCAATCTTCTCTAACTTCACTTTTGCTTCGGCCGCTGTAGTGGCTTCGGTGATAGAATTGGCTGTTCTGGTCAAGAAACCTTTTACTCGTGCACGACTTTGTTTCAATTTGAGTAATTGCGACATCCTGAATTGCGAATGGGTTTGGAACGTTATGGGTTAATAGTTTTCGGTATTGATGAAAACAATATTTAAAAAATGAGTCAATGTTTTCATTTTGTTTGATACACTATTGGAAAATATTAGCGTCAATGTTTTTCATATGAATAATATATATTTTTTAAATTTGAGTCAATGTTTTTGACTTGAGTAATATGTGTACACTTGAAATTTGAGCCAATGTTTTTGACTTGAACAATATAAATATTTTACATTTGCGTCAATGTTTTTGACTTGAACAATATGCGAATGTGAAGGTTCACTTGAATGTTTTTTAACTTTACTTAGGTTAGGATGAACTTAGGAATTCGAAAGAATGATTTTCTGGCGACTCACTAACCTGAACTTCTGTCGATGTTCTCTGCCACGCCGCTGTCCGATGTCCGACCGATGCGTTGCCGATGTTGAGATATCAAAAATAGGCGTTTGTAGACTGCTTCTGGAACTTTGTGGAACCTTGTGTGACGCTGCTTGTACTGTCGTCTTTGTTGCTACCTACGATAACCACAATATTTTCGTCCTGGACTTTGCTGTTGTCACGATGACCAAGATTGACGTGACGGAACTTTTTATTTAGCTATATTTGATGTTCTTTGAACTAACCTCTTGCAGATGTCTGCGCTTTTGACTGTTGTTTGATGCTGTTTGCAATGGCGTCTCTGTTTGCGTTTTTGATCGCGACTTGATGTTTTGACTTTTATGAAATGTTCAATACTCTCAGGCGTCGAGAGTCCCGCTGTTGGGCGCCAAAATGTTAATGATGATGTCTTGAAATGAAATTCAACACTGCCTTTTGCTTAAACATTTTGATCTTTATCGCTAGATGTTTTTACATTGAAATGTACTTGACTCCTGAGCTCCATCTGAACTCGGAACAAAAAGACACTCGCCAAAGATGGCGCTGTTGGATCAGTTTTCCAGTCTTACCAACATAAATATCAAAAATGCTCTATGATTACTAACAGCTTTCAACCACTCTTCTCTGTCAGGAGACTGCAGCACTTCAGTGTAGGAATTTGGATTCTTGTTTTCTGTAATAGACGATCCGGCCATGTAGACAAAATCTCCGCTGATCATCCGGAATGCTTTCTTCGATTCACGTTTGCTTTTTCTAGTTGTCTCTCCTGTGGCATCTTCTGGAATATCACTTCCTTCGGAGCTGGACACTGGTGCAACTTCTTCAGCTTCACCCCATTCTTCTTCTATTTCATCGTCGTTGATTTCTTCTGGCTTTTGTATATCGGATGGTGCCAGTTTTTCACACGAATCTTCAAGCTTGTCGGTATTGATGCGTATATTGCGGACATCTTCAGACTTGAATCTCACATCGTGCTCAGGACTATCTTCCTTTGAGCTGGTATCCAGACCCTGAATCGATCCCTGTCGATCACGTATCCAACCAGATGTCCACGAACAGCTTTATCATCAAACTTAGAGCGGACATTCATGTTGATGTGCACGTAGCATTCTGTTCCGAAAATCTTCAAATGATTGAGACTTTCAATTGGTCGTTCATGCCACAATTCATAAGGAGACTTAGTTTCAATGCAAGACTTTTCAGTGCGGTTTAGAAGGTATGCGGGAGTATTGCATGCTTCTGCCCACAGTTCTTTTGGCAACTTTCTTGGATTCAACATGGAACACGCGCACTCGACAATGGTTCAAATTTCACGCAACACCATTTTGCTGGGGAGTATACGGCTCAGTAATGCAAGGTTCTATGATCCTACTTGCTAGCAGTTCAGAGACCTTGTTATCAAATTCTTTTCCTCCACCACACCTTAGTCCATTCGTCTTGGCTTCGGTGCAAACTTCACTTTTCTGCTTCAAAGAGAAAATTCGACGATGGTCGTTAAAATCATCTTTAACACACATAGTAGCGCACCTTTTCGAGAGATTCAGTCGACGTGGGCCCGTTTACATCGGCGTAGATTTGTTCACCAGTTACCATCGGTCGATTCTTCATTTTCTTGAATGGCAACCTATGCATTTTTCTCAGTACACATCCATCGCAGAATTCTTCCTTATCCTCATCTACGTTGCTGTTTATCTGCTTCAGGGCACTTCACATGTTTATGTTGATGGCCAAAACTTTAATGGTAAACTTGCAATGTCTGCGATCATCACATTCATTTGAACTTGTTGCGTCAGCTTCACAATGCGCATGTTTAATATATACAGACAAATACTAACATATCCTGTCATTATTTTTCCAGTAACGCGATCTTCAATGCTGACACTTCGATCATTAAGCCTCGTAGAAAAACCCATTCTCGCAGCTGCTTTCACGGAAAATTAATGGGCACTTGCGTCAGGAACATGCAAAACGTTTTTCAGTACGGCATTCGACCACGCATTATTCAGACGTACTTGAATGTTCACATTTCCTTGTCCATGAGCCAGCGTATTTACACCTCGTTTCCCGAGCGAAAACTTATCATGAACTGCAAACTTCTCATGCGATGTAAAATACTGTTTATTCGAGGTGCCTTGATTTGCGGCGCCAGTATCACTTGTCGGCGTCAATAAAGATATCGACTGAGGCGCCCAAGATACACGTCATAAATGCCACACTTGCATCAGAATGACTTTTGTTTCCAGCAGCTTGTATTCTTCTCCAGACCCTCTGTTGCCCAATGACCTTACATTTGTGGCATGAAAACAAACTTAACTTACATATTACTCGCGCAACGTTTCTTGAACGATAACCTTGCTTCCCTCTCTCTGGCACAATGAACAGATGAAGGCAAAAGCTCACAGCGAGCACTGATGACATTCCAAACACATCTTCACTGGCGCGAAATAGAAACAACTTTATTTTGAAGACGAGAACTTTTATCGGTTATTTTCTTCAAAAATCTAAAGAAATGACCGAAGCAGGTAAAGATCTATTACAGGAGATACCTCGAACTCCTCTTAAAGTTAGAACGCAAATTATTGAGAACGTTACAAAGGCGTGACTGATTCTCCAGAGATTGGCATTGCTTCATAAAATCTAGTGGCCAATTTCGTAACTAATAACCCCACAATATCCGCATTTCTTCAATCCATAGTTCAAGAAAAGTTGCGCGAGTAATACTAACACTGAGGTTTTTATAGTTTGCCAGTGAAATATTCACTGGCTCTTGAGAATCACAGTTGCAATTCCCGGGTTAAGTAGACTTTTGTACCCTTCCTTCAAAGGTCAATATTTGATGTTTCCCTAAGACACAGACTTAAGAAAATCCCCTGTGAACTTCTTCTTGGATGCCATGAGCCTTAAGGAAAGTTTGTACATGACTTTTATTTTGATTACCTAATCTTTCGAACCATGCATGGAAACTGTCTGGTGCATTACTTCAAGTACATACAAGTACATTACAAGTACATATGCCCTTTTTTCTGAGATCACTTGTACCACTAGTCGGTATAGATTGCCACATTTTATGATAAAGTAAGAACGATTGGTACTCTATTCTTCAAAAATAGTCACTCTGCCATTATTTCGTATGATCTGATCAATACCTTTGTTACTTGCCTTCCTTACAGAGAACAGGTTTCAATAGCAATTTGAACAATACCACACTTCTTCAAAGTGTCTGTACATCTATATTTCACCATCCTGACATTTATACGCCTACTAACAAATGCTGCAATATGCACCCCACTTTTAGCGCTATCCATTCCTTTAGGTGTTCTGAATTCTTGATAAGAAACATTCCAGTCGCGGCAATTTGTAACATGATGTGTAGCACCACTATCTATGTACCACTCATCGCAGATTAATTTATTCACATCCACTGGTGGGGTACATCCTTGGGTCAGCATAGTAGTCTGGGACATCACAGTTCTTGGATATATGCCGCTTTCATTTACATTTAAAACAGACTACACCTGTTTTGCAGTCTCCCAAAATATGGCCAAAATTACCACATGAACCCCTCTTTTCATCGCTTGAACCCCTTCTGCCTGCACCTTCATTCTCATGCACGGACTTATTCTTCGGTGCACATAACCTCGTGTTTGACATCAGGATGCACTCGTGGTCCTAGTTGGCCTATACCCAACAAAATAATGAATTAGTTCAATCCGAAACAATAAGTAATGTTAACAAATATATAACAAGTAGATACCTGGTAGGAGTCTTGTAGAATAATTTGGACCCCAGACTTGATTAGTTTTATTTGATGTAGTTTTAATTGAGAATGTTGTAAATCTTCGTGATTATCCATAATCTTCAATATACAAATTCCTTTACTCATCCCATGATTCGGGTCTATATCAGTTATCAGAATTAATATTTATTTCGCAGGTTTTTCTGAGTCGCAAAGCTACGTAATACATCTGTAGGTTGGACTTTTTAACATACTGCAGTTCTTACGAAAACACGTATCACTTCGCCATTATTCCAATATCTACAAAAGAAAACCTTTATTCTCACACGGTAAGAAAAGTAACGGGTGTAGATGGTTTCCCCCTCTGACACACCGACAAAGACCCACTTTGATTGTTTTCAACCTTCAACTTTTCAGTTTCCAAATGCTTGCTTTTTGTAATTTTCAAAAATTCAAAATTGGCCGGAAATGAGATGCATTTATTTTTTACTGTCCTTTGATACTGACGAAGAGAAAATTTAAAGAAAAAATTTGGAGCGTTTTTTGAGAAAATAATATTTAAACAAAAAATAAAAATCGCCCATATTTTACATAACATTACGCGAAAACTAGTCATATTTTTGAAAAATTGTACATATTTCAGGACTTGTCTTTAAAGAACAGATTTTTTGAAGAAGAATACCCATATCTTCAATATTGTAGTTGCAGGAAGACACCGAAAAAAAATTGAACTATTGCAATTTATTAAAAATGGAAGATTTTCGAGAAATTGAGACCTGCGCCGTTCTTTCTCTCTAAAGTGTTCTTTACGCTATCCGAGGACAAAGTTTAATCCAAAAACGAGTAATTTTTGAGAAAATTTTGAAGATGTCCCAGGGGCTTCAATAAAGTATTTTCTAAAATAAAAATAACCGTTTCAAACTCAGAGGGCCTCGAGTTCCTTAAAACTAACCGAGGAATATCAATTTTTGAGAAAATCGGTTGCACGGTTTTGGCGCTAGGTTTGACTTCAGACGGATGGACAGTGACAGGCAGGTTTGCCGTCTATCTATTTTTCGGTATCGAGAACCCACCAAAAAGGGATTTTGATTATACGTGTTAGAGGAAGTAATTTACTATGTATAAAAACAAGATTTATCCACTTTTTCGATACCAGGTTCCGGCAAATAGAGTTTTTTTCTGTGGACAATACTCCACTTTCCGACCCACAATTCAAATACTTCCTCTTCGTTCAAATGTTTTTGACAATAAATAAGTAGATTACACTGTTGTCATGACTGCAATGGTAAATCAATGAATAATTTAATTTGGATATTAATAACGACCAGTTAACTTCTATATTGTTTTTCAGAACTAATAAAAACTGTCATACTGGTCAGTCTTCATGCCAGAGCTCCGGAACCAAAGTGTTATCTTAAGAACTACAGTGACCGATGTACAAAAATACATCATAAGTCATAGTAAAGAAACATAATCGTCGAAACTACAATCATCCAAACCATGGATGGTGTTAATCTATGACGAAACAATTACAACCGAATAAATCACGGCGGGTGTGGGCGTGTGAGAACTCTCTGGTGAGAACGGGTAAGAACTACGTTTGAAGAAATAGAAACGAATCTATTATTTTTATCACGAGAATATGCGAGACCTATGTGACAATTCTCAACTTTTCACAGCTGAGCGCCTTTAAACTGTATGTGTGTGTGACAAGTGTTCTGAAATGTAATTGTTGTACAATTGTAGTGTGTGAAGCGTTGGTGGATTTTAATCCAATAAATGCTTGAGTCTGAAAGACATTGGTTCAGTGAGCGCAATGCCAGCGCATGTTCGCGATTTGTCGAGATGCGTTGGAATGACCCGAATAACATCGTCCAGTATTATATTTCACCCTTGTTTTTTTTTTGTTTATGAAAAAAAACTTTTAATAGTGAAATCCAAATGAACTGGAAATGTGCATCTTCCACTGCATTGTGTTATTTCGTGTATACGAGATGTGTTAATGTCTCAGAAATAAGTTTCAAACAGGAGACCCGGTTTTGTGGTTTAGTTCCTTATGGCACAAGTATATGTAGTTGTATCGAAAAAAAGTGCTACTTTCACTGTGAAATTTTGCAGTAGAAGACAAGAAAAATGTCTGAGTGTTCGTCATATTTGCTAATGAGAAGTGTCAACCAACTCTCGAGTAACAAACGAACCTGTCTCCAAGATCATCCAAGAAGATTGACACTTTGATGAAATGATTGATAAGGAGTCAGAATGTGAAATATGCCCAGCTTAGGGACGAGATAAGATAATGGTGTAGTTGTGTCTCTGCTGAAGTATGTATTTTTCTTAAAGTACGAAATAATATATAAAAAAAATGGAGCATTCGGAATTGGTGGCTGAAATGTCTCAAGTTGAACACTTGAGCACCCAAGAAAGACTTCATTTAGCGCGACGAAGACGTTTACAACAATTGAAAGTTTGGAGTTTAAGAGAAAAGGAATGGCTTAAGCAAACTAATCGTGATCATTCCCGAGAAAAATCAAGTAAACGGGGTATTTATTTTAGTGACAATGTCATGCTTTTAGAAGCTGCAGGCCGAAATGACATTGATGAAGGTAAGCAAAATTTCAAACTTACCTTTAGATTAGAAAAAAAATGACACCTTTGTTTATATGTCTTTAATTCTGAAATATGCAATAGAGTTACAATTTCTGTTTTGTCATGTTCATTTGATATTTATAGTTGATTTTTGTATTATTTACTTCATTTTCTCCACCCTTGAATTAAAATGTTACTTTTGTCTTTTAATTTTATATTTAGAAGACAATGTCACTTTTACAATAATAATGGTTTTTTATATTGTACTGCAGTATAGACATTTTAAAAGTTTAAACTTTACAGAACTACAAAAAGTAGGGTACGATCATGCATTTTAACACTGTACATATTTTCTTGTAGCTTCTATTACATTAATGGAAAATTATATTAATTGTAATGTACTACTAGTACTTCAATAACTTCTTGCAAAACTTGCTTCAGTCAGTCTAAATGGCCAAGAATGTTCAATGTTTTGTGTCAAGATTTTCATAAGTTTTTGATGGAGGTTGCTTGATACGTTTTTTGGAAAATGTTGATCTTATCATAATTGAAATAAATATAAAGTAGGTCTAATTCAAATTAATGGTACAATGAAACCTATTAATATAATTAGTATTATCTTGTGACTTAACAACATATGCCTGGGGTAGTCATTGGAGTCCCCAGAATCCAGTAGCCCATAGTGACTGCCCTCTGTGCTCAAGCGTTAAAACGACATTGGTTTTAGTTGTAGTGGTAACATAAAAGTGTAGTAATAATATTGCGATTTTGTATTCAGTGAACATTTTAACCTTGTCGTGCTAACTTATTGATACCAAAACTGTTATACTCTGCCTGTTTCATAACATCTAAGGCAAACCTCATGATGAAGTTTTTATCTTTCTTTCTTCTTGTGAACTACAATCTCATTAACAAACACTGCCTATCTATACATATATTAACAATAAATTTCAACAGAAGGAAATCCCTCTGTTCTCTTCTTCATTCAAGTAATATGATGATTCACTTTTTGTTACTGTATTATTGATTTTTTATATTTTGTGATGAATCAAAATACACTGCAGTCTCTTCATTGGATTCCTAGAACACTATTCTATCAAACTGCAGTCATCAGAAGATTGTAGAAGAGCAAAACCCTGATTTGAAATGAAAATTTCCAAGAAAGAACTATTGAGCAGTTATGCTGATTTGTGTGTTGTTTGAAAATGTACCTTTTGAAGCTCAGACACACTTGAAAACTTTATAGGTTTTGAGATAATTCATAAAAAATCATTTAATATTTTCGTGCTGACAAATGCATTAAATTATGTAAAACATCTGTAATGTAAAATATCAGGGGCACATGGTAGGTGTGAAAAAAGTTCATAACATGGATGTAATTTTTGTAAATTCAAAAGGTTTAATAACAAGTCAGTCACTTACTTCACTGCATTGTGCTCAGTTCATATACGAAGTTTGAAGGAAATATTTTGTTTCATATCCGTAGATATTTTGGGAAAATTGATAGTATAACAAATTAATTTAAAATTGCGCACTACTTTTTCATATTTTGAAAATTGTGAACATGATATGATTGGAAGTTCCGATAGTGAATAATGTATTTAATTCAGAAAATTATCTCCAGCATCACTACTAAAGCTGATGGAGGAGTTTGAAATATAGATGAACTTATGCAATTTTTGCAAGTTCAAATTCCTATGAAAAAAGGACAGTTAGTTAATTTATGATCACACTTCTTTGTATATGAACGTGGAGCCAGAACCAGGAGCTTCATATAAAATGTACTCAGAATAATAGAACCAGAAGCATATCTGTGGTGTGGCTGATATGGCACGAGTGACGGGCGCCACTCAGAAGGGCTGTATTTAGAGTATACCTGCTAAAACAAATAACAGAAACCCAAATTTGAAGTATCCTCACTGGGGTGCAATTTCTATGTTTGCCATGAGCGCCTGAATACTCTGAATAGAACCATTTCAAAATGACGTGACCAAGAGTTGCAGTAATGTAATAGCAAAATAAAATATATTCTTCTATCATATAACCTAATAATTTAAAACCTAGTGGTGCTACAGAATGTCACAGACTTTCCCGTATTAGGTTTCTATTTCCCATGGTCTCAGCAAGTAATACGAACTTACCACATACTCTTGCCAGCTGCCATCTATTGCCACCCAAAGTACATTTTTTTGAAATTTTCTTAATATTTCGGTTTCCCAATAGAATCGATATATTATATTAAGAATATTAAAAACTGTAAAACCTTGTTGTAAATGGCAATTTTCTTTGAAAAATTTGGAGCCATTTTTAAGAAAATGACGCTTAAACACCATTGTAAATTTGAAATTTGAAGCTCTTTTACACAGAAAATTTTTGAGTTCTCGAAAACTTCATATGAAATCATTTGAAGCACATTAATGCACAAATACAATAGTGTTTACAAATTGCTGGTAATATACGATTATCAAGGCTACGTGTATTTTCGTTGAAATCTCGAAATTGATTTCCCATAGCATTGCATAACTTTCTGACTGAAGTTTTACTGTTCTTTAATATTCCATAGAATATTTCTGTTCTGCTATTGGGAAATCAAAACATTAAAAAAATGTACTTTGGGCGGCGATAGATGGCAGTTGGCAAGAGTTTGTGGCAAGTCCAAAAAGCTAGTCGAGACCAAAGGAAATTAAAAACCAATACGGGAAAGGCTGTGCCATTCTGTATCACCACTAGTACTTTCATTCTTTTATTTTATTTTCCCCTTGAAAAATGTGTTTCTTTAAATATTTGTGTTCACTGATCCAAAAAATCTTGGAACCAGTTATCAAAACTACAGTGAAATTTTCCCTATAGACCCCATTTGACTGAGATATGTGACTTCTGTTTCTGCCATTCATGTACCCAGATACAAAATATGTGTAATTTGCCAGAAAAGTTTGTAAACACATGATTTAAAGATTTTGGCCTGTAGAACGAATTTATCACGGAGAAAATTGATATTCAATTAATTATTACTAGAATTGGAAGTCATTGGTTATTAACATAAATTAATACTTACTAATTGTTAGTGTTATTATCCATGTATTTTGGAATTTCAAATGCACCGTAGTTAGTAGTTGAATTTTATTTATTTTTAAATCATAGTTATTGTTATATTTGTATTTCTAGTATTTGTTTTAAATTTTTATTTGTAGTTCGGAGATTGCTGATGAAAGGAGTTAGCCCAGACTCGACAAATGAAGATGGACTAACAGCTTTACATCAGGTATTGAAATGTGGGCTTTTTTAAATGAGTAGTTGTGCCTACTTTTAGTGTAAGAGCACATGTAGTTTTTTTTTAATTATGTACTTTGTAGTTAAATTTTTAATTATATTGCTAGGCATGCAGGACATGCAGTTTTCATCTGATGAATAGACCCTTGCAGAGTGGTATCAAGTAGGGATACTGGTGAGTGTGCACAGGAATAGGATGCAAATTTGTGTGTTAAATCATTGGAATGTTTTGTAGAATTTTTCCCACAACAGTAAACAATGAATAAATACATGACTTTGAAGATCTGAAATGAGTCACAGATGTTCTGGCATTAAATTAACATTAAACAACAAGGAGGTACTTGCATGAATTGTTTGATGGTGTTTTAATGTTTTGTTGTTTGTTCTAGTGTATCAGTATAAACATTGGCATGAAGATGCTACTCTGCATGTACGAGTGTCACTAGTATTTCAGGCTAAACTTGTGTTATATGTTTTAACTAGAATGTTTCCTTGATGACAACTCAATAGCAATGTTATCTTGAGCATTTTGTGATTGAATAATAGCATTTTCAAAATTATGTGCATGAATAAGTTTATCTGATTAGCTTTTAAAGAATGTTATTTGTTGTTTCAGTGTTGTATTGATGATAATGAAGAAATGATGAAATTGCTAATTGAATATGGTGCTGATGTGAATGCTGAAGATAGTGAGAAATGGACCCCTCTTCATGCAGCAGCTACATGTGGTCACTTACATTTAGTGAGGTATCTTATTAGCAGGTACGTGAATATTAACATGAAGTGAGAAGGAAAATATATTTCACAAAATTAGTAGATTCAATAAAATTGACTTTTTAATGTAATATCCATAATTACATAGAATATACATAGTATTTATTTAGTATAAAATATAAATATAGTACTTGCAGAATATTTAGTATTTATCTTTGCCTTCCTTTACGTATGTGCTGAATATACTTGTTATTTAGTTATTGCCTTTGATACAGAGCTTGATAACTTTACATGGACTGAGAGAATCATGATTGCAAGGGAGAAATAAGAACAGTTTAATGCACCTAAAATTTAATGTAATACACAATGAAAAGAAATTTATAATTGTAAATAATGTTTGAAGCCTTAATTATTACATGCTTTCTTGAACTCTTATTCTCTTGGGGGTTGCTTATATTGATGACAGGACTCCAATATCAAATCTGTAGGTTTTCGATGCAAAATAGTTTCTATTGTACGGGAGTGAACATATGTGGTTATCATATTACTGAATTACTTTTTGAAACTTTTGGATTGCAAACTCGATTATGCAATCTTAAAAATTCCAAAAATTAAGATATCTGGGCTGATCCAAGCAAATGTGAAGATTTATTCATTCTGAAAATTCAAAAGTGACATTAAAAATGAAAATCTTAGTGTTGTTAAGCACCCTTTTCAGGTATGTCATGAAATATATAGTTATCCTCTAAATTTGTGAGAACTGATTAGTAGGCCTAGTATTGACAGCAGAATGTCCACTTTGAAAAAATATTCCTATTACTTCCGTGTTGAAAACTGTTAGTCATGGTAAGACTGACATTTTCCAAAAACAAAGAAGGAAGATGATACTTCAAAACCTGCATTGGTATGCCTATTGCCTCAGAGATCAACTTTCCGGGTGAAAAAAATACTTTCTTAAGTATTGCAAGAGTGAATATTGTTAGTGACATAGGCTTCCTAGAAAAAAATCAGAGTTTTCTTTAACTCTTGTTTTTTGTACAAAATTCTACATTCTAGTACTCAGTTGTGGAAGAAAACTGCACGAGTAACACAGTATGGTTATGTAATAAACAGAAAAAAATTGTTGTAATGTGCGAAACAGAACCTGAAAAATGTATATTCTCAGACCTGAAAAACCAGGGTAAAACCTTCAATTCTATAAAGCCAGATAGCTGGTCACCCTGAGAAATTTGCTGTTTATCTTCAAGATTCCATTCTTCAATTGTAATCCAAACAGCTTGCACATATTTGCTTCCTGTAGAGCTTTCCAGCCTTGGGTCAGCAGTAAGTTGTTCTATATTTCCATATGAAATAATGATCAGAAGACATTCTTCTTTTGATTTCCAAACATCTAAATCAGATAAGACATTTTCCATCCACAACCTATGGTACCTCATTTTGAAAACAACTTCAATGGCTTCCACACACTCTTTCTGTTTATTTCTACAAATAATTTGAATTGAGTACTTATTTACTGAAAATTCATTATGTCCAAGTGCCTCAATGGTAGTTTCAAGAATATGCACAGAATCTCTCATACGTAGCTGTCACTTATCAAGCGCTGCTACTAATTTTAGAGTAATGAAATCTTTCCACTTGGATGTTTTACTTGCTCCAGGTCATGTGTTCTCAATCAGCGTTGGCAAATCTTCTTGTAAATCCATATTTTCATGAGGACGGGAAGATGAATTGTTTGTTAATGGTTCATAAGATGGTGTCAAACAAGTTGTCAATGAGAAATATTCAACACACTGCTTCTCTTCATCAATAATTCTAAGTCTTGCCCTTTCCTCTTTATCAGCCAGTTTTTTGTCCACTCCAGTTAAGTGGCTATGTCAACCTGTCTCTTTCTGGCACTACAAAAAGAATCTATCTTCATTTATTTTCGTTAATTCCTGCACATCTGCATGTGCAATGTCAAACAGATTATCTAAGTTGTTGACAAACTCTTGTCAGCACTGCTCAAATACATCAACTGTTTTTTTGTGCATATTTTGCAAGTTTTTCCAAACTTGAAATAAGTTTACAAGTTTCTTAATGCAATTAGGAAAAGATTTAGTATGTATTTGCACTGTACGTAATTTTTCGGATTATGAGATTTGCACATTCACTTCATGAATATTGTAAAACAAAATTGCCAGAACTTGTCTATTTGAGGGAAGTTTTTATTATATTTTATTTTTTAAATTTTTTTTTTACAACCAATACAATCCAGGCAAATGGCCAATTATAATAAGGACATTGATAGATTAGAAACATCAATAGAAATCATTCAAAATTGGGTTTTTCACATTACATTTAAATATATAAATTGAGCAATTTAGATCTATCGCATCATTGTTAGCTCTTCAAGATCTTCCATTATGAAGCATAATAAAGAGTTTGTTCTCAGAAATGGAACACTAAATAGTACAGTTCGGGTAGAACACATTCCATGCATGAATTTCTTCCAAGGAAGTTCAGTATACAATGTTGGATAAACTGTAAATTTATACAGAAACCAGCTTCTACAAAAAAAAAAAGATCATAATATTCCCTTTAAGAGTGCAGTGAACAATGGTAATAACGAGTTAACCTAGGTGATGGTATACCAAGTTGATGAGCAGCAAAAGTAAAACAACGTATGCTGAACAGTTGTAAGTCTTAGAGCCATGGGTTTGATAAGGAGAAGACCAAATCTGCAAACATAACAAAATGGGTCTCGCCAAGGTAAGGTACAAGATTATAAGTATTTGCACATTAGTGAAAATTCGATATGTCTTACAAAGCTCAGCAACTGATTAGTTTTATTAACAACATAATCAATTAAACTATTAGGAACCAATTATTGAAGCATTAGAAAAAAGTTGTTGATTTTTTGGGGGCACTGAAATGTACATACATCACAAGAACATTCTTCTAATGATTTGGTACTCCGCAGTCCACCTCTCTCTATTAGCTTAGTGGTCTGTTGATGACCTGCGTGGGTGTAACTGTTGTTCTATTTTGGTGCACTTTGATATTACCAATCTTTAAGCTGCTTGCTCACTTTACTGATCAATCCATTTTGCTGACTGAAATTCATTCGAAAAAGAAATCCAAATATGTGAAAATATTTCCAGTGACAATGCTGCCATAGTTGCCCACTTTACCAATGCTGATCTTAACCTTTCAATGCGCTGCCGAGGGTGAACGTGGTAGCATTTGAAGGCGTCTTTAAGCGAAAGGTGCTGTTAGTGGCACTGCGGGGGCATCTTAGTTCTGGCGTCGTTGCGTTTCCCAGCTCTGAAAACGTGTTCTTTCCTGCGAATGCATTGCTTCATATCTTCAATAATAAGATAAACAATGATAATTATTAAATAATAATGACTTTGAGGAAATGGAAAATTAAAATAACTGTACAACACTTTCATTCATTTACATATATAAACTTTTAAAACAAGTGTCAGGGAAAAGTTCACTTCTCATTCTGGGCACCAGAATGCAGGCCCTTGACATTTCCCACTTTTGTGACATACCACAAATCGTTTCTGTTGTTTAATTTTGTCACCTTGGGGTGGAATTCTTTCAAGAAAGTGTCTTCTTGACAAGCAATGTAAATCGCTCACAAAACAATGTTCACATACTGCTCTTTTGTCATGTGAATGAGCTGGCAACAATTGTTCGATCAGATCAATATGAAATTTCTAAGATTTCAATTCTTGTCCCAGTATGATTATTTTTCCAAATAATGAATGTATTCAACACAGTGATATTTAATAATCTTCTAAATGTTTTCATTTTCCGTTTCTTGCTTTCTCCCTTTCAATAAGATATATTTACAAGTACTGATCTTTCATGTCTACCCCTCCCATGGATTTATTGTAGTCAAGAACGCATGCATGTTTTTTTAATTTTCTTTTCTTTTTGTAATGACTGTTTTGAATTCATCCTTGTGGTAGGTGCTTATTATAGAAACAGCCATTTTATCCTTCCATTTCAACATTGAAACGGGGCCTGAGTGTTGGGCTTTGTACTCACCTTCGATTTCTTTTCTCACAATATTTTAAGAACTTTTTTCTGTTAAAACATAATGTTCCTACACAATCTGTTCCCATTCTTTTAACATCGCAGCTCATGAGGGGGAGTTGTAATTTTCCATCCAAGAGAATGGTGCAGGTCTTATATACATTTAAAATCTCTGTTTTTAAAACATTTCAAATTTCAATTTTTTTTCCAGCATCTTCCTACAACTAAAATATTGTAATTCAATTCTTTTTAATGAAACTTTTTAAAACATTTTTTCTCAATAACGGCCTCAATTTTTTGATGGGTGCTATTTTAGTTTCTAGCGAATTGTAGTTTCGAAAATTACATGATTTAAAAATTTAAAAATTATGGAATTGAAGGTAGAAATGTTTGGTTTCAAAAAAGTCTGTTCAAAGAAAATAATCTTTTTAAAAAAGATCTAGTACAATTTTTTGAAGGAACAAGTAGTTTCTGTGTAATTTGTGTTTGAAATTTACAAAATTTATAAATAATAATAATAATAATAATAATAATAATAATAATAATAATAATTTTAATAATAATAAAAACAAAAAAACACCTGCTCCCATTGTTTCTATGAATTGAACAAGAAATTTTTAAAAGTATGGATGGTTCAGGTCTCATTTTAATTGAACTCTCCATATTTTTGGAAATTGCAAAAAAATAGCATTTGAATACTACAAAATTGATTATACAAATGTTTGCGTTAAACAAATTTTGTTCCAAAGAATTAGCTCATTTACAAAAGATCTTGTACAATTTCAAACTTCAAATTCAAACAAAAAAAATCTTGTACATTTTCAATTACAAAAATCACATCTTGAACAAAAAATTGAAGTTTTTGCGTAAGTTCTGCTTGAAATTAATGAAGCTTAACAGATTGAAAATAAAAATATATTTTAAGAAAAATGAAAGTCGGGAAGAATATATATGAATCAATATTTGTTAAAACACCAGTCACTATTTTATGAAATTTTTTGAAAACTAATGTTTTCTGCTACACTACTTTAACAAAATAGGGGAATGACTTTGGAATTACGAAACAGAGCGTAGGAAGACATGACAGGTATTATATTTTCCTTGAAATAACGTTACATATTATTAAAAGTACAAAACCTGGGAAATTTTTAAGGCAAAGTAAGTCATAGGATTTGATATTATTGATTTCACAAAGTGATGGACTCTTTGTACAAGAAGATAGTTATCACAGAGAAGACAAAACACTAACCAAAAAGTGAGAAAGTCATATTTTCTGTCAGCAGTTTGCTTGGAATAAAATTCAGAGAGTAGAGGATACGTACAAGGGTACAATTGTATAAGAGAGATCATCTATCATTCGTTCATTTTTGGTCAGTCATGATCTTGTAAACACAGGCATTCCAGCTTATCCCTCTGGAAAGGTTCCAATCAAAGTGTCATAGAAGTTGGACATTGAGAAAGTGAATTTGAGAGGAGAGGAGAGGCAATCAATTGAGAAGAGACTAAATTGTTGATACGCTAACATTAATTTGGTAATATTATTTGGAAAAGGCTATGAATGCATATAGATATGCAAAAATATTTTTTTCTATTCCCTGGCGAAACACAAATCATTAAAATGAACTATGAATTAAAAGTACAAAGATTTATTCCAGTATTTGTTAAAACGACATCAGCAAAGAGCATTTAAAATCAAAAGGAACAAAAGGTCTAATTTAGTAACTTTCTCTTTTATTGTCACGATCATTACAAATGAATAGAAAAATACCATAAGTAGAAATGCACAATTACTTAGTTTCAATATTAAACTGTTTTTTTCAATTTCTCAAATAATTTGGTTTCCTGTCTGATGACCTTTTTAACGAATATCAATTCATATACAGCTATGCAGAACATGGACATTATGTAATGTATCATCGTTTCATATTTAATCATAAGGCGATATATTGGATGGACTTCAATTCGGGGTTTTGAATATACATGTGAAATTATTCTTGCTTGTCTATCTGTATAATGTGCTGCAAATATTATAACAATTGAGATTATTCTTTGCTTGTTTCTTTTGTAGTATTAAGAAAGAGCTACTGTTCTTGAGTATTGAAATAATGGCAGATATGCATCACAGGCAGTTTGCTTGAATTTGTTTGGACCTTTTCAAGTGGTCGTAAGTGAGGGCAGGTGTTGAAATATTATAACATTATATAACCATTGACAATGTGAGAAAGTGTGTGCTATTGTAGTTCCATTTCATGTTTAATGTAGCTTTGGAGATGGAGTGGAGAGAGAAAGAAAGAGAAGAGAGATGTGTTTGTGTGTGTGAGAGAGGAAGATTAGAGACGTGAGAGGTGGGGGATGAGAGATGGGTGAGGGAAGGGGAGACTGGAGTGAGGAGGAGGGAAAGAGATGTGAACATAAGAGGAATGAAAATGGAAGGGACGAAGCAGAAAAATATAGGGTGAATGTTGAGAGAATACTGCACAAACGTGTAAATTATTCTAGTGCATCTTCTGTACTTTCCTTCCCATGATAGTTGATATCAAATTTGCTAATAAATTTTCTTTCTAGGGGAGCCAATTTGTTGGCAGTCAATGCAGATGGAAATATGCCTTATGATATATGTGAGGATGAAATTGCCTTGGATTATATTGAAGGGGAAATGGCACGTCGAGGTGTGACGCAAGAACTTATTGATGAAACACGGGCTTCAACCGAGACTCAAATGTTGTATGATCTTAAGCAAGCTGTTGCTCTGGATGCTGATATTGAAGCTGCAGACCACCAAGGAGCTACTCCAGTAATAATTCTTACCTTTTTCAATTGAACCTAAGTATTTAATTTGGAAGTCTTTGTAATCTTGTGTATTTTGTTTCAGCTACATATTGCAGCAGCAAATGGATATCTAAGAGTAGTTGAATTTTTATTAGATCATCATGTGTCAACAGATGCCAAGGATGTGGATGATTGGACACCTGTTCATGCTGCAGCTTGTTGGGGACATGTAACTATACTTGATAGTAACATTTGCATTCTGTATTTTAAACTACAAATGTAATGTAATGTTTTTTATTTCTCATATTTTGCAGTTGGAAGTCCTAGAATTACTGTGCCAACATGGAGCAGATTTAAATGCTAAGACAAAGCATGACGAAACTCCTGCTGGTATGTAATAAATCTTATAAATAAAAAAATATTTTTCTCTCTCTTTTTGTTTTAGTCCTTCCTCATAATTAATGGATGTTTTAGATATATGTGAAGATCCAGAACTGCGAGAACGAATTGTACAGCTGAGAAGTGAGCAAGAAACCAAGAAGATGCAGGAAGCTAGAAATAAGAAAGTGAAGCGTTCACAGTCAAACACACGAACACAGTCTGTCAGGCGAACTTCTATAAGAGACAAATCACTTACTACCAAGAAGGATACTGTTGAAGAAGCTAGATTGAGGCTTCAAGCTCGTGATGTAGGTTTTACTTAATTATTTCATATTTCTCGTCTGATTATTTTCTTGAATTATGGACATCTGGGTTAGTGAAAGAAGTTGCAAATGTGAGAATGTTGGATGATTTGTGGAACAAATATGCTGAGATCTTGTAGAACATTTATGATTTTACTTATTCAAATGTTAGATGCTTGCAATGTCAAATTTTCTTTACGAGTATATTATGCATTCAGACTATGAATGGCAAGTATTCAATGAGTATTCAGGTTTTAGATTCTTTTGAATTGGAAAGAAGAACCTGGATTAATATTAAATATATTGAAAAATATATTAAATATATTGTTTGGGAGAGATATCAGCAGACTTTCTGTAAATTTTGGGCACTGGATAAGGGATGAAGGCTAATTCAGGACTTGCTTTCGATACACCTTTCATTGAACTCATTCACAGTACTTGTTTCGTTGAATTTCTCTAAATTTTTTAAAATAGCAAAACTTTACAATTTCTGGTGTCTTCCTCCAAACAAATACGGGTGCCTTTCCTCTTGATGAAATCTATTCAGAATTAGATCTTTAAATAAAGTCATGTACAGTTTTTTTTTTTCGGAATGAATAGGTTTTGCATGATTTGGTGTGAAAATAAGGCCTTTGTTAAGAGCAAGGTTTTCTTTAAAACAGTAAAAAATAAAAAAAAGTTTCTGAATTTTTTTCTTTAAATTATTTGAAGGATAGAGCTTAAAGCAGTGAATAACATGACATAAATGTTATTTTGATGTAAACTTTTCATTTTTGGAAATATACACAAATGTGTTTAAGTAGTATTAACTTTTTAATGACCTAGAATGTTCAAACATTAAACTTAGTAAATTTTAAGCACTTCATCATATGTAATGCTTTAATTGTGGTATTTTAATTATACTCTAGGTGTTTGCATCTCCAGAAGACAGTGATAGGAAAACATCTACTTTAACAAGAACAGACACTGGAGGATTCGGTGATCAGGTTGAACGAGTTAATGGTGAAAATCCAGCAAATACAGTTCTTGACTTAGTCTCTGTTAGAAAAGCTCCTGAAGGAAAAGATGATTCCGATAATCATAGTGCTACATTCTCAAATGACATGAAAAATTCAGCAGTAGGTAAGTTGATAGTAATGTATTACTTGTTTAATTTAAGTTTGCCAATGCTTGTTAGGGTCACCTCTGGCTGGTTACATCAGGTACCTACATTTCACATTTTGTGCATGCCAGAAAACAGAGTAGAAAGTAGTGACCCAAAGTAAACTACAAAAGGAAATAATAGTGTTGTAATGTTCCTCTTCATCCAGAGAAAAATTAATTAATGATTCAATTAATTCAAGAGAAACGGGATGCATTTTCAGTTGTATGCTTTCCACTCAGTAATGTGAAATCAATGTTATTTGTTCCATGCAAAAAAGTAGATTTTACGACAAGACACCTTCAAACTTGAAAATATTTGGGGATATTGTTGTCCATGATGTTTACATCATTGAGGTACAGTATTAAAATTTTCTAACTTGTTGGGCAACATTGCACTTTTAAAACTGAAGACGACTTGTGAACACCCCTGTATTCTTTAAACTTTTTTGCCCTACTATAACTGTTTCTACAAATTCTAAAAATTGAAATCTATGATATGTAGTACAATTATTGCACTAGCAGCAACCCAGCTACCCAGCAACCTAGGGGAGCCTGCAATAGGTAGACTCGTGTCAGTGCCCACAATGTATGTCTCAGATATAGATGACACTTGTTTTAATGCGATTGATCTAAAGCTCTATTTTCTGAAATATGTATTTTATTTAGTTTTTACATGTCCCCCAATGCCATCGCTAATTAATCCTACAATACAGAAATCTTGTAGAAATACTTATGGTGAGAAAGGCAAAGATTGACAAGGAACATGCAAAAATCATTAACATCTTATTAAATAATATTAAATTATTATTGATTACATTTTGAAAATATTATTGATTACATTTTGGGTTGGCACTTCTAACAGACATGGCTGAAAATAATGGTGTGACACGAACCGCTTACACCAGGAGCTGAAAATAGATTGGCGCCATTGAAAGCAAGGTATCTGACAGATATCGCCATGGTCATGTTTTCACATGCTTACAGGAAATCATTTAATGAAAGGATAAAAATAGGCCAGGCAATCTCAGAAAAGTAGAATAGTAGAATGAAGGAATACACGATATATCAGACGACTAATGCATTGCAATATTCAGAAACATGAAATTGCCATGGCTTGGATCTCGCAGATATATTGCGAGCACTCCAAGGTTAAATATCAATTTTTACCATGCTATTCTTGGCATACAACAATAAAAAAAACTTTTAAAAATGCAATTACTCAAAAGGCAACCTTTTTTTAATCTATGAAAATCTACAATAATATTGTATTCCGTATGTTCTAGATTTTATTTAAATTTTCGTGATGATATCTTAAAAGGAACAATAATTATCATTAAAAATACTCACCTGAGCTGCAAGGAGTTGTAGGCAACCCGCCATAAGCGTTCATTGTTACAGCGGCTCTGCTCGTGTTGTGGTGCCTTTTAGTGAACAGCTTCCCTAAGCATTTTACTTGAAATTGATATACGTTTTACTGAAGGTTTCACTGACTGAAATGACAAAATGGACGTTCCTTGTACCCACTACTGTTTTCAGCACTACAAATCTTCGCTATTCAACTGAACAGCTACTTCTTCATGTTCTTCTTTGGTAGTGTACAGAAAGAAAATTCCATTGACACTCTTTTGTGCCCATTCATAAAATTCCCTAGAGGTAGAGATTCGAGTTCTCTGAAGACTGGCATATGCAATAAGTCTCTTCACAGTTCCTCCTGCGTCATCACAGGGATGCTTGCCATGACTTTTGTTTTCTTGCTCTCTGCCCACATTCCTTTAGAGATGTGATGTCCTTCTTGCCGGCCAAAATATGACTGATGTCATCGTCTCTCTCTGGAACATGACATTTCGCATTATATTCGCTTTCATTCTCATACAAAAGGTAGCAAACCACGAAAATCCGGAGCATTATAAAAAGAAGACCCAATATTCTTGTTTGAAAAAGAAGACCCGATATTCTTGTTGCTAGTACCCTTTGATGCAAATAGATATATTTATGAAACTTTCCTTAATAAGAGCACTATCATCTAGGGTTTCTCTTTGCAGGTGTCAATACAATCAGATTTTTTAAAATTTTTGTTGAACTTGCCAAAAGACATGCCTGCTTACATGAGTGCTCTCATTGGACATTGCTTTTGGGCCAGATCTTGGTGACAGGCAGTTGTGCATTACAAATTTATAGAATTTTTTATAACAGATGATGCTGTCCCTACATTCCTTCCCTTCTCATGAAAAGAAAATTCTGGATTCAAACATGTTCTCTGAACTTTTCTGTTGCAACTCTCCCTTAAAGTCTTGTTTGCTGGGTCAATGAGATTGTTTCATTATCACCAGTGAAATTTGAGAGACTTAATGATAATTTGATTGCTCATGACTATCTATGAACTATTGCTCCTTTCTCTATTAGTGTGCCCGTGCCTGACTTTCTCAAACTTGAGCATTGCTGTAGAATTGTTAGAGCGAGAACCAATTAAATGAGCTTGAAGAAAATGTGGAGTTGGTTGATTCACGTTTTCTGGAATAGGCTGATTGTGAAAATAGTACACTTTGTTGTTATGTTGCACCCAATAGGAAAAACATAGATATGCAGCCCCAATAATTCAACAAAGCGGGTCCTAAAGATGATAGCTTTCAGCAGCTGTTGAACAACAGTTTTTTTTCTGTTAAGTGCATAACAGAGTCCTCAAGCTCTTGTGGTGTAATTCTCCTTGAATATATTTAGTCAGTCTTATGTCATGTTAAGTTGGTGTCATTGCCTTTTATCCCTGTTGGCCAGGGACTCGGCACCATTGGTATCCGAGGCTCCCAGATGGTCACCCAATTGGGGACGTACGATGACTCGAACCACTTAACTTCCATGACTTCATGGAGCTTGATGAATCTTTAGACTCTGTTTTGGGTCTTTTCTGATTCCAAGCACAAATAATGTTTTGCAACACTGAAAATTATTCACATGAACTTTTCATTGTAAATATGCTATTTATGACCAGTTTTACATTTCTTGTAAACTATTTTAAGTTTTCTTGGTTTGAAGTAATTTGATTTTTAAAATAATATAATGCCTTTATTAATTTTATGTGGCTGGGGTCAGAAATGTTCCCAGATAGGTAACACATTACACGTCTAAATTAAAAAAAAAAAATTCTAAATACGTGTTCATTTCCATTTTATAAGATTATGTTGTTGTTTCTCAATGAAAATCTGGTGTATTACAAGTTAGTAGCTCTGCATCAGACATTCTTGTGCTGGTATGATAGACACCTATTTATAGTTATGAGGATATGGTAGAATCTTTTTCTGGAAATATTATTCTTTGTTTTTTTTAGAATGATAGAGTAATTGAAGCATATAAATAGCATAATTTTCTTAATTGATAATTCCAAAACCCATCCGTGCATGAAAAACAGGTAAACTTGGGTAAAATGTGTGGGGTCGAATTTGACCCCAAACAGAGTTCACTTAAGTAAAGGAGAAACAGAGTCGAAGGGTCATTTGGTTTCTTGATGAGAAGTTTTAATGCGTTTATTTGTGCTCTTCTGCACTCAAGGGAAATTTGTTGTAAATTATCATGGACACAGGAATTACAGGTTGGTGTTTTACTGGCTTATTTTTAACTTGGGATTAATATTTGTATGTTATATGACATTTTAAATTGTGATGTATTAGACTAAACCCTTTAATGATGAAGGCAATGTTGATTTGATTGGGTGCCACTAGTCCAAATGATAAAAAAAGACACACGTAGATGATACACACTACTCAAGAAAAAACTTGTCATTTTATGAGTCATATATGATGAAAATGGACAGGAATAGCTCCTAAAACCGGATTTATATTTGCCACAATGTAAACATATAAACATTAGGTGGAAATTGGCACTAAAGTACTTTTTGCCCTGGGTCTGTCCTTTGACATCAATTCCAATCTCTATTTCGAAAACAAATTTTCCATTATTAATTCATATTATTCAGGAAGATCAAGTATGTAATCCAGAAAATGGAACATTCATATTTATCATAATAAAATAGCCATTGTTTTGTTTCTTCAATACAAATTAATTAATATTTTAATAAAAAATATTTAAGATTGTTTTATCTAATATTTTTGATTAAAAATATTCATTCATTGTTATTAATGTTATGATCAGTTATGGCTCTCAATAAAGACATTTGTTTAGTTCAGATCTTAATTCCTATGATTCATGTATGTAAACAGAAGAAACAGAAAATGAAAAGTACTAGTGTAGTTTCTTTGTAAGGTTTACCTTTTACCAATGATTCCCAACATACACAGTTAAGTACTTCATGAAATTTTCTCAAAAAGTGTAAGTCGCATAAATATTTTTTTAACAATTATTGTTTGTCATCTCTTTCTGAACAGAAAAATATGTTTTTTTTTCACATCCCTAAGCAAAAAATTGATTGGAAAAAAAAAAGGACAGAATTATATTGTATAAGGGTCCTCACATGCAGACCGCTCTGGGGCCCCTGCAAGGGTTAATCCAGCCTCGAGTCACAATAACTAAAAGTATGATTCATTATGCCAGATATGCTTATACTATCATGAATACCTTGAAATCAAGAAGAAGGAAAAAAAGGAAGCTGAGAAAACAAAAGCTAAACAAAAGAATTGTGAGCTGGATGGGCAAAAGAGGAATAACTACTCAAATAGAAAGTATTAGTAAAGAGATTCGTTCACTGGTTTCATTATCAGCGAAGTAAATGGAGGAAGATTCTGCTATTTAATTGATTTATTTATTTTATTTTGTAAAAAACAATTAATTATTGTTAAATAATTTAATTTTATTAATATAATTTAATAATTTCCAAAATACGCTTATATTTTTTGTTTTTTAATATCCGTTACCTTTTTTTGCATAGTAATCTATTATGTAAATAATTGATAAACATAAACAAACAAAAGATTTCAATTAGAAAATCTGGAAAAGTTAGGGAATTTGAAAATCTAGAAAACTTATGAACCATGGTTTTGTGTTAAGTTGTGTTGTGGGGGTGAGCAGGTGGGAGCGCAACAGCATGTGAATATGATTATGTATGTGTGTTGTTAGGCATCATGGGGCAGGTGGGAATGGGTGTATGGAGATTGTGTATGAAGACACTTGGCCCTACATACTACCCAGCATGCGAGATTGTGACTCACACACGTATCTTCCTTTCTGCATCTTTTTTGCAGAATCACTATTAGGGGGCCACATTGCAGGGAATGGCTTAGCGTGACTTGTCCATGTGCCATATGTCTTTCAAGAAGTTTCCCTTCTTTCTTTCTCCTACTTTCTTAGCCATCTCTGCAAAGATGCTTACTGCTTCATTTAAGACAGTACGGAAAACAAATACTAACCTGAATAGCCTGTTCACTGAAATTATTATTCTCATGAATCACTGTAGAGATGGTTCAAACTTAGGCACCATAGAGCAAAACATGACAAACAAAGCCAGCAGTTTTCTCTTCTCGTGTGTAGACCCTTGAAAGCTTGATCTTAGCCTTGTTGAGCATTTACCACTGCCTCTTTCTCGCATGGCAAATTCCAGGTGGGCTCTAAAGTAGATCATGAAGCCAAGGTGTTTGATGGTGCTCATAAAGAGATTCGGGATCACTGGCCTTAAGAATAAAGGTTTCTCTTGTGGGCAGGGAGTGGGGAAGTACGTGTGTACTAGATGTTCCATTTCTGGAAAGCAAATTTTGATCACCTTCTTATTCTTGTTTTCTCAGAAATTCCTGCTGAAACCAGTTACATATCAGAAGGAAACGGAAAAATTAACATCAATGTTACCGTTACAATAAATGCTGGGACATTGGCTGACCTTAAAAAGCAGAGATCTCAGATTCGTAACAGTAGTCCAGATGGAAGTGTTTTTTCTCATCCACCCTCAGTAGGAACAGAGAGTGATCCAATGGCGTCTCCTACTCCAACTGTGCATCGTTTCACTGGTAACACTGCAGAAATGGTGGGGGATCCACGCACTCGCCGATGCTGTGTTATTTCATAACTTAATTTAAAGTCAAATAATGTAAATAACAAGCTTGAAGTAAAGATGAAGCCTTGAGAGTTATTAATCATAAGAGAAAGTTTGTGGTGTTGCAAAGATGGTTTGTACTTTTTGTGTAAATAAAGAAGGCAGGGTATTTTGTATTGAGCTGAAGGAAAAAATAATATAGAATGAAAAGATCTTCAGGAGTTTGACTTCTGTTATAAAGTGTTAAATGATTTATGTCCTTGAAAGGGCACCTTATACTTTGGTAAGTATTCTTCATACATTTAAAAAGTAAATTAAAATGTACTGAATCATTGAGAAGAAGACGGTGCAAAGAATTTGCAATGTGATTATTTGTTTCTATCTGCCTCTATATGTTACTATTAGGGACAAAATAGAGATATTTGTTTTTATCTTGTAGGCAGTGGTTTATGTCACATAACAATTAACAATTATTTTTAAAACATTCCATGAAATTTCTCCTCATACTTTGTACATCGGTTTCTTTTATTAGTTTCTTCTTTTATCTCTCTTGGTATATTTGTGTCTGTATATGTCACTATCAGGATACTCAAAAGTTACTCTTATTCAATGCCAGACATCATTTTGCAAATGTTTTCATTATTCCATTTATTGACACTACTGTGTGTTGTGCATTTGAACTTGCAATTGTAAGATAGAATTTTGTATACTCGTGATTTGCAGTATTATTAATTGTTTTGTTGTAAGTAAATGTCTAAACATTCCATTAAAAATAATAATTTGTTAAATAATTGTACTTAATTTTTAATTGAAGTATTCACTGTTGACATTTTTTAATATTCATAAAAAAAGAAACAAAATGTTTCAATAATATATTTTTCGATGTTTGTAATGAAGCTAGAGTGTATTCGTAGAACTGAGTATTTAATGAACGAGAGGGGTTGTTGATCCAAAACAAATTTTGTTGAAACCCCTTGAGTTATTTTTTGAAATATATTTAATGCAGTATTTTTTAAAGATGTGTTTAATGAACCATCTTGTCAGTAATAATTTATGTCATCGAATACCAAAGAATATAGCACAGTGTAGTTTAAAGTTAGTGACACTTGACACTTGTGTGGGTTTAATGCATATCTTCTATGACTTGTGGGTTTTCAGCTACTAATATTCTGCATTAACAATTGGTAGATTGTTATTTTGTAGATCTTAAAGTAGAAAAGGTGGCTGTTCTGATCAATCCTATCTTGTGAAACTGATTTAGTGTAGGTAAATTCAATTGTTACCTATCTTCGTTATGTTAAGATTTGATTTTGAAAAGAAAGGAGAGGTGAATAGTAATTTTCAAGTTGGTATTTGGTAATTTATTAATAACTCATATTTCACCACACCCTTTTCTTCTCTGAAGTTTGATGGAAGGCTTTTGAATTGCAAGGTGTTTTTAATAAATCAAAGTTCCTGAATTGTGTGTTTTTTGAGCTAATTGCAGAAAGCGAACTTGTTATCTGTTGTTTTTCTTGCATACACCAACATGAAAGAAAAATATTCCTGAGATTTTTGTTTAGTTCTCATTGTGGGTAGATACCAGGCACTGTTCATTAATAACTATAACTAATACTGGGACAAATTTGGTTTTATTATTGTGTTGATAAAAGATTCTTAATTCATAATTATTACTGTAAATTATTTTAATCAGATATTTGAGATTGTTTTGTTGTATTGTACCTTATTTGCAGTATTTCTCTCTCAAATAGTTTGCACAGCTGTTACTTTCTGACCAATTCCTATTATATGATTTGTATACAGCATCAATTTATAATTTTTTCCCAAAGGTGGCTCCACATATTCGGCATTTGCTGAGCAGCGAGCTATTGCTCACCCAATCCCAAACAGCTGATGTATTCAACAAAATTTCCTTTGTTGTTTCCTTCTTTCCTAAAGACTGACACGCGATAGGTAGTGTGAACACAGAATGTACGTCACTTGGCAAATGGTAAGCAACTCATCCACACTACTTGGGACTAACGGGTGGTTGCTTGCTACTGGCCGAATAACAGATGGGTGGAGTCGCCTTAATGTAATAAGAGGGGTAGCTAATGACTGCAGCCTAGTAAGTGTTAGTATGTCTGCTTCTAAATTTGTCGTGGGGAAGAGAACTGTCTTTTGTAGAGAGATTATATTTTGAGTGGAGACTGGTATCTGCTAGGAATTGTAGTCTCCTTCTTACTGGTGTAGATTCCTTCAAGGTGGTCGTCAATCAAGGAAAGAAAGGAAATTAAGAAATTGACTAGAAATGTTCATTACCAGGTTACTTTTCATGTTTTCATGTTGTATTTATTTTAATTAGTTAGCAGTATATTTTGTCTGATTATGCTACTTTAAATGTAGTTGGCAAAGTGGAAGGGAAGCCTCATCTTCTGATTGCATCTCATAATGCACCCACGTCATGTTTTAATCTTTTAAATTTATTGTTTCTGGTGAATTGCTCCAATGTTGATTCTTTGGAGAATTCTAAGTCCAATTCAATCATATCACAATATTTCTCAGCTCAGTTACCAAAATGAAAAGATGGTATTGAGAAAAATATTTTGGTTTTAGTCAGGCAGTCATAAAAGGTTGAGTAAATTTAACAAAATTTTAATTTGCAAATTTGTTGGCTTCCCATTTCGTGGGGACAGAAGCCTGGATAGAATATTCTACTCTCTCTTTGTTCCACTTTGTACTTTACATATTGAAAGAGTAGACTTGTGTCCATAGGCTTCCATTAGGAACAAAGAAGAAAGATTACCTTGGCTGTAATCAGTAGCGTAACAAAATGAGTGAGGGTCCATCCGCAAAACTTTTATCCGGGCCCCCTTCATAAAAGTGTAGAACAACCACTGGCTGTAATTGCCTTCACAAATTTTTAATTATATAATACTTATGACTTTTCATATAATCAGTCCAAAATAATTTTGTCAATGAAATAGTAAAATAACATTGTAAATTGAGTATTTATTGCTAGTTAACAACAATTGAGATATTGCTGTGAAGGATTGGAAACTTAAAATTAATAAAAAAATTTAGCAAGCAAGAACATGCTACCATATTTCTTGAGAAGTTGATTTACAATTAATCTTGTGGGTTACAACATACTGACATGTGAAGAATGGCTGTGGTTCTCTCTCTTCTTTTAAGGCAGCTATGTTATTTATTAATACCTGTGTTCACACACAATTTTTAATAGTTATTCATGGGAGGTTGAAAATGATTGGTAAATTGACCAATGTAAACATTGGATTGTAAAAGAAAATTCTTTCCATTTTCAATGTGCAGATTAATGACAATTTCAAAGTAGCAGACTTTCACTTAGTATAGTGACAAACATCTTTGTCTTGTGTGCCAAAGTTTGTTATACTGCATGTGGACATGCACATTCAAATAGAGTTCCTTCAATTATTAGGATGTAGGGACTGAGCCTGTATTTCACGTCCAATTTAAATTTCACTGCAAATACAAAGAGGCTAAATTGCTTCAGTCATCCATTTGAGTTTGTTACTACAATTTTGATTTTGTATAAAATTTGTTAATGGGCAGCTTGTGTTGTTTATGCATTCCTGAGTTGTGAAGAATTGTGTACTATTCCTTGCTATAAATCATATTATAGTTCTGATATAGTTTGTATTATTTAATTTTAAATTAGTTAAAAAGAATTTGCAAGGCAGTATTCTGAAGCAAATATTGTTCTGTGGTATATTGTTAAACAGATATGCAATTTCTTTTATATTCAGTCTTGTGTGGAGTTTTATTAGTCCCTGGACAGGGCAACTTGAAGTGCTTGAAGCAATTAAGTAGGGACACCATGCAAATTATTGTAAATAAAATGTCCACAAGGTACCTGAATGATGTATTCAAGAGTGGACTGTCAGCGAGTTGTATATCTTGGAAATCAAATATTTGAGAATTAAAGTGATTTTCTATTATTAAGTCTTCTTATGAAATTTCTATATTACTGAATAGTGTTTTGTTTTGTTTTTTCTTTCTTTCTCGAAACAGTTTTTTTTAAAAGAGCGGTAATTCACAGTATATTCTAATTTATCCTTTCAACTTTTTTATACAATTAGTCTGTGTTGTCAAAGTTATTAATTTTTAATAATCTGTATCAAATTTTGTGAACTCAAAATGTCAAATGGGACAAGGAAACTTTAATTATAGATGTTTTGTTTGTTCAGATAAAATAGAAGTTTCTAGAAAACAAGTTTTTCCTCAAAATCACATTTTAATTTGATTTTCTAAGTTGTTTTGAGGTATCTAATTGAACCATACTGTATTATGACTGTTGTAAATATTAGAGGACAAAAATTATTTAAATATTCATATTTATTGTTCCATATTAAACTGTTCCCTTGCTTCGTCTTCACTCGTCCATTTATTGTGATAACTGTGTCCTGGTTATTTTACATTTAGATTTGCTGTTTTCATGTGAGACGTTCTAGAAGAGCTGTGTCTCAAAAATCTAGAAAAGAGATTAAAGTAAGACATTTGTTGATCATTAATACTTCATAGATCATAAAAAATAGTGATTTGTGTAATAAGTGTAATTCATAGTAATTAAACCTAGACAAAAAAAGAAAAATTGGAAATGGAGGGTGATTTAATAAAGAATTTTACATTATTGAATTTCTGTCTGTTACATATCAAAGTTTAGTTATCATGAATTTTTCATGATGGTTATGGATTGAAATTCTCAAGCAATATTTGAACTTGTCTCTTTAGAATATAATATTTCATTAAAACTGTTTCTTCAACCTTTTCACAATTATTCTATAATACTTTCTTCGATATTACACATCGTTAAGTTATCATGAATTATTCTTGACAATTAGATGATATTCTGAAGCAATATTAAAAGGTTGTTTAATTAAAATAGAATGTTTATTGCACCTACATTCTCAGCGTTTGACAAACTACAAATGATAAAACTTTGTCACCATGTATAGACCTTTTTTTATAAATTGGATTATGATTGTGTATATTTAATGTATTTGTTAGTCTGTAGTGAATGTAGACTAGGTGTTTTCTGGTTCATTATCTTCTGCAATAAATAACATTTTAAGTGATTTCTTATAACAAAAAGTTTATTTTAAAGAAGAGCTCTTGTCTTCCACTTACATGCATATTCAAAGATACTATTCAAATAATTCAGTCAAAACATGTATTGGATTTATCTTTAGAGTTTTTTATTGAATTGTAAATTTGCACAAAGATGGTGGTGTTTTCATTGGCATGTGATAATAGTATTTATTGTATTTGTTCAGATAAACAAATTCAAATATATTGAAGTTGTGCATTTGTGAATGCTGAGTATTCAAAGGAGATTTTTAATTCTCATTCTACTTTTTAATAAGTTACAGTAAAAATGAAAAATAACTAGTGTTGCCACATCTTCCGGTTTGACCTGTAGACTTTGAGTTTTAAGTTTAATCCCTGACTCCTGGTTTACTCTCTCTCCAGGTTATTTCACTATTTCCGAGATAACGTAATTTAATTTTCTTTAAACAGGAATTTACAGAAAATATTTGACATATCTCTCTCATCCAACTTAACAAACACAAGAATATATTTTCATTACAGTTACTATTGGTGCTTTAAAAAACTATTTGGATTCAAGTCAAAACACAAATGTGTACATTTCTATGTCATATTCCTATACAATTATAGAAAAGGGAAGATTTCCTTTCATCTTGAAGTGGAATAGTATTTGAAACTGCCTTATACATGTCAATACACATAGTTGTATTGTGTATGTCATAGAACATGCAAAAAGTCTCAAAATATCAAAAACATACCTCATTTCAAAATAATATTTTTCATCCTCCCCCTCCCCCTCCTGCTTGATGCATAATATAAATTCCACATGTGTTAAACTTTAAAGAGATGGCAACTCTAAAAATAACACTTTTTTGAATTGTTTATAATTTTATACTATTCCTTTCTTTTCTCTTCAGGGAAAATCAATGAAAGGTATTTTTTGATTTTGATCTTTGTGCATTATTGATCTTTTTGTCTAGAAACATTACGTTTGCCAAAAGACAACCCACCCTGTGTCTTATAAAAAACTAGAAAGAATTCTCAAAGAACATTGAGAATTTTATAGAAGGAAGGCTTAGAAAACTATCTTGAGAGGCTTTCCAGAACGTCTCAGGATTATAATGATTAATCAGCATACTACTTCAAGTGATTTTATATTAAAATGAGAGTTCAGAAAGTGTGAATTGTAAACTATGATGGGTGGTTTTAAAGTGATGTACATTGCAAGCACTTTTTCGTCTAACATGAAGTTAGAATGAAAAGACAAAACAAATACCTTGGGAGATTATTACCAATAACATGCTCTTTTAAATAAAAGTATTTATTGTGAATCCTGAGAAATGTTATTAGTGAATAAAACTTGGAGAAGGTTTATTAGATGATTGAATTTTCTTTAAGCTCTTAAGTGCATTCAAATTTTTGAGCTCTTAAGTGCATTCAAAAATCCTATCGTTTTCCCTGCCAGAATGTCTTGTCAAAAATAAAAACCAACATCTATATTTTTTTATTTAATTTTTATATAGTGAAACTGGAAGTTTTTACGTCTAATAAGAATGTTGATTTTTTTATTCAAGCAATAGTAACATTTGAGAATAATTTATTTTGTTAGAAATATTTGATAATGATTTCAATAATAAAAAGGATGAACATAATTTAATTCTGGCTCCAAAAGATTTCACAAGTGGCTAACGTTGTATGTTATTTGTGTGGATGTAAAAATAGTTTGAGACTGTACTTAATGTGAATTGTGGCAGTATATATATAAAATTTTATGAAGTTTTTATCAAGTCAATTAAGGAAGGTTTCTTCTTTCATAAATATATGGTTTCTGAAAGTTAAAACAAGATCTGTTAAATGCTATTGTTTCCTGTGATTTAATGTGAATGCTGCCATGTAAAATTTTGTACATTACTTGAAAAAGCCTCATTGACATTATATAATAAAATGCTTGTTTGAAGTATGTACTTGATTGTTGATATTTCAGAAATATACTTTTAGAAAAGGACCCTGCATGTTTTCTTTATGATCATTATATCTCTGTAAATCCATTTTGGCGTTTTATAACATTTGGGGACATCACGTTTGGCAGGAAAGTGTTGGGTGGCAAGATTGATGTGCGTGTAAGCATTTTTTAAAACATTAGTAAGTTTTTAAGAGTCTCATTAAAGGGGTAGGCATGATTGGCTAAACGAGAACAGTATGAATGATCAGTTTAAATCTCACAATAGCTATCAACTACCAGTACATCAACAGCAAGTTCTGCTGCAGATATAATTAGAACCTGGAAATTCAGGCATATTACACTATCCTGCGAATTTAACCTTTTTGTTTGTTGCCTAAAGTAAAATAATGGAGCTAAATCAATATGTAGTTTCTTGCTGTTAGTAGTTATGTAATACTATTTATACCACAATTTCTCTTCGAATTATTTTTTGTGAAACTCATTTGAAATCATAGAACATTAGTTGCTAAAAATAAGCAGAATGCAAGAAAGTAAAATATTTAAAAGTTAGTAAAGAACACAATACAGAGAGCATTGGAAAACAAATAGATTGTAAAATATTTAATGGTAATTATACTATGGTATACACTAAGTACACTATGGTATTGTAATATTCTTCAAATTTCACCTTCAGTAAAAAGTGTAAAAATTAAAGTGTCTATCTAAAAAAAGAAATTTAAAAAAAATCAGTTGCATTTTTTGAAGCAAAATTTAATGGTCTTTTTTTTTTCCTAGAAAGGTGTAATTTCTTTTTAGGCCTATTTTAAAACCATTATTGGCAATGTATCAATTTTCAATTTTGTAAATTTTAGATTTAGATTGTTTCAGTCAAAAACAACAGTTAAAACTTTGTGACATAGGGGGGAAAAGATTACCTGCGCACGTTTTCTTGAGTTCCAAAATCCCTTCCCGTCATTTTAACTATAAATAGTTGAAAGATGAGTAAAAGTTTAACATAGATAAATGAAAATAAATTTTAAAAATCGCTCAAAAGATCAATATTTGAAAATAGTCATTTTCGTTTCTCAATTATAGAAAAGTTATTTGCATCGGTACACGAATTGCAAGTATGATTTTTCTGCATTGCTAACCAAATAGCAGTGTTACCAGATGTGTTCAGAGGGATTCCGCCATGTTCGTTTCAGTTTCCGCCGAAAATCCGCTGAACTGGTTTTAAATTTCCCGCCTGAATCCACTAAACGTAAAATAAATTATTTTTCCATATTTAAATGTATTAATTTATTCTATTAAAACAAATGATAGAAAAGGACATATGCTTATGAATGCATGAAGTAGATAAGGACAATTGCTTATTCTCGGTCATAGCCGTCGTTATTGGCGTATTCGAGCACCAATATTTTAAAATAATAATAATAATAATAATAATAATAATAATAATAATAATAATAATAATAATAAAGGAGAGCGTAGGCTTCCACGACCGGAGTCAGTATTTACTAGGCGGTAATGCGCATTACGCCCTGAGGAAGGTCGCAGAATGGCGACCGAAACGTCGCCATGGACGCGGCGTCACCCGGACAGTCTAGTAAATAATAATGAAGGACGCACTTATGTAGACTGAATTACCTGTCTTTTACTATTATTTTATGTTTCTGCACGAACACTCTATATATGTCCAGGCCTTAATAGTGATGATTTGAAATTCCGCTTATTTTCCACCGTCTTTATTAATTTCCGCCGTTTATTCCGCTGTCCGCAAAACATTTTTTTTTCCGCCGTACGAGTTCAAAATCCGCTGAAAACGGCGGGAATTCCGCCGATATGGCAACACTGCCAAATAGCAACCCGCCCTTATCTCTATTACAAGCAAAAGAGTTCAACAAAACGTGCGCATAGTCAGGGGCGGATTAACATTTTTGCCGCCTGTAGGCACATCAAATTTGCCGCCCCCTGTTTAAAATTAATGTTACATTTTTAATTGTAACGTTTCAGTAACTATTCCTCATTAATTTAAACGTTTTAACTTTAAAAGTAACATTATATTTGCACATTGTTTTCATAAATTAAATAATTTTTTTTGGATTAGCTAATTTTGGATATAAACTGTATCTTCATAGCAAGTAACGTTCAACATTATTAACGTTTCAACACTGAAACGTTAACATTAAAAGGAAACTGAAACATGACAACTAGAATTGCAACATCTTTTCTTTCGTCAACGGACCTTAGTTTCAGATGCATATACTTCTGAAATCATAAGGTATACTCTAATGAAGTAGACAAATAAATAGCTTGTATTAAATATTAATATGATATTTTTAAAATAAAAATATGATTTATGCTGTTATAGTTTTTAGAGAACCTAAATTTGTTTTAGAAAATATCAAGAAAATTTTGCGCCTTTGAAAATTTGCCGCCCTTGAAAATTTGCCGCCGTAGGCACGTGCCTACTGTGCCTATGCGTAAATCCACCTCTGCGCATAGTGAAGCTACATTTACGTCCAGAAGCAAAACAAGGGGCCATCAGCCAATTTTAAGTAGAAGAGTGTCATATAACCTGTTAGTTTTCTACAACGAATTAACTAGTTTTCGCTAGTTTTTATAGCAATTGGTCCCCGTTGTATAAACCCTCTCCTTATGCTTTCACGATATATTAGTGTCCGGTGTAGGGTGATCTCGAATCGAAAGACAGGGAGCGTGGGGTAATCTGGGCCTCGAAAGGAAGCATGGGATCTAACCCCAAGCTACCATGAGAAGGCCTTGAGTAGTAAAGCGAGCTCTGGTAATGTAACGGCCATAGAAAATTCTCACCTTCTTGTATTCAAAATTTTACGCGCGAAATTGTACTACGATTTGCACTACTCTGCTAATAGGCAGACATCAGTTGTTGGCAGTTTCATCCAATTGGGTGCCTGAACGTCACCATAGTGACCTCACAATGATGTTCAATCTCCCTATTAGATGAAACTATCAACAGCTGATACCTGCCAGGGGTAGAGTTGGAAAAATCGCAGTATAAGCAGCATCATGTTGCAAGGCATTTAGCAGTTCCCCCTGCCCTGGGAAACAGGTTAGTACGAATCTCTTGGATTGTGTATTTCCTGTATTAACAATGGAATTCGAAAGAACCAATTGACCGATCAGAACCAATCCCCGAAGACAGAACCCCCGCGACACAAACTTGTCCGGTATAAGCTAATATATCAGCTGGTCATGTCTCATCCCGACGTTCAGTGGCGAGGACGCGTTGAAACTTTTTTGGAGCATCTCCGGTTAGTAAGTAATTTTAGTAATTGGTATGAGGCCAAACACTAGGCGTAAGTCCGCCTACGATTCGCTGTAGTTGCTTCGGAATTTGCAGAAAACAATGCGTACGTAATGATATCCTACTTGGAATTTTGTAAGTATATGAAATGAAAGATAAGTTCTCCCCGAAATTATCACAGCCTACATGTGGTTCTATAGAATGGCACATACTCCCGTATTAGTTTTCTATTTCCTTTGGTCTCGGCTGACTCGGACATGCCACATACTCCTGCCATCGACGCCGCCAAAAGTACGTTCTTTTTTTAAAAAAAAATCTTAATTTTTCGGTTTCCTGGTAGTCGAACGGAAATTTTATTTTAAGAATATTAAAGAAAGTAAAAACTCGTACTAAAGTGCAATTAAAAAAAAATTGTAGCCGTTTTAAAAAAAACGCGTTTAAGCGCTACTGTAAATTCAAAATTCAAGAAAAGTTTTGTTTTCTAAAAACTTCATTCAAAGTAATTTAAAGCCCATTAACTTACAAATACAATACTGTTTATAAATTGTTGAAAATGTGCATAATAAGAGCGTAAGCGATATTTCAAAGAAATTAAATTTGTAAATCTTTTGAAAATAACAACAAAAAATACCTCGAAATAAACGTTACGCCATATTAAATAGTGCAATTAGCACTATCCGTTTGAAAAGTTAGAATTTTTTTTTTATTTATAACAAAAATTTACAATCTATTTTTTTACAAAATAATTAGTAAATATGATGTTGTAGAATTGTTATGACAATGATGCCCAGTGAAAGTATCCCATCGGTACTCTTCATCTACTTCTTCATACTATAACAAAAAGCAAGTATTATAAAAGAAGAAAAAATGCGGAACCGTTTTTGAGAAAATTCTGTTTTGTAATTTTTTATAATTGTCCGTAATATTGCGCAAAAACTACTATTTTTTTCAAAAATGTACATGACCTTAATGAAAGAACTCACTATTGAAAACAAATTTTATTTGAAGGAAAAATCTCTATCTTCAATTTTGTAGTTGTAATAAGATGTCCGAAAAAAATTAGAAATTTTCGCAAATTCAGAATTAAACCTGAACATCTGACCTATGCTACCGTTATAAGTGTATTTTACTTTTTTTGTGTTTTGGAGAAAATTTTGAAAATGGGGGCTTAATGTAAAGTATTTTAAAGATTTTTTTTAAAAGAATATCAAAGATTGTACTCGAGCCTGATCATCCAGAGTTTCTTCGATTTGAAAAAAATCTAACGTATGATTTAGGCGCTTGTAGTGTTCTCAGACGATCAGGCAGACGGTAGTTTTGAAAAAAAACTACGGTTTCTGTATCAGGGTACTCCAAAACGTGTATTTCCGTTGACATCTCGAAATCAATTTTCCACAGCATTACATAACTTTCCCTATGCTACGTACATATACGTTCCGTATATACGTACGTACACGGGAAAGTAAAAAGTGTTAGGACAACATAGAATAGAGATATAGTTGATAGAGGTATAGATATTGTCAGAGGTGGATTTACGCATAGGCACAGTAGGCACGTGCCTACGGCGGCAAATTTTCAAGGGCGGCAAATTTTCAAAGGCGCAAAATTTTCTTGATATTTTCTAAAACAAATTTAGGTTCTCTAAAAACTATAACAGCATAAATCATATTTTTATTTTAAAAATATCATATTAATATTTAATACAAGCTATTTATTTGTCTACTTCATTAGAGTATACCTTATGATTTCAGAAGTATATGAATCTGAAACTAAGGCCCGTTGACGAAGGAAAAGATGTTGCAATTCTAGTTGTCATGTTTTAGTTTCCTTTTAATGTTAACGTTTCAGGGTTGAAACGTTAATAATGTTGAACGTTACTTGCTATGAAGATACAGTTTATATCCAAAATTAGATCTAACAAAAAAAAATATTTAATTTATAAAAACAATGTGTAAATATAATGTTACTTTTAAAGTTAAAATTAATGAGGAATTGTTTCTGAAACGATACAATAAAAATGTAACATTAATTTTAAACAGGGGGCGGCAAATTTGATGTGCCTACAGGCGGCAAAAATATTAATCCGCCCCTGGATATTGTAAGCAAAGCGGCTCAGTCGGGATATGTCGGGCGCCAGGTTCAGTTCCTGTAACGAATGGATGGAAGTGGAGGGAGGTCATGAATCAGTCCATTGAATCATTTCTAGTAAAATAGGATTTATTCCTGGCACCATGAGCTGCCAGGGAAGTTACAGGTCACTAGAGAGCGACACAGATTACTTGCTAACTTTACGTTACGAGCTCATAACCTTAACAATTAATGAACAAATTTCTTAACGCTAACATGAATAACTTATTTCTAACAATTCATGCATAATTTTATCTACAATACACAAGGCCTGAGCGCGGCCACTCTTAGTCTCTCGCCAAAATGTCCTGCGAGGGAGCCCCGCGTCTCTTTTTTCTTTGGTCCCCTCCACAGTAACCCTGTGGAGAAGGGGAATTTATTTACTTTAAATTTTTACATTAACCTGCTGCCTTGCGGCTTAAGCAGGTAGAGGAGGAGCTTTTTCTTACAGCTAAGTTTAACATACTAGTCCTTAAGTTAACTTACATGCACTTTGGCATTTCTAACTTATACTAAGATCGGTTTTGTCAATACTATAATACTACAGAGCTTGTTATTTTACGGACGAGATATTTTTTTTCTTCTTTTTCTCTACATTCACACATCATTCATACGTGTCATAACTACGGGAGACAGTTCGACTCCGGTTAAATACCAGATTAATCACCACTGGCTGGCGGTGGCTCCGCAGACCGGACGGATGGCAGTCCTCATAGACGGCGGGCGGTCTCAGGTCACCGACCTCCCACGGGGTGTTCCTCCTCAGCTGGCAGCGTGGCGTGGCGATGGAGTCGTCACGTCGTGCGGGCTCAGTCAGTTGAGAGCACACGGATGCTGGCCGTGGTTTAGTGCGGGCATGAATGGGCCCGATATGGCGCTAGGCGGCGGATGCAGATCGACTTATGCGGAAATTACGCGGGATCTTGCCATCTCCCGCCCAAGTTTCCTCCGCGGTAAATCTAAGGTGAAGGATGTTCTCCTTCGTAAGTGTTTACTCGAGAATCTCCTTCCTAAGTGTTTACTCGAGAATCTCCTCCCTAAGAATAATCTTTCTAAGAATTCCTCTCTAAGAAACCCTTTCTAAGAATCCCTCTCTAAGAATGCCTTTCTAAGAAACCCTTTCTAAGAATCTCGTTTCTCTGCACATCTCGCGTTCAAGTTACCTCTGTTTCCCCCTCCCAAAACGTTTCCAAACCTGCAGATCTGCCCCTTCCCTCACGATGAAACATCTCATAGGCTGAGAGTAATTGCGTTCTAATTTGAAGTTCTCCAATCGGGTTGCATCTTTTACGGAAATTTCCAGGGAGATCTCTCTTTCTACCTCGGGCCCCCCTCTCTCTCTCTCCCTTTGTGAGTGATTCCAGAAGCTTCTCTCGCAGATGTCCGAACACTTGTTCGAGCGGTGGCGTTTTTTTTTCTGGGCCATAAATTGTCAGCGGAGGCTGATCAGCAGCCTGCGACTGTTGAGTTGTAAATAACCCCTTTGGGAATTTGGGTTCCTTGCGCGGGCGCGTGGCAAAAAGGGTACGCGGGTGCGTATTGTTCGTCTTGAGTGCCCGGTGGCTCGGGTGGCAGCGTTTATGACGGGTCATAAATGTGTCCCCGTCAGCGGTCGGTCGGATAGCTATCAAGTGGGGCGCGGCCTGGCGGTCGTTAGGGCTCTTCGCAACAAAAGCCCCGTTCCGTGACCTACTTCACTGTGATGGAAGCTATTTCGATATAAAATTATTATAATATTATTTGGTGACGCCACAATATATATCTCCTCTATGTAGGACAACTGTGTCAATATTACATTTTCCGCCATCTTTAATGGCGTCTCAAGCTAAGCCCGACCAGACGTGGTGTCATTCTGCATTTTGTGTATACTATCATAATTAAGAATCAAAGTGAAAACGCCTCCCAATGTTTTTGCATACTCGTTCGCCACTGCGACTGCCTTTGCTGTGAGCAGTGAAACATAACTTTGGTAAAACTAGTGGTGGTAAAAAAGCCGTATTTTCTCGCAATATTCGAGCATTAGCAATTACCGGCATTGCTAGCCAAATTCCTTATCTGCGCTCTGTGAAGTCACGGACGTTAAGCGAATTCGATACTTTGCGGGTTCCTGGTTGGGTGACGTCTAGGAATTCAGGGATCTAACGGCTCCGAGTCCCTGGCTGAAGGGAAAAAAGTATTTGCGACTAGAGGAGTCGTGACAAAAATAATAACAGAGGATTTCAGGCGCTCGACGCCCAACACGGGTTGCGTCGATGAAGAGAAAAAGAAGAAAAAAGAAAAAAAAATCCAACATTTAGAAAATTGAACGAAAATGAGACTTGCACCATTTTAAGCGTTCTTGACTATATCTAAAAAATAAAGTAGAAATTTGCGGCAGTTTCTGAAAATTGTTATTACTTTCTCGTTTGCTTACGAGTATCAAAAATACGTAGTACAGAGAAAGTTATGTAATGCTGCGCCAAGAAACGACAAATTTTCAGTAGAAAAATTCTTTGCCGGACCATGATAACGAAAAAGTGGATAAAGTTGCTAAATTAAGAAATCTAACACATGATGTAACCAGAAACCCTTTTTGTGGGTCCTTGTTATCGAAAAATCGATTGACGGCAAAAGTCCGTCCGTCTTATTTTAGTTAAGATTCTTATTTTAGGATTGCGTACACAATCATTTGATTCTCGCCTTTTGAGTTCAGTAGGTTTAATACTTAGTGGTGAAGTGTTTATAAGCTATTGAACACAATGGATAGTGCTAATTGCACTCTTTAATATGACGTAAAGTTCAATTCGGGGTATTTGTTTTTCCAGAAATTACACAAATGTAATTTATTTGAAAGATCTCTCACGTCGTTCGCATGTACATATGCAGTGATTTGTAAACAATTTTGTGAGTGAGTTTTAAGTTAATGTGCTTTAAATGACTTCGAATGAATTTTTTCGAAAACTCAAAAATTTTCTGTGAAAACGAGCTTCAAATTTCGAATTTACAGTAGCGCTTAAATGCCGGTTTTTTAAAAACGGCTCTAAATTTTTCAAAGAAAATTGCCATTTAGGACAAGGTTTTACTGGTTTTAATATTTTTAAAATAATATTTTTGTTCTATTAGGAAATCGAAAAATTCAAAAAATATGTATTTTGGCATTTGATAGATGGCAGCTGGCAACAGTATTTGGCAAGTTTGTATAGCTAGCCGAGACCAAAGGAAATAGAAAAATAATACGGAAAGTCTGTGCCATTCGTAGCACCACTTGTATATTTTTTGCAGAATATTCCAATACAATAGTGTTTAATAATTACTATTATGTTTTTCGATCTATTTACATTTGTTTGCCAACGCTATCAGTGACGTATTATTTATTAACTTTTAATTATTTTACTTTCTCGCATACTGCTTATTTTAAGCACAAAATATTCTACGATTTCAAAAAATAATTCGGAGAGAAATTGTGGTATACAAAAAATATTTCGGGTTTTTGCCCGGGTCCTTACCTTGCCCCACCCCGTACTTTCCGCGGTTTTACAAAAAATAACTCAGAGAGAAATTGTGGTATAAATATAATTGGGTTTTTATTTCTAGGCGTGCGAGGCCTTGTCTTCACGATGGAATATTTGCTCGTGACGAGTTGGTCGAGACACGACAGAGAAAGACGAGAAATGGCGTGAGATATTCCATTGTAAAGACAGGCCTTCACGCGCTAAAAAATAAAAACCCGGAATTTTTTCCTAGACCGGAGGCCTAGTAATGACTATAGTTAATTTCGAAATGTATTAGAATAACATTAGCTCTGCTGTTGTAGTGATCCTGACGCTAAAGTAAATACGAGAGTTGCCCTTTATATTTCAGGATTAGAGAACAAAAACAAATATTAATCATCGAAAATCACGTTATTGTTTTTCAAAATATTCCCCATGAAGATCTATACACTTTTGCATGCGTTTGAACCAATTGTCGAAGAATTTTTGTCACTCTGATTGAGGTATCTCCAAAGGACGTGGATCACGCCGCCGATCGGCTTGCGAGGCTCTGCTATTCAGTTTGTTTTAGAATGTCTCAGTGTGGCTGAGCCTTCAATAATTAAACACCTGCGTGGAAAATTTCTTTTGAGTAGCGAAAAGCGCATCGTTCTAAACATTTCCGATTCGTTATTCGTTATGTTACCGTCGTTACCGGTGAAGCAAATCGCAGTCTTCACTGGAATATCAGTATCCAGCGTATATGAACTCCGGAAAGTGCTCTCTGACAATGGACCACTACAAACGCCAGATAAGACAATAAAGAGGACGAAATCTGTGATTGAAGCATACGATGACTTTATAGTCAGTGAAGTTCGATAGAAAGTACATTCCTTGCATCAAACGGGCAAACGTGCAGAAACGAAACACCAACGCTTGTGAAATTCTTGCAGCTTGTGAATTGTAATCAAGAACTTCCGAATTTTAGGCCAACCATTTTATACAAATAATTGACATCCTCTCATAGACAACCAAGTTTTGAAGCAGACTGTCCGTAAGTAAAGTATGAACATGGCAGCTCTTATTCCATTTGAATTGGCGGGGTACGGTACTTGCGTCATCGAAAGTAGTGCGCTAGGAAGTGTCCAATCTAGTGTGGCGCAAAGATTTCTTCAGTTTGTTTACATCAGTTTTTTTTCTTATGTTGAACGGATAATAGTGTGTCACACATAACGCTGTCAAATTTGCTTTCGGGCTGAAACTTTGTAAATTCGTTAGGAGTAAGTTCTAGATGTGTCGACCCAAAAATAATTTAAATATTTTAATTTTCGGGGTCTTTCCATTATATCACGCATCTTCACATTCCAAAATTTGGGGAGGGGGAGGTTTGTATTTTTTAATAGATATTTCGCTACCGGAATTTTGTCTTTAAGCACTTTTCTACCAAGAATTTATATAATAGGGGAGTCTATAAATTACGTAGCGGTAAAGAGGGGGGAAGGGGGTTTGAGGAAGCGTTACGCAGTGTTACATAGGGAAAGGGGGGTTACTAGATTAGAGTAACATAACGTTAATAGTTTTTCAACATTTGCAGATATAATTCCATTTATTCAGTCACATACTGAATCGTTAAGATATTAACAAATTAAATTAAAAATATAAATAAATTGTGTAATTGTAACAATGAATATATCTATTTTTTAATCAAGAAAATATTCAAAACTGATGTGTAGTAATTCTGCATAGAATCCGTTTAAATTGCCACAAATAGTTTCTCAACCATGCATCATCCATGTAGGAGTTGCATGGCTTGTCAGAATTTGTCTCGCCAAGGCATCCTTCCTCAAAAATTGTCTCCAATCTGATAATGATAGGCGAGGTCAGCCAAACAAATTTATGGACGGTCGCATAGACAGTTGTGAATATTTTGTTCTGAATTTCCGATATTCTCTAAATCTTTACCTCTTATCTTAAAAACATTTATATCCAATTCTTATTCATTACATTTTGTGCCGCACATTTATCTCAAAAAGTACTGCTCCCACGAATCTAATTTCTAAGCTGACTTATTCGTCAGAACATTTACAAAACACATTGGCAATAAACAATTGTTAGAAGAAAATTTCTGTCGATAAGGAAGTCTCATATACTAGAAAATTAGTGACTAAAAGACTTCCAAGTCACTTCCTTAAGTTCGCTAGAAGTTTCTTAAACCCTCTGAACTTCCTTCAGGAAAGTTCCTTGCCATCCCTAACTTTGCGTCTATGCGAACGCTTCGATTCTGTATTGATGATACTTGTAGATTAGTGAAAATGAAATTATTTTTGGTATTAGTGAGCGACATAAAATAAATCACTGACCCACGTGGCGTCACATCTGCTCCTCTCTATACAGACCATTTCTCCCTATCTCTTTGGCATTGTTTTGCAACTTTTTGCAAGTGAATCCACTCCGGTCAGGCCAAACCCAAACCGCCCAGATCTGACGCGCAGGAACTACGCAGGAATACAGTTTGCGGTGTACATAATGCCCAATAGCCATGAATAATATAACGTGAAATAATCATGAGGCTTTGATCTAACACTACGGCGTTACAAGTTCAATGCTTGTAGCGTTGTTTTTAAATCGTTCTGATTCAAACAATAAAGTGGTGTATGGTGCAGGAATATGAAGAATGTCGGTTGAAGCGCCAAGCCCTGGAACAACAGGAAGATCCGCCGCCGAAATTATTCAACAAATAAATGCGAAAAATGCGAAAATTTTTGCATTTATTCTAGTTATAGGCTTTATAATTTATCATGGAATGCTCCATGTGCGATACGGTAACCTACTCTATAGTCAATTCTAACCTAAAATTTTGAATATGTCATTTGGGTATCATTAGTTTTAGTGATTTTTGTTCTAGATAATTGATAGAAAATTTCCTTTTAGAATCCTAAACGTCCATAAACCATATGTATTTTTATATTTATGCTGAGAAATAATAAATATTTTTATCTCCTTTTAGGAATTGATTCCTGTAAATGGCTTTTATCAGATGGAAGATACAAAGGAGATCAAGAATGGCAACCATATGGTTGCATGATGCATCAATATACTCAATTGTTAGTGTTAATTATAATAGGATTCATTAGAAGTATTGTAGATGTTATTTCTAGTTTCTTTTCATTTCTTTTCTTTTCAGAGACACAAAAAGATGTTTGCGGTATCTTGCCTTTTTAGGAAAACATAACCATATTGTTTTTATAGGCGATTCAAGGATTCGCCAAATGTACCATGAGTTTTTGAATAATTTAAATCCACAGGATGGCACTACACCATCTGTTCATCAGGAGCGTCATTCAAATCTTTCTTACATAGATTTGAAATTGAGACTGAGAGTGGAATTAATATGGAGTCCATATGTTTCAAGGCATATGATTGATGAATTCCTGAAATGGAAGGTTTGTGTTGTTGGCTTTCTTTATCTTTTACATAGAATTAAGAATTTCTGAATGTTAATGGAATAACAAAATGTTACCACAATAATGCATTATGATTAATTTCTTTTGACTCTACCTTGTAATGATTGTAGAATTGCTTGAATGTTGAACCGTAATCGTAGTTGATTTATAGTGAAACGTAGATTCTGTTTTCCACATTTGCGTTCAGTCAGGATCTACTGAGTAATTAAATTTATTCCTTTGTCAATAATTCTTTATACAGAAACAGGATGAACCTCCAAGTGTCATTATTGCTGGGAGTGGAACATGGACCATAAAAGAATCAAACGCCTCATTGCGAGCATTAGAAGACTTCAAAGTGAATTTAACACATTTGGTGCATGTATGTATCTGCCTATAAAATTTTAGAATGCTCCATTTTCAATGTTTCATGAGTAAGTGTTCATTTTGTTTCTCAGGCAATAGATACTCTTGCAGTAAAGAAGACAAGGGTTCTGTGGACATTGCAGGAGCCTGTCAATAGGGAGAAATTACATAGTTCTCGATCTGTGATTACCAACAATCTAATTGACCAGTACAATAATGCAGCAAGAGAAGTGAGTAGCCCAATTTTTTCCTTTGCATACTTAAATGATTTATAACTAGCAAATGGATGATGTGAAAATGCCTATTCGTCTTTGTTAAAGATATGGAAATTACTTGAAAGTAAGTTCATATCAGGGTATTAACAGTGTGTGCAACAAAGATAATATTGCATATTTTATTGAGTAGTGTATTTAATCAAGTATTTTGAATGTTGAATGACTTTCTGAACTCAATAAGTTTAAAAAAAAATAAAAATTGAATACTATAAATTTACACACTGACTCTTGTCATGGCAACTTCATATAAAGATCAACTTAGTTATTAAATATGTATGAAAATACATCAACCTTCCCCTATTTATTAACTTAGATAGCTCAAAGTTATTGCATAATGTATATAAACAAACAGCTAACAAAGTCTAGTCAACAAAAGCATGAGTCAATTTCCTGTGACCATTCTGCAGTATTGATCTCTTCAGATATTGCTGAACCTTTAACTAAGTAGTATCTGAGATGGATGTATTTTGTCCTATGAAGAAACTCATGATCCTGTACTTGAAAAGTGACAGCTTCATTGTCAAATAATAAATATTTTTTCATCTTTTTTAACTGACTGAATGTCTGTTTTGACTCTTTGAACTGAATTGAATCATTCAAGTTTCTTAACAACTCCATGATCAATTCAAACAACTCCCATGATCTGCTTTGCAGCTCACTAACTGCTACAATCTCAGCTTCTTTTGAAGATTTGGCAACAGAAAGTTGTGTTCAACTAAACCAGCTAATAGCTAAATGGAAGGAAAAGAGTACACCTGAAGGTGTATGTCCTGCTTCAGGGTCGTTTCCATGATCTGCATCACTGTAGCATCAGTGTATATTTTCAGCAATACTCTTCAAATATTGAAAACTGCTCATAACTTTGTATATATCATGTTCTACTGGCTTTTTTAAACTTCAAGATACTACTCTGACAGCATAGCCAATATCAGGCATGGTCCTACATGTAAGATACATTAAAGTATCAACAATTTGCCTACTTAATACTTTTACTAATAACCAACTTAATACTTCTTCTAAGAAGGAAATGGTGGGAAAATGAGTAAATACTTGTTAAATATTGCTGGAAAAACCAGAACATAGGCATAGGAATGTGCAAGGTTAGGTTTGTTGTGTGCTGTTTTGTGTCAGATTTCCTTCATGGAAAAAATTAGTTTCTTCGATGAAGCTTCTGAGGAAGAAGTCCACTTCTTGCAAATGCAATTTGTGAAAATTATTGAAATCACATTACAGAATTAAGCAAATCCCAACTTCCAAGCATGAAGGCAAGAAAGGTGTGTATTTGTGTGTATTTTTCTTTTCTTTCCATTATCTTCTCTCTCTCTCTCTCTCTCTCTCTCTGTCTCTATCTTCCTGTCATTGTGTCTCTTTCCCTGTCTGTCTCTGTACATCTCTCTCTGAGTCTCTGTCTCTCTGTTCTTCTCTCTGTGTCCCTGTTCCCCTGTCTCCCTCTTGTGCCGCCTGTCCTGCCTTCCATTCCTTGGCCTGGCCCTGCTCAACAATAATGGAGCCCAGGTGGAGCTCAGTTTGAATGGAAATTGAATTAAAATTAAGTGCAATCTTGTGCTGCAGCTCCATTTAGTGGAGTTACAACAAAATTAACAGCATATAAACCTTCTGCATGAAAAACATGTAGATGTGCCAACTTTCATGGAGATCAGTCACACAGTGTCGGAGTTCACTGTACTGAATCACACCAACATCCATTTTTATATATACAGATAGTTTCTTGCAAGTTTCCATTTAGAAAAGCAGTCAATCCAACTACTTCAGCAAATTTCATTTTCTCACAGGCAGTAGCACAAAGCAGTATTGTAGAAATCTTTGCAATTGGGCTAAAGGTGTGATCAGAATCAATGTCTTCTTCTTGTGAGATACATTAAATTACTGGACTGATTTAAAGTTTATTAATTGATAAATCAGCTTTAACATTGATTTTGTTGACACATTTGGATAAGATAGATTTTTTCCAGGTGATAATCCCTCTAGAACCCAAGATTGATATTTTTCATGTTTTTCCATTTCTTGATGAATTATTTTAAATTACTTTCACTCCACATACAATGCCCAAAGGAAAGATGACAGATTGTTCCCGTGGATAAGAAACCATGGACATTAAATCCTGTAATTGTATTATTGCTGGATAGGGACTTACCCCCCAAGGGTCCTTCAAACAGATTAAAGACAGAATAACAGAAGTTTGCAAATTATGGCATATATGGATTATCATGTAATCCACATGTGCACATGTTATCCACAAAACACACACTACCACAATATGCTTTAAAATTGTGTATTACAGAAACAATTCCAGAGCCTCTAAACTGGTTTTTTGTGTTTCTACCACAGACACAAGTTATATTTTCTACACTGTAATTACAAAATGAGAACTTTTTGGATGTTCCATTAAATTTTTTTATCATTCCATTACTCCTTAGCAAGGATTGCCAGAAATGCTGAAAATTGGATTCCACTGCAAAGCTATTTTCACTTTTAAACCAACAATTTAAACTATTTAGAGCTTGCAAAATTTTGCACAAAAAAATTGGGGAGGTGGCTCTTCTAATACTTTTTTGTGGGTTTTTCACTCTTCTGGGAAATCTAGCTTTTTAGAACTTCTGATTTCATCTGGCAGGGGAGGCTTTGCACTATAAACTGTCAAAACTTTCGTGAAAGTATATCGTATTAAATTCATTTGCTTCATAAAATTAAATTGCTTCATTAATAGACCATTTATGAGTGGCCTACCTACAATGCTTGTGTTCAGTTCTGGTTCTGGTCTGAAGCCAGGATAAAGCTGTTTTAACTTACAATGATTTACATAGTGCAGAATGTTATTTTTAAGATATAGATGTGATCAATGCATTAAAATACTACCACTATGTATCTACTATCTAAAAGTTTAATTCCCTTGAATATTGCCTACTTCTAAGTATTGGATAACTTTTGGTATTACATTGTTCAATAATAACTGCATACTATTCTGAAAAGGCAAAAAGGAAAAGGAATTTCCAGAAAAAACCCATTTGATCTCTAGGAGAGCAAATTTATTTTATTTACCTATGTATTCAGTTGTTTGGTTTATAATTTTTTTATTATCCAAAATTATTTAAGAGAGTTTTAGTCAGATGTAAGTGCATTTCAATTATTAGAAAATTATCAAGGAAATTACCAAGAAAATGCTTAATAAGCCTTTAAATAACATAACATCCACTCAGCCATTTACAAAAGATTGTGTACAATGAGAGGAATGTGGAGGAACTCTCAAGAAAACGTAACATTATGTTATTATATTTTATTATATTCTGACTTTATAAAAAAAATCAATTTTTACTATTGCTACTACTGTATTTTTTTAAGACATGGTTAAGAGTGTATAATCACATTGTAATGTTTCAGATTTATACAAATTTTGTATAATTCCAAAATATTATTTTTTCCCTCTGTTTAAGATATTGCAACATAGTGCAGCCAAGATCTGGGCAAGTTCTCGCCTTGTAGCTGAAGGAAATCCAGAGGAAAGTCCAGACGGGCTTCACCTTGGTCCTTTAACTTTGAAGCATGATACTCAGGCAAGTGGTAAATGTGCACTTTTTATAAAGGGGCTGAAAATGAGTTGTTCTTAATTTTTCCTATATTGCCCCTTAAATTAGTTTGTTGCCTTCAATTTTGTATTTTTCAGAAGTATTTACTTTTCAGAAGTATTTACTATTTTGTTTTGTTTAATAAACATTCTTGTGATCAGTTTCTACTTTCTTTTGTTGATACTTGCAGATTTTACTTAATATGTATTGCAATGATCACATGAACTTCAATGATGGTACCTGCTGCAGTAGTGCAGAACCGTACACAACACTGCAAGTTGTTACATTTTCCTTTTTAGGAGTTTGGTAAGTGTTTTGATACATTCTCATCTTTGAGAATGAATGAATTCATTTTTGTCACAAATGAAAGAGAAAAGGGATATTGTTGAGGATACTGAGGAATAAAATTGTGTATTTGCTAAATGTGGAATGAGTAAACCAAAAACATTTGTTTTTGAGAGATTGAACATTCAAAGGAGTCTGATTTACATCTGGTACGTCCTGATTGTGAGAGGAGACAATTGTAAGAAGCAATACAATGGAGTCTCGTTACCATCTTTCTTGACACCATGTTTCACGGCCATATTTTTAAGTCCCACACCCAATTCCATTAAATTACTCATGTAGACATTTAACTATCCTGCTTAGCATGTTTAAAGTTTTTGGTAATATTCCGTGATTCACACATTTTCAGGTGCAGCAGCACTATCTTCAATGCATGTTGTCTCCAAAATAATTTGAAGTACTTGTGGGTACCAGACTGTTGAGGGGTAGTTGCAGAGAGTATTCAGGATATTTTCATATTGATTACAAACAATGAGCCAGAGCAATATGTTCTGCTATGCTTCTGCAATCTCTGTTCTTTATGTTGCAGTTAGTGTGTTACCAAGCATTTATTTGAATTTAATTGACCAATGTTGCTAGATTTTTGTACTTTCTGTAGATTTGTTTTATATTTAGTATTTGTAGTAATTTCATTTTTGTGTGGTTTTTAGTTTAATTCCTTTATATGAGGGGGTTATTTAGTATATGTAAAGTAGTTTCTACTCCCTATTAAAGTATTCTAGAAAAGGAAATGTGAAAATGATAGATTGAGAGTTTTTATAACACTTTTTGCTGCTTATTAGGTTCAAAATTTTGTATTCTCTTGAAAAACTTGCTAATAAGATTCCACTGTATGAGTGTATCAGTACTGAATTTATTATTGCTTTGAAAGAAGAATGATCTCTATAGTATTCTTATACAATTGTCAGCATTTTTATATATCATTCTACTTTTGAACAAATGCAATAAGGACAATCAAAGCATAACTCAATATCATTTGTTGAACATCAGTCATCGTATACAACATTTTGAAACTTTCTATGGTCTCATTATCAGGTACTGAAATCAAAATAACAACTAGATAAAATATACCTGTAAAAGTCCTGGAAACAGAGTAACATTATGTTGTGACTAATATGAATACAACTGAATCCAAAACTGAAAGAAAAATCACATGTAGAAATGCAAATTCCATGTCAATGGGCTCATCTATGTGTTTGATGAACAATATTAAAAGTTGAAACAAGCATATGTCATTCAGTGGACATGCAATTCGGTTTGTATTTTGGTTGTTGTTTGTAGTTGGTTGCATTTAGTCTTCCAATTCAGCACTAACTTTATTTAATTAAAAATTGCAGTATAATTTTACTGTCAAAAGTGTGAAGCATGTTTGAAATTATTGTTTTTAACTTTTAAGTCCTTTTTTATTTTTTGAAGTCAGTTTTACATTTTTTGAATTTATTTTATTTTATTTTATTTTTTTACTGTATTAAGAAATGGATATGCATTTTTATTCATTTCTTGTTTCATTCATATTCATTTCTCTGAAAACATCTACTCAAAATTCCTTTGCATTCAGCTTGCTGCTTTTTGTAAAAAATAGTTGTTTGCATTGATGCTTATTACCTTGTTATTCCATTTTTATTGTCAAGTGGTTGTTGCAAATTACTACTCTGCAAGATGTCAATTCCAAAGTGTATTGCCCTATTAACTCTCACTCCACTTGCATTCCCACACTAGCATGCTCTTGCTACATCAGTTCTGCTTTTGTTGAAAGTTTGTAGTAATGGGAGGCTTCTATAGAAATCTTTTGGAATTTGATGTCATTTTTGATTTGTTGGCCTCTAGGGTTTGCAAAATGCATAGACTTTATTATTCAAGTTCAATGTAAGAAACTGTCAAAAGTCGATTAAAAGAAATGGAAAAAAATGAAAAGTTCTATTGTTGAAAGATAATAAGACTCTTGTTGTCATTAAGTATTTCATGTTTAACTTATTTTGTTATGAAGATTTAAGTGATTTCTAATTTATTTTCCTCATTACATGTCTCAACATTCTCAAACTTCTGATTGAATGTTTTGTGCTATCTCTGCCTTCACAAATCCTCAAGATAAAGGTAGTGCAATGTCTTGGTTGTAAATAACAGTTCTCTTTGCCATTTTGCTCCGTCTTGGGGAGCTTGCAAACCACTTTGGGAACTTGTCAAGCACTTGTAAAGCACAACGTGTGCAAGAATCTGATCTGAAGGTCATTTGCTCTTTCGTTTGATGGTGCTCTTCTAAAGTTTCTACAGAATGTGAATTGGATCTTGAAGTCTAGTTTGTTTGCAAGTTAGATTTGTTGAAAATGTGAAGTGATTTTATTGAGATAGAAAGTGATTGACAAATTGAGTGTGTGTTTGACATAAGCCAAGAGGAAATTATTCTAGATCCCTTGTTTAAATTGTATTTTGTAACTTCTGGTAATAAAAACTCTTATTAGGAAACAGTACTTCATTTAATAACAATGTACACAGTTAGTCATGAGTCTCTCTTCATTACACTTGTAACCTTGGATCCTATGAAAGGTGAAATTCTGATGTTGATAGTAGTTAACGGGAAGCTGTGTATTAGTTTTTATTTGTAATCTGCTGCATCAGTTACCCATAGAAAAATCATTTCCCTTTCAGGAAACCTTTTTTAAACAAATTTATGTTATCTTTTTATAACATTACCTTACATTTTGAAAATGTTTTCACTGATAAGAGAAATAGTAGTAAATGAAGTACTATTTATAATTTTTTTTATCCAAACTTATCTGTACCCCAGCATAAGCATTTATGTCAGTAAGTGCCCTGTGGGGAACCAAAGACTAATACATTGCATTCTGCATAGTACATAGATGGTTTCTCCTTCTGATTGTGGTTTGGCATGCAGAGACAAACAATTGTTTAACCCATAAATATATGATCCATCAATCATTAATTCGTAATTGTGTGGGAAACAAGTACTAATTACTGATTTTTGATCTTCTGTGTCGTATACTGAACTCCACAGCTAAATAAACAAATGACATAGTAATTTCACTTCTAGACACATTAGGAATGTTTTCTTAGGTATTAGTAATAAAGCTTGTTATTTATACATATCTTTTCATGTTAACTGCAAACTAGTTTGTTACATTTAACAGTTTGGTCATTGCAATTGTGATGGTGGTGCGAAGATGGTTACAACAATGGAGAGGAACTGCTCCCATTCGATTCACACCACTCAACAATAATAGTAAAATTCAAGCTTCTGAATCTGATATGTATTGTCTTATGACATCACTAGCAAAAATGGGAGTTATAATGGCGTATTTCTACCTTTGTGACAGGTATGTTCCACTTTGTTATTAAAGACTTTTTATTTAATATTTATTATACTCTTTTAAGGTAATAACAATTTAAGTAGATAAGAAATTGTTCATTCATATTCTCAGATCAGATTTCATTAACTCTGTGAAATATTGGAAAAGTTCTACATTTTCAGAGGTATCACATGCTTGAAGAGCTCCACAGTCTCTGGTGATTCAGAGATGTGAATTCAAGGAACATTCATAATTACCTTTAAATTTCAGACAAAATACAAACAAACAAACAAACAAACAAAAATAGATAGTAGTTAATGGGAGTTTGCATTAGTTCTTAATATCACATTGCTTCTTGTTACACAACTCTCAAATTGTCACCATTACCTTGCACTTCTGCTCTGAAACCCTTCTCTGAGGAAAGTAATGTGATCTCATCACCTTTTGCAGCCAGTTGGAAATCACTGTTATTGTTTGTGATTGTATTCTCTGGTGAAATATGAAATTTTGTCTGTTGCAATCCTTATTTCATTACTGAAACAGTTTTCACGAGTAAAAAAGGAACAGCCCCTTGTCACTTTGCCAACAATCTCATTAAAACAATGAAATGCTTTATGAGTGGTTTGTGTGATTAATTGCAAGCATTAACATAATATTTAGATTCTTTATTGAAACTTTAGATTTAGATTTATTCATTCAAAAAACAATAAAAACTGTATGTGACGTAGGGGGGAGAAGACTTTCTTGCTGTTTACTTTCTCATATATATAAAATGGGGAAAGTGTGAAAAACCAGTTCCTCTGAAATATTCTCAGTAGTAATTTTTTTATTCACTATAGACAAAAAATTCTGTTGTTGCTGGGTAAAAGCTGAACTAGATAAAATTTGTATTGTCTAGGCTATCTGAGATGAGCTGCATCTTTGTTGTGGTGTCTGGCGTTTTGGCCAACATGTTGAGGCCTTCCTCAGAACGTACTGCATCAGCCACCAAGACAGAAACACGGCTTGATCCGGATAGCCAACAATTTGCTCTAAGGAAGACCCCATGTCCAAAGTGTCAGCCACCACAACAAAGACGCATCTCATCCCAGATAGCCTAGACAATACAAACTCTAGCCACAAAAAACCTACACAATCATAGATAAAACTCATCTGAAAACTACCTTCATGCCACTTGGTAGATTTCAAAATTTAAAGTCTTGTTCTATTGAGGAGGACTTCATACAATTACGTACAGTTTATAGTTATAATACAAAATATAAACAGGGGATTTGTGAAGTGTATTTTCAATATAAAATATTTATCTTTGCTTAATTGTTAAACTAAAATTCCTATCATAATAGGATTAGAAGAAAATTGAGACCTTATCCTTAAAATACAGGGGGACGAGAATGTAGAATAAGTATATCTGAAAAGTCATATTACACTGTGTTTCAAATTTAAGAGAAAAGTTTAGCAAAATAAACGCTTGTCACATAAAATGATCTAGGCCATCCATTTGTTGACCACAGTTGGTGTAGTTTGCGAACTCAATTTCCTATGTATTGTATTTGCCAAATCATAAACCAACTATGAATGTAATTTAAACTTGTGAACCTTTGTCTAATAAAATGTTTTGATCTCCCCATATCAGTAAACAGGGTAGATAGTTTTCTTAGTACGTAAGATCTCTGAAGGAAAAAAAAAAAAATTGTATGTGTTTGACTCATAAATAATTTTAAAAAAAGTGTTTATGTAAATTCATTTCAGTAAATTGTTTAAAATCCACTATTATTGAATAATGTTATTTTATTGTTAAAAAATAAGAATTTGTATAAAACATTTATTAAGGTAATGCATGGATTTGAATTCATGCTGGAAACTTAAAAGCATTTATCTTTTTTATTTTATTCTTTTTTCAGAACCAACTTTTTTATGAAAGAAAATAAATACTTTTCTCGGCTCAGCTTTTGGCTTCCATTTGGATATGTATTTGCTTTAGGTTTGTTTTTCACAGAAGATAGTCGTTTCACAAAAGTATTGCATAGGGATCAGACAGATGAATGGAAAGGTAGTGTTTTTAAATCTTCAATATTGTAATTATTTATGTTTGATTTCTTATTGATATAGTTTATGCTTCATAATGTATTGAAGGTTGGATGCAGCTTGTGATTCTTATATACCACATGACTGGAGCAAGTGGTATTTTACCCATATACATGCATATCAGAGTGTTGGTGTCTGCATATCTCTTCTTGTCAGGCTATGGACATTTCTGTTATTTCTGGCAGAGAGGTGATGCAAGTTTAGTACGCTTTTTTCAGGTAAGTTTATGTTTGAATTCTGTAATTTTTTTTCTTTTTCTTTCTTTACTTTTCTGTATTTACATTTTATATCAACATAGGTGAGTTATTAGTGAAATATGAGACTTAAATTTAAAAATAAATTATTTTGAAATCCATGGACATGTAGGGTGTTTCCTGAAATGTGTCACGAAGACTAAAAACCTTGTTGAAGGATTTTAATTACCTTGAAAGTAATACATAGAAAATAACTTCTCAATGGAAATGAAATTACTATTATTTAATGTTTTTGTTTTTATAAAGTTTCAGAGCTAAATATGAAACAATACAGTCCTTTTAATTTATGTTATGTAATGCTGCAGAAAATTGATTTTGAAATTTTAACAGAAATTCTTACAGTTTTACGGTTCCCGGAGACTAAAAAATGTGAACATCACTAGCACTGAAACTATTCGTTGGAGTTTTGCCTAAGTGAATGTTTCCCAAACTTTCAAACTGGTTCGTAACGAAATCCTTTGAATTTTAGAGGTTCTATACATGAAGCCTCTAGGGCATTTTCAAATATTTCTCAAAAATGGCTCCAAATTTTTTTCTTTAAAATTCTTGTACGATAAGAGTTCTCAGTTCCAAAGATGGCATAGGTCTGATTTTCACAGTTGCCCCTGAAGTTTTGAAAATTGCTAGAGTTCGAAATTTTTGTGGTATCTTCCTACAGCTGCAAAATTGAAGATGGAAATTTTTTCTTCAAATGAAATTAGTTCTTTCATACATGTTCAGTTTCATACAATCAGTTCTTTAATACATGTGTGTAGCAAAAAAAGTAGATTTTCTGCAATTTTCATTGAAGTTGGGTAATATTAAAAGCAAGATTTTCTCAAATCAGATCCTAATTTTTTCTACAGATAGTGCTAAATGCACTGAATGACGAACTAAACTGACACAAATGTGATTTTGACTTATATATTTGTTTTTTCTGTATTTTCTGTTTTATTGCATTTGTTAGCACAAAGGCCTCAAATGATTTCTTGTGAAGTTTCTTGACAACTAATTATTTTCTGTTTAAATTAGCTCAAAACGTTGTTCAAACGTTGTTTTCTGAAAAATGGCTCCAAATTTCTTTCTTCAATTTTAAAAAAAAATATATCTTGTATTGTTTATATTTGCATATCAGGCTTTTCTTATACGTTATCTTGTTTGCGAGAACAATTGTTTCAAATAATTTCTTATGGAGTTTCTCGAAAACTGTAGGTGAAAATTTGTATCGAATTGCACATGTCCAGATAGGTTCAAGCGATGTTTTCTTTTAAAAGCTCCTAAATTTTCAATGAAAATGTACATATAGGTTCAGGTTTTACCTTTCTATAATATCCTTAAATTCATATTTCCGTTCTATCAGAGATCCAAAAAATTGAGGGAAAGTGAAACAATGTCTTTTAGACACAATAGATGGTATCTGAGAAGTGGGTGAGGAAAAACTGAAAAGATAGCCTACCAGAGAGATATGGAAACAAACTAGTAAGAGAAAATCTGTACCATTCTGTGACACCACTAGTTAATCTATATCCTATCAGTTTTTTATTACTTATCATAAATGCATTTGAAACTTTTTTCTTATCTTCTATCTCTGCACATTAAAAGGTTTTTAATTCACCAGAGCAGGAAATCAATTTTTAAAATTCTTCTGAATCCTTTTTGATCCACTGAAATTTCTAAATGTTACATGTTGTTGTCTTTTTTAATTTACACTTTCCTTTTTTTGGGGGTGACCCAACTTTTCATCACAATTTTCACTGAATATTTTCAAATAAAATTTGTAGTTAACATTGTAACTACTGTTTATTTAACTACTGTTAAATTATAACAGCGTATTTCAACACAGAATTCTCTGATAAAAATATTTGCCTTCTAATTTTTACATAGAGCTGCAAGCTCGAAATCTGGTAGTCAACACCAGGCAACCTCATGACCAGGACACTTGAGGTTTCTCTATTTATTTGGAATTCATTTACCTGAACTTCTCCTTCTGCTTAACCTTTAATAATTATATGTTATTCAAATATCGTAGGCTACACAAAAATAGATTTTTATATTATATCTCATACTAACAAAAAATCTCATATATCCTTCAGTTATAATGTAAAGACATGTGACGTTTTTCTCTCAATATGATATTCAGTATAAGTAACAATTTTTTACAATAAAACCATTTTGTCAAAAAAGTATACATGCAGGGTTTTTCAAATTTTTTATTTAAACTATAAATGTGTCAAATACTAGTTATGTTTCAGCATGGGTGGAAAGATGGATACAGTAGAACCTTGCTAATTCAATCCCCGCAAATCCGAAATTATGAATAAAATTCAGCCAAAATTCAGGATAATCCAATCAAAATTCAGGCTGGAGAAAAATAAACAAAATAAAGGAAATGCTTATTTGTAGTGTAAAGAAAAGAATTTATAATTACTGTAGAACTGAACCACTAATTATTGAAACACAAGTTGTCAAAATCAAATGTTTATTGCACTGGTAACTATTGTGTATATCACACGTTTATGTTGCAGTAATTTTCTTGGAGAGGAACTCGCAAAATCAAGAATCTTCCTTTAACGTAAAGAACTGAATCTGCTTGATGATGCGATTGCCACACTGTGTGATGTTGCCATTTCTCACATTGCACACTACATTAACTTGTCTAGTAATCCTATAGATGTATTTGTATATGTATGGTATATTTTTTCGGATAAACTGAACATTTTCAAAACTGAACAGGCACACCCCTAATTAGTTTGGATTACTGGAGTTCTACTGTATTTTCTAAATAACATTTGATCTACAACAAATTCTGTAGATTCAATTTCTAGAATATTACTATACATTCTTAATATTACATACCAAGGTGTAATGTGGAAATTAGTATGGAATGCTAATTGTTCCTTTGATGAAATTTGTTTCGTAGAAGTTTGACATGCTGATTTTGTTGCTCTTCAAAACATTTTTGAAAAAATGTATGTAATTTGCAATAATAAAATAGTTTTAATTAACAAGTGAAAGTAAATGCATGAACCAGTTTTGATTTACTATAATTTATATATTGAACATCAAAAACTAGTTAAAAACAGGGTGTGATGTAATAATTCATAGTTAATACATAAATTATGAATATTGCTAAAATTTACACAAATTTTATTAGTAAGATACATAATTTCAAACATCATTTTACTTGAAGGTTCTAGAAAGTGTTCTGTCAACATTGACATTTTTTCATTATTCTATCCTTCTGTGATTTGTTAATTACCAGGTTTTAAAGCGTGCCTTTAGGACACAAACAATTTATTACTTTTATGCATGCAGGGGGAGGGACTTATGCTGAATAATAACTAGTAGAAATAACTATACTATCAATTTATTTTGTGCACAATGGGAATGAAGTACAAAATGATTACATTCAGAATGTAGTTACAAAAAACCTACAGATTGATTAAAAATATAGCAATTGTTCAGGTGCTGTTTTTTTAATAACGTAGTTTTTCGGTAGACCTACAAAGGGTCTGGATGCAAAGAAATTTTTTTTAGTAAAGATGTATAATGAGGCATAACATTTTTTATGGTAATAGTTTTTACGGGAAATTTGAACCTTGAGAACAGGAGAAGAATGTTTTCAAAATCTGGTACACTTATTCCCTAGAATGGAGTATAAAATAAAAACTGTTTCAATATTTTTAGATAATTATACATCGTTAATATTTTATGTTGTATGTAAATGGTTACCAACCTGTGAAGACTCTCGTATGTGCTGTAGCAAATTTTAATTTCATAAGCTTTATTGATATACAGGGAAGGTAAACAAGTTTGTAACTCATTGTAAACATGTCAGAGAGGTATTGATTGACTTATTTCATTTTGATGATGAGTTCGAAATGGCTTGTGAAGATTCAAATTATCTTTTAATTTTTATAAAAGTATGCTGAGCACAATATCAGTGCCAAATTTATTTCTCTCACATAATGGATTCATTGCTAGTAAATTGAATTATCCAAATCTGACTCAAGTTTGAAACTTGTTTAAAAGAGGTTGGAAACTACTGAGTTAATTGATAAGCTAAACTTTTGTACATTTCATTATTAAGATATTTCAAGCTTATTTATTTTTGGTTGTGATCCCAAATATTAGGAGTGGAAAATGGAGAAAATATTTTTAAATGATAATTTCAAGATGTATTGAAGTTCTGTGATTTTTTATGAAATTTAACTTGTACAGGTCCTCTTCAGATTGAACTTCATGACCGTGACGTTATGTTTGTGTATGAATCGGCCATATCAGTTTTATTACTTTGTGCCTCTGGTATCATTTTGGTATCTTATGGTGTATTTGGTACTTGTGTTACCACCTCAAGTCACTGCTGCTTCTTCGGAGAGTAATCCACTCCAGTATCTCTACCTTGTGCTTAAGTTTGTGGGTCTCTTTAGTGTGATCACTATCCTGTATATGTCTGAAGTAAGTGAAATTGAGCTCTAAATATGATTTGATGTAATTATCTATTTTTGATAACTATGGAGCGAGAGCATCTAATTTTCTTCTTCTTTTTAGGTATTTTTTGAAAAAGTTTTTGTGACCCGCCCTTGGAAAGCACTATTTGTGACTACTGATGATGATATACACGAATGGTGGTTTAGATGGAAATTGGACAGATACAGGTACCTCTGGATGATATATAATAAATATTTAGAATTTTCTAAGTCAGTCAGTTGCTTCTAAATATTATGATAAAATTAATGCTCTAAAATGTCATAATTTTTCTGTTTTCAAGTTTTAAAAAGTAAAAAATCAGCATGTTAAAGCAGCATATTAGAAGTTCACATAAATTAATTTATCAGTAGTTCATATAATTTTGTTTTGTTTTATTTTTAAAATGATTTTACTTATTTATTGATTGTGAGTTCTTTCTGAGCTTTATGACAATACATTTTAACTACAATTTTTCTCAAAGTTTGTAAGAATGTGTTTTGCATTGTTGAACTTTTCCAGCATATCATATGGAATGGTATTTGCTCTTGCCTTCTTGTTGGCTCAGCATTACAGTCTTTTGGATGATAACAACCACAGCAATCTCTTCTCCCCGGGAATTGCATTATCTGCTACATTAGTATCATTTATAGGGCTTGGCAGCTATACTACTTTCTCGTTTCTTTGCAGAAATAAATTAGAGTGCAATGAGATCCATTCATATACAGTATTTGTTCCAGTAAGTACATTGTGGATATTCCTATTTATCTTTAAATGATAAAAGTTGTGAAGTAAATTGTTTTGACCTTAGGAATCCTAGCCCTTTCCTTACACACTTTTTTCTCCTTTTATAGATAATCAGCTATGTTGTTCTTCGCAACATTTCGGGTGTTCTTCGCACACGCTATTCCAGTTTCTTTGGATGGTTTGGACGTATTTCTCTTGAACTTTTCATAAGCCAGTATCATATTTGGCTTGCAGCTGATACACATGGTGTTCTTGTGCTGGTGCCTGGGTATCCTGTTTTCAATGTAATGGTTACTTCCTTTATTTTTATTTGTGCTGCTCATGAAGTTCATGAGTTGACATTTGCTGTAATGCCGTATGCCGTCCCATCAGACTGGCGATTAGTACTCAGAAATGCTCTTCTCTTTCTGGTTGTGTTGGTACCTATTGGTATACACGATGGTATGTTTTGAGATAACCAAGAACTTTATAGGTTGGATTTGAGTTACCTTTTAATAATGCTCGAAATAAAGTTGCATTCTAAAATATTTTAATGAATGCACTGTTAACAATGAACATTATTTCAGCACTTTTTTAGAAAGTATGGTGATCTACTATATGACATTATGGAATGAAAAGTTAATATATTGTGGTAAACAAAAGACTTTCCTTGAAAGAAAGAACTTCTGTTTAGTAAAAAAAATTTTCTTGGAAATGTTTTGTAATATACATATAGTATATATTTATTTATTTTTATCATAATTAAATTTTGTAGGCAAGTCCGATTTATGAAGAACTGCCATCATTTGTTTTGTCTTTATCTGTTGGATGTTCTTAGCATCCAGTCTTATTGTGATATATGTTAGCTAAATGATGGTTGATTGTTAATTGTTTAATTTTGTTTGTTAATTTACACTGATTTCCCCTTGTTACTTCCGTTGTTATTTGAATGTAATTTTTGTGTTTTTACTGAACCAGCATTTTTTTTACTAATAGGTACTTCCTGTATATTTTTAATTTTACTTTGCCATGCACACCACAATTGTACCTTGTAACTTTTTTTTTTTTTTTTTTTTTTTTTTTCCCCCATAAAGTTTGCCCTTTTTGCGATTTCTAACTCATAGGGCAAAGCATTAATAAATTATTTTTCATGAATTTGTTGTTGTGTTTTGCATAGCTAGTATTATATAGGTATGACTACCAATTATTTTTATACTCTTAAGACTTTTGTTTTGAAGTAAGTATATATTTTAATTCCAGGAAAATTAATTTTAGTTGGAAACCTGTTTGGAAGGGATGGAGTCTTAATACTACAGCATTTCATTAGCTTATATTTGCCATATGAAGGTACTGGGACCAGGTGCTAATCTGATTGGCCACCAACATGTAACTATTTACCATTTTATTGTAGATTAATGGCCTGCCTTCTCCCATTGTCTCCATATAATTTATTAACTCCATATACCTCCTTTCTTCAAAAATTACTGTGTTAGAAATTTTATATTGTACAAATTGTTAATATTAACAAAACAATGAGGCACAGTCTTATTCATTTTCATATTGTTTTTCACAATTCTATTATTATACCATCTGCAAATGAGTAGGTTGAATAACAGAGGAATTTATACAATTTTTAGCAATTAAGGTTTGAGATATAATTTCAAACTACTGCATATTTATAATGTGCACCATAAATAAACAACACAAATAACATATGAAATTCTATTTTTTGAAATTAGTGTGACCATTCTTCACCTTTCTCATGAACACAAATAGGAAGGAAATGGTTATCTCAATTTTTCTTTTCTTTCCCTTCTTTTTCTGAATTTTCTTGTCCTCTCTGTATGCTTTGCTTTTCTTGTTTCCCCTTCTATTCAAATCCAGTTCCTTTCGTTTTTCCATTTCATTCCCGTCTTCAAAGTAAAATTTATGAATTAATGTGGTTATAATTCTTACATAGAATATTATTTAATTCACGCCTCTTTACTTTGAGTGAGTCACATAACTTAACCACCTCATAACTTTTTGAATGGTTGAAGTTATTGCAATGCAGTTTTCACAGAAGTGCATGAGGAAATGGAGCTAATTGATTTGTATATTCATTTCTATTATGCCATTTGTATTTTATGAGCTATTTGAGGTAACTTTGCTTTTTAAAAATGGAACTGGATATCTTTTCAATTTATTATGACGAGCGTAAAAAGACGAGTCCAATGATATACATATTGTCATACGTTAGATAAGCATTTTTTTATAGTAATTTTGATTTTTCTGCGACTAGTGACTAACGGATATTTTGAATGTTACAATTCGCCACACAGGTCATGCAACGCACCCTTTGCTAGCTTGCGCACGGGTAAGGGAAGGGATCTTAGTATTTGAAGGTATAAAACATATTCCAAATATTCACAAAACTGTTGCATTGTGTTTAGCTCCCATTAATATCTTGTGGTCTGACACCCCTTTAAATTAAGTTGAAATAACGAACAATCGTATTTCAATTCATACAACATGTAACAAGTCCGTATTTTCAATTCTTAAGTAATACAAAAATATGAATTACGGAAGGATGGAAAGCAGAGTTCAGCGAAAAACTGCAACATTGCAATGCGCGTGTCTAGTGCGAGTGACACGGTTTGATGACAATCTAGTGACTGCGCTTTGGGGCGGCAGTCCCCGAGGTAGGGTGTCTCCAGACTTAGTTGCTAGTGGATTTGGACCACAGTCACCCTTATGTCAGATTTTACAGGCCTTCGAGCCCCTTCGGTTCGGCCGGCAGTTGCGTGCCTAATGTGACGGGTGGATGGGGTAGGAGGAGCGTCGGGGCGCGTGGGCTATGGTAATAGCTCACATGAGAACTCTCTCATGCCCCTCCCTCTTTAAAGATATTTAAAAAATCTCGAAGGCCCGACGTTTGAAATGTATGCTCTTTGCTCTTAATTAACCCCTCAGAATTGTCAAAATGATTGAATTTCAAGCACGGCGCTAAAATTGAATTAATTTGGCCGCCTATGCCCAACTGATAATTATCAAATGTACACAAGACGGAATCAAACGAACAGAAATTCGATGATTTTATGTAGCATATTAGTACATATTTAATGCATTTTGTGTTAACTGCAAACCTTCTCCCTCTGCAGAGCTTTTTACGCGTTTTTTCCACAGCATGTGCCTCGAAAATTTACCTCTAGCACCAACACACCACTCAAAGAACACAGAAACTTGGATCGATCATGTTATAGTGTCTAATGTTAACAAAGTTCGAAAACACGGACAATTTCCAGTTCCTGGGATTTCAAAACACGACCTAATTTACCTTGTTTACAACCTGAAGTGCCCTGAATACTCCCCTCACATAATCAAAAACCGCGATTTTTCAAAATTTGATAAGCAAGCATTTATTATAGATGGATTGGCACTTCCATGGCGCCTTGTGCAAGAAGAAGAATTACTGGATGATAAAGTAAATATTTTCACTAACTTAATAACACAGCTCTACGACCGGCATGCGCCTTTAAAAATTTCGCGTGTAACTCGTCCACCTGCACCATGGTTAACTGCTGAAATTCGAAATTTAATGAAAGATCGTGATGCAGCGTACTCAATTTTCCGGAAAACTAAATGCGAACTACTTAAAAAACAGTACAAAATGCTCAGAAATTTAGTTACGCAGAAATGCCGCAACGCTAAAATAAAATATTACCACACCACCTTCGGCAGAATCAGCGACTCGAGAACGATCTGGAAAAATTTGAAAAATCTAGGAATAGGCAAAGGTCCTCCCCAAATTGAAGCGAATATACCCTTAGAATCACTAAATCACAGTTTCATAAACAGCGTTCCTTCATTTGACAGTAACTTGAAAAAGCAATCTCTTTTGTTTCTCCAAAACGCAGAAATAAAATCCAACGATAAATGTTTCTTTTCGTCCGTTGAACATCAGGACATAATCAAAATCGTTCAAAGTCTAAAATCAAATGCTTCAGGTTCCGATGGTATAAATGCCAAGTTGCTAAAAAATAGCTTAGATGTGACGTACCCAATTATCACCGAAATCGTAAATTTCTCACTAATGAGCGGGCAATATCCCTCATCCTGGAAGTCTGCGCTCGTGCATCCTATTCCCAAGACAACATCAACCAAAAACCCTATTGAATACCGCCCAATTAGCATCCTCCCAACTATCTCTAAAGTACTCGAAAAAGTCGTCCGGAAGCAAATTGAACAGTATCTTCGAACAAAATCACTTTTAAACGATCAGCAATCAGGTTTCCGTTCCGGCAGAAATACTGGAACCGTACTACTAAACGTCATTGAAGACGCGAGAACAGCAATAGATTACAGTAATATAACTATTTTGGTTCTTCTGGATTTCAGCAAAGCATTCGATTCAGTAGATCACGACATCTTGCTCGCCAAACTAAAGATCATGGGTTTTGCACAGCCCACGTGTAAATGATTTCTTAATTATTTAACTTCCAGAACCCAAAGAGTGGTGTCCGGTAGCCGTAGCTCAAGGGACTTGAAGCTTAACCGCGGAGTTGCTCAAGGCACTGTGTTAGGGCCACTGGCCTTCTTAATCTATGTAAATGACGTGGGAAATGCGCTTAAATATTGCAGTCATCAAATGTATGCGGACGATCTCCAGATATATCTAAGTGGTCACCCGTCTCACCTCGTTTCACTCGTACAAAAAATTAATGAAGATTTAATAGCGGTAAACAACTGGGCAGCGTCTTTAGGCTTACAATTAAACCCAAACAAATCACAGTGCATGGTTATCAGCTCGAAATGTACTATGAATAAAATCTCTTCTTCTCCTTTGCCTAATATTTATATAAATGACACCATTTTACCTTGGTGTTCTGAAGTCAAGAACCTAGGTGTAGTTATCGACAACACTCTCAGCTGGAACTCGCACGTAGATTTAACCTGCCGTAAAGTTTTTGCTTCAATGCACTCAGTGCCTGCGAGCACTTTTACCAGGTAGCACACGTGAGATTCTCATCAAATCACTTATCATGCCACATTTCGACTACTGCGACTTTCTTCTGAACAACATGACATTCAAATTACAACGTAAACTTCAAGTAGCCCAGAACGCATGCGTACGTTTTATTTTTGATCTAAGAAAATACGACCATGTATCCGAATTTTTTGACAGAATTCGTATGCTTACTCTAGACAAAAGACGGTTACTCCACTCTTTGCTTCTTCTTTATATAGTTTTAACCGGTTCTCATGCAACACACCTCATAAGTAACTTCAATCCTCTGAAACTAAATCGAGCTCGTGAATCAGCCCTGCTTTGTGTACCACGTCACAACACGACTTCATTCAGTAAATCATTCACCATTACAGCTATCCGAGCCTGGAATAAATTACCAGCGAGACTAAAACACTTAAATACTTTCGGCAAATTCAAAGCTGAATTAACCACATGGGTAAGGAATAACGACATATAGAACGGCGTTAACGTCTTCTTCAATCTCCAGACTTCTCCCACTTCCAAGCGCCCGGTCACCGCCCCCGTTAAACACCCTCTATTTCCCCCTCTTTATTCTCAATATTCTACCCCATACCTCATTGCTCTATCATCTTCCATTCCCTCTCACACCTAAATTATGAGCATTATTATTTTTCTGTGTACCCTAATGAAATTGTTAATAAAATATACAAAAGTATTAGTGACGTTCCAGATAAAATATACTTGTAGCTATCTTTGTACCATCATCAGGATATTCACTACAATATATTGGCATAAACAAAATTGATGTTAAGATACCCGCACTCTTTGTATTGTTCCTTGATACTGCCAGTATTGTGTTTAAAATTACTGTTGTTATTAGCTTATAGTGTATTGTGCTTCTCTGGTGTAAAAATTATTGTATATTTATGTTAAGTGCTACTGTAAACTAAACGTAGCTTTCTGTAACGTTCCTCAAATAACTTCACTTTTTTCGCCTACTTCTTCTTTCGTCCTTTCCTTCGCGTTTTTTCTCTTCCCTCTCCCTCACAAACTTTATCATTTATACTTTTTGACCCCTTCCCCTGTACGTCTTTTCTTTTCTCTTTCACGAAACTTCCCTTTCACTACTCAGTATAACATACTCAGTTCTATTAATGTTCGGCCCTAAGCCGCCATCCTGATTGAGGTTTTTCTGGGTTTACTCAATCGCTTAAGGCGTATGCCGGGATGGTCCCTAGATTTGTTCTCCCAGACGTAAATGTACAGCTTGTCCTCCCCTCTTAAAATGTTACTACTCTAAATGTATGTAAATTCAGTGGTTAGGCGGAAGACAAGGCCCTATGGCCTGAGCCTCGCCATTAATAAAGTCATTATTATTATTATTATTATTATTATTATTAATGCATCATATTTACATTATATTTAAGTTATTCATATTTTATTGCATTCTTATTCATTATGTAGCACATTTCTCTTGGAATTTCAATTAAAGTGCATATTTGTCTCTTCAAACTGAAAAATGTACTTTATAAATGTGAACATTAACAAAACGGAATCTGAAAGCCTGAGCGCTCAGGGTCATCTCAAGGAGTCAGAGCTTCCTCAGTTCGCCGTAAGACGATGAGGGAAGGGGAAGACTACGCTTTCTGCACATGCGTTGACTGCTTAACCGCTAGTAAAATATGGTATGAAATTAATAACAATCGAATCGCGAACATCTGAAGCCAGATGAGTCGAAGAGCTCATGTGAACTTTATCAAGTTTGTGGTTTTAAGAAGGAAGACTTTTTTGGTGCCATGCCTCCAGGTAAAGAGAGTAAAGTGGCTAAACTAAAAGGATTTATTAGCGAGGTGGGCAGTGACATTTTCTCAACAGATGTGTTATTTTGTAAATTTTGTGAGACTACGGTCTGAAATTCGGAAAGGATCTCGGTTATTCAACATTTGAAGATAAATGTATTAAAACTGCAATTCGGTATAACCCGATGGCAGCTAATTATACAAGATATATATATATATATATATATATATATATATATATATATATATATATATATATATATTCTAACACCCCCTTTATCCTCACAAACTGTATACCTTCTGCACACACAGCCGCATGCACTGTAAGCGGGTTGTTAAGATATTATGCTCGTGAAGCGAGCTTAGAATCTCAGGAAGCAGGATCTTTGGGGTACGAGAAAGGTCTGAACCCTTGGCACAATAAAAGTCACACAAATCACACATAAACGAGCATGTAATTCACTCAAAATTCTGTGGCATGAGTTGATAACAACGAAAAACAAATCAAAAATAGAATTACACTTTCAAAAATGATCAAATAAATACAAATAAGCAACCTTTACAGCCTATTCAATAAATGAACACTTAATTTTGTTCAGAACTAACTTTCTGAAGCAATTTCTCTAACCAGTACTGGGAATTCCCTTTGAAAATTCAATACGTCTAAATTTAAGTTATTCTAGTTACAATTGCACGTGAAATTAAACTTAATTTACAATCTCTTGCCTTTTCTTTAAAATATTACATACAATGAATAATATGTGGGCAAGCGCACTACTCTCAATTTGTCTTTTAATTATAACTGCTAATAACAGAATAATGACTGCTCCAATAGAATGGTTTAAGGCAAGCAATAACGCATTAAAATCTCCCACTACAAAGCTGCAAATTATTACCACCCGAGTCCTCAGTTTCTAACACTTCTGGAACTATTCTTTCCCTGCCGACGTGAACTTGACCTAATTTCACAGTTCTACAGGTTACCTCGAAACCGTCCACTTTCCAACCTTGAAGTCGCGTGCTGGGTTGCGCACCGCGTTGCTCGATTCCGAAGTTCTGCGCTGCCTGCGCTGTCCTCTTGCGTCTTTTTCTTTCTTCCTGAACGGCGTCTTCTCCCCGGTCGACTCGCGTATTCTTCCGTCTCCACTAATCGGTTTCTTCTCCTCCCACGGCTGCTACCGCCTTCGATTACGCCCAATTTGTAGAAAATGTCCCTTGCACTTCCCTGACTGCTAGTGCAAGTACCTCGCTCGTTCCTAACTTTTATTCTGTTAATCAAGAACTTTCAGAGCTTTCCTCACAACGGGCAACTTTTTACTTCCCGTATTAGTTAATAGAAGAATACTTCACTAATTCCTCACTACTTCGCGGACGACTAGCTAGACGTTTTTGCAACGCCGGAAACTCCTATCTAAACAGTCGTTGCGGCGGCATTACTACCTAACCTGACGAGCGCTGATAGAAATCTGCTTACTTGCCGAGCGGTGACTTACTAGAAGAACTGCTGACCCGACGCGTGCTGGCAGAAGAGAGATGTTGACTCCAGGCGTGATGGTTCGGAAAAGAGATCTTCCGCTTGCGTGTCCGCCCATTTATTGACGTTGCCTGGGGAAATTCTCTGTGGCGGGGGTAACTTCTCCTCCTTCAACCCTTCACCAGTAAAAACGTGGCTTGATAGTTCCTAGCGACTAGTACGAGCAACGGATACCAGGCTGCGCGTTTTACTACTCTGGTTTTCGGCCGCTCTTCTCGCTGTCTGTGAGCGTTCATGCCGACGAAACGGTGGTGTTATGGGGTTGTATAATCCCATCTCGCCACAATATAAATATATATATATATATATATATGTATATAACATGCATATTATACAATAATAATAATAATAATAATAATAATAATAATAATAATAAACCTATGGGCAAAACTCAAGTCTACTGGTGGAAACAGGAGATAGAATAACTCCGCCAAAATTGCATCCTCAACTCAGAGAACAGTACAAAACATCCCGTAAATGGCTCCATAAAGCGATTAAAGAAAGCAAAGCTAGATACTGGAAAGAGCTCATTAGAGGAGGTAGACAAGGATCTATGGGGTACAGTATATAAAATTGTAATTAAAAAAATAGGAATAGACTGGAAGATCCCAGGGATAGACGACCCATAATGGATTAATAAAGTGATAAGGGACCTGTTCCCTACTAGGGACAAGTGTAGAAGGCAGTGTCGGAACCCGGAAGGAGGAAATGTGAATTGAAATTAAGAGTACAAAAAACGGGAAAACACCCGGTCTTGACAGGATCCCGAATGAGCTATTGAATGTAGTGGCAAGGGAATACCTCGAATGCCTACTATCCATTTTTAATCGCTATCTTGAAGGAGTATTCATAAGAAAATGGAAGAGGCAAAAGCTAATATTACTTCAGAAGGATAGTAAACCAATAGACCAGACCGTGTCATATAGACCACTTTGCCTGCTGGATACTCTGGGTCGAGGGTCTGATTCTGGGAAGACTGCAGAAACAACTATCGGAGGGGCAAGTACCTCACCTAGGCTGTATGGATTCCGAGAAGGGCGCTCGACAATAGATGCCGTCGTGGAGGTAGTGCGAATCGCGGAAGCAACCAGAAAAGGAAAAGATAGCAAGAAGGGATTTTGCGCGTGGTTGCCATCGACATCAGAAATGCCTTGCCCTGCAAGATGGAGGGATATCGCGGAAGCATTGATTGATAAGAAGGTACCTGAATATCTGACAAGAATGATAGAAGACTACTTGCACTAGACGAAGATAGTGTAATTGCGGGCAGGCTGGATAGAAAAAGAGGTGACGTGCGGAGTCCCTCAGGGATCTAGACTGGGCCCCCTGTTATAGAATATTATTTACGATGCCCTTCTTATAATTGAATAACCAAGAGAAACACAACTCATCGGGTATGCAGATGATACGTTAATCATAAGTCAAATGGAGACAATATCGACCTGTTAGAGATGAGAATAAATGAAACCCTCTCTAGAGTTAAAAGATGGTTAGATGAGAGAGTCATTCAGATGGCAGTGGAGAAAACCGAAGCGGTACTGATCAGAGACAAAGGAGCCTTCCGAACACCAGTTATTCGGATGGGGAAAACCCAAATAGAGTGGAAAGGACAGATAACCTACCTCGGAGTCGAGATTGACCGTAGACTCAACTTTCAACCACATATTAATAAGACTACATATAAGGCAGCGAAAACCGGAGCGAATCTCTCCCGAATGCCGAACATCGGAGGCCATAGAAGAGACAAAAGGAGGCTTTTGTCCAGTGTGGCACACTCACGACTGCTGTACGCTGGATCAGTATGGGTGGGTGCAATGGAAAAACAGTCAGCAAAACGGAAGTTTGCTCAAGTACAAAGTTGAATCTCAAAGAAGAACTTCAGCACTCAGTGAACTACATTGTTAAATATCTCCTAAAAGAAGCGTTCTGGGGATTTAAAACTAAAACTTTAAGGCCAAAGACCTTAAAGAAACATTTCTCACACTATAATCTACAGGATGAGATATTCTTGGAAATTCCATTGAATTTTTACTGGTTCGGTGTACCTATCGATAATACCAATGCCACCTATATTTCAACCATTGGTGATGGTGGTCATGTTTGTGACATCACTCTTAGAGGGCTTAGATTCCTCTATCTTATACTATTTACGTTTGCTGTGTACACCGTGGTTTGCGCAGACTGATGAAGATTCGCTCTCGCAGTATCTACTAGAAGTACTATTAATAGTTGCTTGATGGCAGTGAAGATTGTATCTTATGCGTGTAGTGAAAACATTCATTTAATGTTTTGCCGTGATCTATAGGTTTTGTGTATCTACTTGTGGAGGGACGTGGGTGTACGGTGAAACTGCATTACAGTGAGAAGAGGACTGTCCTTCATAGAACCGAGCGTCGCGGAAGGGACAGAACGGGGATGATCGGCTCGTAATAGTTCCCAAAAGCACCACAACGGCGCTAGTCACCGAACGGTGACTGGGATTTAGCCGCAATTCTCTCCGGGTGGCGAAAAGGCACATCGCATGGAATATGCATAAGAAAAAAAAATACTTGGCGCGCGTATGTACGGTATTAATTGGTTAAAAGGCGACGTTATGAATGTTCAGTATTTTCTTTTTTTAAGTGAAATATTTCTCGCCTTCTTCAGAATTCTTTGGGATAGCTCGGCTTATTCTGCCTACCCTGGCGCTTCGCCACTGGTCATATCCTACCCAGCAGTAATGAGCATCGGTGTTTTGTCCGTAGTTTCTTACACAAACAGAAATCCGTCTTCTACTAGCTTATTATATAGAGAGGGGATTATTATCCCCATTCACTTTCAATATTATTGGACTGTTTGTCATGGACACTCGATTGCTACAGGTGTCTGAGGAAAGTTAAAATATAAAACACATTGCTTCAACATTCTTATGCATATTTTCAAGTAGTAGTTCCCAAGAGGTGTATTGGAACCGCATGCATGGCTGTGCGGCCAAGTCAGCATCCCATCCCGCCACGCCTCGCCCCGCTCGCAATCCTGGAATGTAGAGGTTAGCAGGGCGGTGAAAGAGTCGGAGGGAGAGTGAGACAGGGTCTTTGTAGCGTAGGGCGCGGGACGATGAGGAACGGCCACTCCGATAGGCGCTGGACAAGAAACGACGAAAACATGGCGAAAATCAGTGGCGTCTGGTGCCCCAACAGACTGGAGACTGCACCTCCATCGAATGACGGAAATGTAGTTTCCAAAATTCAAAATACGAATATAAAATAAAAATGTAAGCAATTCAAATGAATTACAAGTTAAATGAGAGTCTGTATTGAAACATTACTTACATGATTGTTGTCGTGTCCGTTCAGTTATGTACACCTCCCACGCACGTGGTCTCTTTGATTTTCATTGAGCACTTTAGTTTCACTCCAACACATTGCACAACACGTTTCACACAAATAAAATTATGTTATTTCGAAAATTTCAGTACCATTGTACATTTTAAATTAAGATTCTTACACGCACGCACGTATTCCTACCTCCCTTCTCCATGCAGACAACTGCAAGCGGAAATAGTATCTACCAAGACAGGGACATCCTTCCAGAACGGCCAACTTTACACCAAGAATTCATCAAGGGTACATTTTAAATCGATTAATAGATGGATATATATGTATATGTATATATATATACATATACATATATATATTGTATATATATATATATATATATATATATATATATATACAATCTCTCTAGATAGATGGTCTCAATAGTGGGTTTCGCAGACGATGCAATAAAAGTGGCAACGGCAGAAACATCGGCCCTACTAGAGGTCATCGTGAACGACACCCTGAGAAGAGTGATGAGATGGCTGACGTCCAAAGACTGGAAGTGGCAGCCCATAAAAAGGAAGCATTACTCATCATGGACAGACGATTCCACCCCAAACCAACATTCCTAATGGGGAAGGAAAAAAAGATAATGTCGCAAGAGCCTTCGCTGCCTAGGAATGGAAATTGACAGGAAGCTAAGGTTTGGACCACACATTACCGAGACGACGGAAAAAGCCCTAGGAATAGCAGCATCGCTTTCAATATTAATGCCGAACACCAGGGGCCCCAGTGACAAGAAGAGACGATTTATGAGTGTGATACACTCGAAAATGCTCTATGCAGCGCCGATCTGCGCAGAATCTCTTCAGAGAATTTGAGAAGGAAAATGCAGTCTGTCCAGAGGAAAGGAGATCTACGCATAACATTGGCGTATAGAACTGTATCCGGAAGTGCTGTTCTTCTTCTGGGAATGTCCCTCCTATTGGCCTGCTTGATTTAGAAAGGAAAGACGTTTACGACTACTCCCATGAGCAAGAGGGCACAGGAAGGCGAACGCACCAAGATACGGATAGCGCAATTGAAAAAGCTAAAGAAAACGTGATGCACCGCTGGCAGAAACGCTGGGACAGAGAACAGACCGGCAGATGGACTCATAGGCTCATCCCGAATGTATCCAAATGGATAAGCCGCAAACACGGATCCGTGACATACCACTTAACTCAGACATTCACAGGGCATGGATGTTTTAAGGCATACCTTAAAAGATTCAGAAAGACAGAAGACGCGGTATGCTTCTACTGCAGCCATGAAGTGGACGACTCCGAACATACGCTGTTCCATTGCCCGAGATGGGACACGTTAAGGCATCGCATGATATGGGAGGTCGGGTGTAATGTCTCACCAGAAAACATGGTTACACTAATGATCAGTAACGGGGAAGTGAATAATAGCGAGATATATCATCGCCATTCTCAAGAAGAAGGAAGACGAAAGAAACCAGTCATAGTTGAACCTGAGTAGCACCTCGCAGTAATACAGCTGGGACCATCCTGAAGTAATGCATAATTGCGGTTCCAGGGTGGATGACGCCCGGAACATAAAGGGTTTGTGGTTTTAGTGGGTAAAATTCTCACACTGTTGAGGAGTGCGGGCTCCTCTTCGTCTTTTGAAGATTTCCACAGTTCCCCTCGTAAGAAAAAGATAGATAGATTTATTATTTCTGCAGGAGGTTTATACAAGCTGGTGTCAGAACACTTCAGTTAACATATTACAGTTACAATATTGATACAATGTAATTTTAAAACATTTGAAGACAATAATAGTAATAATAATAATATAACAATAAATACAAGAATAACAATAACAGCATTAACACTACATTTTATGACTGACTTGCATAGATATTTTAACTAATAAATACACTGAACTTCACTTCTCTATCTTCTTCTGTATTGCACTACACTTCACAACACGTATCGATACGCAATTGCAATATAATTATATATGTAATAAAGCAATACATTTAATAGTAATTATCACAATACTAATTATAAAAATGATTATAAGCCCAATTGTAATAAAATAATTATTTAAATTTAGTTTTAATAATTATTTTAGGTATTATAAGTTTAGATTAATAATTAATACATTTTACAAATGTCCTTAGTTAATATACTTTTAAAACTTTGTACACTAAGAGGAAAGGGTTCCATGTCTGTCGCAGGTAACTTATTCCAGTCCGTTATTGTTCTATTTGTGAAGGAAAATTTTCCAACATTTGTTCTCTGTGGCCTGAAGTGAATTTTGTACTAGCCTCTACTAAAGATTGTTATTATTCTACCAACTATTTTGTGATTCCCTCTACTAAAGTGTGTCTCTCGATTCGAATGAAAATATGTTTCCAAGCTGGATAACCGGCATACGCTTTGTACAGGGCACAGAGTCTTGCTTTAGCCCTCCTGATTTGTAGAAACTCCCATTCTACTTCTTCCTATTGCTGCGGAAAGTAAGTTTACATGCTCTCCTCTGAACTCTATTCAAATATTCCTTTTGTGAATTTCTATAAGGGTCCCAACAAATCGCCCCGTATTCCATTAAAGGACGAACTAGAGATAAGTAAGCTAATTCACTCTTTTTCGCAGTACTCTTTTTTTAGTATTCGCAAAGTAAACTGCGAAGACCTCCAGGCTTTTCCCACGACAAAGTTTACCTGATTTTCCCAATTTAATTTGCTATCCAAAATTATTCCCAGGTACTTGCGAGACAAGATTCTTGGAATATTTTCGTTGCCTAAACGGTATTGACTTTCACTATATTTGCTGCCCCCAAACGTAATGGTTTTGCTTTTTGAACTATTTATTTCCATGCTATTTTTTTCTGCCCAGAAATGTAATCTATTTAGATCATCCTGCAAAATACCATCGTCTACTTTTCATTGAATAACTCTATATATTATACAGTCATCTGCAAATAGTTTTACCTTGAAAAATAAATTGTCTGGCAGGTCGTTTACAGACGCGAGAAACAGGAGAAGACCAATAACGCTTCCTTGAGGGATCCCTGAAGTTACCTCCGCCAGAGCTGAAAATTGTTGCCCAACTCGGACTTTGTGTTTCCTATCTCGAAGAAGCTCATCAATCCACGCCACAACTCTGGTATCAATAACCGAATGCATTAATTTATGAACTAGTTTATCGTGTGGGACAACATCAAGTGCCTTCGCAAAATCTATTATTACGACATCCATCATCCCACTATCATCAACTTCATCTGCTATAGCCTGAAACAATGACACTATCTACTCTCGCAGACAATCCATTCCTAAAACCATGTTGTCCCTGAAATAGTCATTCTTTTTGTTCCCATTCTTGTCTAATATAGCTAGTTATCAGATGTTCCATTAGCTTACATACAACTGCCGTAAGACTTACCGGTCTATAATTTGCTAAAACAGTTCTGTCACCCTTCTTAAAAATCGGAACAGTAGCTAGCTTCCAATTTTAGGACACGCTTGAATTCTTGATCGAAACATGAAACAATCTTGTTAGATATGGTAATATTGCCTCTCCACTGAGTGTATGTCCGTTGAAATGGCATCTGGATCCCACGACTTTCCATTTATCGTAGATTTAATGCGCTTTCGCAAACCATTTACGTCTATATTAAACTGATTTGTTACAGCCTTCCTCGATATCTGGGTAGGGTGAGATTTTGTTTTAAAAACGGAACTGAAGTAGGCATTAAATGCGTTTGGTTCTAACGATAGCGATTTCTTCTTCATTTCCTCTTCTTCTGTGAACATATTGGTAAATCCCTGGCCAATTATTTCCCTCACTGTCGAGAATACGCTTTAAAAATGACTCCTGCGCAATTTTCTTTTCCCGCTCTAACTTCTTTGAACGGTTACGAAAAAGCATCCTATGATTTTCACTGCGATGTCTATTATTGAAATTTTTTCTAGTTTTTCTCTTCATATGTCGAATTTTCGCTTTATAATATCTGGATCTGAATTTTTAAAGAATTTTTGCGGCGCAAACATTTGCAATGCATTATATAGAATGCTCTAACGCGGTCCAAATTTTCTCCTTGCCCCCTTCTATTCTCAGGAAACGATCGTACTGTTCTCTCAGGTAGTGGTGAAGCCCTGTGAATTTGCCTTCTTGAACTGCTAGATTTTTGTACCGTTAGGAATTATTTTATGTTTAATATTTATGTCTAAGTCGATTAACACCGCTTTGTAGTCGCTTATGCCATCAATGACGTCGCAAGACAAGAAAAGCTCTTGCGGCCTAATTAAGAAAACATTTAGAAGCGCCTCTAGCGACGAGTCTGTTCACTGACTTGCACTTTCGCTTCGCCCACAGCGCCTTTACAATTTGCATCTGGAATTCGAGTATTTAAATCACCAGCGTTAACTATAGGATGTATATCGGCGTTTTCTATTTTCTCACAAATTGCATCCAAAATTGCGTAATTTTTATTTGGTGGCCTATAGCATGCAAACATTTCTTATACATTCCCTAAATTACTAATTTCTATCCTCATTATCTAAATTTCTTCATTGATCCAATTTCTCCTTACATCTATTACATCCTTAACAACTCTAGTATTTCTATCTCTCCTAAACGACCTGTAATACGGACGAAAAACATCAGAGTTGGCTATCTCTTCCGTTAGTCAAGATTCAGTTCCTATTATTACATCAGGATAACAAGCATCGACTAAATTACAAAATTCGATTTCTTTATTTTTCACACTGCGACAGTTCACCTGCAACAGCCTTATGAAGCCTTTCCTCACCTGAACATTTACGGTGTCAATTTTTCGGACCAGCCTCGCCGTTTTGTCCGTCTCTTCCCACGTCGTCGTCGCCGCCGTCGCCGCCGTCGTCGCATCCTCCGCCGCCGTCGTCGTCTCTGACGTCGTCGCTGTTTCTGCCACCACCGCCGTCTCCGCCGCCGCCGCCGTCAACTCCACCGCCGTCGCCGTCGCCTCCGTCGCCACTGTTGTGGCCGTCACCGCCACCGCCATCGTCACCGTCATCGTCATCGTCATCGTCGCCGCCGCCGTCACCGTTACGATCATAGTTGCCGTCATTTTCATAATGTTTGCTACTAAATTGTCACGACTTGAGTCTGAGGCAATCATATATTAAATGAAAAAAAATTCTCTAAACATCTTAAATAATGGATTAAATGCCGTCAATGAAAATGAATTAAATGCCGTCGACTGAACTTTTGTACTTTCAATAACAATGGAAATTCATAAAATTACGTTGCAGCGAGTCGGACGAAGACAGAATATTGGGATGCCCTGGAGACTCCCTCGGACACCGTGCAGCGGTAGCCAGCGCTACCCGCGTGGTTGCCCAAATAAAAAGACCTATGTTTGCCGTGTTAAATCGAAGAGTAAATGCAGTAAATCCAGAAACACAGCCAAGACCACGGTGCAATTCCTGGCAAGGAACCAGGCATACTCGAAAGAAAAGCGTGGATTTCAATAACCACACGCAGTGTTGCCATATCGGCGGAATTCCCGCCGTTTTCAGCGGTTTTTGTGCTCGTACGGCGGAAAAAAATTAGTTTCGCGGACAGTGGAATAAACGGCGGAAATTAATAAAGACGGTGGAAAATAAACGGAATTTCAAATCTTCACTATTAAGGCCTGGACACATAGCGTGTTCGAGCAGAAACATTTTAAAATAATAATAAAAGACAGACAATTCAGTCTACATAAGTGCGTCCTTTATTATTATTTTAAAATATTGGGGCTCGAATACGCCAATAACGACGGCTATGACCAAGAATAAGCAATTGTCCTTATCTATTTCATGCATTCATAAGCATTTGTCCTTTTCTATCATTTGTTTTAATATAATAAATTAATACAATATTTAAATATGGAAAAATAATTTATTTTACGTTTAGCGGATTTAGGTGGGAAATTTAAAACCAGTTCAGAGGATTTTCGGCGGAAACTGAAACGAACATGGCGGAATCCCTCTAAACACATCTGGTAACACTGACCACACGCCCGTCGGTTGTTTAAACTTTTAGTGAATAACTCGACCCGAACCTCTCGCAGCTGGGTGCAGAGTGAGAAGAACTGAATTAAAATTGAAAGGAGGAAAGAGAAGCTGTGACATATTAGTGCGAGAGCCACTTGCAGTCTTTACAATGCTTTGCTCACCAATTTCACCATAATGTTTCGCGTGAAAATGAGCCGTCCTATTCGGCATTTCTACTCTTCTCTACCTTGTACACTCTTCGCTCTCTCTACTGCTCCACAATGGCCGGATGCAGGGTGAGAGTTCTAAAACGTAATTAAATTTCAGACCTCCTCTAAAGTGTTCACTACCTGTACACCATACAGTGTGCATGCTTATTCCAATATTTTACTTTTTTGTATACGTAACAGTAATGGTTGGCCAAAAATGAGGGCTACAGCTTCATGGAATATCGGAGATGTAAATAGTGAATGAATGTCATGATTTTTATTGTATTTTGATATTTTTATTTGTGTTTATCTCATGCGGCAACAGTGGAGCTGCGAGATTGGATAAGGTGAATTATTGAAGCAAAATGGTAATATTTCGGAACGATGAACATGTTTGGCATTCAAGTAGTTCAAATTTAGTTAAGAAAAAAAAAAAACCTACGTAAATTTTCATACCTTTGAATCCTGTATGGGTAAGTTTGTCGACTTACATAATATAAATTTATCTTAGAGCAATTCCATTTTGAAACTTGATGGGAATAAGAATAAACTGTGAATAATAGAAAAAAATAGAGCTAAGCCGGAGTATGCGAAAATAAATATTTAGATTTTCAAACAGTATAGTTAAGTTATGAGTAAAAGAGAAATCGTGAGTTGCAGTAGGAAGACGCTCAAAAATTGCACTTTGGCAATTTTCGAAAAATCTGGAATTTTAATGAACATGAGACCTACACCATTCTCTTAAGCGTCCTTTTAATTATCCGAGGACTAAGTTTAATAAACAAATTTTGAGAAAATTTTGAAAATGTTTTGAGTTTTAATGTAAGTACCTTAAAAAATCAAAATATCCGTTTGAAACTCCCAAAGCCTTGAGCTCGTTCAGATTAAGAGAAAGTTATGTAATAGTGCGCCGGTAAACGACGAAAGTTCGCCAGAAAAACTGTTATTGACGAGCCCTAGCAGCGAAAATGTGCATCTAACACGTCGTTTAGACAGAATCCATGCTTAGTGGATTCTTGATATCGAAAAATCGATTGATGGCAAAACGTCTGTCCATCCGCCTGCCTGTCCGTCTCTGTGAACAACATTACCGGCCAAACCGTTCAGCCACTTTTCTCCAAATTTGATATCCGTGAATCGATTTGGCTAATGTTGCGGTCTTGAATTTGAAATCGATATTTTTATTTTAGATGATACTTTACATAAAGCCCCTGGGACATTTTCAAAAAAGTCTGCAAATAGTTTCATTAAATTTTGTTGTCGGATAGTGTGAAGGGCGATTAAGAGAACGGTGTAAACTTCATTTTAGTTAAGAGCCCTAATTTTTCGAAAATTGCGAAACTACAAAGTTTTTTTGGTGTCTTTAACTTCAGTCATGAGAAAGTTTTTTTAATGAAATGTGTTTATCAAAAAATCTTCAAATAAGATCGTGTTCAATTTTTTAAAAATATTGATATCTTTTGCGTAATTTGACCTCAAAGTCAATTTTTAAATTTTATACAATTTTTTTCTAAGAAACGGCTCTAATTTGTTCTTTAAATTTTTTCACATGTGTAGCAAAGAACGGTAAGAAAAGACGTGGAGGTATCATTTTCGACGGACTCTATTTCCGAAAATTGGAATAATTCGAAATGGTAAATTCGAATTTCCCGCGATTTGATTGGAGGCAATGTGACCGTTGGCAGTGCAGCCATTTGTTTGGACCTCTACAGTATTTGGTTTGGAGGCAGTTGGCAGGCTGTCTTGAACAGAAAGATAATGTTTAATATTATTGCATTATTGTATCTATTTTAAATTGCGTAATTTAATTGAGTTAAATGTGATAACGAATATATCATTTTACTTTGCGTAATAAGATGTGGGAACGGCGAGTAATACGCGTACAAATGGCTAGTATTGATGAATATAACAATAATTTATTTTATTATTATATTTTTCTACCCGTTTTCATTTTGTTGTTACATGCGTATTTGCAAAATGTGTATCATATTTGCATTAGCGGTCATTGTTGCTTTTACAATCCACTGTTGCAACGCCGCACTTATAACAGAAGGCGATAATGACGACCGCCGTTGGTTCGCGTAAATATAAACTAATAATTTTATTTACGACTAAAGTAGGCATCGCGCATTTTGGTACATTGGTTGGTACATTTATGTAAAACGTGGTTACACTGAATTCAATGGCAGAAAGCTGTTTTCGTTTAAACGTTTGAATAAAAAGTATACATGCATTTTGCCAGTTTTATTTCTTTAAGAATTGTTCAAATGATAGTTAAATTATAAGACAGAAGTTGTCATATACTAACCGTTAACAATATCGCGAGAAAGTACGTGCTGTTTTAGCTCCGCTAGTTTTACTCACTACAGCATTACTATTCTGTGAGTAGTATGTGAAGAAAGAAAGAAAAATTATAATGATAGAGGAAGTAATTTACTACATACAGGGACAATATTTAAAAACTTTCTTAATATCACGGCCCCATTCGAAAATTTTGGGAACACTCTCCACTTTCCTGTGCAGCCTTATACTAGGATTTAGGTAACTATGCACACGACGTAAGTCAGTTATTTACAATTTCATCCAATTGGGAGCTGAAATCGTCCTCGTAGGTACGTCCCCGTAGCGACATACAAGCTCCCGATTGGATGAAACCGCAACAGCTGCTTTACGTTAGGTACACGACTAAATAAATTGTAATATACAGTACTTTTCTTTACTACGTAAGTATGAAATACGCGAGAAAGTAAAGAAAGTACTTGAACAAATGTCGTTCTGTGCAATTACTAGCTGATGCCTTAGAAAACGTACACCTGTTAAATCAAATCTGAAGTACTAAATGCAGTATGGTGGTTTTAGCTGGGTTATACACCAAAAGTATTGGATCTTATATTACTATAGAATGATAGTACTACTAGTAGTCACTAGTCAACTAGATACGACTAGACATGAACCTACGATGCGAGGAGATGCTTCTTGTATCACCCTGGCATCATTCATCAACCCCAGAAGCATTGACTTAAGATATTGAGACACCATTCTTCAATAAAGATAATAATATTAGGGTCCATTGGGCCGCTCGTCAGTAATGTCGTTGTTGGTGGATAAATGTCGGAATTGGAAGTGAATCATGCAAGAAGTAATGATAAATTATCTATCGTTCGCGTGCTGGAGTCGAAAAAAGTATCCTACTTTCCCGAAGCATAAATTGAGGTTAGACTTTCTCGTTTTCTCCGGAGAAAGGAGACCAGTAACCATCAGTAACTGTATACCGTTTGTTAATCCCATATAAACGCACTGCTGCTAAAATGTATCCCAATTTATTAAAGCTGGGGTTTATTTTGATGACTTTTTTTATGGTGATAATGGGTGGATTAATAAATACAGTTGAGCAACATTTGCCATTATTTATTGTACAAACTTTTAGGTACGGAAAATGTGCATATCAAGGAAAATCTTCATTTTTCATCAAGCCAATTGAAGTTCCAAAAAGGCAGGTAGTGTGCAATAATTTAATAAGTCTCACAAATTATAAATTTAAATGTGTTAATTAATGTCACTTTTGTGCTTTCAGATGGTTTGGTCATTTTTATATCTTTGCTGCAATATTTACAACATTAGCTGCAATAGTTGTTTGTAATGTATACATATTAGGAGCAAAACTTGAGCCATGGCTATTGATTTGTTTAGATTTATTAGCAAGTGGCAGAAATGCATCAGGTAATCTTTATTTTACTGAGCTGTTTGCTTTAAATATTGAAATAACAAGTAATATGTAACTCTAATTTGGGAGTATTGAGATTATCATGTAATATTTATCACTTTTCTAGTGAGTGCTGTATCTACAATCATAGCTCTGCTGCTTTTAACAGTTCAGGCTTGGCATAGATTTCATGAAACAATGTTTGTTAGTGTGTTTTCTGATGTGAAGATGAACATCGTTCATTATTTGGTTGGATACATTCATTACTTTGGTTCAGTTGCAGCAATCTTGGCTGAGTCACATGGCTTCATTCATTTGGAAGGTAATATTTAGTACAGTTTAACAAAGGTGATTCTCAGATAGTACCAAAGTATGAATCAACTCATAAAACCCCCTTTTTTTACTTTCAGACGATTTTTTTAAAATTTTGAAACAATAAAAATTAAAGTTAAATGTTTTTGCATTTCTGCTATAATATTGTTAAGTTTATGATTTCTAAGAGATCCAACAATTAAATTATCATTTAATAACACCCACATTAAATTTATGTGTGTGTGTAATAGAGCATTGCATTTATGCTGCTACTTTGCAACTTAAATTATTGGTTGGCATATGATCAGATTTGGTAAGATGGTATAATTAATAGCGACTTTTAGTGTCACTATACCCATACAATTACATTTTATTTTTATCTTTGTTCAAAATGTCAGATTACAGAGACCACTGCATTATCATTTTAAATCACCAACAATTGCTAAGTAATACAGAGTAATGAGGTGTGTCTGTTGTTTTTGTTGAAGAAATACTAGTAATATGTTTCTAAAATGTAGCCAAAAAAGTTGAAATTTATTTTATTATGTTGTTATATGTACTACATTCCAATGCAATTCTAATTAAGGATTGCATTGGAATATAATTTGGAGAAAGAGAGGGATTGTTGGATCTTGTTGCATGCAAACAAGTTTATTCTTCAAATCAACACTCTCTTTGATATTAATCAACCGTATTAGTTTGTTAATATATAGTGTATTGTTTATATGTAATTTAAATATGCATGTATAGATGTAGGTTTTTATGTAACAAACCTTCATATATAATTTAATTTTTCTTTTTTTATGTAAATTTTACAGTATTTTCATTTTGTCTGAACCTTTTTAATTGTTAAACTTGTATAAGTGAATTTTCAAGTTCATTCTTTCTGATGTAATTTCTTTAATTTCTTTATCTAATCATCCAAATTTCCACTTATCTGAATCGACCTGATTCCCCTATAATTCAGGTAATTGTTCTATTTTATATAAATGTATGTATTAGTCATATGTAACACTACTGAACATTCATGTAATGGACAATGATTAACATCACTTTGTAATTTTTCAGAGACAGTTCCTCAAATTGCTTTGAAGGATGTGAGTTTTTTGAATGTTAGTGGATGTATTTTATTTTTATGGGCTTGTTATCAGCAAAGCAAAATGGGTTTTATTCTAGCTAATTTGAGAAAAAACAACAAAGGTATTTAAAATTCACTTAATTATTTCATTATAAGGATGAATTGAGGTGTTAATTATTCCATGTGCAAATGTTGTAGGTGAAGTTATCAGTGTGAAGCACAAAATACCTCATGGTGACATGTTTGAATATGTTTCATCTCCACATTTATTGTGTGAAATTTTAATGTACCTGGGTCTCACATTTGTAATGTGGGGAGCATCCATTTGGCCATGGGTTTTCTTTTGGGTGCTGACAAATCAGGTATGGTTTATTGCTGTTGGTTTTCACACTAGTGTATCGTCTGTTTTGAAACACAAAATATTTTTAAAATGATTGACAAATTATTACTCAAAAAGTGGTATTGATATTTAACTGCTAAGGAAACCAACAATTTGTTTTTATTTGTTACCATATTATGAAACAGTTGAAGTCAAGCAGGAAATGACACGCCTAGGGCAAGAGTAATATTAGCACTTTCGTAGTAGAATGAAGGAGGGGGGTTCCAAGGTTTCCTAAAAATTTTGGAAGGGGTCCCATAGTCCCAGGGAATAAACAATGTTTCTTTCAAAATACTTACTTAATATATAAAAAATTAACTTAATATATAAAAATTGTGCCTGAAAAAAAATAGAATAAAAAATCAGCAATCCACAATGTAACTCAGGGAAGTTGCTTGGGAGGAGTGTGAAGGTAAATAAACACATTGATGATGAAACATGAAAGCACACTACATCAATATCATACATATAGTAACTGGGTAATTACATGTGTCCATGCATCCAAAATTCACTATTAGACCTCCCAGTCAGAACATTTTTGACAAGAAAATATCCTGGGGTGCTGTGCTAGGTTAATGTTTAAAAGACTTGACATTTTTTTTACATGGAATAAACATACAACATAAGACTTGCTGCTGTATTTCTCTTGCAAGGGAAAGGATCCGCAAGTTATTAAATTTCCTTGTGATTCTCCTACAAATTCACATACATACACGTGGTACTGAAAAAGTTGTCATAAATTGAATCTAAATTGAGAGATTGGAATTTTTTTAAATTTACCAAATGGATTCAGAATATTCATTGCTTAAATGAATAAATGATATTGCCCTTTTAATTTATTATTTAACACCTACATTTTTTTTTTTTTTTTTTTTTTTTCAGGTTGAATCAGCCTTACTCACCCATCAGTGGTATAAAACGACATTCAGTAATTATCCTAGCCAAAGAAAGGCTATTTTTCCATTTATTGTGTGAAATATGTTGTTTGTATTATGTTAAATAAATGAAACCTTGAAAGGTCAAAAACCTCACACATTTGTTGGTTATTGTGGTGAATGAGTGTCATTTATTCAAATTAAGTAAATGATGTACAATTTTAGTTGTTTTAAACACAGCCTTTTGTATTGAAATAAATGTGGATAAGACTCGCATTATTTTAACAATCAAGCATTTGTATTGTAAATTTAAAAGTCTCAGGTATATCCATGTGACACTTGTCTTATTTTGGAGCTTGATTTACTGTCCATATTACTAAATTATTTCTATTTTTTAGTTTATTCGTTTCTTCTTTGTAAGACATGAAATAAAATGACTATTGCATTTACTAAAAGTAAAAATGAAAGAAACACTTAAATAAAAAGACTGAATGTTTTCAAGAAATTGCTAATTATCTTCAGTAAGATTTCACTGAAAACAAGTCCAAGCATGTCAATAACATAATTGTAATAATATAAAATGTATGTATTGTTGAAATCATTTGTTGTTTATGTTGTAGTTATTTAATTTTGTAAGAATATTTGAAAAATATTGTGTAAGTTTTTAAATAAATGTATATTTGATATGTTATCATTTCTCAAATGATTTTCATTTTCTTCTATCATATTAAAATTACGCATACCTCTGATCATTTTCATGCATTATATTGTAATCTGGGCAAGCATTCGTGATTCATCCTTCTAGCATCCACAATGCGGAGAAAATATGGTTGTGTAAACTTTATCTTGGGATAATAAATGAAACACCCCCCAAATGTTTGAGATCCCAATAAGGTGAGGTGCCATACTCCTTTGCACCACTTTACAGTCCTTTTGTCCACAAAAACTGCTTTTCTTATACCTTGTATTTGACCATAGCTGTTATGGCAGGGTAACCTTTTAGATCAGACAAAAATTAATTCAATTGCTCTTCAAAGTTTTGTACAGTTGCTAAGCCACATTGCTCCTCACAAAAACAAATATGACACCAACTAACTCATTTGTGCAACAATAAGACTGCGCTTCAAACAAAAACGAATTTGAGCTGGCTTAATCCGAATTTGACCCAGGCCTTCTTAAAGATAAGGAATCACAACTTCTTTTGTTTCATGACATATTGCAATATTTGAGCTCTCATATATGGATCAGTCATGCAATCTATAATTTTAATTTTCTAATCTTCATCGGGGCCCTGAAATTTTTTTTTTCAAAACATATAATAAATATATCTAATTCTAATCCAAATTCACTGCTCTTACGTTATTTGTGTGCATAGAGAAATTAACTCAGTACATTGATTTTGAGAAACAAAACACAAAAAGATACTAGAGTAAAGTTTTTCAATACTGTGGCTGTGCCCATTTTAACATACGGAAATGAAGCTAGAGTAATGTCAAACAGAGAAAAATCAAAAGTTAAGGCAGCAGAAATGAAATTTATTCAAAGCACATTAGGATATACAATTTTAGATTAAAAAAAAATAATGATCTAAGGGGAGAACTCGGGATAGAACCAGTGCTCAACAAGCTGGCCAAAAATAACAAGAAATGGTGCGAACATCTAAGAATGCCAAGCAGCAGACTTCCAGCTTTGGCAATGCAATATTGACCAAAAGCTGGTCAACCACACAACGTGACGTTGGAAGACCATGTGCAAAATGGGCGCTGGAACAGGTTGATGAACCTAATTCTTGATTAGAAGAAGAGACATTGAGCTGTATGAATTCTTTCTTAAATAAGTTGCCTTCCATGGTTCTCCAGGCCCGAATTCATAGTCGTCACTTATAGGATAAGCGAACCCTTAAGTGATAATGCTCCTATTTTATCTGAATGCCCTTGGTGGCAGTGATTAACAAGTAGAGGTATTCTCATGAATTTCACAAACTTGTCCTGAGAGTTGTGATTCTTCCTATATTTAGTTTTATTTACCACACACACACACACCAAAAAAAAAGTGGGGGGGAGAAGTACTGTTGGTGCAGTATACATCGAATAAACTGGTAAAAACATTTATAGAATACAATTGGGGTGTTAAAAAAATATTTATATACCTAATAGAATGAAGACCACAGGAAGCCTCCTTTTTATTCCCTTGTACTTCAAAAGCTCAAAATATTACAGACTCTATTATATTAACAAATGTAAGGAAATATCCTTTTTTGTACACAAAAAGTCATCGTACATTTACATTTAACAAAGACATTACTTCATTTATTACATCATAAATATAAGCTAAAATTATGTAAGAGTGCTAAAACCTATAGTGAAGTATGGAACTGAATGTCTAGTCTTAAATAAAAATGATACAAATCTACTAGGTGTTCGAGAGAAAAATCTTGAGAAGAATATATTGGCCAGTGCAAGTCAGTGACAAATAGAGAATCCAACAAAACAGAGATAAACAAGTTATTCAATAGCAACATAATTGTGAAAGAAATCAAACTGGCTAGACTAAGGTGGCTTGGCCATATCTGTTGCTTGCTGAAATCAACTGTGTGTAAAGAATTGACTTATGTGACATGTTAGTGCCCACAGAGTTGGAAGACCACCCCTAAGATGGCTGGATGGTGTTGTGACCTATGCTGAAATGTATAGGAGTGAAAAATTTGAGAAGGAAGGTACAGGATAGATATACATGGAATGAAATCCTGAAGGAGGCCCAAGTTCACTTATGGACTGTAGAAGAAGAAGATTACATCATTAAGACCATTTACGGTTGCCATTTGCTTAATTTACTGCTTTCAGTGTGTTTGTGTCAAGGATTTCCAACTTTGCTGTAATTGCAGTGTGATTCTCTTAGGAGAACTTGTTAAAAAACATTACAAACAGTCTTTTGGTAAAAATCCAATGCAATAGAGCTAATACTAGTTGAGAAATGCTTTATTCCTAATTTTAGATTTCATGCAGAAAGAAAAATAAATTTCTGTTTTGGGATCCAAAAAAACAATGCGGTTTAGAAAAAGTGCATTATTACTTCTTAGGATTGCTAGCATTCCAAATAATGGTTATTACTCCAAATGTAAGTTAAAGTATGGAAAGTACAACAAAGGATGATTTCTGCTCTTTGTTGTGATTTCACCTGAATGTAATTAGCTTGAATAATGTCAAAGTTGAAGAACGTAAGAACTGTCCCATCCGAAGAGTTGGTAATTTTCTGGAAGGGAGCTAAGATATACCAATTTTAAAACATAAAGGGAAAATTGCATATTGGCAAAATTATTGGAATTTACAAAAATCTTCCGGTCTGATAACAACCCCCTATACGGAGGTCGTTCGATAAGTAACTTGGTTTACATACTAAGAGATGACGAAAGCACCTTCTGTGAATTTTAATTTTAAGCTACAACATTATACGGTAAAATTTCATTGTTGCAAGTCATTGGGTGGTATGAATAAAAGTAAGCAAGTAATCTTTGCTCCGAGTTTCCGAGATCCTACTGTTTCGTATGAATAAAGTGGGTAAGCAATTGCTCAGTCTCTGAGCACTTGCTCCAACTCTGAGCGAACTCTCAACTGGCGAGCACATGCTCAGAATTGGTATGAATAAAGTTAAGCGTTTACTCTCTAGAGTGAGCACTTGCTCCAAAATTTCGGAGGGACCTTAGTAGCAGACTCACGTTTGAAAAGTAAGGTTAAATTGGCCGATTTTTTACCGTGTGTTGATATGCATATGCAGCGGACTAAAAAAATTCAAGATTAGGCGAAATTCTCGTGATGTAGACTATTAGAATCTTTGCCGATTCGAAAAGTACAATGTATGGTTGGTACGATTTTTATCAGCGTTTGCTTTCAGGCGCGTTTTCATATTGCATATCTTCTATGTTAATTGGCCATCGCTCTTTTCTACTTGGAATTTTTCGGGGTACTGTTTTTTGAAACTTCGTAATGTTTCGTTTCGGCCACAGCGTACTTCCGAAAGCTGACTCTTTTCAAAAATAATTTTATATTCACTTAGCATTTCGGTAAAAATTAGCTGGGCCACTAGCGCCTGTTTTTCGTTACTGCTATTCATATTCGAATTTAAAGAATGAGACAACAAACCATTGCTCTTTATTCCGCACAAATGTGCGCGACGCGCGTAACGTATGTAACCTCTTTGTTGCTCAAGAACCCAATTTTTAAAACTCTTAGCCGGCACTATCACGTTCACGACGAGCAAATGCTCGCGAAACATGAGTAACTTCTTCGGAGACATACGAAGTTTTTATTCATACGAAATGGAGCTTCTGCTCAGTGCCGCGGAGTAGACTCACTTTGCTCCGGAGCAAGTGCTCATTTTTATTCATATGACCCAATGGGTCACTCTAGCTCATTGTTGGACAGCGACTTGAACAAAGGCGTTTGCGAGTCAGTGTGAATGATAGAACTGAAATTCGCGGTGTTATCCAATTCTTTTTTATGGAATGTAAAAACGCATATGAAATCCATGAAAGGATAGCGCCTACATTGGGTGATTCATGCCCTTCATATGAGACGGTGAGACTGGGTCAACGAATTTAAGCGAGGCAGGACAAACATCGAAGAAGCCCCAAGACCTGGGGCTCCAAAAACAGCAGTGACTCCAGAAAACATCCGACAAAATCCATGATATTGTTTTAGCAGACACATGAGTGAAAGTGCGCGAGTTAGCAGAGGTCACAGGTATCTCAAATAAGCGAGTGCATTTTATTTTGCATTATGAATAAGCTTTGCGCAAGATGGGTGCCGCTATTGCTGACTGCAGAGATGAAACGAAATCGCATGAGAACATGTCTGGTGTTTGCAGCTATTCAAGCAAAACCCAGCGGATTTTTTGCGTCGTTCTGTTACTATGAACGAAACTTGGATTCATATTACACTCCAGAAAAAAAGCAGCAGTCAAAACAATGAGTTGCAAGAGGAGAACCGGCTCCGAAGAAGGCGAAATGCAATCCATCAGCAGGGAAGGTGATGGTGTTAGTCTTTTGGGACGCTAAAGGTATTCTTCTTATAGACTACCTGATAAAGGGAAAAACCATCACTGGAAAATACTATGCATCACTTCTGGACAAACTCAAGGAAGCTATCGCGGATAAACGTCCTGGAATGGCAAGAAAAAAGTGTTGTTCCATCACGATAACGCCCCAGCACATTCAAGCCATATCGCCCAGTAAAAATTCACTGATTTGCCCCCTCCAACTATCATTTGTTCCCAAAATTAAAAACTTTCCTGACTGGACAAAAATTTGTTAGCAATGAAGAAGCCATCCAGATAGTCAATGACTATTTCGAGGGTCTTGAAGCAAATCACCTTAAAGAAGGGATCCTGAACCCGGAGAAACATTGGTCAAGTGTGCTGAACTTCTAGGGGATTATGTCGAAAAATAAGATAAGTTACAAAACTCAGATCATTGTTTTTCATATCGAAACAAGTTACTTATCGGACGTCCCACGTACATACATATAACTATTCATAATCTTGTCCAGAAACTCAGTGCTTTACCAGTCCTAAATTCAAGGGCTGAATGTTCTTTCTCATTACATTGAAGAAAAAAAAAATTTCCAATACATGCAGAATTTGAAAGAAAATTATGTAGCTTCTGGCCTTTCAAGAGGTGATATTGTTTCATTAGGTATCCAGGAAACTGAGAAAAATTTGAAAACAATGAAATAGTTGCAATTGTGACTGAAAAATGCATATGTTTTATTATTATTTCTCTCATTCTCATATGTACCAACAGAATTCTCATACTGGATGTGAGAATGTATAAAGAAGTGTTGAACTGGATATCTGTCAATACTATATTACATTACTGCAGTATTCCTGAAGTCAGTTTTTGATAAACTATTTATTGTAATGTTATATGACAAAATTTTACTTATTCTTGAGAAGTCTGAGAGCTACTTTTTTTGTATTGTAAAAGTCTAAAAGACTTAAGATGTAATACATTGTGGCGTCACCGATTAATTAATATAATTTTATTATGGCATCGCCAATAACAAAGTAATTTCTGCATCTGGAAATAGCTCGCGTCGAGAAATAAGTGGGTCAGGGGACGCCACCGCGACGGTTCCTTTCGCTAGACAGGGAGGCCCGCCCCGACCGCGCGCCGGCCTTTTTTCCAGAGGCAACTGGTTTATTGCACTCATAAAAGTCCATTCTAGTTTTCGGGCCGTCCGCCGGCCCTCTTTTGGGACAAAGCGCACCCTCGCGTCCTTTCTTCAGCCGCGCGACCGGGGGGTGCCAAACCTCGAAGGAAGGGTTGGCCGGGTGTCAATTAGAGACCACGACGACACATTTACAACACGTCGTGAGCGAAACCTTTCTTGGCCATCAAACTGATCATTGACGACCCCGGGACAAAATAATTACTGACTAAGATATAAAGCTAGGCCAAATTCAGCTGTCAGAATTCTCACGTCAGGCAGCTCTGATCAGTATTTTCCGTGGTTTCTGTGATCAATACCAGGTGAATGCAGGAGCACCACCCTAACAAATGAACTGTGGACCACACTAGATCTCTCTCTCTTCTCTTACACACAATAACTACCATACATATTAGGGACAGTGTCCTACAAGGGAAGATACCTGGAGGGAGAGTGAGTGAGCAGGGAGAGGGGTAAGATATTAGCGCCGACATCCAATAATCTTCAGGTGTTGGCATGCGACCTCTGAGATTACCAGATCTGCTATTGAAAGAGTCGTCGAAGGGATAATTTTCAGTCTACTACATCCAGTAATGAAATAAACAATGACATATGTATTGGAAAATGAACAAACAAAACCAAATATACAAACAGAAATAGATTCTTTATTGAAGAGTTTAAAAATAGCAGTTGAAACACTTGGGAGTGCAACACACCACACTCCTACATTCAGGCAGTGCCACTGGTACACATGTATAAATGAAAAGAACATTTTCATAGATGAATTGCAATTTATACCTGTCCTCCCCCCCCACCTTCCTCTCTCCTAGGGACAACCCACGGCATAAAATTTTATGTTCCGAGAACTAGTTACTTCAGGCTACAGAGACTACTATACATATTGAAATTGAATCATAATACTGTATCTACATTAAATATCAAAACATTAATCAAAAAGCTTGTTGTTACCCCAGATGACATTTCTGTCCTGGTCTGACCCATTCGGTTGCAAGGGGAATTGGTATATTGAGTTTAAGGATTAGTGAAAGATTATCACTAATAGAAACAACACATAACAAAACAACAATTTATTAACACCTGAGCCAACATTCAATGATTTCAATTCCAGCAAATAATGTATTGAACACCAACATTAGCAAAAGTTCATTTAAAATCCTCAGTTATTTTACACACATAAATACTGTGATGAACAGTGAAAATATTCTAGACCTGGTACCTATCAATTCTGGATTCCATAATAAGTACACGATCTGTTAAATTATTACAAAATTCACTTTTCATAGACAGAAAAACAGAATACAGTTTTTGTCTAATAAAAACCATCATGACAGGTCTCCTGCATTTGAAAGCATGTATATTTGCACAGAAATAAACAATTAGTAATTGAATAATTATGATGAATACTGAGGAATATTTAATTAATTTGTATAAAACCTGAAGCCCCAACATGAGAGTTTAAGAATTAAAACCTATTTAACCTTGCTTGAAAATTCTGTGAATGAAATAATTAATTTTGTAGATGGATTTTCGGAATGATAGATCACTTGAACAGAAAGCTGAAAACAGAAATAATTATACTTATAATACAAGTTAATACGACAGTTTATCTAAAAGCGAATAAAAGGGACAGATTTACATAGAGCTAATATTTCTAATATTTCACTACTGCAATTTCACTTCAAAATAATTTTTTGAAATTGATTATTGTCCAATTTAATTTGAGTGACTTCTGGCAGATTATCAGCTGGACATGGTTTTCCAATGGTAGCTTTGAAGCTCCTGATTGGAAAACCACATCACAACTGATGATTTGTTAGAAGTCACTATTTAAATCGTACAATCTGAATCAAAACTTTGTTTCTCCTATGTAAGTAATACATATTTAAAGAATAAAACACACAAAGCATAATCATCATCCAAGAATGCAATAAGAAATGTAACCGAAGAGGCATAGAAAAATCTTAAATCCAGGTGTTCGAAAATGGATATCTGACAGATCTGGGGTGTGAATACACAATTTGTACTGATAGTTATCAAAGATTTGAGATAAGATATGCAAAACATACAGTATAAATAAAAATATGGAAATTAATACTACTCTTTGAAATTTCGTAGAGTGGTATAGTAAGAGTTAGGTGCCAAATGGATCTTCTGTATGTGAAAATAGTCCGAAGCGGTGCTAGTGGGTAAATACATTTTACAGGGCATATTTTAGTGCATATTTGTGAGTTTTGTACTGCATAAATTCATGTATATTTTATAGATTTTTAGTGCGTAAAAAATTAAGACCGAACTAATGGGATATCATAACTGGAGGGCGGATTTTACCCTTTGCCTATTTTATTCCTTATGAGCAAAGAATATGCTTTTTGCAAGAAAACACGATTCAGACTGCAAAAAAGGTATATATGAAGTGTTACAGTGCATATTTTTGCAATAGGTGGACATGTCAGTAATTCGTGCAAATCGATGACTATTTGGATATTATTGACCACTTTCAGTAGCTTTAGAACTGTATGATTCATTTACAAAAGAGGTTCTACCAGGAATCATTAAACAAACAGTAGCAACAATGAAGAAGTAGAGAGAGCCAGAAATCCCGGCATATTTGTGATGTAAGTGAAGAACTAACTGAAATATCTGACAAGGAACTGCAGAGTTATTCTCTTGCTGAACTGGCTTCATATAAATTCTGCCCCTTAACTTCTTGTGAAGTGGAACATGTGTTTTCTGGTTACAAAAACTTTCTAATAGACAAAAGAAAATCTAAGTCAGTAGTAAACATTAAAAAACAATTGGTTTGGTTATTGTGACAACAATGTGTGGAAGTAAATGTACTGTGATTGAATAATGTCATTTAATGTTTTAAGTAATTTATTGATAATGCATCCTCATTTCTTGTGCATACTGTTGGTTTTTTGTGCACATTTTACAGAGTTTAAGTGCATAAATGCATGCATAGTTTGACGATTTCAACTGCATATAAATCCGCCCTCTAATCATGACATGACAGCTAATCCTCCAGTAGAGTAAACAACAGGCAGGAGCTTCCCTTCCTCCCCAACTGACAACCATATTCTTAATTTTATTTGCACTTTATGAACAAATTTGTTGCACTCCCAGGTCATTCAAAAGACTGGGAAATACATTGCATTGCTTGAAACAGATTGTATTTTGCTTTTAAAGTTGCTGAGGTCCCGAGATACTGGTTCTGTTGCTTTTGTAGCAACTTGAGTAGCAAACTATATTTAACCATCACCTAATGTCTTCAATAAATTGAAAGGGATGACGATGATTATAAAGTTAAATAGTTATTGATGTAACTAGTTAGTTAAGTAACATTTAGTTACAGAAAGTTTTCTTTATTGTACAAATGAAATATTGAGACTTGAAATGCACATTCTAGCATTTTGAAACGAGAAGATTACCCACTTTCATACGAGTTGCATATATTACCTTTTTTAGCACAAATTCATGGAAACTCCCATGTATATTCTCAAAATGCAAGATGGCAGCCACATTAATTCATGTCACTCCAGTTTTATTTTACAGAACTGGATTGTTTTATAAGACCACAATTTCTCTCTGGTACTCATACGACAAAGTCTACTTTATCATACATGTACCACAAAGAAACACTTTCCAACCAATAATTAGTTAAGTTCAACAAAAAATGCAAGATTGTTGTCAAACAATTCTCAACAAACTTCTTTAATGGCTCTTCTCATGCTCATTTATGGATTTAAATACTTTTAAAAATACTAAATGAAATAATATCAAATGACAAATACATGAAACATTTACCTGTACGGATACCCATGTGCTTTTGAACGGAAAATTGACAATATCAGACTGAAAAAAGTTGCCACTAACACAAGACCAGCAATAGCAAGAATACGACGTTTTCTCACATCTCCTTTGTGAGAGGCAGCCTCTGTCATTAAGATCATTCCAAGAACGATAGCTCCATCTAATCATGTATTAAGGATCAACAAATTGCAAATAAAACACAATTTTATGAAAATATTAATATATACCGCAGAAATGTCAAGAGATAATTTAAACAAAAATAACAATCATATCAAGCTTGGTACTAATAAAATTGCAATAAAACTTTAAAAAAGGGTAAAATAAAATTATTTTTATGTAAGTTACAGATTTCTCTTACAAATCTAAGGAAAAGAACATTGGTAAGGATACTTAGAACAGCAATAATATATGTTTCCAGGACAAACTGTCCTTGAGAAGATCCATGAATGTAGGCAATGCCACCACCTGATGCTTTGTGTACAAATGGAGGGCCTCTTATGTGGTTCCACATTTGCCCAGACACCATTGCAAAGCAAAAGAACTGCAAAAAATATTATTTTACAATATACATACTTTTAACATAAGTACTGAGCAGCTAAAAATCTTATCCAGTAGTCTAATTTTTTTGTGAACTGACAACATTGCTCAAGATTATTTGGGGAAGGCTATATATGCTGATATTGAATATGCTTTGCAAAAATTGGAGAAAATGCCAGGTAAATTGACATCTGGACCCGAGGATGTTCCTTCAATTTCCTTTCAACAGTATCCTGTGGTACTGATCGAGGCTACCTTCTTTGCTGTTGTTGTTTTGTCAAAATCTGCGTGTATCTAATTACAAATAAACAGAAATCTGCGAAAATATGCCGTTTTTAAAATGGGTGACAGTAGTATTGCTAATCATTATTAGCCAATATTGTTTCTGCATAATTTTTTTAAAATACTTGAAAATCATTTATACAATATTTCATATGCAGTTTTTTAGGTCGTATGTTTCTGATATTCATCAAGGATTTTTGCAAAGTAGATCTATGGCTAATATAATCTTATCACATTTGCGCAATCAATTTCAGTGACCTCAGTGAATGCAGCAGGTTGATCTAGCTTGCACGGCCTTTATGGAAGCTTTTGACCGTACTGTTTTTACAACAGAGATTGAGAAAACTTGATATTGAAACTTTTTATATCCAGACTGTTTTGTGACTGTATATAACGTGCTTTTCCCCCCCAAATTTGACAAAACAATTTATATTCATTTATTTTCTTCATAAACGATTACGTTGTCATGCAAATTTCTTGTACTCTTCTAAACAGGTTCGTGGCATTAGTATCTCAGCATCTATTGTTTTTTAATATTATTTTTAAATTTGAAATGACAGTTTTTTCCCAAATGTTTATTGTTAATTAGATTTATATTAATGTTTATTATTATTATTTAGTACTAATACAGTTCCCAGATCTCATTATGTCTCCTCAATGGGTATATTTCACTGACTTTGATCTTATATAAGTAAATTATATAATTTTTAATGTATTTCTCCATTAAAATAATTTGTAATTTTGTGAATATGACACTGCTTGAGACTCATCAGTGATTATATAACTTTGATCTGGATTAATATTTCTCCAAATTCTGCATATGCATGAAATAATTAATGACAGATTGCAGACACTTTAAAAACTGAAAACAGGCATCTACCATAATTTTCAGATTCATTAAAGATTATCAGCTACAACCCCTTCTGGTTTAAAACAAGAGTGTTAGATCTAAAAGTCACCCATCCACTTACCACCGCAATAATCGCCCAGCAATTTTTGTTGTATAAGAAGTCAAGATTGTTACGTCTCAGGTATAAGAAACCTGCTACAAGGCCAAACAGTAGAATAAGTGCTACTGTTCCAGAATAGTTGGGAGGACGGAACACTCTTAACTGAAAAGAGAATAGATATTATAATTTTTGAATATATAAATATCAGTATACCACCAAAAAATGAGATAAACACCTGAACATCAGTTCTTTCTCCTATCCATTTTGCAATAGCTTCTGCTGCAAACCCAACACGCTGAATGTCCATTGTGTCACTTTGCTTTGGCTTTCCTTTGGCGGGGAAATGCATGAATACAGGTGCAGTATTCAAACGTAGCTATAAATAACGCATTACAAGTTTAGTGTATGGTTAATTCAGAAGATAATATCTAGAGCCCGGAAGTTCAGGCACATATTTTACCTAAAATAGGCAGCCAAAATCCCTTTTATTTTTTTCTAAAATAGACATGCAAAAGAGGCATTTATACTGGCTAAAGTTGGAGCAAAACACAGGACTCATTGAAGAAAAATCACCATTCAAAAATAGTGTAAAAAATTAATAATTATAACATCTTTATTTTAACTTCAAAATTTACATTGGCACTAACAAGAAAGGACCCTGCCTTTCCTTTGTAATCTTGATCACACTTGCATTCGATTGATGATAAATTCATTTTACTTGTCACCCCATCTCTAAGAAGTGCTATTGTGAACTCCCTTTTGAATCTTGAAATGGTAGCAGTGAACATGGAATTGTAGATTTTGTTCCTCGCACTTGTGTAATCAGAAAGGAAGTGAGAACAAGGAATTGAAAAGCGTATAATCCTGTGCAGACAGCTCTGTCCTCAAAAGGGCCACACACAAACATAGGAAGAGATTCCTCGAGCAAGAAGTCTATAAGCATCAATGAAAATTATAGAAAATCATCACTGGTACCGTTTTCCTTTCCCTTTTAGATTCTTAACACAACCTGACACTGGAGCCTCTATGTTCACAGAAAGACAATACACAATCGTACCTTTATGTAGTCCAGGATAGCAAGTATGTTTCCAACTTGATAGAGATTGGTGCTAGGAGGGAACGAAAAGGAAAAATAAGAATGGAAAAAAAAAAAACACACAAAAGGACACAAATAAGGAAGAAAAAGGCACAAATAAGGCAAAATGCTAAAAAAGGCATCAGAATAATAACATCGTTAAAATAGGAAAAATGAAAATCTACTAAAACAACAACTCCAAAGTACAATTAAGTGATTCCTTTTGTTAAAAGTCAAAATTGTATCAATTATAAAAAAAAACTTTACCAAACTTCCGGGCTCTAATAATAACATTAAGTTACATTAACCTACCATTTGAAAAACGTCAGGACCTTCATCAAAATCAACAAGAGCAAAGAATAATTTATTTGAGTATGCCTGAGAATATCGGAAAGAATTTGCGACAATCTGAAATTCATCATGTGCATGCCTGCAAAAAGAAATGTTTCAGTGTGGCATCTTTACAGAACATACACAACAGTTCAGTATAACAATTTTACCTGCATATGGAACATTGTCTTTGGGGTGCCATGGCTGTAAACATTACAATCACTGAGTAATTACGTGGGGTGGATTTGACAAAATCCCGAAATTTATTCCCATTGAATCTTAAAACAGAACGTTTCAAATTCATATCCATTAACTGTTGAACCCGTTCGCCCAGGCTCTGGCCCTGAAAAGAGACATAATAATGAAGTTATAAAGATACACAACACAAAACACAGGATACACGAGACCGGTATCAATGTGATACCAACTCACATCTTTTTTCCTGACTTGACTTTCCGTTAAGTTCAACAAACATGTTGTAAATAGTACACAGAGTAATATATGTAGCTTCATAATGCACTGTGTAAAAACTTTCAGCAAATTACCAACAATTCCCTTCCTTTGACATGTCACACTCAACCCAACCAAACCTAACCACGTAAACTACGTACTATACCCTATTTCATGACACACAATTCACAGTTATACAGGACATTCAAGAATAGGGAGTTTGTGCACGTCAGGGCCGTATAACTCCTATATAACGTGGTGGGGACCATTAGTAACGCGCTCTAGAGCATCACCTTCTTACAGGAACTAAAATACGAAATACTACCAACGTTATTTAAAACACGCCTGGGTTCTCGGGACGCAAACACACACGCTTGATACAAAAGATCGCGCCGCTGCTCGCGCTACCTTTTCTTTCATGCGTGTATTATTAAGAATAAATTAATTTAAAAGATATAAACATAATATTTAACTTCTTTTGTAAATTATTTCAGAAATCGCTCATAGTCAGTGTATTGGTATTTCTTGCCAATTTTTATGCGCAAAAGTTGGCCTGTTTTTCGAGCAGGATACATTCGGCGACACTAGCGCATCCTATAGTAGCAACATCTAGCTTTGTCCCCAATTTTGATGGAGAGTTGCCGTCACAGCAGCAGCAGCACTATCGATCTTCTGCGCGTGCGCAGATGCACGAAAGTGGTGCGAAATTTGAATTGCGCTTCCGCAGAAGTCGATTGTGCTTTAACGTTCGAGGGTGCACAAACTCCCTAAAACATCTCTGAGATGTCTACAACACGTGACTTGTAGAACTTGTGAGGGCAGCACTGTCGGCTCTGGGTAGCAAGCTAGAGAATGCTCTTTCCTGGTGTCGTGGTGACTATTGTCAAATGCTGGTAGTTAATGCTGCGAGCTAATGGTAAAAATACGGAATATGTGTCGATTTTTTTAGTAGTACGTCGAGATCATACTTCGTTGGAGGTTTACCTTTGCTTATAATGGTTTAAAAAAGTTTTTTAACATGTGTAGGTACGCTTTCTCTAGATGTTATTTTTTCTCCAAAATAAAGTAGTATTTTCACAATAATGGACACCCATTCGGACATTGGGGCCAATTTGTCGGACCAACCGTCGGGATAACGAAATTGGACACACTTGGCTACACACTGCCCAACTAACAACCCGATTTTTCAGTAGTGCTCGGAATTTTGAGAAATCAACATCCATGCGAGCACAGTGACTCCCAACGATGAAAATCTGACCAAAATTTAAAAAAAGAGAAAATCCTATTGAGAGATGTTTATGATCAAAATAGTTTACCTAAATAGTCATAGAGTTGAAATGCAGGTGAGGATCGCATCTTTTATTTTCATCTTCAGAGCCCAGTTCGAAAGCGAACTATGTGCAACCGGGTTCTAATACGGTATCGAAAAATACCATCAGGTTATTAACATTTTTGACAAAGTTTTCTTACAAATATAACACGAGTTAAAATAAAAGATATAGTCTAAGAAAATACTGAATATTATTTTAAATACTGTAGTGAAAAAATTAATGAGAAATTCTAAAAAAGAACATGTGTTATAGTACATAATAATTCAACGGTCAAATTTGCAATTTTCTTTCAAAATCACAAAAGTTTCTGCTTCTCGCTATATCTGCATTGTTGGCACATGTTTGAATAAAGGAGTTTTTAAGCCGTTTAATGATGATTTTCTCATGATATGGTATGTAATTTCTACTATTTATAAATAAAAACAATTGCTTTTCTTTATGTTGCTTTCATTCTCATAATTATTGTCAAAGTTCGCTTACATTACCGATTTTGAAAACATAATTGCATTTTATGTTTAATTTACTTTTCTACCAAATTTGATTCGTAATTTTATTTCTTGAAATTTTCGACTTCATATTCGTAATCGGGATCACCAAACCTCCAAGTACTACCGAACTTTTCAATTAAACAACTCTTTCACATTTGAACCAGCGTTTTGAGATCTGGAATCAGCTTGTCCAATACTTCTACACACTACACAATTTGTGTTTGATGGTGGAATCGGCGGTCGTGTGGTCAGGACTAACCAACCGTCCGACAAAAATTTTTGTTGAACTACTTGCCTCCACACGATGCAATTTGTCGGATTGTGTTGCCGGTCGGCCCGACAAATTGGTACGTGTGTACGGGCCCTAACGGGCCCTAACCAAGTTGCGTGCGGTCGTAGACTGGGGCCAAAGGTGGCGGGAGAGATTACGCTTTTTTTTTTGGATTTCCCACTATTCCTAGAAACCAGGAAAGTAAAATGATAGCTCCCTAGGAACAAAGAGAACAAAAGTATATTTCTGCTTTGAAGCCCGCTTCTCTAGCCGAATTTGTTTACAACACTCTATGAAATCAGAGAGGTTCGAGACTCGCGGGTTGGTAGGGTTGACCGGCTAGGAACCCCGATATCTAACGGCAGAAAATATTGAAAAATGTCAAAAATTCACATTTATTCTCACAATTGGTAATTTAAATGTTTTTGACAATAATGATAACAAGAACGCGCCATTTTAAAAGGAAAATGCTTTTTAGCTCTCAATTACAGCAAATATATACAATATCAAATTGATCGCTATTAAACGGCAAAAAAAGTCGACGCATCTTCTCATGCAGTGTATTATCTTTTTTATGACTGAGTCGTAGAACTTTCCCGCCGCCTCGCGCAGGTTGCGCATGGCCTCTTCTTTCAGCTTCTCGTTGGTACTGAAATTCGTTCCACTCATGTGTCTCTTCAATTCAGGAAAGAGATGATAGTTACTTGGGGCTATGTCCGAGCAGTGGGTCGAGTATGTAAGTGACAGTAGTCCGTCAAAATTGGGCGAAGAGAATTGGGGTTGTTGCGGTATGGACGAGCGTTAGCATTTTTGGGCGCAGATCTATCCCAATTGTTCTGTCAAAATATTGTTAAAAGTGCTCATATAGTGACCGTGCGAGCTTAATAAAATGTGCTCTAAGTAAAGCTACATTTACAGTCCAAGATCAAAACAAGGATCCATCTCATATTTGTTCACTGGATCAAGGGAAAATGGATGCATCATTCCCTTTCGTGGAACAACACTACTACTCGTATACTACTGAAGTAATATAGGAGACGATTGAGCCGGTCACGGTGCGTGAGCAATATTCTCGGCCGACATGGATGCAGGGGACTTTCACGTTTTTGTAATCTCTCACGTGCCACATTAAATGGAACCGCGGGCCGCAAGCCGTATATAGTTCCGAAAATTATATTTCAACATCTATTACAACTACACTTGATTCTTCCTCAGATTTGCTTAACACTTCCATATTTTTCCCCTTCATTTTTAAGAGATTAAAACTTCACAAAGTCAGTCCAATTTGTGTTCAGTTCTGCAATTGCTCTATTAATCGTTTTGTATGCGAATCTAAATAGACAATAAAAGGTAGCTGTTTCGTATGTTTATGCTAATAAGGGGTTAGTTAAGTTTAATAAGAATAAGTTTTAGGTCACATTCATGTGAAGATCGGTATTTGCACACTTAAGAATGTAAGGGGGAGAAGTCGAACGTAAGAACGTTCATTCATCTCCAAGCATTACTCACAGTTTTGCTTTCTCCGTATTCACTTGAAATTCTTTAAACTTATTAAGTTCCAAGTCAATACTGTTCGTAGGTTTTATAAATTTATTTTTAAAAGACGGTAATTTTTAAAAATATGCTAATATGGTATATTTTAAAAAATACGGAAATTATAATGAATATGGTTGCCAGGTCTGCTTCCAAAAAATAGCGGGCAAGCGGGTGGAGGTTAAGTAGTAATTAAACAAATTACAATTAATTATATATTTTCTTATGAACATTTTAACACACTAAAATAATCACTTCAAACCTACTTAACATTCAAAACATCAAACATATTATAATAATATACAAAATATTAATTAATAAGCCAATTATTAAATATGTAAATTTTTTTACACTGCTGTCATGCGTATTTTTAATTCGACTGCTCAGCTTTGTCAATTCTTTGCGTTTAAAAATATTTTTTTTTAAATTTCAGTCCAACGTTGAGAAATATAAGAATAATATATAAATGCTAGTTAAGAAAAATAATATGATAATTATTTTTCTTACTTTTATTAAATGTCTCGTGAAACAATTGAGTGTTATTAATTTTTTTTTCGGAGAATCGACACATTCCCTGTCCTTATGAAAACATCAAAATTTATCCGCATGTCCAAATGACTTGATAATAATAATTTTATTGTTTTTTAAATAAAAATATTTTTGCGCACGTCCGGGTGTATTTTAATATTTTATGACCATCCCAGCAAGTCCAAATCGAAATCTGTGTAGCTCCGTAAGTGAGAGCGTAGGCTTCCGAGGCCGGAATCAGTTTACTTGGCTGTCCGGGTGACGCCGCGTCCGTGGCGAAGGTGCTGACGTTTCGGTCGCCATTCTGCGACCTTCCTCAGGGCGTAACTCAAGGTTGCAGAATGGCGACCGAAACGTCGGCACCTTCGCCATGTTCGCCGCGTCACCCGGACAGCCAAGTAAATACTAACTACGGCAAGTTCTGTGGAAATATTTGCCACAGAAGCTGTAAAAGTCTGTGACTCACATATGGTTCACGGAAATATTAAAACCATCGACTGTTACATTTTGTGAACCACATATGGCTCAAACGTGTTAACGGATGATAAATCTTTGTTTCGATGTTCGTTTGTATTCGAACCCGGCACCTCAGTAGTGAATGGTAAGCGATTTCGCCATTGAGCCACGAGAGCATTTTCAATTAGTTTAATCAATGCTACATACATAGATCTATTTAGATAGCGTTGATTTAATTTCCGGCATACTCACAAGATCGCAGCCCTAACTGAAGTTTGTGAAATTTCTTTGAATCTTATAGCCGGATCGGAAAACAAATTATCAGTTCCCCACGAGAAACCGAGACGCGTCGAATGACATCTTTGTCTCGATTGGTGAATGGGAAATGATCCAACCGTGAGTGACGGATCCTCGTACCCGAGCGCCCCCCCCCCCCGACACACGTGTCCAAACGTACACATTCAGTAGTTACTCAAACACTGAATAGGGCTAGGGACACAATTTATCCGCTTTTTCGTTACCAGGGCCTTGCAATAAGTTTTTTGTCGTTTTCCGCCGAGGCATTACAATACTTTCTCTACACTGCGTAAGCAGTAGTATAGTGAGAAAATTAAAAAAAAAGTATACTTAATGAACCCACCGATGATTTGAAAAGCCCGCCGATTTCTAAATAAATGTATTTTGCATGATGTAATCAATGAGCTGTAAGTATTATATATAACAGATATAGATATACATATTATATATACGGATTAGTGGGTATATTGAAGGAAATTCGAGTTTCATACATTCGAAATCTTATCTCGACCTAGCAGACCATGATGTAGTGACACCGACAAGGTCGTATGATTGGTCTAATGGAGCTCTTTGACTAGTAGTCGCTGCCTATTGGTTAAAAATTCAATAGCAGGGAATGAAATGATGGGGAAGTAAGGGGGGGAACAGGGATGCACCACGCAGACGGGAGTTTTAAATGTGACGGTTCAAACCGTCGTTCGCCGTTGCCGTGTGCTTTTGTTCAGTTGTGTTGTAACATTTATGTTACAAGATGTCTTTTCCACGAGCAAGAATCCAACGATTCAACGAGGCTCCATGTAAGAATTACGAATATGAATGTTTGTGTGTATTGGTATGAACAATTTGGGGATATTTAAAAATATCTCATTGAGTCAGAATGTGCCATGTGACAATTGTTTAATTGTTTATTCAATTTGTACTGTATTAAGTACATGCACATTGTATTATTCAGGAACTTATTCATTGTTTTGTTTCGTATTTAGCATGCTCTCCAGCTCCTGGAACATACGACCCAAAATTAGATACGAAGGTGAAGGGACCGACAATGAGGAAAGACGCCAGACTTACGTCTGAGGGTGATCTCTCCTCTAAAATTCCTGTTGCTACAGTTGCAGGATTTCGCACAGTAAGTTTCAACTGCAGTATTGTGATAAAAATTTACTGTATTAACTACTCAAAAATTGTCTTGGAGTCTTGCATGTTGCACCAGTTACGTGAACTTGAAAAATATGAAGTATAGTTCTTGGAACAAATTAGTAATTACATCAAGTTTTGAATTATAATTTAGGGTCTTTATGTGAAATAGTTTGGAAACAATTACTGTAAGATTGTGTGTATGTAGGATATGTATACTCCCTCTGCATCATTTTTTGTAATAATGTAGATTTAGGACCAGAGAACTTTTGAATGAACAGGATGCAATTTCATGGTAGGAAGGATTTCTTTTTTTATAAATTTCTACATTGCAGTGGACCTTTGAAAATTTAGCTCATTGAATACCAACCACCAGATAACAACTTATGCATATATAATTTATCCATTGCTTACATGCTCCATCCATTTACTATAGTTTCTCTTTTCATTATAAAAAAAAATATATTGGATATAAACCTAACACAGACCGTATTTCTACTCACTGCTCTTTTTTTTTTCCTTCCATTAATTTTAACAGCATTTCAGAAACTCAAGATAGTAATCATATTACAGATCAACACACTGTACATTATGATGTGAAGATTCAATGAAGAATTATTAATGTATGCTGAAGATCTATATTCTTTGTGTTGCATGTTACTCCTTAATGTGAAATGCTCAAACTTTATTTTTCATGAATTTATTCTTTTAGGGTTATATTTTGGAAACCAGATTCTTTTTAAAGAGAATTCCAGATTTATCAGAAATTTTAAATATGTTTTGATTTTTTACGTTGACACTTTTACTTGGAGCAGCAGCAATTACTGTAGGATTTGAAAAATGCTCATAAACCTTTGTCAAACAAAGTCTGGAGCTCGGGAAGACATGTGCATCCACATTCATCATAACTGAGTAGTCATACAGAATTGAAATTGTATGTGTGACTCGATAAATATTATTAATAATTATGGCTGTTGCTGTCTCCTGGTAAAGAAAGTTGGTATATGAAAATTTTCTCTTAGATCGTATTAAAGATGTGGTTGAAGGTTTCCTGTTTTTGTATTTTAACTTTAATGATTAATTATTCATTGTTAAATATTTCTGTTGACTTCAAGATAGTTGAAAAGAGATGCTGCATTTTTAAATGAAATATTCGAAGATTGATACTAAAATTTGTATGAAGTGTCAATAAATTTATTCATGTAAGATTTATTTTGTATATCATAATTTTTTGAGATGTTGAATTTTCTGGATAATTTTTTTAGATCTGGACCTTCAGTGTAGATATTTCATCTGGATTTTGAAGAGCACAATGCAAGATTTTGCTTCTTTTACAAATTTATATTTTCTTAAGAAATGTGAATTAACATTTAAGTATACAATCACCTGTGTTCTCTAAGAGGAATATTAAACATATTGGATACAGTGGTGCAAACAGGATTTTTCTCACAGGGGCTATTTGTATAATTTCCAGCTGACTCCTTTGCTTATAATGAATCTTTCAAGTACACTATATATATATATATATATTTTTAAATTTGTTGATTTATGGTTGTTTATAGTGTATTCAATTGAGATCTTAAGTGACTTTCATTACTATAGTAGTAGGCTATATCTGAGAACGTCATAAGCCCATAAGATTGACTCTCCCTACCATCAAATATGCTACTAGGTAAAAATATTAGCTCATTAAAAGGAGCAAATAAAATGTTACTTTGAATTTCGGTGAACTTTCAATGAATTTTTCATTACAATGTAGCTTTTAAGTTATTTGCCAATTATTGTTGATGATTGTCTTAATGATGGGCAAAATTTACTCTATTAAATGCAAATTATCGACTAGTAATTGATGTTGGATAAACAGATTATTTTAAATTCTCAGTGTATGAAATTTGATTTAACTGTCTGAATTTTGCATCTATTTTCATTATACTTTTTGAAAGGTTTATTAACTGAAGGTTAAAGTTCATACTTGGTTTAAACATTATTTTGTAGATTATTAGTACAGGGGGGAAGTTGATGACCTAAAACATTTCCAAAAATGTGAAATATGCCAAACTGGCAATCATGCCGTTAGGTGTCACAGGAACCATAGGTTATGTAATACAATGGCTGACATTGCAATATATGGGCGCAGAAATCAAATAGGCTACTCGGGAAGTCTGTGGTGAAATATTGTTTGAAGCAAGTACTATTAAAATTAATGAAATCGGTGAAAAATAGGTAAAAAATGACATAAGAATAGGTTGTTTAGTTTGTCATAACATAAAATGAATTTCTATACAAAATGGCATTCTTCTAAAGTGAAAAGAAAAAGCTTGGTCTGCTGGAATGAACACAAGAAACCTAAGTCAAGACGTATACCAATTGTGCTTTTAGGGCTTAATTTTCAACTGAAATACTGTGAGAATCTCTCAGAAACCTAACCAAGTAGACTTGCAGAAAACTCACTATATCACTGCACTCTAGTTCCAAGTGTAATTAAAAGTTGGGCAAAATGCCTTCTTTTTTTAAAAAAATTGTTACTATTTTATGTCTTTTAACAACAGGAATCACGTATTTGTACTTCTGGAGTAAGTTTGCATACGTTTGCCATTTTGGCTTTTTCTTTTGCCTGGGATTGTTCACGATTAAGCTCAATGTATACCTGCAAACCTGTGCAACATGGAGGCACAGTCATGTTTTGTTTGTCTATGGAAGTCAAGGTTGTGTTAAAAATCTAAATGCAAAAGGAAGATGATACCAGTCAATATTTTTTATTTTTTCTCATTGATGCCGACAGGCTTTGTTTGATCAGGAGGAACCCCATCCTTTTTGAGTATAGCCCCCAATCCCTTTTGAGCAATAGCATTTTGAAGAGACAGCATTGCAAGTAAAACAAATTCATAGCCGTCAGGAAGGAGTCTTGTGGAATGAAAATTACAAAGAGAAATTAATGCAAATTTTTGTTCGAAAAAAATTTTATCCTTTAAATTATTAATTTTTTAAAAATATATCCTTTTAAATGTGAATATTCATTATTTACATGCATATTTGCACCCCTATTTTAGCTAGAATAAAGGTTTTTTGGGTGCATATTTTGGTGAAAATATGCTTCTTTTGCCTGCCCATTTTAGGTAAAATAATTGCCTCAATTGTGGCCTCTAGTATTGTATTACTCCAAATTTATACCCATATTCAATTATTTTGACAGATTTTATATTACCTTGTTTTTGTTATTAAGTAATAGGTAGTAAGATTAGTACGTTATATGGCATAACATTTTCAGTTATAGCTAATATACTAGTGTCGAATTAAACATTTTTCTAATTTAACCAATGTAAGTGGATTTTGTTGATCTTTATGCAAGATAACTGTTATTGTGAAGTGAGAGGTAGTTCAATTTTGATGCGGCTAGTTCACTTTGGGTTTCCCATTTCCTCTGCCATCTGTCTACTTTTCCATTCTTGCCTTCCACAATCTAATTCTACATTGAATTTTCAATAGAAAAGTATTGTTAATATTTTAATAATGTATTTTGAGTAAATATCTATCTTTTCTAGTTGTATTTGGGAAAGTACTGATAATTGCATGAGGTTGGCAAATATTGTTGCAGAGTAAATCATTTGTAGTTCAGATTTGACAATTGAATTTTAAAAACTATAATAAATATTTCAGATACTTTGTACCTTTGTATGTTTTAAATTTAATAAGTCTTCTGTTTGAAACTGAAAGAGTTTGTAAAAATTCATCTTGTAAATTCTGGACATTGAATCTCCTGGCATGGAACAGACTTGTTTATTTTAACAAGCTTGTTTATTTTAACAAGGCTATTGATGAAGCAAAGACAATTGTTGGTAGCGATTGCACATTTTCAGCAAATGACAAAGATGCACCATTCTGGAGCATTAGTAATGCTATTATATTAGGCAAGCAACACATTACACTATGGAATCTTAGTGTTGCACATCTGGGAAGTATTTTCATGGTGAAGATTTTTACTGGTGTTATGGAGTTTATTAATAAAGTTTTTAAACATACATTTGCCCGGCTTGCCTATCCGCAAGAATAGGAAGAGGCCTAAGAAAGTATTGATAAAAATACCTTTTAATATCTCGCACACTACATTCGTAGTATAGAGAAAGTTACGTAATGCTGCAGCGAAAACGTAAATTTTTCTGTAGAAAAATGTAGGTTCTTAATACTGAACAAAGGATGATTTTTGCTTTCTCACCTTACGATTTCTTTACATGAAGAGAAAGTTATGTAATCGTGCGCCAGAAAATCCTTATTGCCGGGTTGTGGTAACGAGGATGTGGATAAATCATGTTAAATGAAGGGGATCTAACTCGTGGTGTAGCCAGAATCTGTTACATCTTGATACTGAAAAATCGTTTGACGGCGCTAGTGCTTAAACCGTTCAACAGATTTTCTTCAAAATTGATATTTTTCAATCGATCTGAATGAACTTTGAGTGTTTATTATTATTATTATTATTATTATTATTATTATTATTATTATTATTATTATTATTATTATTATAAAGTGTTGCAAGTCTTTCAAAAGGGTCATGCGCAACTTGAATAAGTGATCTGATTTCTCTGTGCTAAAACTGAAACCACCATACACGTTTTACTATTATAAAAGTGTTAATCTCGTGTACTACTCTGGTGGCCGTGGTCTTCGAAGGGGAAGTTCGCTGGTTCGTGTCTTGACTGGGGAATATTTGTCACAATTGTTGCCGCAGAAAATAATACATACATCAACATTTAAATACTGTATAAAGTGTGTCCACTAGACCAACTTAGATATTGCTAATGGTTCCGAAATGATTACTTTCTCACCTTCGTAAGAAAACGTTATGTAATCGTGCGTAGAAAAGGCTGAAATTACGCCAGAAAAAAAATCTTGATTGCCGGGTTCTGGTAACGAAATAGATAAATCCTCTTGATAAATGTAAAAAAACCCTAGTGCTACAGAATGACACTTTCTCGCAGTAATTTCACGTCAAATAGCTCACTCGCAAAACCACAATTTTTTAGCTACTTGAAACTTTTTTATTTATTTTTTTTTTTATGAAGTCTAGGGTTGAAAAGGTGCGACATGCTTTCTATCTTTTTCTAATCTCACCCCTATCAAAAAAATGGCCAACTATTTTTTCCAAAAAATCATGCGCGCGTTGTTTATTTTTTTGATTGAATACAGTTTCCTTCACAGAAATAAATTTATACTTAAATTCAAATTAAATATGTACTTTCATACGATGTAAAATATTTTTATGAACATTTAAATATTTAAAAAATAATTTTTTAATGCAAATTTTAACATTATATCGACAATTACATCAATTGTAAAATACTGATGTATATTTACACATGTGTAGATCTGCCAAATTTCAATGTGAGTTACACAATAGTAGTTTATGTAATTAATTTATAATGTTAAACTTTATTGCGCGAGTACATGTTTTGAAAACGAGCGACTTTAGGAGCGAGTTTTCAAATATGTACGAATGTAATAATGCAACATTATAAACGAATTGCATAATATTTTTTTGTATAACAGCATTATACATTTATTAGGGGATCAAACTTAATTTTGCGAAACAACTTCCCTGTGACGACTCGGGTATTTCACTTCGTGCGAGTAAACTGTGGTCGGCTGTTCAGTTTAGCTCTACCTCCCAGCGATTCTCTCGCTACGATTGGCTGGATGTGTCACGCAAACATTCGTGACGAAATCTAATACGTTATTATTTGTGTCGTAAAATGGTATTGGAAAAACTTTTTTTTTTAAATTTCGTCTCGTGACGAGTAAAGTGTTTCGTCAAGAATGTGAGAATCGACCGTACTCCTTCATACTCCATTCCGCAAATGTGTTGGGCAGGGTCAACGATGCATAAACGCGCACCGCTGGTCCTGGACACTCATATCACCTGATACGAGTAATAAAGAAACTGACAGTGTGTGTTTGTCTTCTGTCTTTACCCATCGTCTGCCGCCTTCTGCTCTCATGAGCCAAAAATAAAATTAGACACTGTGTTTTCTTTGTCCAGTGAGATTTTTTTAAGAAAATCCTTTGTACTTTAATATTAATTCCTAGATGTCACTGAATTACATGAGTGAGCTACTATGCACCCTTTTGTTTTACACCTAAAGAAGCAAAGCATACTTTTAAAAAGATACTTTTTTTCATGGTTGAAATCGAATTCAATTCACCTTTTTCTGTGTAAACTCTTTAACACTTAAGTAAGATTATGGCAGTGTTAATAAACATTTTCAGATGAGGTCAGTGCCTAGTATTACAAAACAATGAGTTTATGCTTCCACAAAGATACCTTCAATGCGAGTTCTGAATGACACTTCTTCGCCTCGACAAAATGTCTGACTTTGGCGCCTCTCGACAAAAAATTGAAGCCTTTTTTTGAGAAAATTTCGAAAATATCTAGTCTTCGTGAAAGCCTTGCACAAATTCATGACAGTTTACAACTGGCAGTCTACTTTCTTCAGTTCGGTGCGAGTTTATCAACTCTCAGGAAAAACTGTATGAACAGTTTAAGCGCTATCTAGCATTGACCACCAACAGACGGAAGGACGGACAAAACAATGCCGCCCTATAAATTGTATATATTATTTGACCGGTGAAATATGAAACTTTTGTATCTATGGTTATACTCTACCTAGTGTACTAACTCAAAGGGCTATTTCTCTATGATGTAAAAGAGTATTACAAAGGTTCTATCGGGATAAGATGGTAAAAGGTGCCCCCGCTTGAAATCGAGAAGTAAATCTTTCCTAAAGATTGTGTCCACGAAAAACACGCGGCGGCGGAATACGCTGTTCCGTTCACACTGGAGCCAGGGTTTGGTGAGTAGAAGAGGCACTCGCTTCTATTCATGCAAGGGATAGAAATTTCCTCTCTTATGTTTTGAGAGTGCATGCGATGGCATTTTTCTCTTCATTTACGAATTTCTCTCATTGTTAATCTCTTTGGAAAACGGTGAAAGGGGGTGTTCATGATTTTGACCTAGAAAGGAAAAATGTAGGAGAATTTCACACATTGATGCCACAAAGAACGAGAAACGTTTTTAATTTACTAGAATTATGTGATATAGATCAAGGTCAGTCTATATATATATATATATATATATATATATATATATATATATATATATATATATATATACACACACACTAGAAAATTCCTATAGGCCTCTCTCTTCCTCTTAATGTTGATATAAAAAGCATATTTGCAGCTGCATGGCAAGTTTGTGGGTGGTCGTATTCACTTATTTGCGGCAATCTTTAGCTATCGCAGCCTGGGACTTCCGTTTTCGCAATTTTGTTCCCACCCTAGCGGTTGGATAGGGGGGAGATGGACATTGATTTTCTTCGGTTGTAAGTCTTCATTTAAAATAAAATAACATTTAAGAATGAACTTAAAAATCTTGGAGACATGGAAAAAATAATTGTATGTATTCGAAACAAGCCAATAGTGTTCCATAAAGAACGCCTTAGAATAACTTTCAGAAAACCACAACAATGCAAACTGATAAAAGTTATATTTATGGCAAAAATTGCTCTTTTACCAAGAATTAATAAGAAAATGTGCCAATTGTTGGCAGCGCCCATTCGCTGCTTGCGAGCTTTGTCAGAGCTCATTGAGGTGTCTTGATATAGACAAAAATGCGGTTTATTACATAATCGTTACTAAGGGGGGCGAGGAAGTATGTGCTGTATTTTATTATTAGCTTTATTTTATTTGTGCAAAGAAATGCGAAAAAAATCTGAAGCCACAATGAGGTTCCAAAAATTCTGTGACCTGCAAACCCGTGTCGAGACAAACAATGGAGATTCGTTACTCGTTGAAAATTTGTGATTAGAATGAAAATGATCAGGCATTTTCCTACACATCCGATGTCTAATCAATAGTGATCTGTCTATCCTGCAGAATCATCTCCGCCAATGCAATTGACTCACTGCATTTTTCTGATACTCTTTGAATACAACTGAAACATTCTGACCATGCGACTCCTGCACAATGTTGGCAGACCTTTCCCAGGTTGAACAGAATTGTTTGTGTGATGCCACAAATCTTTGTTTAATAGGAATCCTCAATCTTCAACCATACAGTTTTTCACTTAATGATTTCTGGCTCTGAAGTGGCTTGAAACATTCTGCAATGTCAACGTAGTTCCTATACGTGTTCCGTAATCTGTAAAAAGTAGTTCGTACAGTGGCAGTGCAAATATGAAATAAAATTGCTTTATCTTCAGAGACTTTCCTCAACACATTGCATAATATCATTAGGCCAACAACAGGTGTTATCTTGATTTCTACGTGGAAAGAGCTTGAGAGGGATAAGTTATTACCTTTGTTTTCAGTTACATGCTCTGAAAATTGTTAATGTCAAAAAAAGAACTTTCGTTTCTTCAATAGAAGAAATATGAATGTTTATGAAATATCAAATGTTTTTGTATTATATCTAAATGGTGTTAGTGGACAGTAAAGAACAGTACTGCCATAGTCAAATCACTTTCACTTGAAATTATCCCAGTATTCAAACATTAATATTTAATCGATATTTATTTATATCGATCCCTGCAATCCACAAACGCATCGGAATCACCATTAATACCTTAGATGTTCAGTAAAATATTTCTATACGATACTATAATTCTGTTTCGTATAAATATATAATTGCATTTATAATATATTTCTATTTTATTTATGCAGTCAAATCTGTCTAAACCTGGATCTGTAAAAGCAGGAAACCTGCTTTGATCGGAAAATTTCTCCGACCCATGAAGTTAAATGGCATAAAATGGAATCTAACGCGGAAACGCGACGATTTTTTCATGTCCGGCAGGGGGGTCATAAAACGGCATTTCTGTGAACCTAATGCAGTTGGTGTGGAGACGCGAGATGCTCTTAATGAAATAAATGCGTCGGCAAGTCCTATTTTAGTTTCTCTGTCCTTGTGCTATGAGTTTTAATCGTGGCAGGCGCATAGTGAAGGGAAAAAACTTCAGTTATTAGCGTAGAATTCGAACTTTGATCGCTTGTCTCTCAAGGCGTAGGTTGTAGAGGAATTCCGATTCACACATGCACACACACGTATGGCTATCCAGTGTTGCCCCGGCTGCTCAGTCCATAGCCTCTTTAAAAGGAGGTATGCGTGATGGGGTTTACTTTCATTCAAACACTGCATTGAAACCCGTGGTATTATCGTAGGTGGATTTAATGTTCCCTTTGCATGAGGTGAAGCCTCCCGTTGTAATTATACGTTACAACTAAGTTATCTCATTCGGCCCTATGGGCCAGAGTTCATTGTTGAAAGCAGGGCGGCGTCCTTCCTGGCGGTCGCGATCCCGGTAACGGGAGCGGCGACCCTCCGCCCTGGTGCTTAGCGCGGTGCGGTCGGTGGCGGCTGCGCCTCGCTCCTTTGCCTATTAACAAGGCGGGCAGGCGGCGTGGTGGCGTTCACGGGCGCCAGCAACGCTGGTCCGGGCAGCGGTGGTTGCACCTCGGCCCGTCGTCAGTCCTGGGCTCGCGAACGGGCACTTATTGTCCGTGGCGTTCGTCCTTGAGTTGAGTGGTGGCCCGCGATGTGGCGATAATGCATTCGGGCGGCGGCGTTACGGTAATACATTCACTGGCGTCCCCCCCGTAAGCCAAAGAAACTCGCCCTCGTCCCTACCACGGAATGGCACTGCTGCTCGCTGTCGCTTCCTCTGTCTGAATTCCCGAGCTTGCATGTCGCAGCTACCTCCAGCTTTGCGGGTCACGTGGCACTCCCCCGCTTCTTTTTACGTGATTGGCAAGCGCGCGTTACGCGGTTTCTTCCGCCCAATCGCGGCGTCATTGATAACCGTTTGAGTCCCACCTAACGCAATTTGAACTCAAATGTCACGAAAGTTCCAAGAACAGGTGTAGCTGAATTGCTGGGTTAGGGGACAGCGGCGCCGGTATTTCTCGGTGAGTTAGCGGATGCGACCAGTGCGCGTCCGTCAGAACAATAGGGCTGCATTTCACCCAAAAAGGAACATTTCCAGTCCTCTTGAGTTGTACATCTGAAGTAGTTTCGATAAAAAAAAATGCGTCATTTTCATTTGTTTTTAGGCCTTCTTTAAATCTTTTTAACAGCATTTCATTGTTACATTTTGGCAATGTTAGGTCATCAAAATCCGCCCCCTATTGATTTATGAACATGAAAACGACTTGATCATTGTAATCGTGACTGACGCTGGGACTGTGTGTGACGCTGGGACTGTGTGTGACGCTGGGACTGTGTGTGACGCTGGGACTGTGTGTGACGCTGGGACTGTGTGTGACGCTGGGACTGTGTGTGACGCTGGGACTGTGTGTGACGCTGGGACTGTGTGTGACGCTGGGACTGTGTGTGACGCTGGGACTGTGTGTGACGCTGGGACTGTGTGTGACGCTGGGACTGTGTGTGACGCTGGGACTGTGTGTGACGCTGGGACTGTGTGTGACGCTGGGACTGTGTGTGACGCTGGGACTGTGTGTGACGCTGGGACTGTGTGTGACGCTGGGACTGTGTGTGACGCTGGGACTGTGTGCGACGCTGGGACTGTGTGCGACGCTGGGACTGTGTGCGACGCTGGGACTGTGTGCGACGCTGGGACTGTGTGCGACGCTGGGACTGTGTGCGACGCTGGGACTGTGTGCGACGCTGGGACTGTGTGCGACGCTGGGACTGTGTGCGACGCTGGGACTGTGTGCGACGCTGGGACTGTGTGCGACGCTGGGACTGTGTGCGACGCTGGGACTGTGTGCGACGCTGGGACTGTGTGCGACGCTGGGACTGTGTGCGACGCTGGGACTGTGTGCGACGCTGGGACTGTGTGCGACGCTGGGACTGTGTGCGACGCTGGGACTGTGTGCGACGCTGGGACTGTGTGCGACGCTGGGACTGTGTGCGACGCTGGGACTGTGTGCGACGCTGGGACTGTGTGCGACGCTGGGACTGTGTGCGACGCTGGGACTGTGTGCGACGCTGGGACTGTGTGCGACGCTGGGACTGTGTGCGACGCTGGGACTGTGTGCGACGCTGGGACTGTGTGCGACGCTGGGACTGTGTGCGACGCTGGGACTGTGTGCGACGCTGGGACTGTGTGCGACGCTGGGACTGTGTGCGACGCTGGGACTGTGTGCGACGCTGGGACTGTGTGCGACGCTGGGACTGTGTGCGACGCTGGGACTGTGTGCGACGCTGGGACTGTGTGCGACGCTGGGACTGTGTGTGACGCTGGGACTGTGTGTGTGTGTGTGTGTGTGTGACGCTGGGACTGTGTGTGTGTGTGTGTGTGTGTGACGCTGGGACTGTGTGTGTGTGTGTGTGTGTGTGACGCTGGGACTGTGTGTGTGTGTGTGTGTGTGTGACGCTGGGACTGTGTGTGTGTGTGTGTGTGTGACGCTGGGACTGTGTGTGTGTGTGTGTGTGTGACGCTGGGACTGTGTGTGTGTGTGTGTGTGTGTGTGTGACGCTGGGACTGTGTGTGTGTGTGTGTGTGTGTGTGACGCTGGGACTGTGTGTGTGTGTGTGTGACGCTGGGACTGTGTGTGTGTGTGTGTGTGTGTGACGCTGGGACTGTGTGTGTGTGTGTGTGTGTGTGACGCTGGGACTGTGTGTGTGTGTGTGTGACGCTGGGACTGTGTGTGTGTGTGTGTGACGCTGGGACTGTGTGTGTGTGTGTGTGTGTGTGACGCTGGGACTGTGTGTGTGTGTGTGTGACGCTGGGACTGTGTGTGTGTGTGTGTGACGCTGGGACTGTGTGTGTGTGTGTGTGTGTGTGACGCTGGGACTGTGTGTGTGTGTGTGTGTGTGACGCTGGGACTGTGTGTGTGTGTGTGTGTGTGTGTGTGTGACGCTATTTAGAGTTATGTAGTAATTTAGTATAGTACTTTTTTTAATTTGTTTTACTGTTTGTTCTATAATGATAAAATTTTAATTTATTGGGTAAAATTGTAAAATATTATATGCTAATTTTAGTTATTTCTTTTCACAGCCGCAGGTGCCTCGCAAAGCAATGAAAATCTTAGGTAAATCTCAAGGAAAGGAAAGATCAGAGAGTAGTTCAGCTATGGATGATTTATTGAAAGTTAAAGATACAGGTCACGACTTCTCAGAATTGGAAAGTGTGAAACAAAGACTAAAGGAAACAGTTGATGAATTAAATAAATCAAAGAACTTGTGCGAGTTATTAAATGGTGATATTTCAATGAAAATGCATCAAATCGAAGAACTGCAACATAAAAATGAATCTTTAGCTGTGGAAATTGAGGTGTTACAAAATAAACTGGAGGAGGCACAAGCTAAGCATCATGAAAGCTTAACAAAATGTGAAACTCTAGACAGAGAAACTCTTGCTCATTTGGAGGAAATGCACTTGATGGTCAATGAACTTGTTGAAAAAAAAGATATTAGCACTAAGGAAATGAATAATTTGAGGGAAGAAATTGACAATTTGACTTGCCTAAAAAATGATTTTGAATTGAAAGTTACTCAAAAACAGCAGATGATTCTTATGCTTCAAGGTGAATTGTCTAGTGCAGAGGTAGAACTTATGGAGTGTAGGTCAGAATGTGAACGTCAAACTGCAGCAGCATGTGAAAGAGCTGAGGAAGTTAAAACACTCAAGGCCACCATTAGTCATTTGGAGCAGCAAATGGAAGAAACAGACAAACAGTTACGTCACATGCGAGACAATCTAATGAATGGTTCAGTTGTTAGAGAAAATTTGGAAGAACAATTAACTGAAAAAGAAACTGCTTGTGCTGATTTGGAAGCAAACTATAATAAATTGCTCTCTGAATGTGAATTTTTAAAGGCTGAACATTCAAAGGAAATAGACAACATTTTGGGTAGTTGTAATAAACAATTGAGTAATATGGTAAATGATATTGAAGCTGCTTCTGAGCTTGTTATTACTCATACATCAAGTATGCAAGCAATTTGTAATGAAAAATTGCAGGCTTTAGAAGACAAAGTTGCACATACTGTTGCCAAAGCTCAAGAAGTATGGCAAAACGAAATTGTACATTTGAAAGGAGAACTGCAAACAGCTGCTAATCAGTTAAAAGTGGAGCAGCTGTCTGCACAGGAAAAGATAGAATCTATCATTAGGGATATGGAAACAAGAGATAGAGAATCAAGGAAAAGAATTAAGGAAGTTGAATCAGAGGCACGGATCATTACTGAAAAATTGCTTCGAGCTGAGGAAGAATTGAGGCGGCTTTCGGATATTAGAGACGAACTGAAAATTTCTGATGTGGAGAATAAAATTACTATTGTAGAACTCCAAGACAAAGTTGACTTGTTGACTGTGGAAAGAAATTCATCCAATACGAAGCTAACTGAAGTTGTAAAGGAATGTGACTTATTGAAGTCTCAGAATAAAAATTTGACTGTTGGAAATCGTAATCTTAGTGACAGTTTAGAGGCTTTGCGGGTTCGTTTACTAGAAAGTGAGTCGGACGTTGAAGAAATGACTGCCCTTAAATGTGCCTTGGAGTCAGAGAAAAGACGGTTAGAACAGACTTTGGAAAGGTTGTTATCAGAATTGGAACAACAAAAGGCCAACAATGCTCAAATTGAGGCAGAAAGCTTGCAACAAATTGAAGAAGTTAGAGAACATTTGTTAGGGAAACTTGAGTTATTTAAACAAAAGGCTTTGTCAGGTTCAGATGAAATTGAGAAGTATGAAGAAGGAAAAAGCATGCAAATTCAAAATTTAAAAAGTCAATTGGAACACTTTCGGAGGGAACTTGAAATGGTGAGCAATTATGTAGCAACAACGGAGCTTGAGAATGAAAAGCAAGCCCAGCAACTTCATGTTTTACATGAAGAACATCAGAAAATGAAAGATTCATTTGAAATGCTGACAACAAAGTATGAACAACAGGCTGCTGAATTAAAACAGCGAATCAGTGAATTATCAGTTGCTTGTGAAAATATAACTTCTCAAGAACAACAAATACTGAGATACAAATGTCACATTGAACAATTATCAGCTGATGTTGAGAATTCAGAAGCAAGAATTATTGAACTGAATGAAGCTCTAAGTGTAATGGAAGAATCAAATGCTGAGCATGAGAGAGAAATAGAGGCTCTCACTGAAAAATTGGATCATCAGCGAGATTGTGCCAAGGTTGCAACCCAGCAAATTGCTAATCTTGAAGCAACCAAGTCTTATCAGGATCACCATGTTCAAACATTGACTTCAGAATTGGAAAGACACAAAGAATTTTACCATCAAGCTACAGAACATATGTTAACTCTAGCTGATTCAAATGCAGAAAAGGAAAAAAAAATTGAAGTTCTCAATGAAGAAAATGAAGAACTAAAGAGCAGTTGTAAAAAATTCACTGAGCAACTGGATAATTTAAAAACTCAGTTGTTCAAAGAACAGAGCAAACTGAAAGAATCAGCTGAAGAGATAAAGTTGCTTGAAGGGGACAGATTTGTTAAAGAAGAGCAATTGAAAGAATTAGCAGCAGAACTTAAATGTCAGAAAGAATATGTCCATACACTTTCACAACAAGTAACTGTGCTTGAAGAGCAGAAGTTAGAGACTGAAGAACAACTTTCATCTGTGAAACAAAAGATGATAGCTCTGGAAGAAGAAAGGTCCTCATCTATAGAAACATGTAGTCAACTTCAGAATTCTGTCGCTAAGATGGTGGAACTTAATGAAGACCTGACTAATAAATTTTCTTCAATTCAAGAAAAGTTAACTGAAAAGGAAAAGCTGTGTGCAAAGAATGAAAGTCAAATGCAAACTCTTTGTGCAGAAATTACCAATCTCAATTTACAAATGCAGAGAAAAGACAAAACACTTCAGGATGCTGTTGAAAAATTGAAGAAAGAAAATGATGAACTTGAAACACACAATTTGAAATTAAATCGGTGAGTCCTTTGCCTGTTGTTTAAATTTAGAATTAAAAGTGCGATAGCCATTTGTCTTTGCAAAAATAGCTAAATCTAAGAATATATATTAAATATTTACTAATTTCATAAGAGGTTTCCCCCCCCCCCCCCATATGCAAATTCATTTCATTTATTTTCTTATGCAAATCAAGTTTGGCTTTAGTCAGGAATTCAAGAATCCCTTAGAAGTTATTATTTTTTTATCATGTAACTATCAGAAGAAGTGCGGAATGGTTGGAAGTGTATGAAAGAGAATTTTTATCAGCAATTTAATTCGATAAAATTTAATAGTTGTCAATGATATTTTAGTATTAAATTAGTAGTTAATAAACCTATGACTAACTATGACTCCATAATAACTTTAATTGTAATAATATTTCAACATGTGCGAAGGAAGGCAAAGACTGTTAACAATTTTATCTTTAACTGTGTCATTGTGTTTAATATTATAACAAAACAAAATTTTTATGAAAGTTTATTTTTTTCATTCAGTTATGAACAGGAGAGTACTGAGTGGAAAAGAAAATATGAAGAGATAGAATCATTAATTGGACCTTTCAAAGAACAGTTAGAAACATATCGAGCCGAATGCAAGATACTGGAAGCAGAGAAAGGTGAAGTACAGCAAAATATGAGAGAGCTATCTCTCCAGTACGCTGCTAGTTTGGGTCATCAAAACCAGAAGCAGAAGATCCACTACATGGTAAAACTTAAAGAACAGAATATGGAACTAAAAGAGGTTTGTGTTATTGTTGGTATGATTTTTATTCCAGTACTTCTATTGTATTTTTTGAGTATAATTATAACCTCTTTTTCATTGCAAGGATTTGTTCATAAAATGGTTAATTAGATCGCTGATTAGGTAAGTACCTTCTAAAAGTTAAATATGGTTAATTAAAGGTGTAGTCTGGTATCAAAAATTTATTTGCTATCGATTGTTTTGATCGCCTAAGTTTTCGGCCCAGAAGCTGCAAGGTATGTACGATCTAGTTTGCTTACGCGTACAGTGTCTCATTTTTTGTATAATATTTTGTACTTGCTTATACGTAATTTTTTATAAAATGTGTATTAATGTAATTTTATTTTGATAATTCTAATTTTATCTCCGAGGATGATGACAATGCAATCAAAACAAACATTAGCAAAATAAGTTTTTATACCAGAAAATACCATCAATTAACCATATTTAATCATAAAATGGTATTTCTTTTTAATAGCAGCATTATAAATGACCTTTTCTGCTGCAAGAAATCATCATAAAAGGCATTTTTTTAAGGCAAAAATTGACGAATTAGCATTTTACGGTTCGAATGATAAGTGTCGTCACACATTCGGTCAATTGTGGGGAGGTAGCGGCAAATGGAACAACCAACCACCATTTTCTCCCACCATCTTCTCAAATACCAAAGTTGTCACGAGTTGTCCAGATGGCATTAAACAATGAAATTCGATACAAAAGTTTAAGTCCCAAGTAAAATATTTTATGCTGCACAACTGTTTCTATACAATTGGAGACTATACCAAGCATTAAGATACAATTTCTATAAAATTAGAGACTATACCGAGCATTGAGATGACCCCTTGTTTTACTTCTGAACATAAATATAACTTTAAAATAACTTCTCCCCATAGCATGTCACACAGTTTTTAACTGTTTTTGACATAAATAAATAAAAGAAACTTGTTTTGCAAAATAAAGTTTGATTCTCTTATAAATTTATAAGGCTGTTGTACACCAAAAAAAAGTGTATATAATGTTGCTTTATTGCATTTGTTCAAATTTGAAAACTCGCTTCTATCGTCACTTGTTTTCAAAACTCTACTTGTGTAATAAAGCTTAACTTTATAAGCTAATAACATAAACTTCTATTAAGGAACTGTTTGACATTAGCAGTTTACGGTACAAATAATTACATCATACACACACACACACATCGCACATCATCACAGCAAGCTAATTATGAAGTGGCAGTAAAAAGCAAAGCCGACCTCTGTTTATTGCACAAATGTCAAGTATGCACAACTTCATAATACCACCTACAAAATTTTACTTCCGGAACTTTTTTCATAATTACCTTTAATTCTCTATATTTTTGTTCTACAAAATAGTATACATCTTGTTTATAATGTTGCTCAATTGCAATTGGATGAATTTGAAAACTCACTCCAAACACCGCTTGTCAAAATATGTTCTTGTGCAGTAAACTTAACATCGTAAACTAGTTGCGTAATATAATCATAATCGTCATGAACTGCAAGCATTTAGGTATGATTATGTCCCTGCATTTAGGTATGATTGTGCTGGTTCACTAGTCCTAGGTGGATAATCTTCTAGGTGTTCCTGATTTTTCATTCTCATTAAAGGTCTTCCAATGTCTGTTTCCAATTGGTTTATGCATACAGATAAGTTGTGGTAGTCTGTTACTCTCCATCCTGTTCTTGTCATCTCTTTTGTGATTCTTTGCTCTATTTTGGTTTTTAGTTTTCTTCAGATTTCCTTGCTTAATATACTAGTATGACTAAAATATTTTTTATTGTTTTAGACTGTTCGTAACCTGAAGAAAACAATAGAAAAGTTGCGCAAGGATGGCACTAATGCAAGCAGCAAAGCGTCTAATGTAACACACACTGCCATTGTCAACAAAGGAAAGGAGAACATAGGTCATGGTCATAGTCCTGTACACAAGATGGTGCCAATCCAAAGTCCAGGAGAAGGTCAGAAGTCTTCTCGAAAATTGGTCCCAATTCAAAGTCCAGGAGAGAATCATCGAGCCGGTTTCACACTTACTCCAATCCCAAGCCCTGCAAACAGCCCAAATCCAAAGCCTCTTGGTGAACGTTCAACTCATACAAATGTTATTTAAATACTACAGTGAAACGTGACGAACCTGCAAGAACTTAAAAAAATATTTTGAGCTCATGAGAGGTCAATTGTTTTGTGAAATATGAATTTGAAGAAATGCTGAATATTTCAGAGATTGACATTCAATTTTGTTTGGAGGTTTTTAGAAAAAAAAAACTTTTTTCCCCTCATTTTCAGTTAGTTTGACTCTTAAAATTGTTTTAATATCATGAGGTCTTGCGGATATCTGATTAAGAATGCTAGTAATAGACTGACATTCTTGTTTTAAGTTTTATAAAAGTGTAAATGAAAAGTGACTTTTATTGAATTTTTATGAAAGACTCAGTACAATTTTTATGATTTCAAAAATGAATACTTCATGTTACTTTCATCTTGTCTTGTCCTATTATCTATTCACAGAATCAACAATTTACTTATCATCCTACTTGGAGTAAGTTTCGAAGAGAGTGTTTCACTTTTTGTTGGTGTTATTTATGTATTTATTGCCCTAGAAATAATTTGAATGTCTAAAATTCTTAGTTTGCTTGGCAGTATGTGAAACATACTTTTAAATGCTAAAATATTTGGTAAAAAATTGTAAGTTTTTCCCCTTTAAGAATTATTTTTCTGTAAGTTTCAATAATTTGTGAACATTTCAAAAAAATTAAAGTAATATTCATTGCTAGAGCACTTGCTTATGATGAAAATTTAGTAAATGTAGCAAGTAAGTCTTGCAAATGTTATATAAGACACGTTACATGGGAGACTACTTTGTTATAAATTATCTAACTATTTCTGAACAGGTTGTCAGAAAAATTTATGTATGCAAGATAATCAGGCCCGATACAGAAATTCTTATAAATGATAGCAAGGAGTTCTTTGGGAATAATGGAGTTGAGAATATATGCAAAGTAAAGCTGGAAGGGGAAAAAATCTGAAAGTAATCCAGATCCCTATGATTGACTTCAAATGCCCTGGTTCTTGAACAGAAATTGCATGAAATGTATTTGAATTGATGGCCTTTGGATTTTGAAACCCAAGGGTATTCTCTTCTTTGAGCACAAACAGTGTGAATCATGGCATCTTATTCTTTATTTAAATTGCTCCAAATAATGTTACGTTTGTGTACTCCATTTGCTCAATAATAGGGTGAAACCTGAAACTGGAAAGTACAAAAAATGTAGGGATGATCAATTAAACCAAAGACTTTTTTTACCATTCTTTAAATGGGATTTTGAATTAATTTTATTTAGTCTATAGGTCTACTTGCCTGGTAAATGAAGTTCAAGGTGAGCTCTGAATTAGTGCTGTGGTTTTTGTGTTTATTCTCATTACTGTACAGTTGAAAGCTCAGTAATCATTGAATGTAATCATAAGCACAATGATTTTATTGTATAAAATATTTTGTATGTTTGTATTTTCTGTGATTTACACAATGAAATTAAACTTAAGCAGAAGGTAAAGTTGTTTAATTTAATTAAATTCCACATTTTGAAGTCTTATTACGATGCCAGTATACATGCACGTTCATTTCAGCCCTGGAATAGGTACCCTCACTCCCTTCACTAACATTATTTGAATTCAGAATAAATGATGGCAATGAGCAGTTGGCAAAATTTGAATAACAGAAATCTTACCTCCTATGTACAAACTATTTTGCATAGATTTGATGTAATATTTTATTGGCAAAATAATCCCCCCCACTCACTCACTCACTCGATCAAATGGCTGTGATTTCAATTGGTATGCATTGTACGTCACAAAGTTGTTTCGCAAAATTAAGTTTGATTCTCTTGTAAATTTATAATGCTGTTATACAAAAAATGGTGTATGCAACTTGTTTATAATGTTGCTTTATTGCATTCGTAAATACATGAAAACTCGCTCCTAATGTCGCTAGTTTTCAAAACGTACTCGAGCAATAAAGCTTAACATTCTAAACTAATTGCGTATACTACTATTCTACCACAATTACTCTCTGAATTAATAAAGGTACATTTTTGTAAAAGTCTTGGAACACTGAAAATTAAAAAAAAAGAAATTATGAAAATTCAATCAATCAATCAAAATTCAATCGTTCTTTCAATGAAAATAAATTCCTGACATTGAATTTAATGTATACGGTATGCACTATATTCACAAACATATCTGCTGAGTGTTTTAGCCTTACAATATTGTGTGTCAGCAGTATGCAAGAAAGTAAAATAATTAAGTTAATAAATAATACGATACTGATAGCACTGGCAAATAATCGGAAATAGATCATAACATTTACAATAGTAACTAGTAAACACTAGTATTGTAATATTCTCAAAAGTATATAAAATATTAGTTTATATTAACGAGAAGGAAAACCAACAGTGAATTCCGCCTTCTGTTATTAGTGCGGCATTACAAGCAACAGTCACCGCTAATTCGTATGGAATACACTTTTTGCCAAAGAGCATTGTTGATACCGCTAACAAGAAAATGAAAATGGATAGAAAAATATAATAATTAAATCTTAACAGGCGAGGACCCGCAGGGGGGGGGGAATATCTCCCCCCCACACACACACACACAAAAATCTGTAACTATTGTTACTATAACTATCTGTTACTTGTCACGAAACTCAAACAAAAATATTTTCGGGTAATCATTAAAACGAATAAAATCGTATCCCAGCATGACCTGAGTTTAGCCTGCGACATTCTACATCTCACCGCGTTCACACCGCGCGAGCGAATGCTGCCGAACGAATAATTTTTCGTTCGCTCGGCCATAGCCCCTCTAGTATGCTCAAAAGCCTCGACGCTCAGGCCTGCTTCGTGTTATAGTTAAAAATTCCGCTTCTCACCGACCATTTCTGGTTCCAACAACTGGATATCATAGAAAGCCTCCATACTGATTTGTGTCGTAATCATAGGTCGTCGGACAGCTTCGCAGTTATACTACAAACCCTTCGTTTGCGAGTTCAATTCTGAAAAGTATTACAGTAAATAAAGATTGATACCAGGATCAATTTTTGGCGGATACTTTATACTCTAAGGATTTAAGATTATTACAAGGAATATTGTGAGAACTTAGTAAGGGTAGTAGCCAATGGCGGCTTGTGCCTGTTTGCATGTGCACACCCTAATTAATTCGGTGCATTTTCTTTTAAATATCTCTAAACAAGAGGGGAATACAAGTCATCTCAGTGCGTTTCCGAAACATGGATTTCAAAACGCCTCTCGGAAGCAGTGATTGACAGTCCGCCGTCAGTGTCCTTTGTGAAAGCCAGCCGGCGCATACCCGGGAATTGCGAACGAGTAGAGCGCATCGGTGGCTCTGCGGGGCTGGAGGTGTAAGAGGGAACCACAGTGGCTTTATGGACTGAAGGAGCATCTGGCGGAGTATGCGATCGCCACTGCGTCTGCGAAGTGGTGATCTCAGCGAGTGCGTTGATATGTCTTGAGATATAACACTCAGCTAACACAACTTTTTTAATGCGTTTTGAAAAACCGAAGTTAGTGTTCGTTTTTCTGTCACGCGTGAAAAAAAATTTACTGAAAAGAAACAGCTCTGAATTAACTTTCTGTTTCGTCACACTCTATAGATGGCAAATTATCTAGATTGTTTTCAGTATTCGGTAACTTGTACTTTTAGCCTAAAATTTGTACAGCGAGCGTACAGAAAATACTCTACAGAGTAGTGAAATTTGTGTGGTCAGACCATAGAAGAGAGATACAACTAGAGTGCGCGTGAACCTACTGCGCAGGTTTCAACATGCGGTGGCCGCAAGTCACGTGACTTTGGGACACCGGCAGCTTGTTTTGCCTTGTATTGTGTGTACTTTTGCGTGCTGTTTGTTATTTCTGGTGCTACAGCGTAATTATTTGGGGGCCTACAAGTTTAGCTAGGATCATCTAGAAATGTTTTTCAGCTGCATACGAAGCAAAGGCGGATTCAACAATAATCCTACTGCTAAGCAAATTGCCTGGGCTTACAAGAGATTACTGATGCATCACCAGATTTCTTCTTCTGCCTTCGCGAATTGTGTTCCACAGGATGAAACAACTATATTAAATGTTAGTTCACGTCAGTATGCAAGTGTGTCACAAGTGAATGATCCTTAACTGTGCATTGAGGTGCCAATTGACCATATGTACTTGCCATCAGTAGACAATCTTCAAACTAGATTGTCTCCCTATGTCGTGGACATTGTAACGTATATTAGAGGATTTGTAGTAAAAAAATGGAAATTTCTCTTGCTTGGGTTGATTGTAAGATAGTTCTTTGTCGGACTGATAGTGACGAAGACTCATATTCCTTCATTCAGAGGAAGGATGATCATGGGCTGAAATACCCTTCTGTAGATGTTCTGCAAAATAACAGAAGTAGAAGTAAGAATACTTCAAGGGAGAGGTGACAGTTTTCAAAGGGCAGCTTACACTACAATTGTAAATAGATGTTTGAGAGAATTTGTAAATAATTCCGTTTTTTGTAATTTAACTTATCATATTATTGGTTAAGAGGCCATACTGAATCATAGGATGTATTTGATTAAAGCAATATTATTTAAATGTATTGAAATTAGATTAAAACTTATAGGAAGAGAAAAGACTGAAATTTACCAGAAAAATAGAATTAGATCAGTTAATAATAAAATTATTTTATTTAGAGGGCATTAATGTGTATGTATTTATTGGTGTTAGTAGTATATATTATGTATTTATAGGTGTAAGTTATGTTTGTAGTGTTAGTAGTATATTAATGTTTATGGTTTGTATGATTGTAAGTATTTGATTTTTATTAGTAAATTCTTTGAAAATTATGTATTTCAGCTTCTGGGTCAAAGACCCCCATTTCGATGAAGTTTTTGTCCAATTTCCCTGATCCATTGAGTTTAAATGTAGCTTCACTATGCGCACGTTTTGTTGAGCATTCCTTTTGCTTTTAGTGGTAGGAGTAAAGCCAATGTTATGATACTGTTTTGTCAGTAATACAAAAAAAATTAAAACCTGCTGATTGTTTATCGATGCAAATAATTTTGGTATAACTTGGGAGGGAAAATGTCTAATGGCTATAGTTGAAATGTTGGGAAGAGATTTTTGAGCTCAAGAAAATGTGTGCAGATGGTACTTCTCCTCCTACTATGTCACATACAGTATTTAATGTTTTTAACTAAATTAATCAAAATAAAAGTTTGTTTCCCCCCTCTACAAATCCTTGAAATATTTTGATAAGTTGCTGTTATATGTCTGATGTGGATTATCAATAGCAGAATGTCTAGCATTGAGTAGTAACAGAAACTTGGATTAATGCCTCCCATGGAGTTAATTTATTTTACAAATATTTTTTATTTATTTTCCTGTGTAATAGAACTTGTAAAACAGGTGTAGTGGGGTACACGTTTGAGAGTGACAAGTTTGGACAAAAATCGGAATTTTCATGTACTTAATTATATAGAGCAGAATAACTTAAAGTAACTTTTCTGCTATAAGCAACATTCTTAGGGCTGTGTAATAAATGAGAAAATAACGCTACAGTGAAGCATGTTAGATACTTATTAAAGTTAGTACGAGACGGGTGTATAACAGATACCTCCCAGCTATCCCAAAGTCACATGACTCGGGCGCGAGAGATGTTGATACCCGGCCGGGCCTTCTGCGCATCCTGGTGCGCACTCTAGTATATCTCTACTCTATGGTTGATACCCGGCCGGGCCTTCTGCGCACTCTAGTATATCTCTCCTCTATGGGTCAGACGGAAGAGCAGGCAAATACTATAGAGACGATACAAGACATTTCGCGATATATCGAGAAACACTGATGCCAGCTCCATCTAGTGGCAGATCCTAGTGAAAACTCATACAGCCTAAGCTCAGTGCACTGTTGGTGTTTGTTTTCTGCTCAATTTCTTTAATTAGATTGTCTTTCCGGTCAATTTCTGGAAACCTTATTTTATAATACTGTTCTTGGAATCCTTCCTTATGGCAGGAAAAAATTGTGCAGTTTTTGGCTGTTTTAATTATGAAATTCAAAAGAACTCGCGTTCGTTCTTCACGTACAAATAGTTTATCGAATGTAGATGAAAAGCATAAATTAAGAAACTCGCATATTCTGACTAAGCAGAATGTGAATGCCACTCTTTTCTACGCAAATGAATTAGCTATAAGTTTGTTTTCTAGGATTAAGTATGTTTTCGATAGAGACATTCTAAATTATTAACGTCACAGTAAACTTGTCAAAAAACAATGCAAATCATTAATATTCAATTGGAAAATATTCTGTGTAAGGAGTTTACTAATTTGTATGTAAGCAGAGATGTCAATGTAGTGATAAAGTGATTTTTAAATAAAGCAAATGAAAAAATACCAAATGTATCACTGGAAGCGTTAAGACAAGAAAAATCTTGCATTTGTAACCATTTTATTCTTGGGATATATGAAACATCTCTTTTGTACATTATTATTTTCCGTAATTTGAGTCATTCAATATACGTAAGTCACAAAAAAAGTATGTAAAAATGAGTCTTATTTCGTTAGGTCAAGTAAAAAAAAAGTATTTCTTCCGTAAGTATCATATTGATGTCTTTATTTGGCGCTGAAGTACCAGGTTCTGACACAGAGCGCTAGTAGGAACTTGTTTCCATCGGTTGCGTGGAAGAACGGGGAAGTGTCCTGTATTGTCTCTATAGTATTTGGAGCAGGCCTCATGGCGGGAGTCTCGCTATGTAAAATAAGGCATCAATTCAATTCAAGTGCGAGTAATAAAGTTTTGAATCTACTTGTACAATAGAACTCTAAACACCCCTGCAAAAACGGTTTTGAAACGTGCCGTGCTGAGTAGATACGTGGTAATCCGGCTTTAGTCGTAAATATTTCGGAGGAGTTCTTGCCGAACGATATCGTAGCATGTGTTGTGAAAATATATGGGAGCAACCCACCACTGGTAGCAATTTTTCAAAATATTTGGTCGTTGATTTTCTTGAAATATTTAATACACACACACACACACACACACACACACACACACACTGCTGTCACGAGAACATCTGAATCCGCCATTACTCGCGCATATTTTTGTATCGCGGTTACTCACGAGTGAAATTTAATTTAAAAACTGTTTATTTCAATTTATTGGTTTATTATGAATCAAATTCGTGCATTAGTATTACGAGATTTTTTTATTGAGTTCTACAACTTGTGTAGATATAATAATGCAAACATGACATGCAGGCTCATAATTTTTGTTTATAATAAATACTCGAATCTTAATCACAATCAAGAAGTGAAATATTATATAAAGCAAATTTATTTACGAAAGTCAAAACATAGAATACAATTAATGCAATAAACAATATAATTTCAGCACATTGAAACATATAGGGGCATTTATGAACCAAACTAAGCTTCGTCAGAACTTCATTCATCGCAAACAAAAAGTCTTTCTTGGGTGTTCTTTTCAGAGGAATTTGGAGCAAATATAACAACGCTGCGTGAACCTGATTTGCCTCATGAGGCAAGAAGCGCTTTTTTCTCTCTCGGTTGCTCCCCTACATAACTTTTTACTCTAAAAAGAAAACAAAACTTAATAACAGAAATTACAGCGACAACCTGGTGGAAGATGTTCTTACTAAATATATGAATCTTATATTTGATTTAAGTTTGTAATAATTCCCCACACTTCCTAGAGGGAAAGAAGGAATTTTAATTTGATTTTGCCTTGCCATTCTAATACATCGTGGGATGCAGGAAGGAGGTTGTATTGCGTGCATTATGAAGAAGAGAAATATTCATTTTGGTTCAAATAAGCTCATAATATTAAATTAATGTCCTACGTTACACAGCCAATGCGCGGCTCGCCCAGCGTCAATAACAAGCAAACTACTATTATGGACATTGCAGGTTACGAGGTTAATGTCCAGTCCACCAGTCAGTTGTCCTCTGCCGAGACGGGCAGTCCGTTTCGACCCGACCCGACGACGAGGCATTGGCCGCAGCTCGCATGGTTGGTGGCGGGTTTACGCGCCTGGCTGGCTGGGGCGGCGGCCGGCAGGTCACCCACGAGTCGTTCACCAGGCACTGGCGAACGGCGTCCACGCAATCACCCTTTCGCCACGCGACCCTAGCCGATGGTAATGCGGGGGCGGCACATTATTGTCCGCGTAATATCACTCCGTGATGTGGCGGTGTCAAGGAGAATGATAGATGCAGGTCTTGCACTTCCCGACTGCGGCAGATGCGTGCTCTCCCTGGAGAACCTAAGTGGTAGAACCTTACTTGTCCAAAATTTTTATCCTAATGCCTCTATATTGCAGCCTTACTCGCTCGAAATTTTCATCTGAATGAATTTATGTTGCAACAAAATTCGTCACCAGAACCTGTCTCTCACCCATTCACCGATGAGGTAGCACATAATTTGTTGTATTTGCGCGAATGTTGTGGGAGTAGGGTTTCACCTCATATTTCACCTCAATCCAACATAGGCTCATGCCCGTTGAAATTTATTTCTGAAAATGCCTAAAATTCCGAAAATCTCTTTTGTGTTTACTGGATACTTTTGGGGAAACACAAAACTGCGGCATCCGGTAATGACTGGTGAATGTGCGACCTCTCCGAGAAGGCGCTGACAAAAGAAACCGCGGTGGTGGCGATGGACGACTCGATGTACTGTTACGGAAATATGATCACGATGAGACACTAAGCTTTTCTAATCTTCGCGCAAGTATTATAGACCGAAAAGAGTGAATAACTTCCAGAAGAGTGTGTGATAATCGTATCGTAATATACAGCGGATGCTCGCGTGTGAGAAAATATGTATCACGACGCGCCGCATTAATCAACGCCTTATATTGTTTCCCTTTGCAGAATTAATTGAGAGTTCTGAAGAATGTCCACTGGACCAAGTACCATAAAAAACGCGTATTCATGTGCGTGTAGTGCTTCAAGCGCTCTTGATTGAACTGATTGTCTCTTTTACTTGACAAAAATTCATTTTCATGCTGAGAAAGCAATTTATCTATAAGCCAGCACATCAATCACTATGTGTGCTGGGTATTTCAATCCCCGTCAATCACATGTCTCAAGTAAAACAAAATTTATAGTCATGAAGTGGAATTAAAGACAACAAATGGTCGTTAGGAGATAAAGTAAAGATAGGAGTAAAATTATTGTGTTTATGAACATGTAGTGGTTCAATTTGTTACGATAAAAAACTTAAAATGGCCTTATCTTCAATTATGTGCTCTACTATGTGAAGAGTATTAAATTGCAGCTACAATTAAAGGCACACATTCATCTTCGGTAAAATTTTCGTCTGAATATCTCATATATGAAATTAAATGCATGTTGTTAATGTTTCTTGGAAAATCTTGATTTCCTAATTTCGTCACAGCAGCATTATTTCTTTCAAAACTAAAAATCGAAACACTGCGTTGTATGGATAAAAGTAAGAAATTACTCTTTGCTCTGAGTTTCGGAGAACCTTCTCAAATGTTCAGTCTCTGAGCTCTTGCTCTATCTCAGAGCGTACTCTCCTTCTTTCAAAACTAAAAATCGAAACACTGCGTTGTATGGATAAAAGTAAGAAATTACTCTTTGCTCTGAGTTTCGGAGAACCTTCTCAAATGTTCAGTCTCTGAGCTCTTGCTCTATCTCTGAGCGTACTCTCACGTGGCGAGCAAATGCTCAGAATTGGTATGAATAAAGTTAAGCGTTTACTCTGTAGGTTGAGGACTTGCTTCAAAATTTCGGAGGGACCTCAGTAGCAGACTCACGTTTGAAACGTAAGGTTAAAATGGCCGTGTATATACCGTGTGCTCACATGGATTTGCAGCGGAGTTTCTCGGCGATCACAAAGAAACAAGAGGCGGAGCTCTAACCAATGAGCTAACAATGAGAATTTTTCTCCGCTACTTGGCCGATCCTGGTTTTCAGGAAGAAGTGGCAGAAGATATTGGCATGGATCAGTCCACAGTGGGCAAGGCGTTTAGTTTCGTCATGAAAAAAATAAAAGAAAAACAGTATTGGATACAGTTTCCAAGAACTGCAATAGATTCCAGCAAGAGATTATGCAAGAGATCTGTGGCAGGAAAGATACACTTTACCTAATGCAATTGGTGCTCTTGACTGCACACATATTCTGATTAAGAAGCCACTTACTCATGCCAGTGAGTATATCAATAGGAAAGGCCTTCATTCTATTAATATTCAAGCAACATGCAATGATAAAGAAGAATTTACTAGCATGGACGCTTCTGTATCAGGGCTTTATCTCGCATTTGGAAGAATCCCATGCTGGTTAATGTCAGGTCAAAGCGACATGTCGCTACTTGGCGATTCAGGCTATGGAATTGCTCCATGGCTCATGGTGCCATATAAAAACCCTATAACTCCAGAGCGATTCTCTTTCAATAGATGTTTGAAAAAAGTGCGAGTTCGCAGGAACAATGTTTCGGGCAACTAAAACACCACCTTCCCATTTTCAAAGCAGAGAGACTAGCTACAGAAAAGATACCATCTGTTGTTTTGTGGTGTTTTAGTTTGCACAGTGTAGCCAACTACTTACCTAATGAGGATTTTGCAACTGAAGTCATTGAACCAAAGGAAGAATTGCAAGAATTCTTGTTGTATTCACAGGGAAATGGATACCGACACGGGTCACACGTAAGGTCGAAGACTCAGAAATAGAAACATCATCAAGTGCGAAGTACGTAGGGCTCACGCTTGATACAAAGCTGAGTTACTGGCCTCATATACAGCGGGCAGCAGGTAACTCTGCTGAAGCCACAGCATCACTAAGTCGACTGTTGGCAAACACCAACGGTCCGAAATCTAGTAAACGTCCCCTCCTTATGTCTGTTACGGAGTCAATTCTCCTCTATGGGCGAGGGCCCTGGAGAAAGAAAAGTATCGTAAGAGATTGGCAGTGCAACGATGCGGAGCATTGAGGGTCTCGTGTGCATATCGCACTGTGTCCGAAGCAGTGGTCCTAGTAATAGCGAGCACCCCTCCAATCGATATTCTCGACCAAGAGCGTCAAGACATCTGGCGTAACCAAAACGACAAAGCCAGATCCGAAGTAAAGAAGGCAGCACGCCAAATGGCAACGAAGATGAGAATAATCCAACAACGGAAAATGGACCAAGAGATTAGGTATTAGTTATATGTTAACATTGAAATTTTTCTTTAACATTTTTCAACAATTGCAATGTTTGATTGTTTTCGTCGTTAATCACGTACTTAGCCCCTCAGCAACCAACCATCTAAACAACGCTTTAAGAGAGATTCCATATCAACGGTCATTAACATTTTCGAGAGTTCAGTAAAACATTTTTGTGGACTTTCGAGTTTAAATTTTATCAATGCTAATAAATCTTGGGATAAATATAGCATCACAAAACACAATATTTGGGAATATATGTAAACAAAATTTGTTTTTTTACAATAATTTACAATTACAGATATATTGAAAGTAGTATGCTAGCATAATATCATCGTTAAAGCCTCGAACATTCCTATTCATTCACCAATCAAATAAATCATAAGCTTTTTCATAAGTGGTTACAGATTTTGAAGGCATCGAACTAGAGCTTGCAGCTTCTGCTTCCGCCAGAATATCATCTAGCACGAAAATATCTTCTGATAGTACGAAATTCTTAGACATTTTTTCTCAATCAGTTTGCATTAGCAGAAAATGCATTCAGCTGTTTGATCACAAACAAAGCATCCAGTACTACAAACACTTGCTCCAGGAAATCGACCGTAATTACAATTCTTAACTCCCGAAAGTGCATTGTATATATCGCCTTCTGTATTAATCTTTAAGAAAAAAGTTAAGAAAAGTGAGTTGAAAAAGTGTTTCAATTTATTGTAACAATTTGCAACAAATAAACTTAATTTATTTGTGTTTAAAACAAATTAATTATTTAATATTTTAATGTTTTAGTATAGGTCTCAAAATAATTATTTATGTCACGAGATCTCTAGATGAATCTTTAAGAACGAAGCTGGAAGGTTAACTGCGAGGCGGAGCGATAGAGAAGTAATTGTATTCAGGGGATTTTCCACATTTAAATTTACTGTTATCTAATTTGAGATTTGCTTCGTGCCTGTGTCTTTCCCAACGATTTGCAGCAATAGAAAGTGTGATGCATAGTGTCAGTCTCATTAGAGTAAATACACTTATCTCTTTCTTCCCTATTCTTCTTGCGTAGCTGCCGAATTGACCATGTCCTATCATTACCTGTCATGTAATAATTCACTTTCCTGTGTTTGCACTCTAACCATATGTTAATTATCAGGATTATTTTCATTGTTCATAGGAATACATTGTTTGTTACATCTCATCTTTCTTGCCACTTTTGCTGTAAGCTGTTGTGGCTTGCTTTCTCTCTCATCTTTTGTCGACATCATTTTTCGTTCTTCCGCTCTCAGATCTACTGGGATAGCCGCTGCTAATACCTGTAGAGCTGCTGTAGATCTAGTTCGGTACCCTCATACCACCCTCTGTAGGACCTTTCCATGTATGCTTTCTAGAATTTAGACATTTTTCATTCGTGTCAAGGCCGTGTACCACGCTGGTAGGGATTGTTGAATTTACCACGCATGTAAAGACCCCACGTTTACGGGTATTCGGACATTCAATATTGGGCATCAGTTTGGACAGTGTTACTGCCTTTTTTTTGCTGTCTTCGCTGTCTGTTGCTCGTGTGCATTTAAGTTGCATTCGTCCATCCAGACACCCAGGTTAGGCACTGCTCGCATTGCAGTGATGTAGGTTCCTTTTGGAGGAAGCGAGTACAAAATCTACTTACGTTTGCCCGTGAAACACCTAAGAAAGACAGAAAAATGTTTAGATGTTTAGACGTGTGAACTGCACATTAGATGTTGATATATGTAAGTGGCCACTTCTGACTTAAAATAATCATCTAACTTTTCTCGCGTCAGCGCAGAAATCCACTTTTGTCATCTCTGTTCCTAGGGTGCTACAATTTTACTTTCGCTAATTTCTGGACACGGTTGAAAATATAAAAAAGCGTACTCTGACTCTCCCGTCCCCTTTTGCCTCAGTCCAGTACCGTACACAACTTGGTTATCCGGAAACTTAGAGAAAAAAATATTTGAGAGAAAAACAGGACATCTCACTGCAAACATGTGTACTTTCACAAAACAAAACCGTTCTAAACTATTATATGCAGAGGAAAACCTCCAACGAAGTATGATCTCGACGAACCAAAAGAAAATCATATCATATATCGTTTTAAAGCCATTAGTTTGCGGCGTATAAGATACCAGCATCGACCACTTACCACTCAGAGGCTACGGTGCTGCTCTCAGAACAAGAGGAGTGGAATAATAAGAGAGGTTCGTCCCTATATCTCTCTCGTTCATAACGCGTTAGTTTCCTTTACGTTAACATATTAACCTAATAAAATAACCATAAATGTATGCGCGGTTACATCGATGGACCAAATTTAGTTACTTTGTTTCCGTCATCAAAGACAAAAAATATTTTAAAAAATGAATGGTTTCTAGAGAACACTGCGAGCAATAATACTTTTATTAAACATTAATTTTCCATTTCCCAGACATTTCCAACGGAGAAATCGTAGTGTGAAGCAATCTGGTTCTTCGCAAAAATCCACAAGAGATTAGCCTATTAAAGATACCATGTCTCTAGAACATTATGTTTAGTTCCATAAGAAGGTAGTATTCTTGTATTACGTTTATAAATACTTCTTAAATTCAAATTCAAATTACATACACAAGCAAAATATGTAATATTTTCTCTCTACCTTTACTCTGTATTGTGACGTATCAAGAGATCGTACTTTTGCGTGCCAGAACTCATCTGTCACGCTAATTATGCCTCCTCATAGTAATTCGCTACGCACTCGTGCAGTAAAGAGGGTCAGAAAAAAACAACAACTCGGGAACTAGCGGTGTCAAACCCCGTCGCTCACTGTCCCTTAAGCAGCTCAAGCCCCCAAAGGGAATTCCCGCGGGCTGCCCCGTACGTCACCTCTCAAAGCCGAAGAATGACACCCACCACCCACTACAACCCTTGTTCTCCTCGGATATCAGTTGTAGCACCGTTAAAAGCTACATTAAGGGAATTCAGTAGCCTTCGGTTCACTAATCCCTGAGGTCGTGCCATAATTCGACCGTGGCGATATCAGGCAACTGGCTGCTGGCGCGCCCGCTATTTCCATTTGGCGCCCGTGGGTGCACAAACACGGCCAATTAAAAGCGCATAGTCAGTCATTAGTGAAGCGATCGCCTCTGTCCAATCCACGTACAATCAACCGTTGAAGCTTCCAGAATATGCGAGCATTGCCAAAACGTGCCAAATATCACACACGTGATCGAGCAACGGGTTTTTGAAGAGGTGGGGAATAGCATGGCGAGGAAGCTACGGGCAGGGAACAAAAAAGGCACTTCAGGTCAGAAATTTGCTCGATTGCCAAGAGCGAGCGCAATCACCGGAACATATTGGCAACTATTAAGTTAATCGACAATCATTCGGCAGTATACGACTGTCCAGTACCTGCCCGTCTGGACTGTCCGATTACATGCCAGTTTTGAATCGGAATTAATTCCGTTTTGCGGACAAGACATACCGGCACCTGCTGAGGCCGCGGCTAACTATACCGACCGCATTGACTCGGGGAGGTGGTGGCGTTTCGCGGCCTCGCACGGCGCGCTTCTACTTCGTCAACCTCGCCACGTGAATGGTCGCAGGTCGCTGCCAACCGTCCTCACTTCAGTAGCGTGAGGACGTGGCTGCTGCCTTGCCGAGCGCGCGCCTTCATGCAATGGGGCGTCGCCTGGACGGCACCATTTACGGCATGCGAACACGCATTTCCCCTAGAGTTAGGTAACGCCAGACCAATTATTAGAGGTCCGGTCCATATCCATGGATTTGTCAATTTTCACGGACAGAGAAAGTTGATTAGATGAGTGGTAATCTCTATAAGGTAAACAATTAATTTCGTCTTCAACGTATTTCCGACATTTGACGGGTTACACTTAAAATTAAAACCATAGATTCACGTAGAAACCATAGATAATGATAGATTCCATCATTAGTTAAGCCATAAATTCCACCATTCATTTCACGTAGGTGGTAGACAATTTGTAAGCTTTCGACGTAGAGCAGCCCACCTTTGAGAATCTCAACGCCAGAGCCGGGTTAAAGGTTCGTTCGCGCTTCGCACACATTAATTTAAAAAAAATAGAGTGTGCGGCCTGCAATCCATTATGGTATCATGCACTCGATGTGTGAGACGGTATCACATTGTGATAGCCAGTCCGTGTCATTACAGTATGTTCTGGTTTGTAATAAGTAGGTTTAGTACTTATTGAATCTTCTCTTATTTGCAATTACTCGTTTTCCTTTCTGTGATATCTTGTCTTACCGACATACGAGGGTTGCCTTTTATATTTCAGGATTAGGGAACAAAAACAAATATTAATCATCGAAAATCACTTATTGTTTTTCAAAACATTCTCCATGAAGATCTATACACTTTTGCATGCGTTTGAACCAACTGTCGAAGCACTTTTACCACTCTGATTGAGGTATCTCCAAAACATGCATTTTGAATGCAGCAACCGCTTCTTCAGTTGTCGAAAAACGTTGACGTCTCAGTTTGTTTTTTACGCGGATGACTCATCAAATCGATGTTTTAGGTGCTCAAAAATGCGGTTGTTTGAGCCGATGTGTGAGAGCTCGCATTGTCGTGGTGAAGAGTGATCCGTCTTCGGCGGTTGGTTTTCCTGATTTCTTGGAAGACAGCTAGCAAACAAATCGTTGTGTACCTCTCAGAATTGACTGTTCTGCGTTGTTCTAGATGTACGGTTGCGACATGTCCAGTTTTACCGAAAAAAAAGGCGACAATCTGTTTGGAAATGCTTTGTGCGCGAACAACTTTTGTTGGATTTTGCTCATCTTGAAACACCCGACTGCTGTCGACTGCTACTACAGTCGACTGCTGTTTACTTTCGGGCTCATACACGTAAATCCACGATTCATCACCTGCCACGATGTCATAGATGTGTTTCAAAGCACCGCGATCGTATTTTTTGAGCATTTCTTTCGACCAATCGTCATGAGCCTTTTTTTGACAAATTTTGTGAGATCCAACGTGAACAATTTTTTTTGACAGTCAAATGTTCTTGCAATATTGAATGTATGCTAATCCCATTAATGCCTAAGGTTGTCTCAATCACACGATAGTTCACATGACGATCTTGCAATATCAGTTCACGCACAGCATCAATGGTTTACGGAACAACAACCGATTTTGGACGACCTTCGCCAAATTAGTCTTGAGGTGAACTACGACCACGATTGAATTCACCGTACCATCGATAACCACTGGTCCTTGATGGAGATTCATCGCCAAAAATTGAATTAAGTTCATCCATGCACTGTTGCAGAGTTAATCCACGTCGAAAAGTGTGAAAAATAATCGCACGAAAATGTTCATGATTTAATTCCATTTTTGGACCAAGATGAATCTTTTAAGTTACTGTAAACAACCCAAATAGCGCTCGTATGTCAAAACGTTCTGAGTACGTATAACCTCAAAACATCCAACTTTACGATAGAGCTGTCAGTTGCCAGATTGCAACACCAGGGTTGCCAAATCCCGAAATATAAAAGTCAACCTTCGTACAATGAAGGAGACTAATGTTTACAGGGAGAAACTAGGTTAGTCATAATGGAACTTATGTACTTATAACTGAAACTATCAGTTATAGAGAAAAAATGCATTTATTCTAAAATGTGATTTAATGTCAGGCATTTACGTTTACTGTAATGTGTGTGTTTATTGATAATGGAATATGCACGCACCCCGCCGCTCCCTCTGTTTACGTGCCAATGGCACAAACCTACTTCCATTCTCACTTCTTACCCCCCTTCGGCCCTCCAGGTCGCTTCGGCCAGGACGTGGACGGTTTGCGTAAATATAAACGCCGACGATTTTCTGGAATGTAAAATAAAGCACTCAACGTATACTTTCAAAGCCATAGTGCATGATACTATAATTAATTTTCCCCTTGAAATCTATATCCACAGAACCATGGATGAAAATATACAAAAATTAGTTGAAGGAAAGAGTTGGCACAAAACGTGGCTTATAACGAATGCTCTAGAGGAGAGAAATGAATATTGTAAGAAAAGAAACTAAAAAATTAGTTAAAACAAAAAATGAAATGTGGCAAAATACTGTCAAGAAATTAATAAATGTGTAGGAAAGACGCGAGCTAACAAAACCTGTGTATTCTGAAAGAAATGAGGAAGAAGAATAAAGACACAGTGGGTCTTAGTCTCATAGATATGAATGAATGGAGAACATATTATAAAAATATATTAACAACAGACATACAAAAATTTATTAGAACAAACAGGGAACTCAATGAGCCCGGAAAATAAAAATATTGAAAAAATTACGGAAAAAGAAGTATAACACGCACTTCTGAAAATGAACTCGGTAAAGCACCAGGTAGGGGGATCATAAATGTAGAATTGATCAACGAAGGTCCATTGATACTGATTGAGGTACTCAATTATGGAAAGAATGGACAGAATAGCTAGCCGAAAACAATGGAAATAAAAACTAATACGGGAAAGTCTTTGCCATTCTGTAGCACCATTAGTTTCTTAATATGTTGTCAAAGAGCTTTAACGCGCTTTATAATTTATCACTCCAGCTGGCAAGTTTTTACTAGCTTTTAGCCTTAAAACATACCTACCAATATGCCACAAAAATGTGAAATATGCCCGGAAATCTTTAAAATATGCAGCTTTTCTCACAAAATATTAACATATGGCATTGACATAGTGTTTTTGCCACCTAAAGGAGTGTGAGCAAATTCAAAACAGATTATCTATTTCTGCACATTTTATTATGGATCAAGGACAGAATATCATAAAAAATTGTTAAGACTATTTTCGCCTAAAGTAACTTCTGTCACACGGTACTAACTTGTGTTTCAAAAAAACTTCACCCATCATATATTGAAACATTCCATTGTATTTCAGACTTAGTTTAATATCATAATGTAAATTAATTCTTTAAGTTTAGGTAGGATTTTATCATTGTTCAATAATACTATAATGTAGTGTGATGTATTTTCTTTTGGGATTGTAATAAATACAAATAAAAATACTTTGTAATTAAAATAATGTAAAATAAATAACAGTGGTATTCAAACTTGTGTATTTTTGTTAATTTTTTCAGCCGTACCCTCTTTCTAAAGCACGTGAAACTCCTATTTAAAAAATTGATTTTGTATTTTTATCGAGGCCAATTAGAATAATTAGTTTAATGGTTTCTAAGGACAATTTTGAAAATCGCGGGTGTTAGCGATTGTGACGCATCGCTTGGGTTTACGTGAACGTGTGGGTATTGACGTCACGAATTACATCTTTCTGACCCGGTCATTGAATGAGCCCGTCTTACGGTTCTCCTCCTTCTGCCTCAGAAGCTGTAAAAGTCACGTGTTATGGACGGACTTCTCTAAGACCTTTTCCACTCATACGAAGTGTTTGTTTGTCTCAAAGCAGGTCTGAATTCCCTCTTGGTCTATGCCTACAGAGTTGGCGAGAGGACGAACTAATATGGATATAGCGCTGCACTCCTTACCGTAAATATTGCGGACATATACACTAGTTTTGATTGCGCATGCGCAAAGGGACCCAATATGGCCTGTGATTGCTATTAATACAACAGAGTTAAAAAATATTATCCGTATTTGTTCGTGTGAATCTATTTCCTGACTATGGGCCGTCATTTATAATATTTTGCAACTTCTTTGTTCCAAGAAATTGATTTCAAGACGCAAAGTGTAGAATGAATACCGCAAAGTGAAAAAAATGCTTTCAATTATTCCATGAAAATTTTATTTTGATTGTTCTGTGGTATACTTCTATATTTCCCGCCATTGACTGCTGATTGGTGGGAAAGATTTTTATGAGATGCGAAATAGTATAGCGAAGTAAGGATCGAGAACTACATTAACAGTGTTCTTTAAAAATATATATGCTGTCCAATTACTTCGAATTTGCTTCTTGGAGAATTTAGTGAACTACAACTAATGGTTAGGAGAATTACGTTTCATTTTCAATGTGTTAAAGTAGCTTTGGACCCTGTTGGTGGCTAGTATATGTATTTAGGCTTTGGGGTCAACAATAAATGAAAGGGAAATATAAACTTTGAAGTTCAATTACGAATTTGTGTAAGATTTTGCTTATAATTAACAAGATTAATAATTGTCGGCTATTATAGGATCTGTAAGCACTTTCAATATCAATTTTTTGACAAGGCTAATTTTCTAAATAGTCTTTCGTGATTTTCCGATTATATTTTTTCCGTAGTGTCATGTTTAAATCTGGATGTAATATTGTATAATGATCTGAGTTTACCTGTTGATTGAATTAGATGGTAATTGTTGATTGTAATTGAAGTGTATTGTTCATTGTTATGCCACCAAAGTAGTTATTACTTTTCTGTCTATTTGCAGGCATTGGTGTAGACTAGTGGAAAATTGACAACTATTGGAAGCAAATACTAGTTGATATTGACTGACTTGTACAATTCTGTGCTGTTAGATAATCAACTTGTGAATGATGTGATGACTTGTGGGTAGTGTTCCAAACAAAAAGAAATCTACTTCATTCTTAGGTAGGTACATTCTATATTTCTAATCTAATCCTTCACTTGAGCAAATGCCATGATGGCTCCTTGGTTTGCTTCTAGATGTAAATGTAGCTTCACCAATGCACACGTTTTGTTGAACTCTCCTTTTGCCTTGTAGTGGTAGGAGTAGTGGTAATGGCGAATTACTATTTTGTTAACAATGTAGAAAAATCGTATCTGCAGTTAATTTACTGTTGCTAATAAGTTTTCTATAACTTGAGAATGTAAATGGCTAGTTTTTCAAATGTTACTAATCTTGTACTTTTTTAAATTTTATTTTTATTTATTTATCTTTACCATTTACTCATCTTTCAACTATCTCCACACAGATGATCTCCCCCATATGCCACTTACAGTTGAGTGAGTGACTAAATAAATCTGCAATCTACTGGTTTGCTCACAATAGTAAATACAAAACTGAAGTTGAACTTTCAGCAACTAGAATTGACAAGTCTTCTAACATAATGAACTTCTAAAGATGGTCATTTTTTTGTTGAAGTTTCTTCTGTTTGCAAGTGCTGCAAGAATGTGTTTACTTCATTTACTTGGTCACTTGAGAATTTTGATAATTTCTTTACCAATAGTAGGATAGATTGTGGTCCATTTTACCTTTGTTTCTTTCTTAAATAAACATTACCAGATCGTTTTTTATTCTTGTTATGAAATGTGGGGAAGTTGTAAAAATGTTCTATTGCGCAAATATCTACATTCGAAACATTGTAAAGGTTTAGAGGAAGTTAAGGATTAGAAGATTTAAAAGTCACATTGTAAAGATTATGCTAATTAAAGTGGTAAAAATTATTCAAGAAAGCATCCTAGGGTATTTAAAGGCAAGCTTCCTCATGTTTTGCCCTTTGCATTTGATGATTGTTAACCCCCAATTATCTTAACTGAAAACATTCATGTGCTCATTCAACAGATGTTAGTTGTTTTGACTTTAGAATTTTATTTAGAGCATTATGGAAGAACTATGCCATTAACATGAATTAGTATGAAATAGTGAAATTTATAGATGAGTATCCATTTAGGAATATCCCTAGGGCTGCCTGAAGCCAAGTATTAAAGATATAGAAAACAAAAATAGTCATTTCATCATCATTTTACATAATGTCATCTGTTAGGATATACTAATGTCCTTCACCCTCTGATCTGTAACTGCCCTTTCGCACCGTGTTGAACACCCTGTTGCATCAGCCTCCCACACCTTCACTCTGGATATATCTATTGGGGCATTGTTCTTGTGACCAATGAGTGTGTGACATTTGGGACTGATTAAGAGTTTTGGATAAAAGATGATAGTCAGGTGGTGTGAATGCTTGGATCCATTGACCAATTGACAGCACATTACTACTCCCCCTGCCCATAGGTAGACCAAAAGTCTAACCAGGATGGGGAAGAAAGGGAAGGAGAGGCATATATCAGGGGACATACAGTGGTTTGGAAAAGTCCTGTTCAGACATACCACTACACTGAAAGCTTCAGCCTAAACATGACTTGAAACCACAACGTGCAGACATCAATGTTTTGTTTCATGGAATGGCGTTTGAGAGATGGTGGTCTGCGGGGAGGGAGGGATAGGAAACTTGCAGCCATTGGGTTCTCAGAGAATGATATTCTCACCATCTGTCAGCTACTTTTGCTCTCAAACGTAAATCAGTTATAAGTGTCGCTATGGTAGTAGGTGCTCTGGAGCTACAGACCTCAGCAGTGTAAAGGAGTGGGATATTGATGCATGTGCATCAAGGTGTCAAAGCGTAGTATCTAAAACTGGGATGGGGGATGTTGGTGGATTTCTGCAGAAATATACTGGAGCTAAGCCCAATTATAGTGGTTCCGTTGTGCTGTATGTTTAAATTAATGTAAATATTTTGTTAAAATGAATTTTATAGATATCCATTTTCCCTTCTTGTACTCACTTTGTGGGAAGAGAAAGCATTGTGTGTACTGTATTGGCAGAAAATGGTAAAATTTTGAGAGTGATTGAGTGAGATAAATTTTGTTACTAGATGTACTAAATTACTTTCTCTAGCACTTGTAATTAGAATCCATGTTTCATAGGTCCTTGATAGAAAAAAATCGATTGACAGCAAAATGTCTGTCTGCGCTTCTTGCTAGCACCTAAACTGTTCAGCCGATTTTCTCCGAATTTCATATTCCATGACTGATTTAAATTAACTTGGCACTTTATAATACCCCCATTTGTGAGCCACAAACATATTTTCAAACTTTTTGTCAAAAATGGCTTCAAATTTTTTGTTTAAACCTTGTTCTCGAGTAGAATAAACGATATTTGAGACAGTGCAGATGTCATTTTCATTGATATCCCTGATTTTTTTAAATTTGCCAAACTTTCTCTTTTTGTGTCTTCTTACAAGTACAATATTGAAGATAGTTTTTTTTCTTCCTTTTTTCTTTTCTTTTTCCAAATGAAATTTGTACTCCATAATTAGGTCTTTCATTAACGTCATGCCCTTGAACACTTCAGTGAAATATGAGCAATATTAAAAAATATCAAAAACAAGAATTTCTCAAAAACTGCTTACAATTTTTTTCTTCCAACTTTAGGTAGGGTTAGTACTAAAGGCACTGTATAACAACAAAAACTACATTTTGATGTATTCGGTTTGTTATTTCAAAAATTTCACAAATGTAATTCTTTTGCAATCTTTCTCATATCATTAATATTTACATTAATGGTAATTTGAATACATAATTGCATTTGTTAGAAATAAAACTTCAAATTATGATAATAAAGTTGCCTGAAATACACTTAAGTTTTCTATGAAAATTAGCTCAAAATTCAGTGTTTTCAGAAACGCTCAAGTGGGGCAAATTTTCAAAAGTAGTTTCAAAGCTTTTCTTTAAATTGTTTGGACGATTAGTGCTAAATGACATGACATGACAAATTCCACTTGTTTTTCTTTTAACTTTTTGTAGAGTTAGTGACGAATGCACTGAATAAAATGACTTTCCATTTTAATTTTTTTTTAATTACACTTCTTTTTCTCTTACACTGTTAATTATTACTTTATGGTTATTATTGTGGTAATTTACTTTACATTATTACATTTGTGTACACAATTGCTTCAAACAATTTCTGATTAAGTTTCTCAAAAACACAACTTCTCTGTGAAAATGAGCTCAGAAAATGCACATTTTCAAAAATGTTCAAATGACATTTTCTGAAGAATGTCTCCTAATTTTTCAGTGAAAATTTGCATACAGGACTTATTTTCTCTTCTGTAGTATTCGTAATGACATACTACTTCAATTCTATTATTAGGGGACTGAAAAATTGAGAAAATATGAAAAATATGGCACCTTTAGGTAGTAACTTCTTAACCTTCAAACTCGAGCCGAGGCAACAGACAATTTTCAATATGCCTTCTTTAGAAATGATGTAGAAAGATCATTCGTAAGCTAGAAGAAAAAATTCCAGAGTACTCTGCAAGTAAATATTACAGCAGCTGTTGTTGTTGGCCACTGTGGTGCTCCTTAACAGTCTGGCCGATAAAACATATGACTACGATTGTTGACCTGCACCACAAATGTTTGACCAGACTTTGTAGGCGCCAGCTCATTGAAACACATCTTAGTTAAAAGAACTGACTTCAAATTAATACCATTGTACTGTATCAGTAAAGTGAATATTTGTGTACTAATAAATATTGTTTTTCTATAATGTTTATATTACTTTGTTTTATTTATTAACGTAATATACCCTTTGAAGTACAAATTACAAATAATTATTGCAAAGTAAACACATCACATAGGTTTTATGGCAAGAATGCATATAATAAAAATACAAAAAGCTAATTACTTAAAGAATATAAAACGCACAACAAAACAAATAACTGCCTCACACTGAGTATCAGAGAATAACATCTAAAAGCAGTAAATACAGTCATAGAATTAAAATAAATCAAAGATTTAAAGATGGTCAATATACTTTGGATCAGAGAGTAACTGCATGCAGTATGCAATTCATTCATTATGTTAAGCTTTTGTTGCTTGAGTACATGTTTTGAAAATGAGCGAAGTTAGAAGCTTACTTTCAAATTTGTATAAATACAATAAAGCATCATAATAAACGAGTTGCAAGCGCTATTGTTTTGTATAAGGATTATAAATTTATAAGAGAATCAGACTTAATTTTGAGAAACAACTTTCTTGTGATTTGTGTGTGTGTGTTTTTTAAAAATTGTTTTTGGTATATTGTTCATAAAAATTAGTAGAAAATGGTGGCAATTTCTGAATAAGCGCTGCAGCAATTCATACCCAGAAGCAAATCCCTAGGCAACTCTCTGCTTAGTAAACATATTAATAAACTTAAAAAAAAAGATGTAGGATTGATAGAAGCAGATAGTTCAATTTTATGTGCATGTGAGTGGAATAGGACATGCTGTAAATGAAATCCTCTGGATCAAATAGTTGGGTCTATTAGTTTGTGGAACTTTTTTTCTCTGATAAAGCCAATAAGCTTCAATGAGTACCAATGTGAATAAGAACTGACAAAAAGCATTTTTTTCTGGAACAAAGTGATTGATTAAAGTATATAAACAGTCATAAAAAACGATACTTTAAATTCAGTGCTGTATTTGTCAAAGTGAAATTTTGAGTATATTCTAATAAGATAATAAATGATAAAAGTGTAATCACAATGATTAAATTGTTGAACAAACATGGTAGTTTCGCATCATTGTCAAAATTAAAATTCAGTGGGTATTTAAAACAGAGAGTAGGATTGTGCCTGTCGCCTGATAATAATGAATTGATAGATTTAAAAATCTGGATATAATTAAAATAAAAAAATTAAGATCATGTAGTGAATTGTGATTGTTATTATAATACTGTGTTAGTTAATATTTAGGTGCGCAATAGTATTAGGCAGAACCAACATAAATAACCGATAGCTTTGAAGAGAAAGGTAGAGATGTATGGGCTCTATAAAGTAACCTCTTCCAATGAATGTTTGGATATTGGCCGTAGATAACAGATCATGTACATAATCGTGGTAAAAAGAATTAGGTGAAAAGAAAACTGAACTTAGGATGAGTTCTTTGTTAGGAAAAGAATTTGACGTAAAGTTGCTCAATACGTTGTTAAACTTTTGGGATAAGAGAGTATTAGATTCAGTCCTTGGCAGCAATCAAAACTCCTCCTCTTGTGGATGTAGTTATGATCTTTTCTATAAATTCCATAGTTCAAATAGAATTTGTGATTTGTGTAGTCCTCATTTAGCACTGTTTCAACCAATAAAATAATGTCGTAATTGGTAACAGTGACTTGTTGAAAATCAAAAATCTTGGTGCGTAGACCTCTAATAGTAGGTATGTCTGTTGCAGAGAATGTCCTGTATTCAGTTTTTCTTCAGATACTATTTTTGGAGTTGGCCATGTACATTTTTGATTGTTGGAGTCTTTTTTTGAGTTTTCAGGCTTCAAGAGGGATATGGCTCATGCTCATATTTCCCTATTTCTCAGAAAATATTCAACATAGGAATATAAAACTTAGTATCAATATATTTTGCTTTTTATCAATATTATAGCTATTTACAAAGCATTTGGATGGTAAGATTGAAAATTCAACTTTGTGAGATGATTTGGCACTGTATGACCCCATAGTTAACATTAAAATAATAACTGAATAAGTAAAAATAATGCTTGTATCAAATGTGTTTATTATGCTATTATACTCTTATGTAGAAATGATGAAAGAAATTGAAAATAGTAATCTTTTTGTGATACTGTATGGATTATCTGCAAAAGAGATCTATTTACACAATCTGTTTTCAAATTTAATTTCTTAATTTTGTGCCAACCTTGCATGTGTTTTAATTTTAAATCATGAACTTTCCTTTCATTTTAGCATTTTTACAGAATGAAAATCTTTCTTTGGCTGCCTCTTTAGATGGTGAAGGTTCTATATCTACATCATTTCTAATTTTGAGGAACTTAAAAGCTGTATCCCATGGTTTTGCCATACTTTTGCGCTTCAGGTTTTTGAGGCAAGTGTTTTCCTGTTGGTTGTTTTTAGGAAAGTATTCAGCTTGCAATGATGTTGCTGATTCTGCTGGCACACTTTCTGCTTCTGTGCATTCGTACAGCACTTCCATTTCACTGTTGGCTTCAGCCACAAACTAATTGCTCTGTTTCACTTCTGGGCCATGATTTAGATGAAGCCCAACACAAACATTACAAAATTATCTTCTGAATCATTTTTGGAAGATAGATACTTCCAGTGGACATTCTTCCCTATCATACACTTTCTTTGTTTCAATTTAATTTAATAGGGTTCCAGCATTTTTTCAATTCATCTCCAGTTTGTATTTCCTACCCAACAAAATTATTTGCTAATTTCTTCCATGCTTTGAATTTTTGTTTTAATGAAACACTGGCTGTCTTTTTGTTTTCCTCAATGTTTCTATTCTTTTAATTCTAGTAAAATTTATTTATCTACATTATTTTAAAATGTCTTTTTTTCTTTTCTGTGTGATTCATAGTTCATAAAAATTAACACAACGTTAATAATTACACCATTTACGCAATAAACAGGATAACAGCTGTTGCACTGACAAAATCCCATGAATTTTTGCCTGCTATCTGCACATGAAACAACTAAGAATTCAAAGAAAACCTGAGACACTGGTCTGCCTAGTGTAAAATATAGTTTCAGTTGTAACTTTTCAAAGCCTACTTCTGTCAGCATTTACTTCATGAAATTTTTGTCTATGAAACCGATTTGTTCAAAAGTCATCTTTTGTTTGCACTCAAAGTAAAATCACATAAGTTTCGATTTTAGTTGTGTTCATGAATACGACCCAAAGTCAACTTGAAATTCTTATTTATTTAATTAATTTACAGGCAGCCGTACACTGATTATACCTAAATTGGTAAAATTAATATATAATATATAGGTATAACAGTAAATATTAGTAGTATAAAATAGTAATATCAGCAATATAATAGTGAAAATTAGTAGTGAAATAGTAAATATCAGTAGCCAAACACACTATGTCCATCATCATCATCATCGTTCATCAGCTAAGTTGATCAGGTATTTCCAGGTGGGCCTATAATTTCATTCTGTTTGCCCTTCATTTATATTAGTATGTCAACTTTCAAGGATATTTGTTGTCGAATATATGAATATAATGGCTTTCTTCCCAACTGTGCAATGGCTAGTACATATTCATGACATTTTGGTTTCAACTCATTGTTTAAAGTGTTACACTTATATTTGTAGTCTTTGTAGTGTGTATCCAGGTCTGTTCTTTTATATTTATTTCAGAGTTTGTTTTTGCATTTGCATTTGACCCAACTATGTCATCGGTTATCCATGGTTTTAGTTTATTGTTTATATTGATTTCCGTCGGGACCAATTGTGTAACTTATTATTAAAGTTGTTCCTAAATTCACCTCATCTTCTATATTTGTTTCAAATTCAGTATTTGCATTAAGGATCATTGATAGTTGGTTTTTAATAGCTGCGTTGATGGGGTGCCTTTTTTTTCTCTAGACTCTTTGTTAAAGTTAGATGCTGGAAGACATCTGTAACTACAGTATTATCACCTCACGGCACTGTTACCAAATGGGGCAATGAGTTTAGGGGCTGTAAAGACAGTGTGATCATTTGTCAGAATATGATATAGTATTGATGGAGGTTGAGTTCCTCCATATCTTGTAGTTTTGCTAACTAATTGCACAGAGGAAGTGTTACAGAAGAAAAGCCCTTTTGTCTGGAGAGACATTCACAGCGCCTGGGAAGGGCTAACAATGATTTACGAAGTGCAGAATGTTTGCAAGGATCTAGCCAGTTTTATTTTAATATCACAGAAAACCTTATTGAATCTAGAAATTTCAAAGCAAACATTTATAACTGTTTTATTTCTTTTAAACTTTTGATATAATGAGATTGAATTTTGTACACATTTGTAAGTGATCTGGAAAAAAGGCCATGAAAATTTTTTTTAATGTAAACAAATCTCTTCGACTTGTTAATGTATGATTATAGTTTTCTGAACTTCCAACATTAATTTGTTTAAACTGTCATACATAAATTGTGTTAATGAGGAAAAGAGTAACTATGGATACTTGTTGAGTAAATCAATTAGTGCTAGTCTGTAGGTTGTTCTGGACTAATTTATCTACTTTTTATGTTTGCAGACAGGTCCCATGTCTTTGATAAAAAATGGATTCCTCACCTGCAATTACATTACCATCAGATGAAGAATTACAAACTGCTGTTGGTATGTAATTTTGAAGACAATTTAAAATCGGTGTTAAACCTATAATTTTGAATAACTTCTGCATTGTAATGAATATTTATGTGAAGTGCTGTGTAATTGTGTTTGAACCAAATAGTTTTGGAACATCAATTGAGGCATTTGAATTAGGGAGTTACTTAAGCTATATTTGACAGAGAATTAATTTATTCACTTTGGGCGTGAGCCCAATACAGACCTTACGATCGGAAGACACTGATACATGCAGGGTGTAAATTTTTCAAAGATGTAGTTAAACATTTGTTTGTGAATGTAATAAAATAAATAAATGCATATGGTATTTGAATGTGCAAATTATCTAGTTTTCTAATTTTCCATCTGGGCATGTTTACTAAACAAAATTCATTTTCCCTAGTGAAAAAAAACACACCTGTTTTTTTTAAAAGACTTGATAAATTAAAAAATCATTTTATTGTTTTTTAAAACATTTAAAAGAAAATTACGGGATTATTAATATTCTTATAATTTATTATAATGAAATAAAGATATAATTTTATCAGGTTATTTATTGAAAACCAAAATTGAATCATAACAAATGCATATTAATAAGTACAAAAAGAACACAAGAACAAAATAATGTAAACTGACAATAAAATGCAAACTGACAATAAAATGCAAACTTCATTCACTAGTATTGACTATTCCAATTACATTACAACAATCACGCATATAGAAATACAACTCAAGTAAGAAATAAAACTTAAATGCAGACTTGCATTTTGCCCTAAGGAAGGTCACAGAATGGTGGCCAAAACGTTGGCACCTGTGCCTAGGACGCAATAGGGAGTTTTAGCGCCATGGGTAAGGTAGCTGCGTTATGCACTAACTGTCACGTGATGGACCTTAAAATCATAACGTCTTACCTTAGGCCTAAGGTTCGACTTATACCTTCATAAATAGTGCACGCCTATAAGAGCCTCTACGGTCACCTTACAAGCGGCAAAATGGCCGCCTAAAAAAATGGAAAAGTTGAATTTTTCCAACTCTGGTAAACAGATACTTGTATGTGAGGCAGTTACAATTATTCCTTACCAACTCCACAATGCTGGCAAGAATTAACAGGATATATTGGAGAGGTGACAGGAAAGAAATTCTCGAAAAAGGAGTTCAAATCATATCTTAGCGATAGGTTGGCATTTTGGCAGTGACTTACACATGCTGTTTTAAAGTATTTCCTTTGTTTTCAAGAAAAGCAGACTGCATACTCATCACGGAGGGCCACAAAATCTAAAACTCCATGCACAATATATATATTTGTTTGTTGTTCTGTTCACTCGTAACATGCTTTAAATGTCTCACCACTAGCCTATATGTCTCACCACTAGCCTCTTTGATGTATTATGCCATTTCTCTGTCCAACACTTGAAATACTTCCTTTGTTATAATGCATAACACATTGTTGCAATTGCTAAAAGTCTTCTGAAAGTTGTTCATTACGACTACAAAGGCATTGGTCACGTGATCAATAGTGTTCTAGGATATCTCCTTATGCCTGGTGCTAAAAGTCCTTAATGCCTCCTGGACAGCCAAGTAGATAATTATTATATGTGTTGGAAATCTTCAAACTGGGGAGGAGGTTAATCCTTGGGTGTGCTATTTTGGCATTGCTGAATGTATTTTAATTTGTTCAGATGATGTAAATCAGTATTTTATACTAAGCTTGAAAAGTAACATTCCCCCACAAAAGTGAATAAACATCAAAAATAACTCCACCCTACAAGATCTCACAAGTTGTTTTTTTGATTTTTTTAATATTTTTTAAATGCTTATATTCCAACCGTGCTACTAAATGTAGAGACTCTTTACAAACGATTTGTGTTGATGTAAATCTGTTACAAAAATTATAATCTTTACCAAAATATAAGGCAACCCACTAATTTTGGAAAGGCCTCATGTGAATATTGTAAATTTTTAACTAAGGTAATGGCAGGTGACTGGTTAAGGGAAAAGTTACTTTCAACTGGCTGGTGTAGTCAAAATATTTACAACCTTTCTATTCACATATACATTTTTGGAGTGTTTTAGTTTAAATAACTTCCTCTATAATAAATACAGTAAAACTTTACTTATACTTGTGAGGGGAAAGAGGAATGTACAAGTGAGAAAAATGCATAACTGAAATTGAATATTATGAAGAAAAAAAAGCACAAAAAACAACAAGAACAAAAAACCCTCTAAAAAATGTCGTGCTCTTCTGCTCATGGCAGTCTCTTTCCACCATGCTACTGTTGGGTACCTTGTTCAAAAATCATGTACTGTAGCAATAGTGAGGCAATTACAAGAGAGTTTATTTACATAAGAGCACTGTGGATAGCAAAATTCCATTGCAATCACTGACCACAAGGTGATGCCTTGTAGCATACACTCAAAACGCTGTCAACACTGCTGCATGGGTGTTAAATGCTTATTTCTGTTTCACTGGTTATTCCAGTTGTGGTTCTATTTCTTCTAAAATCTTCAGGAACATTGCTTTTGACATTCTGTGTCTAATTAAGAATTGAGCATCATCCAATTCATTAAAACAAATATTTTGGAATAATGGCTTGTTCTGCATACGTTTCTTAATACTCAATAAAAAAAAATTAAAATACTCTTCCATGTTATCATACATCACTTTCACATCAAAGGCGTAAACAAAAAATTCGTTTGATGCATTCTAATTCACAATAGGAATTTGAGTCGTCAATTCATCGATGGCAGGTTGTACTGATAAAAATTTGACAAATATTTTGATGATCTTCATGTAAAACGACCTTTGTGAAAGGAGAATATGACGATGAATGAGCTGTTGGTAGTTTGACTTCCATCAAAGCTATAGTTTAGGGTTGGTTGAAAGCTGTTAGAGTTGTCTTCAAGTGATTGGAAGCGTCTGCAATTGCGGATTTTGCTGACATGCATGTGTAATCAAGTTTTTATTTGTCTCCATTTTATTATAAAAAGGTGATATCGAACATATGAATTAAACAAAGTGCAACGAAATATCAGCAAACTTATGAATGTATTTATCTCTAGGTCGGACGTGATCCAACGATGAGTAATTATGCTGTGGGCTTTTGATACAAAATCAAAATTGGTATAATAATAATTTCAATGTCAAACCTTTCCCTAGAGAGACACAGGAACTCTATCAAATATGAAAGCACAGCTTAAAAAGAAAAGAAAATAATTTGCCCCTTTGAAAGGTTTGTGCAGTGTAAAGCATCTGTTCTAGATGCAGGAACTTTTTATATTCTTCAATAAAAAAGTCTTGTACATTAAGAATTTTTGAGTTATTAATCACATTACATATTCAAAATGCGCTTTTTGTGGATGATGTCAATGATGGAAATTATAAGAAATATTTTATTAAAATTTTAAATATTTTATTGGTTTGATATCTGAAATTCTACAAGTGAGACATATCTCATCATTTTGTCCAAACTATCGATATAGTGACATTATTTCATTCATTGTATTTACATTTTTTATTCACTATTAAACAACAAATAAATGTAGGTTTTCTTAGAATGTCCTTGAGGGTACTATAAGGGATCAAAAAAGAAGTATGCCCAAATTACCATGATAATGCTTCCACTATTCAAAATTTAAGTCTCATTTTACAGAGACCTTGACTTAAAGAAAGTAATAGTTGATTGCTTTCAAACGTGCTTTCATGCGTTCAAACACTTTGTAATCTAAAACCTGAATAATTGATGCCAGCTCTCTCATACAGTATGCAAGTCATGTAAAATAGTAAAACTATTAATATTATTATTATCATCATAAATGGTATACTGGTCATCTCTTGCAAACAATCATCAAAACTCTTGATGTACAACACACACTGTTCAATAATTCGTTAAATATTCTAAAACCTGTCAATTACATAATGGTTATTGAGGTAAAGCTGTAAAGCAAATTTCATAAGAGTAATTTTTTGTGAGCGTGTGAAAAATAATTTAAGATTTTTTGTTTATTGTTTTCTAGCCATTGTTGTTTGTTGTTAGTAAGTTAATGCTTACAATTAACAAATAGAAAAGCTACGTTAATGATCCTTGTCTTCTAATTCATTGTATTCATTAGAAATCAGTGTTGTCTATATCTATGAATTTATTAAATTAATATGTACAGTTGTAAATTAATACTATGCAAGACTAGTTAGGAAGTTTGAAAACATTTTTTAAATATTAATACTTTAAAATCAAACATAATTAAAACCCCTCCTACCCCTATGTAATGCTGCGTAACGCTTCCCCTGCCCCCCTCCCGCCTCCTCTTTAGCATTATGTAATTTATGGATGATTCCTTATTTCTTTAGCAATATGTCGAAGATAAATTTTGTAATAATAAAATGTTATGTTTCATTTCAGAGAGTGAGAACACATATAAAGATTTCAAGAAGCAGCCAAAACCTAAAATGCGAGTAATTGACACAGTCAAGGAAGAATTGAAATATCGTGCAAAGAAAACAGGTAGGTAGTTTCATAGCCCTCTAATATGCCTAAAAACTGCGACACTTTTCAGATCCCTACAGAATACAAAATACAAAGCCTGGTTGAAGAAAGAATTCATTAAATAATGGGAAACTTATTCTAAAGTAGATGATGAACAGCGATATTTAATCCACATTGAAGTTTACTAATCAAAACCAAGTCCAAATCACCATTTTTTAGGAAACATTTTCTTGCCTAGCGATTTTTTGAGAAATGGAGATATAATGATAATTAACAATACCTGTAATTGCACTCTGGTGGTTGAAAATCTGAAAATCTTTGAGTATTTTTTAGAGATTTTGATTAAAACTGAAGCGAAAAGGTTTTGTACAAAATTGTTTGGACCCTTTATCCTCTTTAAAACGGATTTAAATTACAGGGAATTAGGGTTAAAGAGTTACAGGTGTGTGTGTGTGACTCATCCTTAGATAATACCCACTAAAACCTTACGTCCTTCCTTCGCCCCACCTACGGAACCGCCGTCACGCATTACTTCGTTAGGTGGGGTGGTGGGGCTATTCTAGCCCTCTTCCTTTACGCCTATTTATTGGCTTCCACTTCTCGCACGCTCTTCAGATCTGAGGCGTCGCATGACCCGGGCAGCGTACGTCGCAATTGCGGCCCATCTGTCTTCCGTGGTCATCATCAATGGGATGGTGTTCTCCGGTGTCAGGCGCTGTTGCAGGATTTCCTGCAGCTGGTCTCTTTCTCCTGAGAATCGCGGGCAGTTGTACATCACGTGCTCCACATCCTCCTCCTGTCCTGGGCAAGCTGGACACGTCGGGTCGTCGTCGAGCTTAAATCGGTGCAGGTACACTCTAAAGCATCCATGCCCCGTCAGCAACTGAGTCACGAAGAAGTCCACTTCTCCGTGAACCCTCGACGCCCACTCGCTGATCCGTGGGATAAGACGGTGGGTCCACCTGCCGTTCGGCGTTGCGTCCCAGCGGTTTTGCCACTGTCTCATCGTTTCCATCTTCTCTTCTTCCAGCGCAGCGAGGGCTTCTATTCGCGAGCCGTGTCTTCCCTGATAGTAGATACGTCGGCGCTCGTCCGCCAGAATCTCTATAGGCGTCATTCCTGCTACTACGCATACGGCGTCATATGACACCGTGCGGTACGCACAGACCCCTCTCAGAGCACTCCGACGGTAGACGGATATGGCCCTCCTGGCGTATGCTGCTGTTGCCAGGGTGCTGGCCCAAATGGGCGCTGCATACAGCAGGGTCGAGCTAACCACGGTCGCGACGAGCTTCCGCCTACTTTGCCTGGGGCCACCGGTGTTCGGCATAATGCGCGACAGGGCAGAGATCACACCATCCGCTTTCTGGCTAACGATTAGATGATGTTCGTCGAAATGGAGACGCGCGTCGATCCATACGCCGAGGTACCGCAGGTGTGGCCCGGACTGGATCTCGTGTCTCCCCACTCTGAGGGTGATGGTCTCCCGTGTCTTCCTGCTGGTAATCAGCACTGCCTCAGTTTTGTGATCGGCCAGGACCAGCCCGACCAAAGACAGCCACCGGCGAATTATCGCGATGGAGCGGTTGGCAACGCGGGTAACGTCCTCCAGGTGCTTGTCCACTACGACGAGTGCCACGTCGTCAGCGAAGCCAATGGTCTCCGCGCCACGTGGTAACTCCAATCTCAGTACCGCATCGTACATGATGTTCCAAAGTAAGGGACCCAGAACCGACCCCTGTGGAACACCACCCGTCACGCCATAGCTCCTCGGACCGTCATCCGTGTAGTACAACAGGACTCGATCTTTGAAGTAGTCGCTGATGATTGTCCTGTTGTACAATGGGACTTCCAGGAGATGAAGGGCATTTAGAATGCAGCTCCACCTCGCTGAGTTGAAGGCGTTTTTAATATCCAAGGTCACGACGGCGCAGTACTTCTTAGTGCCCCTACTCCAGCGTGCTCCTGATATGGCCTCTCTAGCAATGCTCACCACTTTACCAATTGCCTCACTGTTGAGCGCGCCTTTCGGAAACCAAACTGATTATCGGAAAGGCCGCTGTTGCTTTCGACGAAGGTCTCAAGTCTGCTGCAAACAATTCGCTCCAGGATTTTACCTGCTGTGTCCAACAGGCAAATCGGGCGGTAAGATGACGGATCGCATGGTGGTTTCTTGCCCTTAGGCAAGAGCACTAGCCGTTGTTGTTTCCAGCAGCGCGGGAAGGAACCTTCCCTCAGACATCTGTCCAGAACGCCCAAGAAGAGGTCTGGGCGAGCTTCGATGGCAACCTTCAGCGCCGCATTTGGTATTCCGTCCGGACCCGGAGCTTTAGTGTCCCGGAACCGGCGGCAAGCATTCCGAAGTTTATCTGGGCTGACTGGGGGCACGTCCGTGGGTCGATGTATCGGAGCTGCGTGGTTCGTCTCCGTCTGGATCGGGAAGAGAGTGGCCACGATGTTCTGCAGTAGGTTTGGACAGGTCGGGGACATGTTGACCGCGCCATTCAGCTTGGTCATAACGATTTTGTACGGCCTGCACCATGGGTCCTCATCAACCTCTCGACACAGCTCACGCCAGCAGAGACGTTTGCTCGCTTTGATGGCCTTTTTCAAGGCGTTGCGATCATTCCGGTGTTGTTCCCGCAACCTCTCAGAGTCGGGCCGGCTCCTTGCTCTTTGGCACAGACGTCTGCTCTTGATCCATTTCCTGCGCAGTTCAGCAATTTCTTCGTTCCACCAGTAAACCGGTGGTCGGCGGTCGCTTGGTGAGCACCTCGGCATAGAGGCATCGCATGCATTGACAACATGCGTCATGAGTTCCTCTGCCTGCTCTTCCGGTGGTCCTTCAGATATGGTCACATCTTCCATCATGGCGACGAGGGCCTCCGTGTCCAGTTTTTTCGTGCTACACTTGCGACTGGGCTGGTGCAGTGTCCGACGTTTCTCGGGTTTACCCATCTCAATGAGAATAGCATGATGGTCACTATGCGTGTATTGGTCGCTCACAACCCAGGTTAGACCCGAGCGAGCAATGCACTCGCTCACGAATGTCAAATCAACTATGGAGCTAACGCCATTTCGAAAGAAGGTTGGGGAGTTCCCGGTATTTGCTAGGACGACGTCCAGTGAGGCTAGATGGTCTAGAAGGGCCTCTCCTCTTCGGTTCGTTACCCTGCTGCCCCACGCTGTAGCCCATGCGTTGAAATCGCCAGCGATGATAAGGGGTCTCCGTCCTCGTGCATCGGCCACCAGACTGTTCAGCAACGCTTCGAATTTGGGTATTGAGAGACTAGGGGGTGCATATACACTGTAACTGTATATGCCATCTGCCTTAACCCTGGTAAAGCCGGTCGATGGTACAGTTATGACCTCCCGGACCTGACGCAAACCGTAAGTCCATATCGCGGCTCGACTTGACCTGTCTGAAAACCAAGTAGGGCCCTCCATGTTCTTGTACTGCTCGCAAAGAATCGCCACATCGATCTTAAGGTCTCTCACCGTTTGTTGCAGCAGGTCCTGTGCTGCCTCACAGTGGTTGAGGTTCAATTGGAGTAACCTCATTTTTTCTGCCGGTTCTTCGTCTGGAGTGCCCTCTGATAAACTGGGCACTTCGGGCCGCCAGAAGTGTGGCTGGATTCAAACTTCGCAGAGCATAACATGCAGTGCGGGTCCTTTTCGCAAGTCTTCGCCACATGACCCTCTTCGCCACACTTGCGGCAAAGCTTGGTTCGGTCAGGTCCCTTGCAGGAACTGGCACGGTGACCGAAGTCCCAGCATCGGTAGCATCTTAACGGCGTAGCCTTAATTCGAATATGGCTTATCACCCAGCCAATTCGAATTTTCCCGATCGATGCAGCCCTCCTCGCCAGGGCCGTTGGTAGGCAGACCACCGCCACCTGCGTACCTCTGAAGCTAGGCCGTAGTGCTTTCACCGCTGTCTGGTCAAGCTTTGTCTCCAACTGCTTTTCCAGCGCGGCGCAGATCTCCTCCCTGGTTGCGAGCTCATCGAGGTCACGCAGCTCCACAGTGGTTTCCTCCCTCAATGCGGTAACTGTTGCGGCATCTCCCAGTTTGTGTGATATGGAGCCCCTCAATTCATCTACCTTCCCGCCAGCCGACCTCTCCAGCTCCAGTAATAGGTCTCCAGCTCCAGTTCTCCTGATCCGCTTGACACAGGTACCGACACTTTGTAAGGAAGAGTCGCTCTTCATTCTGCGAAGAATATCTGCGTATGACGATTTCTGCCGGTCCACCTTGACGAGGAGAGCATCTGTGCGGGTGGGTCTAGGACGCGGACGCTTGAGTTTAGCACCCTGCGACGCCTCATTGGCCGGTTTTTTCCTCTTTTTCTTCCCCTTTGGAACAACTTCCCACGGGTTTTCCGGTAGTCGCACACTCCCGGGTTTCTCGCTGGTCACCTCAGGAGTTTCCGGTGCTCTGGCAGGATTCCTTTGACGCGACAACGCACCTCTTCCCTTCTGTAGGAGGGGGGGGGAAGGCGACTCGTGCATCTTCCGCTTACCCGACTTATCCATCTTCTGTCGGGCATCCCGTCCGGGCGAGGTCTGCGTCTCCCCTGTATCCGTGGGACATGTCTGCGGTGAAGTCTGCGACTCCGCCTCAACTGTCTTCGAGCTAATTACAGATAGTGACTCCTCCATGTCCACCATCTCATCAAAGTCAGCTCGGATGGAACTCACCATGCGCTTGATCTCCCCGTGGACATTATTCCTTGGCAGGACAAAATGCAGGAGATCCTCGATCTTCTTCCCCAACTCCAGAAACTTCACTCTTCCCAGACACTCTTGTGAGCTTGGCTCCCCCCAAAATCCATGGAGCCGGCACCGACTATCGGGGCTTTCACCCGATCAGAATCAGTGGCGAGATTCGGCGTCAACGCTCGACTCGCTTGGGGTAGTAAGTTTTGAGGCTCACTCATACCCATCACTGGTTTATTTTCGGGGTGACCTTCCCTTAGCGTTTTATATGCTACCGCCAGCAGAAATGGAATTGGAAGGAAGGTGAGAAGGGAATTTTCGTAGGGATAGGGAGCAAGATCCCATAAGCTACTCAGTCCACCTATTGGATCTTGTGGGATGGGAGGAAAAGTAGGTGGGAAAGTAGGGATATTTGGGGAAAGGACAGCGGACAGCTGCTCCTTTTAGTCGCCTTTTACGACAGGTGGAGGTCCCGTGGCGCTATTCTACAAAAAACCCCGGCAACCACACAGGGGTTGTGTGTTTTTCTCTTGGAAGGTTGAAATCTTGGGATTTGAATTAGGGATGTGCCCTTAACTGCTAAACTGTTATTTTCTCAACAGTTAATGTTTTGTAACTGTTGCACGAAATAAGTTATTTTGTTTATCCTGTTATTAGCTGTTATTGCTTGAAATGCAGAGCATTGCAATCTGTTGGACCAAATCTGAACTAATACAATCCTTTGCTGCATCCATTCGCTACGTTACGAGTTTCCCTGCAGCTAATCAATTGTGATTAGCAAGTGTTCAAATTATAGATTAGTTGATAAATATTTCGTCATTATTACACAATATGTGCCACAATCTTTTTATATTTTATTGTATACACTACAATGAGAAGTTTGTCCTTTAAATTAAATCCATCCAATATATCTGTTAACTTCTTTCTCTCCCATTGCTGCCTATGTGAGATCCACTAATATTTTCCTTAGTCCGATAATATAAAATGAGTTACGGTAAAATAACTGGCATTATATATTTGATATTCAATAGTCATTACCACTTTAGCTGTAGGTAAGCAAATACAGTTTCTCCTTGTCATTTTTGACACTCGCCACTTGACTATGCACAAGTTGCATAATCAAAAGAATATTTTCAAACTGAATCTAAATCACTATTATTTTAGTGACGTTCTACACACATTTGCTACTCATTGTATCAATTACTATTCTTTCTTGGCAGTTCATCCGCTCTCGCTCATATCAGCTGTTTCTCTGTCCAAACATGTTTGATGAAGTGGTGCATGCAAACGCTGTGTCGAAGCTGCACCAACATTATGGTACTGCCAATGTTATTTGTCTTGCCTGGTTTAACTCTTAGCAATCACCACAAGTGATTTAACTCTTAGCAGTCGGCTATGTTAGGTTGCTGATCAGGAGCCTGTTATTTTTCAACTGATATCAATAAGTGTTATTACGTTAACAGTTATTGAAGAAAAGCTGTTAAGCCCATCTTTAATTTTAACTAGTGCCTGGGAACATACAATTAACCCCAAGAGAAAGGTTTTATAACATTTTGCAGGCTACCCCCCCCTCCAATTTTCAGTACTTATAATCTGAATGATAACATAACATGACATGGCATGGATTCACAAAGAGCAAGGATGATATGTGGGAAAAGATACACTTTTTCCCTTTCTGGGTGCTACAATGCAATGATCATACAGAGCATTCAAGTTAGTTTGACATTTTTGTTAATGGCTTTAAAGTAAATTTTATACTATGCCGAATATTAACAGTTCAAAATTGCATGTATTTGTATATTTGTTTTATTATGCTTCCTTCTCGTACTATAGAGTGTCGTAAAATCCATGTTGAAGGCTCTTTTGAGCTATATCTCTCTGTGCGCACACTCATTCACTCAGATGTGCACATTGACCCTTAGCACTTGCATGTCAAGTCTGGTACCAGTGGGGTGTTCCCTTGTTGGCCTCCATGGTGGGTGGGGAATGTGTGTGGAGATGAAACTGCTTCAATCCTATGGAGCCAAAAAAAAAAAAAAAAAAAAAAAAAAAAAAAAAAAAAAAAAAAAAAAAAAAAAAAAAAAAAAAAAAAAAAAAAAAAAAAAAATTACACACAAAAAAAACAAACAAACAAACAAGCCTGTTGCTCTCTTCTGGAAGAAAGAGGTGATGTGAAAATGCTGTTGATTTAAATTGTATTTTTCTCAGAGATGTGAAACCAAAGAAACTACAGTTATTTCTTATGGCAATTCTGCGCTTTGCTATTCACTATTTATAAACCTGAGGTGAATTTGCAAGATTTTAGCAAGGAGAGGTTTATGGTCATATAATTATAATCTGGAAAAATTTATTACAATTAAGCCAAGTAACTTCCGAAAATATTTATTCGATCAAGAAAATATACACGAGAATTGCCCAAAGTTTTTTGCCCAAGTTGCCGTCAAAAACTTACTGATGATTTAACAATTGCTAATACTTTTTCCTACTATTTTTTTACTTTTTGTAAACCACCTAATAACCAATTAAATATCTGTGGGTACAATAGATTTAATCCCCTACAACATTAACTCATTGGATATATCAGTACAGGATAAGTTTTGAAAATATGAATAAACATGATACTCATTAAAGCGAGGGTTTAGATGGTATTTCTCCTATTTTATTAAAAATTGCAGCTTCATAGTTTCACAAATGCTGAAAATATTATTTGATAAATTCCTGACAGAGGGTACATTCCCTACAGAGTGGAAATTGTTGTTTGTTACACCAAAACCTTAAGTCAGGAAACAAAAAGTATATTGTTAGTTACAGACTTATCTCTATTCCGAATACAATATCAAAACTATTCAAAACAATAATAACAGATAAAATTAAACACTTAATCTACTGATGCGTCAATTTGGATTCATAAATGGAAGAAGTGTTGAGGGAAATCTATCTTACTACACTCAATACATCTTAGACTCATTGAAAAAGAAAACACAAGTTGTTAGTATAAATATTGACTTGCAAAGCATTCAATTCCATAAATCATTACCTGTTAATTTGAAACCTTAAAACTTTTAGAATATCAAGGAATTTTCTAAAATGGTTTAACAATTATCTGACTAACAGGAACCAAACAGTAAAATATTATAATATTCATTCTGTTAAAATAAAAAGTATTGTGAGTTAATCCATTCCTGATCAATGATCTTGGACTAGCTCTGTGACAGGACTCCAGGGTGAACAAAAGAGACTTGGGGGGGGGGGGGGGGGGGCAGCACTTTCTCCCAACCCCCCCAACCCAATATATCTCCGAGAAAACTCTTGACACCCCAATGTGTCTACAGGGGTGTCCCCTTGTTGGACTCCATGGGGGTGGCAAATATGGAGACAAAACAGCTTCAATCTTATGGAGCATAAAACAAACTCCTTGCCCTCTTCTAGAAGGAAGGGGCAATGTTTTGACAGAACTGTTGACTTCTGAAAGAAGATGACAGACCAAAGAAGCCACATTTCTTTCTTATGGCTTGTGCCGAGGAAGGGAAAACTTTTAAGAACATAAATGCAGTCACGTGAGCCTTAGATTTTTGACAAAGAAATGGTACCACTCTATTTGAAGATGAACTCTTGGCCTTGATAAACCTACAGTCCTCTTTGGGGCTCGTCTCACTTTTTCGGCATATTGGAATTTGTTATAGAGACCTCCAACTTGTTTACTTAGGTGAACCAACCCATTTCACCACAGTCACAAACTCTTAATTGTATTGATGTGGCCCACCACTTGCAAATATTTTTGAATGGTGTATTCTAGATGACGTTTTAGGAAGTGACCTTTACTCCATCATCCACATTGATGGACTTGTTCGTGGGTTGGCTCGACATCTCAATGCTGACGTGCCTATATTTCAACTGAATGTTACTTTTCACTGTGTAGACAAAATGCCAGCACATTTTAATAGTGCTGTACTACAAGCTGTTGATATATTAATCTCCAAGTTGACTGATATACTGTGACACCCCTTAGCCCCGTGGAGGAACTTAAACTGCTCAAAGGCAGTCATTGCCCGTAAAAAGGTGTCTGAAACACTATCCAACTGTGGATAAGTTAATTAATTACAAGTGGTGGAGAGCATATGTCTCTTCCCTTAGTTGACATATGCCACTATGTGTGGTATGGGAGAAGATAGTGAATTTAAGGGATATTCCTCCCCAAATTCAGTGCCATGTCGTCTAAAGAATTGTGAGATGATTACATCTCAAGACGCAATTGTGGAAGATGTTGCCGCTTATTATGAAAACATATACAGCTCGGTAAACTATGCTCCAGACTTCCTTTGCTTAAAGAAAGAATGGGAAACCGCGCTTTCGATTTTTTTGAGCAAAGTTAATGAGAAGGATTACAATACCCCATTCTCCATGTGCGAAATGCTCTTTCTTGTGGTGCTTATGAAAAGAATTGTCCAAGGTCCGGATGAACTTGATTACCTAATGCTACAATATCTTCCTGAAATGACCATGCAATTTCTCCTCTGCCCTACAATCGTAACTGGGAAGAGCACTCCATCCCTCATATGTGGCAAGAAGCCATCATCATCCCAGTTCCTAAAGAAGGGAAAGATTGATCATTGCCATCAAGCTATCAACCTATTTCTCTCACAAGGTGTGTATGCAAAGTGCTGGAATGTGTGGTGAATCAGCTTTTGTTCTGGGCCTTGGGAGTGTAAAAATCTGTTGACGCCAATCCAACGCGGTTTGAGGAGAACCTGCTCAACCTTGGACCACCTTGTTGCGTTGCCAACCACAATTTCTACATCGTTTATCTCAACAGAACATTATGCAGCCATATTATTTGACATAGAAAAGACCTACGACACCACTTGGAGGAATGGCATTTTGCAGGCCCTGCACTCCTGGGGATTGAGGGTTAAGGTCCTCCTATTCCTCCAAAATTTTCTGTTGAATATATCTTTTCAAGTGGACATTTGTGACAGACTAGCACTCACCCTCTTGAAAACAGAATTCTCCCATGTGTCAGTGCGTAGTGACACCCTGTTTGCCATTACTGTAAATGATGTAGTGTTGACTGTGATGAGAATCACAGTCATTGTTTGTGAATGAATTTGCCATCTTTTGTTCAACCAGCAGCATCAGTGTAATCCAGAGGCAACTTCAACTGGTGCTCAACAAGCTCCACAAATGGAGAACATAAACAGGGTTTAAATTCTCTTCAGCTACTGGAGTGCATTTTTCCAGAATATACCATTTGCATAGCAATCCAGTCTTGTACTTGGGAGGAAATAGCTTCTATTTGCTGAATCTGCCTGGTGCCTGCGGTTCATGTTTGACAAATGCATCAAGTGGCATTTTCATATCCACAGTCTACAAACTAGATGTGTCTCCTCCCTTAGTCTTCATTGTATGCTAAATGGTATGTTATGGGGAACCGACCACAATAGCATATTCCAACTGTACAGAGCACTCATCTGTTCCGATTTGGATTACGGTAATGAAGTTTATGGCACTGCAGCTTCAGCCACTCCTCGACCCATCAACATACACCACGTGGGTATCCGCCTCCCAACAGGTGCATATCACACCTGCGAAATAGAGAGCCTTCTAGCTGAGGCTGGGAAGCCATCCTTAAAAAGAAGGCACGATATTTCTGTATTGGACTTCAGTCCATTTATAAATAAATAAATAAATAAATAAATAAATAAATAAATATTCTATTAGTGTCTTATGGTGCTAAAGTGTCAGGACTCTTTAACCATCCTTAAAATGAGATTTCATATATTCTTCCAACATCGTTACCTCAGCATTCAGGTGTTCGGTTGCAAAATCTCTGGCGAGACCTTCATGTCGGTCTTCTCACCCCCTGTGAAACCCCAAGTGAGCCCATTCCCCCATCGAAACTCTTCCACCTCTATATTGATCTCACACTCCAATTTTCCCTGAAACACTACCAGTCCTCTGTTTACCAGATGCAGTTTCTGGAATTGAGGGCAGCCTATCCGGATCATATATTCTTATACTCCGATGGTTTGTTGTACAATGACACAGTGGCATGTAGTTTTTATTGTGTCATGGTTGGCTACATTCTCACTGCAGTATATTCACTGCCAAAATTATGTGCAATTCTCAATACCCTAAAATACATCGAGGCAATGACGTGGCAAGTAGTTCTCTATTCTGATTCTTAACTCTCTTCAAGCGATCTCCTGTTCTTCTTCAGACAACTAATGCTCAATTCAACAAAGTACCCCTGCAAGTGATACAAGCAACTGGGGGCAGTGGTGATTCACCCATTTTCTCTTACTAGTACTTACTTTCCTCTTACCACTCTAACTGTACCGTTTAAAAATAACTTTTTGCTCTTTTTAATTAATTTATTTATTTCTAGAAATAATTGCCCCATCTTCTTAGCAAGGCGATTTATTCCAAGTACTACACAAGTAATATGCACCATATTTGTGAAAATCACAACAGCAATTTCCCTGGTTTCGCCTTATAAGGTGCTGTATCTGCCAATAACATAGTACGCAATTTGCCAAACCAACATCCATATATAACAATTTCAACCTGTCATTTATAGAGCGACTGATAGTATTACTATTTGTTTTTTCTGACTGCTTAGAAACTATTACAAAATTGTTTTTCTGGATAATTTTTGTTTAACACTTCCACAAGCAAATTAGCAATATAACATATTCTTGAATGAGTTATTTCATCAACATTAGATTACAAAGTTATTGTGAATTTTGTTTTTGATCATTTCAACTTTTTCATTACAGTTTTTAATAAAATTTTTTCGTAGACTATCAGGGACATCCAGACAGTAAGAATACAAGAACTGTGTAGGACACTGGAGAATATTTTTTTTCCAAGTTGGAACCCATATTGTATAGTGTGTTTCTTAATGGTCATAATAAGTTATCGAGTGCCTCAGTTTGTTACAAAATTACATTGCAACAGCTTATCACATCATCCACTTCGTCGCCGGTTTGCTCCATGTACCGCAGATGTGAGATTTGCTCATTTGTTTCCTCACATTGCACAATGTATCGGCAGCCAGTATCCATTGCCAGCTTGTGGAACTACGGAACTGAGATTAAGAATCGTCAGAATGTTACCAAATGGATAACATTGGTGCATTGGTGCTGTACCCATTTGCCAACATCAAAAAAATTCAACATTAACAGAGAAAAACCATGACATCTGTTTTGGGACCGGAATTGGATCTTTTTGGTCGATTTCATACCTAAAGAGACCACCATTAATGCTGCTGCATATTGTGAGACCCTAAAGAAGTTGAAACAAAAAATCAAAGACAATGGAAGAGGGATGCTGATAAGGCTGACCCCATACCGCCCAACTTACTCGTAACCTGTTTATGTCATTGGGATGGGACATTATGACTCTCACCTGTTCCCGGGACCTGGTACTCTTAGATTACCATATTTTCCCCAAACTGAAAGAGTTCTTGGGTGGACAGCAATTTTCTAATGATGAGAAGGTGATGGAGCCTGAAAAAGTGGCTTAAGGAGATGGAGGTAAGGTATACCACAAAGGTACACAAAAGTTGGTGCCCACTCTTCAAAGATGCATTGACCTCACAGCGATTATGTGCAGATATACCAACATATTTTGACACTTATCCTATAAGTTTCTTTAAAATATATTCATTTTTTGATTGTTAACAAGAGCTGCATTCTTACTTTCTGGACGTTGTTCAAACTTTCATCAGGAATTTTGCAGTTAGTAAATTTCTGAAAGGTTCACGTTTTAATTTATGATGAGGAATGTAGGGTTAGGAGAGCAAAACCAAGATCTTTGAAATGATTTTTTGAGGACAAGGAACAGCACAGCAAATGGTGCTGAGTGTTTTTTTTCCTCCATAGCTGATAAATGGGAACCTGTAGTTTTTTATGAACCCTGATAATAAAGAATAATGATACAATATATTGTAATGACATTAAACAATGCTGTGACCCCTTTTTAGCAATGGAAAATTTATATTTAATATTAGAGAAATCCAAATATTTTAAAACCTGAATTAACTATATTTACTCATCAAAAGCTATTTTAATAAGTAAAATATTTTAATAATGTTCCTCTTATTGAACTAAAATATTGTTGATTAAAACTATATTGGGGCTCCCTTCTGAGGTTGAGTTAGCATAGGCAGATGTTTGGCCATGAATGAAAGCTCAAAAACTTATCTGTTTGGCAGTGCTGGGAAATTTTTAAGATGTAAGATGCCATTTTGTCTCGCATCTTAGATGTAAGATGCGTTTCAAAATACCACTTTACTATATGTTGAGAAATCTGTTTTTTGTTGAATAGTGTAATTCATTCAGGTAATTTTCACTTATACTACTGTAACCCTTGGGCATGCCTGAAGCACTCTTACACATGTGCTGCTCGCTGAATTGGCAAGACAAAACTGCCATTCAAGAGAGAAGTCTCTTGTCAGTTCCATGAACATCACCCATAAGCCTGCAATATTGCACAGCACCTAATATTCAAGAGCTCTCTTTGTTAGGCCCTACTGAGGGATAGTGAGCACTAGATGCGGTGATGCTCATTAACAAGGGCTTGTTACTGGAAAATGATTCCCGTAAGATAAGGAAACCACAGAGAATCGGAGATGTATATTTCATTCCAGTCCGAGACACTGAATGTGCTTGGAATGACTCATGCTTCCTTCTCCATTCAGACCTACCTTTGGTTGCACATGCAGTACAAGCAAATACTATATCTACATCTGTTGTCAACAATTCTAAGGCGAAAACTATATTCACTTCTTTATGGTAATTGATGAGCTGTTCTGTGAACCACGATAACTATACATCATAATTCACCAGTTGCAAGAACTTTGATTTAATGAATTATTACAATTTTTCTGTATTTTTCCAAAAATTAAGCTGAAAATGCAGAAATATACAGTGATAAAGAAATACGGCAAAATTTGCAAATATATAACAAAATAAAATTTGAGAGGAGTGCTCTAATGGCCACATTTGTAAAGATATGTGATCATTTTATTTAATTCCAAGTTAATTCCTTTTAATTAGTTCTACAAGAACTTTTGGTGAATTTTAATACTACATTATACATAAAAACAATTATTATAACAATGATGTTGCCCAGTGGAAACTCCACTGATCTAAATGTAAGATCTATTGGTGACTGTCTTGATAATCGCCTGGTGTCTTGACTGTTATCCAAAAGTTTAAGCACCAGGTAGTTTGGATGGTCCACAAGCCTGTACTGGTATCTGCAACAGTAAATGGTTATTACTTCTTTAATGGTTTTTATTCGTAAATGATTTGTAAGGAAGAAAATTTGGAATTACAATGTTTTTAGGTGACATCAGATGAAGCTCAATTCAACATACACAAACTAGGAGAGGTGGCTCTGGGTATAAGCTGCTGTCATTGCAATACCTCTGACTGGGAGGTCCTAGGGTGACCCTTCAAGTCCTGATAGTGGCAGGAATTTTGACACTAGTTGGATAGCTAGGTTGAGTTTTGTGGCTGTCTGGAGGAGAATTCTAGCTACTGGCTACTTTGATAGGTATTTTTCCGTTGTTTCAAACAATACCATGCAAATGCCAGAGCAGTACCCTACCAAACAGGCTGCAGGCCATTGGTGTTCTTTCCTTTCCATTCTTTGTCCTAACCTTCTCCATACTTACATGCACTACACTGCCACACATATCAGGAGATCGGTCGGGAACCTAGAGCTTGTCCCACTGGTGGGAGATCTGTTTGAGGAAAATCCTGCAAGCCAATGGTTGTGTAGTGTTGGAACTTCTCATCCAACAGGGGAAGATCTCTGCCATCTCCTATGCACTGCACTTATGGGACTAATGACTAAATTGGTAATCAATGTATACAAGGTTAACCAACTTTTGGACTTTTTTAGAAGGACTTGCGTTTTAGAAGAACGTGTTCAATTTAATAGACACATGTCTAAGCTTCTCTGATGCTTGTTAAACCAGTTCTAATGAACCAATCGGTAATTAGTGCTCCCGGCTTGGCAGTTCCAGATCCTTTTATTGACTATCAATATTGGAGACATTTCTTTATAGCCAAACATTCCCACATTAAAATTATCCAGAGACTTTAATGACTTAATGTTTGTATACAAAACAATAAATGATAAGATACTGTTCTTTATTTTTAGGTGTAATTACCTTTAAGAGTTCCTGCTATATCAATGAAGCAATCCAATCTTTTCCTTATAAAAACTTGTGTTTACCGGAAACAACCCAATAACCAAATGTGCAAATTAGTGAATGATACCTCTTGTGATCTAATCCAACAAAGTTTTTGTAAATTCCAATATTCGGCTAGAAATAGTTGGTATATTCATGAATTATTGAAAGCAGACACTTGTGCTGAATATACTTTTGTTATACTCTTTGTATTTTGCTACTGCGATGTTAGCCTGTGAATCAAACAAATAAATTTTTTTAAAAAATTTACAGAACTTTTAGATGTTCTAAAAATGTCAGATGACAACCTACAGAGCGTTCAGGGCAGTGAACGATTATAATGACAGCTTCTATAACAGATGAGCGTCGCTGTATTGCTCTCCACTAAATATTCTTCCGCCAGTCAGCTGAGTTGCATTCACAGCTGGCTGCAGTTGACTGAGTTTTGTTGTTAAATGTAATTTTGATCGCGTTGGATGTTAGAAAGAGTTTTAACGAGAGATTCATTTAATTCCATATCATTAATGATGAAAAATTATTCTAAGTGATTCAAAACATTTCGAAATACTGTTGAGAACATGTGTGATCGATTGAATTAAGTCATCAGATACGAGAATGAAATGGAATATACTGCAAAGCTCCCACGCAGGTCTTGTAAAAAGCTATTGGAATTCTGCCAGTACTTTTCAATCTTGTGTGTTCAAAAGATTCAAATTAATGTGTGCTGTATAATGTTTTGCAGTTATGATATCTGGTGTTTATAATTACGATTTCATTTTCACGTTGCTCATCTTGACTGACAGCCAGTGTATCAATTATTGATCAGTGACTTACAGATATGGTTAGTTAATTGTGAATTCGTTCTAATAATACTTAAATACTGTAATTTGTTTAGTGATTGACTAATAAAACAAGGCTTAATTGACATGTATAATTAACATAAAACTACCATGAATTTGCTATTTTCTTTTCATAATTCTGGGTTCTCCTGATTGTACAATCTTGGAAAATTTTCACACTAAATTCAAAGATTTCGGTGGGAAAAAGGGTACAAGTTAGTAGATATTCTGGAGTACTGTTTGACAGAATTCTCAGTTAATTCGATTGATCAGTAACTTCAGGTACATTTCTTAAATTTGGAAATCACTTCGGTTCTTAAAAGTAAGATAAAAAATGGGTTAAAAACTGCTATAAATTATTGTACTCACCTGTCATTCAAAGGATATTAAATTGTATATTCAAATTAATGAAAAATGAATGGTTTTTCAAGATCACTGTGCAAGTTTTAGCCATAGAAATGAAAATTGGAAATGTTTCAAACCTTCAATAATTTTATTACATAATATAAAAGTCAATTAGAAATTAGGTGACAGGTAACATAACAAAGCAAACGTATAAGTGAAAAAATAATTCCCTTTATTTGCATGATGCATGATTATTTATTTGTAGGATACAACATTTCCACCGGATCCATTTGAATGTTCAATAAATTTTATCCACTTAGATAATTTAAAGTCCAACTACACAAAATCAAAATGAGTTTCCTAAGTCCTTTTAGAAAATATTCACAACCTACTACTAACATCTCCAGCCTTAGCCTACCACATTTGCCAGGGTGAGGAGTAAAAATTTTGAAATAAAAATTACACATTTGAATTTTTACCAAGAGGATAAAACAATGAACAATGTATGTATTGTATCTTCTTATATGACAACACTTTATTGGTTATCAAAGCAGTACTAACAGCCGATTTTGATAATTTTAATAATGTATTGCATTAAGATGTACAATACAAGAAAGTAACATACTGCTCAAAAGATAAAACTTTTCTTTTCACTGAATCTGCATTTCTAATTCTTTTTTATTAAAAGAACTAATTTTTCTATTATTTGAAGTTAATTTTTGATGAGTGTGAATGAATGTTATTAAAATATATTTTCAACCCATTCATTCACAATCAAACCTTTTCTTCACATACTTTCATTCACACATCATTTTATATACCTGATTCATATACATAAAAAATTAACTTCATACAACTGAAAAACTTCTTCCTTTTAATAAAAAAAATTAAAATTATACAATAATTACTAAAAAGAATTTACAAAGGAAGTTAACATGTGCAAACACAATGAAGGGTCTAGTTATATCTTCTAAGAAGTACACCTTAAAAAAACATCTACCCATACGGAGGGCAAAAAGCTGCATTACTTCTGGGAAGCACGCAAAGGAGCATTTATTTCAATGACATATTTATTTCAAAGGCATATTTATTTCAGTAAGCCAAGATCAGCTTAAAAACAATAAAGATTCACTATTTCACCTGGAATGTAACCACTTCCTTGCCCTCAATGGAATAATACAAACTTTTAATTCTGCACCTGAGAAGAACAAGAGTTATGTCAAATCTTTTTTTCAAACCTATGAAATATACTGCATTAAACATGTAAATATACTGACCATATCTCTCTTAAGTAGAGACACCAGAGCCCAGGCATGGGAGCAGCACGAGGAACGTTATCATCAGAGTCATTCTGAATATTTACTATGACAGAAATCCCTGAAGCATCCTGCCTAACTTCTACTTTCCAATCTTCTTCTATAATTTTCTGTGTGTGTCATATAATTCTTCCAACTAAAGCAATGTACAGAATGAATAAGTACTTTATATTAACAAATTTTCTGCAAAAAAAAGTCTAGACAATATTTTGTTTCTTCAATCATTTCATCTACAACATATCTGCACCCACATCAACTGGTGTGATGTTTCAAATCATGAAAACATTGGCAATCGCGTTGTATCAAAATCATGCAAAAAATAAAACTGCCTTATTCTATGATTAATTTAACAAAACTTATGTTTAAGAGTACCTTTTCTGAACAATTACTTCAGAAGTTTTCTAAAGAAGACTCTTAAAGGTATGCTCAGGTCTTAAAGGTATGTAGTGCTGAGATAGAAAATGCTGCAGGTCATCCTTCCTCCATGTAGATGAAGGCCTTTTCACTTTCTAAAAAATTGGAAATGACAAAAGGATGTTTAAATATTTTAGTTATATTCAAAGACAACATGCATTTATTTTAATTCTCTCTATAAATATATATAAAACATTCTACTGGCAAAGTTGATGTTCTCTAAGAAAAATTGTATTACTGATATAACTAATATCACTGAACATCATTGAATGTAATAAATTTTATATTCCACACTTTTAAGTCAAAACATCAATTTTCACCACTATGTAGTTTTACTAGTCGTTTTATAATCGGGTATTTTTATAAATGAATAAATGTATTATTTGAATGAATATTTTTCACATTTCTAAAAAACAATTGATGAAATGTCACTCACCAGCACAAATTGAAAAGGGGCATTGTCCATTACAATAACTGATGGTTCTGCTAATCACGGTAATAATTCTTCTTTCATCCACTTTTGGAACATCTCTGCTGTCATAGTTCTATGATATTCATCTACTTCTTTTGTCTTTGACAGAAACAATAGTTCTGCATCTTCGATGAAACCATTTGCACCTCCTGCATGTATGACTATATATCTTTTACCTTCATCTAAATTTTTGCTTGAGCAACTTTCATTTTTATCTTGCCATGACAATTGCCTAAGTCATTACACACACTGCTATTTCTCAAAAGATGCATTTCATTACATGCAAATCATGCCTTCTCCATTCCCTTATATCTAGAATTTCATAATTTTCAACACTACAAAATTTAGTAGATTTTTTGCTTGCCTTTTGAATAAAACCAAGTTTCATCCAAAAACCACAAATTAATAACCTTCAGCCTTCAGTTTCATATATTCCATTAAAAAGTCATATCTTTCAATAACTATTATCATTTCTTTCCATGCAAATATAAATAAATTACTTACCATTCTTGTACCTTGAATAAATAATGCGCCTAATCAAGCAGTGTCCAAAATCATCCACTACACATGTTTTGTTCCCTTCTATTCCTGGACACTCCTTTCTAGTCTTGCTTCCAATATCTGTAAAATTAAATTCAACATTATCCAAAACAATTTCACCTGACACTTTATTATGATTTTACTTACTTTTGAACAATGTGAGTTTTCAGCCTCAATTTATAGGCAATTTTGTCAATAACTGAAGAAGTTTCTATATTGTCTCACATCATCAGCTCTTCCACAAATCTTGCAATAAAAAAGATGTCTTCTTGGCACTGATGCTGTGTCACTTCTCCCTCTGCGGTGGACTCATTGCTAAAGTTGCTTAAAAGCTATTGACTACATTAAATATTTACAAAAATAAATATCTACTATAAGAAATAAAGTAATTAAAATGCAAGTAATTACAAATTAAATATTTTATAAATAGCTATTATTAATGCTATTAAATTGTTAATTTAACTTATTAGTATATTAATGTTACATCTAATATTTCAATGAATTAAATATAATATAAATATTAAATAAATAATGGAAATTCTCCGAAATATGTGGAGTGAAATCGTTCACATCTATTCTCCTCTGTGTCGACAATCTCACAAAGGTTCAACAGGCTGAGGAGAAGGGCTTGGCCAGCGCCCCTCTCTGGGGGTGCCAGGTAAAAATACACAAAACAGTCATAAACACGCAAAACTGTCCTTGAAACTCGGGCAAAACGCCCGCCCGGGGCCCGCCAACATAAGAGAAGCCCTGTTAGCTGCACCTCTTTTTTCTGCAGTGAACTCTCCAAATTCTAACTGAACACAGTATGTGTAAATTATCAACTTTTAAAAATAGTAACCTTGAATATAGTTTCAGAATTCTTCAACGATGTTTTATCACTATAATAAAATATTTTTCATTGAACTTTCTCCTTTGTCGGAATGACAGTACATTAGGTTGTGCCACAGCGCCACGACACGTTAGCCAACGTTCGTGAAATGAAATCGAATCATTTCTGCGTGTTAATCACTGAGCCACACCTCCCGGCATGATCCATGTGGTATGGCATGAGTGGCTGTCAAAATAACCGGTCACATGACTAAACACTGTAGAAGGAGGAGGACAAAAAGAAAGAAAGAAAGAAACGTCGATACAGCAAACAATTTTGTAGTTAATAAGGCTCTTTTTGATTGAATAATTAGAATTAATTAGAAATGGAAAAAAAAAAATGTATGAAAATATTTGTCACATTGAAATATTTATAAAATTGAAGGGTATAACTTAAATAAACATTATGGATAAATAAGCTTTCAGTGATGTATATTGCAGTATGTTTTGAGCAAAATATAATCAGCAACATTCAATGATATTATCTCCCTGACTTTTGTTATTTACTTTTCAGATGTGCTTGAAAAGGAATCATTATCCTGCACCACTTGTGGTAAAGATCTGAAGATTCACTTGAGTTCAAGTAATTCATCTACTATATTATCACATCCTGTTTTGGGTGTGCTTTTATGCAAGGTATGCCTATTAAGTCTTTCTGTTTCAAGGAAATATACTAGATTGGTAAGGAAGTATTCTCCTATTAAGGAGTCACCCATATATTACTAAGGAGGCTTTTGAGGCAGTGTTTCAGTGCATTACATAGAGGTTGGGAGTGTTAAAGTTTTTTGTGAAAAGAACATTTGAGTGAGTGATTAATAGGGCCTCAGTTTGAATTTTTCTCCTGTTGGTGTATAGTAAAGTGTAGTTGAATAGTGGTTAATGAGAGGCCTGCAACAGCAAATGTGCTGCTGAACAAAACCACATTAAATATTTGTCCAAAAGTGTTGCAGGCACACTGCTAAAGAACAAATAAAATACTCTTATTTGGTATGAGTCGCTAACAAATTTAAAAAATAAAAATAGTCAGAACAAATACTGTGATAATGTAGTGTAGTGTATTTGAAGACACACACAGACCAACAGATCATTACACTCCAAGAATACCAAAAAAGGTTGCTGTTCCATAACCCATCACATGCGTACCAAATATTCATTGCCGGGCAACCTCTTCTTTGGAACCTTGCTGTCATATGGCATCAGTTGTGTAAGGAGTGTAACTCGCCAAGTATGAGAATTCAATTGGAATGTGCTGTATGAGAATAAGCGTAATAACACAATCAAATATTTGCCTTCTTCAGGCCAAATGAAGTGTTTCATTATTTTTAGATTTTTTCTGGCATCCTCAATAATTGACAAAACCAAAGACACCTAATGCATGGCCAGAGGATGGATTGTTTTCTTTAAATTTTTGTATGCATTGGAAATCAGTAATATACATATTTGCAAGTGAAAGTTTTTGAAATATTTTATCATTATAACTATTTTTATTGTTTAAGTTCACCTTAATCACATGATTAATCCATCTGCTTTGTTTTCTATAAACCAGTCAGATATTTTATACAGTAAAACCAGTTTAAGGCAGAACCTCTGTAAGGAGGAGACCTACCATCCCATACAAAAAAAGCTCAGAATGGAACAATATTATAAGTGAAAATGACTTTTTGTTTTTTTTTTATTATTATTATTATTATTATTATTATTATTATTATTATTATTAATTTTCTATTAAATGACAATTTTATATGTTAAGTGAAAAAGACTGTTCTCTATAAGCCAGAAACCCATGTAATGCGTAAACAGAATGGTTTATAGAGAGCATGAAGTGATTGTTACTTGGCTAAGAAGGAAATTTATTAATTAGATCGCCTTCCAATAATTAAATACGGTAAATTAAAGATTTTGTCTGGTATCAAAAAATTATTATTTTATATTGTATTATTATATTTTGATACCACACAACATCTTTTATTTACCATTTAAGGAAATTTATTTTTAAATTGCTAAGAAAAAACTTTATTTTTAAATTAATGGCACTATCTTTGGAATGGCTTAGTACAAAGGGTCACGGCCTGAGACAATAGAGTGAAAGACGTGTTTTCCTCTTATACCTGCAGCAAGGGTATCTTTGGCGAACTAGGGAACAGTTTTGCTGTGACTTTTGTCACGCTTTGGTGTGATTTCCCAGGTTGCAACAAGCATTATATGCTTCACCGCTATCACTTTGAATTCTTAATGTTTATTGTCTGCAGTCCATTCAATCATCAAAAGTGTCACTGCTTTTCCACCAGTCGACAATGGAATTCCCGGAAGTCTATTAAGTTATACTATCTTGGCAGATTTGTTGTAGCGTAATAAAGTTGATGTGATGTAGACCTCACAATTTAGTGCTCACAGTATAATGTATTAAAACTTGCGTGCTAGTGTGACAATTTGCTTCTTCTTGAGATGATCCTGTGTTGATGGAAATGCTACAGGTGGTGAAAAACCAAGTGCTCACCAGTGACGTTAATAAAATTTGGCAGCCTACCTTGCTGCAACTATGGCATTAAATAAGGTTACACTTGTGCCACAATGTCAGCACTACTAGATCGCCAACCGCACATCTGGCTAAATGCATTGTTGCACCCCTTCCTCTTCACCGCGTAGTTTAAAACAAAGGACAGCTCTTCTCTTCACTCAAACTCACTGTACATTTTAATATTCCAATTTTAGAGGTTTTTTGGTTTCCACAATTTCTTCATTGTAATACTTTCTGATTAAACTCCAAATAATAAATTTTAACCCTACCCTATTACAAATTCCTAATATTTTATTGTCTAAATGTTTGTGTAATCACCCATTTCTTATGTCCTTCACTTGTTTTTTTTCGAAACATACGAACATTCATTCATTTAATAAAAGATTTTGATTATCATATAATAACCCAGAGTTCGAGTGACTGTATCCTTCCTAAACAATTCTTTGTTTATTTATTTATTTATTTATTTATTTATTTATTTATTTATTTATTTATTCTTCCCAGGTCTGTTGCCAGCATAGTTCTGTGGATTTTTTTAGAAATAAACTCTTTGTATTTCCACCCTTGCACCTTCGACTGTTTCCTTATATTAAATACGCCAGTTTTTGGTTACCTTATTGCATCCTTTTAGTAATCATTGTGACATGTCCGAATGGACCATCATAGAACCTCTGATAGAGTGAACCAAACATGTTAGTCTCCTGAAGTTCACTATAACCAGAGTCAACTTTAAATTCTGTTTCTATATTTTCCCTGTGTTTTGATGTTTATTCTTTTTTGCTTACGGCAATGTTTTTATTGACAAATTATGTTTTTAATTTATTTTATTTTGTTTCACTAATAATATCATATCAAAATGCTATATCATATGCTATATCAATATCATATCATATACATGGAAATACTCGTATGTTGAATTTTTGGCAACCCTCTATAAGAAGGTAACCTGCCAAGATTGACATTTTTTGAAGGAACCATCAGGTTCCAGCTTAGACAGGTTTTACTTATTATGCTAAATTCTAGAATCATGAACTCATTGTGTATAATTAATTGCAGTCCTGTGCTGAATTCTACGGGGAAGGAGAGTTTTCTGTGGATGAAGACGGAACTGACAAATACTGTCGTTGGTGTGGTCAGGGTGGTACACTTTACTTATGTTCTGAATGCAACTTTGGATTTTGTCGTGTAAGTCAGTTCATTAAATTTGATTTTATATAAAAGAAAAGAACGATATCTATAAATAGTGCTTGCAATACCAATTTCAGGCTTGCATAAAACGAAATCTACAAAGGTCTGTTTTAAAAGATGTTCAAGAAGATGACTGGAAATGTTTTGCTTGTAAACCATATCCATTATGGGATTTGCGGGCATCCTGTGCAGCAGCTCTTAAATGTATTGATGAAAATAGGTATGTACAAGATATATTTGACATGAAGCCCCTGGGTCATTTTAATGATTAAAAAAAAATGTGTCTATTATTTTTCATTAAATTTTGTTGTTAGACGGTGTGAAGGTTGTTTGACAGAACGTACAGATCTAATTTTCTCTGAAAACCTTAATTTTTCAAAAATTTCAAAAGAAGTTCAGAATTGTAAATTCGGATTTCACACACTTCGTTTCAGGCGTTGTCACTTCGGAAAATAGCAACACAGAGGTTTCAAAATTCTTCGAATTCATCCCATTTTTGTTGGGATGACTTAATAATATTATACATATGAAATAAATGACTGGTATATGCCTTTAATGTGATAAGAAGGCAGTCATATATCTTCTTTGTAATACAAAAAAAATTCAATATTTTTAATTGAATACATTTTCATTTATGGTATATTTTAAATCTAATATCTAAAACATATACACACAAATAATAATAATAATAATATTATTAACAACAATAACTACACCACCAACAACAATAACAACAATAACTACTACTACACCAACAACAACAATAACAACACCAACAACAATAACAGTAACAACTTAGAAATTAGAAAAACATGTACACACAATTGCTAAATTAATCTATTAAATATAAAACAACTAAATTATGCATAACGTTTTTTGGAGGGGTCTTCGTTGACAAATCGTGGTACATTATTACTTTCCTTTAGTTACCTTGGTGTCTTGTCAGTTCACCAAACACACTTTAATTTACTTTCCTACTCTTCAATAATTAAACAAATACCGTGACTATGTAGTTCATATTGTACTTTAACACTTCAACGATCTTTCAAACTAAAAATTTAGGGTTCACTCTACAAGCATCTGATATTGTCACCCACCCTCATTGTTCTCTCTTCCGTACATGGAACAGTGCCTTTTTCTACACTGTTTACCCTTTTTTGCTTCTTGATTAGAACTTTTCCACTGTGGCACTTTGAACTATCCTTAAACATCTGCAAAGATGCAAATGTTAGTACAAAATGTTTATCTTTTGTCACTTTTATTTTTACTGCCTTATTCTCATTGGTCAGCTTTCAAAACAAGACAAATTAGAGTGAAACACTTAATAAGTTTTGCATTTATTAATTTTTTACGTATATATGTTGCTTTTTGAAACTCCCGAATAAATTTCTAGACTTTCCAAGCTAGGTTATTTCAGATATGCATTGTATGTTTATACTATTTTCATGCTTATGTTTTTGAATTATTTATTTATTTACACAAGAGGCTTATTTGCTCAAACAAAATTATATATCACACATAGTTGACCTACATACAGAAGTTAACATAGTATTATTATTATTATATTATGACATAGTATTACATATTAAAATTAATAACATTAACAAAAACAAAGTGCAATTAATGAAGTTACAAGTTAGTAATAATGATACTAGCTAAAATCCAGAATTCTGTTTCAAACATCCTACAAAACTTGTCTTACTCATACCTAATTGTTCATAGTTCAAATATTCTTAGCAATATCTTTTTAAATGAGGTATTGGTGAACAGTAGTAATTTTGTGCTTTGCAAAACATTCTTTAAATAAAACATTCCGTATATTACATGGATTATTGTAATGAACAAATAAATTTCTTAATTCTGGGCAATCAAAGATTGTACATAAATTTATTGTCCTGTAATATATGTGAGGACTGTAAAGACGGTAATTCAGTTTTCAGGGAAATTTCTAAAAAAATCATGGGAATAAATTGACATTGGATTTTTTTATCTTGAATTATGCATATCTGAAAAATCTGTTGTACACTCTTAAGCTTTTTATTGCAAATTCACACTTGGAGACCATACTACTGAGCAGTACATCAATTTTGATTTCTCTAATGCATTATACAAATTCACTATTGTGTCAAGTTGTTTAAAGTGTGATTTTTTTTTTTTTTTTATAAAACCTTTTATAACTGACTCGTTAACTATATAATTAACATGATCATAAAATAGCATTTTTGGATCCATCACTACTTCTAAATTATTAATTTGATTAATTTATTCAATCATGACATCTCCAATCAAATACAAATTCCTAACTTTATTATTACCTTTAACTCATCTACATTTATTGTAATTCAATTGGAGCTTATTTTCTATACATCATAAGTTAAGTGTCATTGTCTTCTGTAGAATTCTGGAATCTTCTTCCTCATTAATCATTCACCAAAATTTACAATCATCTCCATATAATAAAAAAGAGGAGTTTTTATAAACATGTATTATATCATTTTTGATTATTATAAACAAAATTGGTCCCAAGTGAGACTCTTGTGAGTCTCCTGATGTAATACTAATTTCACAATTGAAAATCTCTGTACCAGCTGTGTTCGGTTTCTCAAATCACATCTCAACCATTCAAAAAAAAATTCTTCAAAACCCATTTTTTCAAACCCTTTCAATAGAATATCAATATCTACTTTTATCAAATGCTTTACTGAAATCTGTGTAAATTACACCTATTTGTTTATCCTCATCCAAGTACTTTTTCATATCATTAGTAAATAGCAGTAAATTTGTTGTGGTTGATTTACCATTTACAAAACGATGTTGTTCTTTTATATTACTATTTTTTAATTGAGGTATCAGGATATCCAGTAGAATGTATTCAAACACTTTAACAACATTATTTAAGATAAATACAGATCTGTAATTTGTGATATCATTTCTCTTATTATGTTAATAATAAATGTGCCATTAAGACGGCCAAACGCCAGACGGATTAACGGCCAAATGATAACAAAATAGGTGACCAATAGGGAGAACCTTTAATTTATCGTAGAGGTACCCAACACATTTTTTTTGTTGAATTCAGTATTCCGGGTGCTTAATTTTATTGCTATGCTAATTTTGTTGGGTGTTTCAGCTGGTTTCTATTCTCCATTTTGGTATTTTACTCCAAGTACTGGATGAAAGGATAGGGCTGCTAGTGTCATCCAGTGCCGTTTTGCGTAATGTTCACCAAATTGCAAGGTTAAGAATCGATGCATTTAGACCTGTGTCATATGTGGATTGGTGCTGATGCACCAATCTAACACTCTCATGTAACACTGATGCCGCATTGATGTCTGCGTGGACAAGTCACGTAATGCCCGCTAGGCGATGAGCATTGGCAACAACGCACGTCCCCAAGAGCACTCATGTGCCTATTCAAATAAGACTGTTAATCTACTACATGCATTAGGTGACTCGTTTGCGCAGGTGTCAACGTAGCTGATGTGACCAATGTTAGGTGACATACACCAACGCAATGCTCGTGTGACACAAGCCTTAAAGGAAATATTGAAACTTATGGGAATCAAAGATTCATAATGACATTGAAGGACTGGCTACATAAAGTGTGAATATCAGTGCTTTCTTTTCCACCAGGCATACCTATGCCTGACCTGCATTTCTTCTAAGTGACAAGTAATGTACTTAATCAACCTTCAGGATCAGGCTTTTGTCCAGTTTCTTGGAACCAGTGCCCACCCAACAACACACACACACACACACACCCAACAACACACACACACACACACACACACACCCAACAACACACACACACACACACACACACCCAACAACACACACACCTTTGTATATTGATGCAAATACTTTTTTTATAACCTGTGAGCAAAAATGCCTAGTTTTTGAAAGTTGTTAACTTTGTTGTTTTTGAAGTTTTTTTATTCAGCATTCAACTATTTATAATTAAAAATGTTGGGAAGATATTCTGAAGCTCAAAAAAATTTGCACATATAGTACTTTGCCTCCATATGTCACAAAGTTGTTGTTGATCTTTGACAAAATAAATCAAATAAATTAAAAGTAACATTGGTAGGTGTTCTGCAAGCAGGCTATGAGTGGAATGCGTCAATGTAAAAATATTGAGTTTTTGTTGAGTTCATAGTATTCGATTTCAGTGATGTATTTTTTCTCACTTAAACATTTTTCCCCTTGAGTCCCAGTTTTACTGTATATTTTTTTTTTTAATTGTTTTTGACACTAAATAAATGGACTTCTCTTTTAATAATTATTTCAAAAATGCCATTCACATTTTTGCATCAATTTACAGTGAGATTTATACTGACATACTGACTGAGGTGTCAGAACTAAAATTTTTCTGACCTCTTTTCTAACCTCAGTACGTGCCAACTTCTTCACATGATGGTAACTTTTTAGGTAGAAAAGGCTTCTTGGTAATTTCCTTACTTCCTCACAGCAAGCAAATTTAGAGTGGAGGTTGTTCATTAACGTTGAAAATTTCAAAGAAAACTTGTTAATAGTTGATGATTGTATTTACAATTGTATTTCTGTTACAGGGACTATTTATATACTTATAAAAGCTCCCTTAAAAAAAAAAAAAAATCCTTCTGGGCGTTTGACTTAGATTAGACAAGTTAGTTTTGCACAGGTCAAAAGAAATAATTTTTTCTTCCATCATGTGCATTGACTTGCATTTGCACCATTTCAATCTTATTTTCTGCTTCCATTATGAAATGGGTATTAATCACTGACCATTTATTTTCTTCAAAAACTTACGCAAAATTTATTTTTCAGGAAATCAAAGAGGAGAGGGTCTCACTCAAGCAAATCAAGGAAATCGAAGATATCAAGTAGTGGCTCAGAAAGTGAACAGGTATTTGTCCTCACTGGTATAGGACTTACTTTTATGCCTAACAATCTTAATAATAATATTACTTCTCTTATTTGAACCCATAAACTATGGATTAAGGGGTAATATAGATTCTTGTGTTGTTTCCTATATACTTACATATACTTCTAAACATTGTTTGTTACTTTTTTCTCTGGAGATAATGTGGAAAATCTAACAGACATGTTGGGAGCTATGTAGCCGTTTCCCAATTTAGTGTGAGGTTCGTACCCACTAAAAACCATAAAGCCTGTTTCCACAGTGTATATATTTAGACAGTAGGGAAGCTCTCAATATTTTTGTTCACCAGCACTTCTTGCAGTGAGTGATTACCACTACTACTCTGTAGAGTAAACTACTGAATTTCTTTCATTTCATTCTGATTTGGTGAGTTATTATGAGCTGTTGGGACCTTATTGTGAGTCTTAGGGCCGAATCCATAGTCGTCACTTATAGGATAAGTGAACCCTTAAGCGGTACGTGCTTTCTCAAAATAAGTGTTCACACGCTCGTATTTCATAGACGTTCCTTACGACCGCGGAATGACTGTTCCATTAAGCAGAAGGGAACATGGCATTGGCAGCAGCTGTTTCGAAGTTTTTGGCAACCGAGTTTACATACGCACTTCATCTTGTGCAAAGGGTGTCCAATTTAACAGGGGGCGGACATTCCAACATCTAGTTGACATCGCGTGCTGTAACCACTTGTCTCTCTCATTCGTTGTGTTTATAATACTTCACAGCAGTTTCAATTGATTCCACAACGTTTACTTATGCTCTAGTATAACTAATGTAAATGGTATGAAAATAGCCCTGCCAATATTGGTAATGGATTATTAACATACCACGTAATAAAAATGTCTACCCCATATGGTACGAAAATTAGTAAAAATGTCAACCACGTATTCCATTTTACAACAATTTAAATTACTTAACTTGTTATTCATATTGAAAATTCATAATTACATAATACAAATTCATAATAGGTCTTCTAAATCAGTAATGAATAAAAGTTAAAAATTTTGGAAACATACCTGAAAGAATAAAGTTGCATAAAATCTTAATGCAACGAGAACTTTTAGTAAGGGGGAAATCAGCAGTCCTCTTTTAGTCATTGGCACTTCGTTGATCATCGGCACAAGTGTATGCAGTACAGTAGTTTTATTGAAACAAAACCGCTTTTGGAATTGTTCATCATTGTACATTTCCAAAGGGTTGCTCATATCTTTAATATCTCTCTTTGAATTTCGCAGGATGTGTTGAGTATTAATCTCAAAATAATCTTTAAAGTTGTTTTAATAATGTTTCACAAATAGAACGTTTTAAGTGATTACACTATACGAACACCAGCAAAATGAATTCAATAGTCGGTGAACGCCGCGAAGTATAACCTAAACTGGTTACGGCTGACGATGCGAGGGACCCATAAGGGACACTTAAGGGAGCAGGCTGCCTCCCTTATAGGAATGAGTGCTCACTTAAGACTTCACTCAAGGGCTGTTTATGAATACTATTCGTGTACTTAAGGGAACACTCAGTGTAGGCTATGAATTCGGCCCTTAGTGGAGTGCTACAAGTTGTTCTTTTTAATAAGTGCAAGGTATTTTAACCATTTCTTCGTTTCCTGCATGTAAACCAATAGTGACTTGATATGAGAATATTGAAGAGCCCGTATTGTTCAGTTCTTCTCTAATAACTGCTCCAGTAAACTGCTTCAATAACAAAGGTAGAAACTCAGAATTGCATTTTTGTAAGTTCCCTTAAGATCCTGAACATTGTAAAAGGTTGATCATTAATTATAAGTGAGAAGACAAGGTCTACAAAAGAAGTCGGGGAAAAAAGGGTTTGATTTTATAATTTAGGTGCGTTCACAATGGCAGCTAAAGCTAATAAAAAATCTGAATATTTTCTTTCATATTGACTAATGAAGATCTTGAAACTTGAAACTTGTAATGCATCTTACATCCATGGTCACAGGATCAACAAATTTCTAAAGATTCTGTAGCAATTTCAATTTCAAAATAGTCTTAAGATGTTCAGAACATTTATTGGAAAGAATATGGAGAAATAGTACCAGAATAATGAGTGTTGTTTCAGTGTTTAAAAGAGAGAGAACACACTACGATAAATATTCTGAAGTGTCATTTCCAAGACACTTCAGAGCAACATGTTTAATATTTGACAAAGCATTTAATGTGCAAAAAATGCCACACCTCACTACTGGTGCTACATCCATTGCTGCTGATATAGATGAAACATCCTATTAGCTAGCCTACTTGTGCCAGAGAAACCGTCGTGGAATATTTTGTGTTTCATTTAGTTATGTTTTCTTTTGTGAAGTTTTATGTAGGTGGAAAGAGACCCTCTGAAAATATGCAACACCTGTAGTGAGCATAAGAAATGTAGGGTTTGATGTAACTGTTCAGTCCTTTAAGCAAATAATTTTCTTTTAGCCATTTTATGTAATAATTAATTTTATTTTCCTACAGGTCCAAAAGAAAGCTGACATACAGAAAAAGAAGAAGCGTGGAAGTTCTTCTGACACTTCTGAATTGAGGAAACGAAAGAGAAGTTATAGTAGCCCTGAAGAATCTTTGGGAAAGAAGAAGAAGAAGAGAGAAAATTCTGAAGAGACACTAGGCGAAAGAAATGAGCTGAATAAACATCTGTATGTTAAAGAAATTGATCGCAATACTACTTTGGACGTAAAAGCTGCAGAAACTGTTGCAACTAGTTGTAAAGAACAGATTGAATATTTTCTGAAGTTTTTACGTGCTATGACCAGTGAAGTTAAAAAAGTATTGAAAGAAGAAATTATCGTTGAAAACCTTGTGGAATATACAGGGAGAAAGAAGCTTCTAAAAAAAGTGATGCTGCTAGAAGAAATGTCTTGTCAGTCAGTTTCTCAAGTTTGTGAAAATTTTATTCTCGGTTATCGAAAATCATTTGTCAGTGTTACTGAAAATAATGAGCAGAAAGACAAAAATTCAGATTCAGAAAAAGAATCTCCTGCTCAAAAGGAGGGGTGTAAACCTAATGAGAATATGGAAGAACAACAAAATGATGAAATAATTGAGAAGCCAAAGACGAAATATGCTAAACCTTCAGTCCATCAGTTTTCTGAAAGTGATAATTCTGGTGAGGAATTATGCCAAAGTGATGTAAACAAAATGGAAAAGAATAAGAGTGATAGTGAAAACTCCAAGGAAAAATTAAAAAATAACTCTAACGATGAACGTGTTCTTGACAAGAATGGGAATGACAATAATGATGATGAAAGTTCTTCAGAATGTTCCAAATCCAAAAGTGATACGAATGATTCTAAAAAACACAAAAATGATGAATTGAATGAAAAGCATGACAATAGTGAGGAAGAAATTGAAAGTAATGATCAAAAACTTCAGAGCAACAGTGATATTTCTTCTCAAGTTTTGCAATCTGAAGATGCTTGTGGGGATAAACCAAAATTATGTGTTGAAAGAAGTGAAAATGGTCATCTTACTGACTCAAAAATTGTAGATAAAGGGGACCAAGTTTCTTTGAAAAATAAACAGAAAAAAATAAGAAATAGTGATAAGTCATCTAATGATTTGTGTGAGGAGAAAGAAATAAGAAATGGTGAAAACGAATCTGAAGAAAATAATCTAGTGTGTGATGACAATGAAAAAAGCAATATGAAAAGCAATAAAGAAATGCAAGTAAGTGATAAATTGGAAACCCAACAAACAATATCAAAGAGAAAAAGTGTTCTTGAAAGTGCGGAGGAGAATTCTGGCTCAGATCATGGCAGCCTCAGACTTACAAAGCACGTGGAAGAAAAATCTAAAAATTCATCAGGCGCCTCTACTGAACCAATTTCCTGTGAAGAAAATATAGACAAAAAAGATGAAACCCATCTGAAGGATTTGAATTTATTAGATAAAAATAATTTAGGCTTTCCTGATGGTGAGGAAAAAGAAAAAGGGATTGATGTTGGTTCTGATGAAGATGTGATAAGTGATTCAGGGAGTGAAAAACAGCATAAAATGAACAAATCAGTTGCAAATTCTGAAAAACTTGACTCGTTCAAAAATTCTACTGAAAAAAATTTTCTTAGGGACAGTGCTGAAGAGAAAGATGATCTCATAGCAGGAGAAACTAGTAATGAAAAAAATTCACTCTCATCTTGCAAAGATAATTTAAAGGACAGTAAAGATGGTTCTGCTGATTCTGAAGGAGAAAATCATGACAAAAAATCTACTTTATCTTCTCACAAAGATGCATCAAGTGAAAGTGATAGAGATAATGTAGGTAATACAGATGAAGAAATCCTCAGCATCGTAGCTACTAAATCTTCTCACAAAGATGCATCAAGTGACAGTGATAGAGATAATGCAGGTAATACAGATGAAGAAATCCTCAGCATCGTAGCTACTAAATCTTCTCACAAAGATGCATTAAGTGATGGTGACAATGTTGGAGGTAATTTAGACTCTGGTGGACAAGGGCTTTCAGGTGAAGAGAGTGACAGGACAGATTTGAAGAATGAAACAAATAGTGGTTCTGAAGCTGATGATCATGTTGATCGAAATGAGAAGAAGTCCTCTCTAAAGGAAACAAATAAGAAAAAGAAAAACATGAAGCCCAAATGTAATGAGGATGAGGAGAAAAAGGCTATGATGGCTTTATTGGCGTCAAGCTCATCTGATGAAAGTCATATTAGTTTTCGTAAACACAGAAAACCTACAGCTAGTGATATGCCAAAAGAAAAATGTGGGCCGCTTTCATCAAAATCATTAGCTTATCAGAATTCTCATAGGAAAAACCAAAGTGGTGTTTTTTCAGATGCCAGTGAAGGAATGAAAGGTGAATCAGACAAGAAACATTCATCAGAGGGTGGTGAAAGTGATGAATCTACTGAAAAACTTCAGAAGTGTAGTGTTGTAGTGAAGCGCCTTCCTGATGAAATTTACGAGAAGTACCGGAACAATTGTTCTTCAAGGGACAGCCAGCAGAAAGACTCAGAAAAAGAGGAGATAAAGAAGTAAGTTTTATTTATTTATAGTAAAGTAGAAATAAAGTTTGTCAATGTTATTTGTAGAAATCTTTACTGTATTTACCTGAATATAAGACGACTCCCTAATTTTCAAGAGGCTTGAGAATTTGTAAAGTTTGAAACTTATTCTTACTTTTTTAAGTCAAAATAAAATTGCACATTGTCTTATTGACTAGAAAATTGCTTTGTTGATAAGAACTTATCATTAACTATCATTTTCTTGTTCCTTAAAATCATCATAATCAAGGTTTTTTTATCACTACCCTTGTCATCATCACATTATCAATGTTTTTGTTTGGTCCTTCTTCCATTATGTGACATCTTTTGACTTTTTAGATCTCTCTGAAAGTTTTATGCATTGAATTTGCATTATTCTCAGTCTGTCATCAGACACCATTTAAAAACATTCCCTTCGGTAACACCAGATCTGTCCCACACTGATAACAGCCTCTGTGTTTTGTAAGAGTTCTTTCACATTCTATGATGAAATAAACTTGAAAATAGCATAATTTACTGTTTGTATTAGTTGTGATCTGCAAAGTCTTCCATCTCTGCCCCCCTCCACCCCTCTGTTTAGAAGGCAACATGGGAGACAGCAGCAAGTTTCCAAGTTTGGGAAGTTTTTGCCAAGAAAATATATTTTTTATCAATCTTTTCTGTGGTTGGATGTAAAAAATTCTATCAATATGATTATTTTAATTTCCGTCTCTTGCAAAATGTAGGTTCGCCCTCACCAGGTGTCAAACCGAGATTCTGCATGGCCTCTTTGAACCCGCATCGTGGAACAAAATCTCAGCATTCGTTTTCACGTTACGTTTCATTTATTACAGTGCAATTCATTTGAGATTCTCTGTTTACCAGCCCATCCCAAAACATCTGTCTGAATGCCCGGTAAATTTGCGGTGGATGCCGATAATACAGTCACAGATTACATATTATAGAAACTCGCAATATTTTTACCATCTTTGTAGCTTGTTCCATCGACATTTGAGTTTCAGGACATGAAATTTTAAAACCTAGACCCTAACCGACTAGATTTAATTTGAGAATATAAGATGTCCCCACATTTTTTTACTGATGTATTTGGGAGAAAACCCTCGCCTTATATTTGGGTAAATATGTATGTGTGTGTGTGTAATATAAATGGTTGATGAGGTTCAGACAAAATTAGCCTTTAGTTGAGGTGGCCACCTAATCAAGGTTTATGAGGTTTTGGAAAGCAAATTTTATAGAATTGCTCAGAAGTAAAGTATGTTTTAATTTCAATCACCTGAAATAAGAAACTCCAGTTGAATATTTTTTTAAATTATTAATACCTTGCTTAGTTATTGGTTTAGCCAGTTCTCTTCTCTTTTTATATGCATAGATTTCAAAACTTCACAAAAATATGCCATTATTTTCTTTGTGTCTTATCATGCTTAAAAATGTCAGTAAATTTTTAAGCTGGAACTCTTCTCATTTCGTAGGATTTCTTACCTTCTCAACAGCTGGTGTCACATACCTCCTCCTTTATTTAAATAGTCAATTCTATAAAAGATCTAGGATTTATTTTTGACTGCAAAATGACATTCAATGAACATATTCATAAAATAGTTAATAAATCAATCCAAATGTAAAATCTTGTTAGAAAGACTTGTTGAGAACTAAATACAAAACCATTGAGATTATTGTATTTATATCTGGTCACACCATTACTGTTGTTTGCCTGTTGGAGTCCTATCTGTAACATATGTACAAAACATGTAGAAACAGTTCAGCATTAATTTTTTAGAATGGTCTCTTATACTGTAGTCTGCCTGATCCATTTACTGACCACAATTATAAAGAAATATTGACTATTCTAAACATTCCTTCATTAAAAAGAATGAGGGAATTAAATGATATGAAGTTTCTTTATAAACTGGTCAACAGTATTATTTCACATCTTTTATTATTGAATGATTTGAAATTCAATGTTCATTAAATACAGAAAGCAATGCTCTCATTAGAAGATGCACAAGAAACAAAAATTTAACTTAGATGTAATAGGCATAAATGTAGTTTTCTCTGTGAATGCTGAATCCGCAAATCACAGATACGAATAATCAATTAAAATTGATATTCCCCAATCAATATGAACAAACTTCAGGGCTAGCAAGTTTGAAAGAGAGATTTTGATGGGGGGGGGGACAACTTCCCACGAAGCCTCGTTTTCAAAATTTTCTGCACATCAAAATGTGCATTAGGTCTAACCATTCAGAAAGACTTCAAGAGAAACATTTGTACTATTTGTGTGTCAATTGTGTTTTTAAAATTGGCCATATTTTATTCAAAATTACAAAGCAATAATATTTTTTGAAAAATGACCTCAACATCAATTAAAGATTTATTTTTGAAAAACAGATTTCTTTGAGAAAAAAGTTCCTTTAATAAAATTTTTGTAGAAGAGGGTCAAAAATGTTTTCAAATTTGAAAAAATTCAGAGGTAACAGTGAAAATCAGACTTGTGTTATTTTTATAACTGTAGTGCACCCTACTCTCGCAAGAAAATTTAAAGATTTTTTTAGAAAGAAAAGAAATCCTAAAAAAAATTAAAAATTCCATTCCCTTCACTTGAATTATCCCCAAAAATTATATGATTTTGTTTCAAATTTGCATCACTTTGACTCTGCTGGGATTGATTGGGAAGTATTTATTTTGGAAAGAATCCTGTGAATGGTTTAGGCGCTAGTGTAATTGTGATCAACAAACAAATTAATGTTTAGATAGAGAGAAAATAAACCTTTTTCGATATTGGGGGACACCAGAACATTTATTCCCATTGAAATTTTGACAATTATTTTCTGAAGTATTACATAACTATCTGATCCACAAATATTACTTTGTATGTACTTACTTATATAAGAAAGTAAAAATTGAAAGAGTGACGTTTCCATCCCACATGAAGTAGCACTTCCTTGTGAAAAGGATTGTCAACAGTTGAAACCATGCCCCATATGATACCCCACAGTGGGGAATCATGACCATAGAGTACTGGTGGAAACTTCTTTTCATTGCAACACACTAGTCATTAGCTTCAAGGTGGAGTAGTGTGGAGCAGTGAGTAGGCCATGCTAAGCTCTCTTTGGTGAGTTCGCCCGGTAATCCACCAATTGGGCTCATGGCGTGTCGACCTTTGGACGGTATTGAGCGAAGGACATCTTCGGAATGATCCGATTCCACATATGGTCCAGAGGGGACCATGAACCCTTCTGTAAGGTTGCCTAGGGACTGGCAGAAGTCACAGCGATTGCTACAAGTTGAAGGTAGTGAGGATATGGCTTGGAAGCCCCGAGCTCCTCGGGTGGCTCTCAATTAGGCACTTGCTTCATTGTGAAAGTGGCCCGATACTCTCGGCATAGAGGAGGGACTTGTCCTGGCACATTGTTTTGACTCTAGTACTGGCCTGCAAAGTCAGTAGCTCTGACCTGGCATGGTGGCCCGACCCAGGCGTTGTAGGAGGTGGTTTCCAAGAGAGAGAGAGAGAGAGAGAACTGTATTTTATTTATCCAGATACCAGTAGGCCAAAGCGATCTTGAGGGCTGCAGAGTGAGAGTAAAGGAAAAATGATAGGTGGCCACTCCGGGAATTTATCCTCTGAGTGAAAGTTAACTAGGTGTGAGGTGGTAATCCATTCAGGGTACCGGGTGTCCTGTATGACGGTTTCTACCAAGGCAATTAACTCCTTCAAAGTGACCTGGGGTTAATGAACTCCTGGCGAAGACATCCTTGTGAACAGTCCATTGCAACCATAAAACAAATACTGATAATGATAAAGTTAATGCTCTTTGGTATGTGCTGCATGTAATGTAGATATGTATCATACTCACTCTATTTTAATGTGCGTGCATACTCATACAGGGTAATCAGTTTAATATCCAATCCAAAGCAGGGAAACCAAATCTCACTGGCAACTATGTTTGAGCCGGTCGGATAGCGGCTGAGGGTTTCAAGTAGGTAAACTGTCGGGAAGTGTCTAAGCTTAATCCCGTCTCCCCTTTTGCCACCTAGAGGAGGAGAGCCAATGACCATCGTGGCCACGAGTTCAAAGAGAAAGGCATGTGCCTACTTGTTTGGCGGCGAAAGAAAATTGTATTGACAAGAACAGCGATTCCTTTGTACATTGTTTGAAAGTGAAATAAGCTGACATGTAAAATAAACATTCAGGTGGATTTAATAAAAAAACTTTGCTTATTTTATTTTCATAATAAATATGCTCCAGAAAAGTACCTGTTTTATCCTTGCTCTTTTAAGTTAGTATTAATAAATCATAAATTCCAGATTCGCAGAACTAATATTTATTGTTATTATTGAAATGTTACTTTAAAAATAAAAGTAGTTTTGAAACACTGGGTTCAGTAGCCAGGGCAAATAGAGCTTGAGAATAGCAAATAGAATTTGTGAATGGTCAGTTCAAGACAAAAGTTGATTTTTGATTATATAACTTTTCCAACTTTTTCTTCAAGCATGCATAATGCAAAGTTGCCCAACAAATGAAGTAAATGATGAACTGTTTCCCTTCTAGTTTATGACAGTCACTAAGCCTGCAACATCATATTCTCAAAAATCAACTTTTGCATTGATCTGACCATTCACACTCCAGCTCTTCTATTTTGAAATTAATATTGCATTCTTCCATGGTGTAAATGGTTTTCTACTTTCATTATTTTCTTTCACCGGCCAAATTATATTTTAAAAAAATTAGGTATTTAGACTTTTAATAAAATTTTTGACAACCCTCTTTTACCCCCCATTAAGGATCAAGCATTGAAATAATCATAGTTTTTAATAATATTATGTATTTACTGTAATAATACACTAGAAAGGATAAAAAAATCTTATTTATAATTTTTTTAAACCCCATCCCTCCAATCAGTATGAATGGAGATGGACATTGCATTTTTACATTTGTAATATGCATCTTCTAGCTTGGGTTTCTCCCTGTATAATCACATGCTCTACATCATGATTGATTGATTGACTGACTGATGATTCCGGACGCATCAACTGCTAAGTTCATTAGCCTTGTAATTGTAATGCATGTTTTTTAGGCAGGAGTGGGAGGGTATTTTCCTCTGTTGAATGGCGAGATTCGATGCCAAACTGCCTGTCGGCTTGCAGGGTTTTCCGCAAGCACAATCTCCCACTCACTAGCGAGATACCGCCTCATCCAGAACCAGCTCTTAGCTCCCAACTGGTCTCCCAGCTAGTGTGGTAGTGTATTGCAAGTACGAATGTAAGAGTAAGTGGTGCAAATAGTGGGTGAGGATAGGACAAGAATGAGAAAGGAATGATCACATCAGAGGCACTGGAGTGACAAATATGCCATGAGCCACTGCTATCAGTATCTGTACACAGTCATAATGTACTTCTTTAGGGAGGGAAGTGTTTGTGGGTCAACCAAAATGGGATTTTTCTGTCTCCTGTGTATTTATGTACTCATTATTGCATTCACTTTTTTTTTTTTTGCACAGACTTCAGATTTCATTAGAGTCATGGTTTAGTAAGAAAGAAATTAAAATTGTGACAAATTGTCTTCAAAATATATTTTTCATGAGTTGACAAATGCACAGTCAATCAATTTTTCTTTATCTGTTTCGTTTTCCTCCAGAAGATCATCTACATTTTCCTTATCTGTTATTTCATCAAAATTAGGAGGAATGTGCACAACATCAATCATATTTGCTCAATCATATATCAGATCAACTTCTTCCCCCAGAAATAAAGAGTTAAAGAGGCCTTTATTTTCTTCTATCATTCTCAAAATAAGCAGAATTTTTGTAGAAGATAAATAATTATGCTTGAAGCATTGTTTATACAATGATGCAACAATGCAGGATAAGACAGTCTCCAACATGAGTTAATTATATCAAGAATGGAAATGTGAAACAGTAGTTACATTTCTATTCCTCAACAAATATCTTCCAATTGCATTTGTTCCATCATGTTCAGACCCTGTACCCCTGTAATCCCAATGTTGCATAACCACATTATTGTAGATTATCAATAATAAGCATATGTAAGGACTTACCTACATAATAAATTTTCTGAAATGATAATAGGAGGTTCAAGCCAGTTTGTCACATAATATACAGTAAAAAAAAGTATTGTTTAATTATTAAATTAAAAATTGAATATCGGTGAGTTGCAAAAATTTTTAAGGAACCATTATGTTCTGACTTTGATAAGATTTAACCTAAACATTTTCCTTCATGACAGGCACGCACGCACACAATCTTACCTAAGTCAGAACATAATGGTTCCTTAAAAATTTTGCAACTCACCGATATTCAATTTTAATTTAATTATTAAACAATCCTTTTTTTACTGTATATTTTGTGACAATGTAATATTACGTGACGTATACACGCACGTGCCCACAGGAAGATAGAATTTTCCAAAATATGTAAGAGAAAATATTAAAAACAAAAATTCTTTGTAATGTTTAATATTTCTCCGTACAAGCATTTTCAAACACAAAACGTGGCCAATCAGATCTTAATATGGATTCGGTGTGGTAAAGGTCTAACTCTGCAGAAGTAATTGTATATTAGTCTCTACTAGACATGAGTTTTGGACACTATATAAAATAAGTATGTAGTATTACAATGGGAGGAAGGTGTTCACATGAACAAACAGTTGTAACATGTTGCCAGTAATCGATCCCAGAGGTGGAAAGGAGTGAAAGGAAATGTGCCCCTCCCCCTCCCTACTCCAATATACTGCAAAACTTCCAAGTAGGCCTGGTTATTCATTTGAAAGATACAACAGTTCCACTGAATCCATTTGAAAGTCAATAAATTTTATCCACTTACATAATTTGAAGTCAAACTATACAAAATCACAATGAGTTTCCTAAGTTCTTTTAGAAAAAATTCACAGCCTACTAATAACATATCCAGCCTCCGCCCACTGCATTTGTCATTGTATCATCTTATATGACAGAACTTTATTGGTTATCAAAACAGACCTAACAGCGTATTTTGATAATTTTAATAATGAATTGCGTTAAGATGTCTTACAATATGAGAAAGTAACATGTTGCTTATATACATAACTTTTCATTAAATCTGCATTTCTAATTCTTTTTTATTAAAAGGATTATTTTTTCTATTCTTTTGATGAGTATGAAAGAATGTTATTATAATATATTTTCAACCCATTCATTCACAATCAAAACTTTACTTCATGTACTTTCATTCACACATAATTTTACATCCCTGATTCATGTACATAAAAAATTAACTTCATATAACTGAAGAAACTTCTTTCTTTTAATAAAATAATTTTGTAATAATTACTAAAAAAAAAACCCTGCCCATAAGGAAGACAAAAAGCTACATTACTTCTGGGAAGTGAGCAAAGGACCATCCCGGCATCTGCCTTAAAGTGACTAAAGGAATCTCAGATAAAATCTTGTCAGGATAGGCAGCTTAAGGCCAAACGTGCACAAGTGAATAAAACGTGTAATAATAATAATAATAATAATAATAATAATAATAATAAATTCATCTAATTATGGAATCGCTTTAAAAAGGGGAACTCAACTCTTCTTCGTGTCTCACATCTTTACATGGATGACCTGAAGGTCTATGCAGACACTGAGTCTCATATGCGGCAACTAATAAACGTGACGGAGAAGTTCACTGACGACATCAAGATGAAATTCGGTTTGGATAAGTGCAGGAGAGTGAATATCATTAGGGGTCATATGCAAGTTATAAATTTGGAAACTGATAATGAACCAAAGATTACCTTCATGGAACCCCATGAAACTTACAAATACTTGGGATTCCAACAGTCACTCCGAATCAAACACAGTTACTAAGAACATACTAACAACTGAAGTGTGTAAACGATTGCATGGACTCTTAAAAACTCAACTCTGCTAGAAACCTTGTGCAGGCCATCAATTCATTTATTATTCCAGTGCTAACATACTACTTTGACGTTATTAAATGGAGCAATACCGACCTCAACAACCTCCAGAGGACAATTCGAACCGCTATGACTCAACACCGAAAACATCATCCCCATTCAAGTACTGAGCGTTTTACCCTTCCAGGGTCGCAAGGAGGGCGAGGTATTGTAGATCTCTGAAATCTACACAGCTCTCAAATGCTTCACTCAGGAGATACTTCTTGGAACATTGTGGGAGAGTTCAGCAAGAAGTGAGCGCAGTTGATAATAACTATAGTCCTCTGAACTTTAAAAAGCTTGATCCGCCTGTTCAACCAATCATTGAAACGGAAGAGAAGATAACCTTATGGAAAGCAAAGGCACTGCATGGAAGGTACCCTCACGAGCTGAGTAAACCAGAAGTCGACATCTCTGCGTCGCACGCATGGCTCCAGCACGGGGATCTCTTTCCGGAGACAGAAGCCTTCATGATATCTATCCAGGACCAAGTGGTACCAACATTGAACTACAGAAAACACATTCTGAGAGATTCTACCGTTCATTCCGACTCGTGTAGATGATGTCAGGCTGCAAGCGAAACTATCCAACACGTGACAAGTGGATGTAGCGGCCACGCACAGTTGGAATACATATAGAGGCATGATGAAGTGGCGAAGCAGGTCCACCAATTATAGGCATTGAGAACGGGCTTACTCGCCACTTCCGTACCGTATTATAAATATGTGCCTCAGAATGTGCTTGAAAGTAGTGAGCACACACTCTACTGGGATCGCTCCATTATCACTGACAGGAATGTCGGCGGCAGTAGACCCGATATAACGTACATTGATAGAAACCATCAGCAGGTTTTCCTTATCGATATTCAATACCCAATACCCACAACATATCGGGAAAATATCAAGAGAAGATCCAGAAGTATACCGATCTCGCCCATGAAGTCGCAACTCAGTGGAACTTCAGTAAAGTAACAACTGTGCCTATAATAATATCAGCTACATGAGTGTTCCCGAAAATGACACTTCGGGCACTGGAATGTCTTCACTTGGGTGCCAGAAATGTATATAATATGCAAAAGCCTGTAATTTTGAATACATGTATTGTCAGAAGCCATCTGAAGTAAAGCAACCACACACCTGGTCATCATTCCTGTGTGTGGTTGACATACCGACCAGTAGATACTGTGAATAATGTATAATAATAATAATAATAATAATAATAATAATAATAGTCAGAGGTAGGTGGGAAATCACGATACGATTAGAACATGCAAGGTTTGTTATCAAATCGGTGATACAACTGTGTCCAACGGACGTTACTCGCGGAATGACGGAGCGCCGGTTAGTACATGAAAACGAACGTGCAAGGGCGCTAGCCGCACTGACACGCGCCTTCATGCAGGGCGCTCATTTTTCGGTGAATCTCGCCAACACTTCCCCTCGAACTGCAGCAAGGAAGAATCCAACGTCCTCATTCGCTCAGGAATGGAAGTCCTATTGCCTCGATGCAGCGCTCGTGTTTGGTCCTAATGAGAGCCTTGGTCAACACGTCTGGGGGATTGCGTTCGATTTTCACTTGCTTCTGCTTAATTGCATCTCGCACGAAATGGTGCCTGATGTTCACGTACTTTGTGTGTGTGTGTGGAACACGGGATTTGCCAACTTCTGAGCACTAATTCACACACGTTTCACATTGATTCCGAAGTCCCTGAAGAGTCGCCCCATGTTCTTTCGTCCCATCCGAAAGCGACATGTATTCCGCCTCCGTTGACGATAAAGCAACTGTTGGCTTCTTTTTGGATTCCCAACTGACAGCTGCTCATCTGGCCAATAGGAGATATCCCGTGTAAGATTAGCGGTCCACATGGCAGCCTCCCCATTCAGCGTCTGTATCCATTATCGAATGGTCTTTTGTTTTTGTGAACGCCAAACCTACGTTTCTCGAACCTTTGAGGTATCTCAATACCCGTTTGGCGGCTTTCGAGTGGACCTCTGTATGACAATCCAAAAATTGGCTCAGTCGACTGGTGGCATGCGCAATGTCGGGTCTGGTTTCCAATGACAGATACATCAGCGGTCCCACCAGCTCTCTGTAAGGGTGTTTCTCGTGACTCATTCGGCCGTTCATCATCCTTAACTAACTTTAGCCCAGGTTCCATGGGAGTTCCGACTGGATTGCAACCAAACATCTCGAATCTCTTCAGGACGTCATTCATGTCACCGGACTGACATGAATTCCTCTCTCTCGCAAATTCTAGTCCGAAACAATGCATCAACTCATCTAGTTCCTTAACCTCGAACTTGGCTTTAAGGTATTTCTTTCTACGGGAAATCTCGGCATCATCACGGGACATTGTCGTCATCGACGTAGACGATATAACTATGGTAGCCAATCGGTCCAACGCAATATACACAAGGATCAGCTTCTGAAGGTATCGCTCCGTACTGTCGAAGTACTCTATCCAACCTGGAGTGCCATGCCCGTCCTACTTGACGCAATCCATACAATGCTTTTTTTCAAGGAGCAAACCACATCCGCGCTTTTCAAGGTTCGCAGTATCCTCTCTGCTTCTATGATGATGGCCTTATCTGCACGCTTGGTCGTTATGACGTGTTCCAGGATTCCATGGAAATGTTCCGGTACGTTCATGTAAAGGTTTTCCTCGATGTTTCCATGAAGATCGCAGTCGTAATGTCAATCTGTTCAATCTTCATGTTACGTTGAACTGCTACGGCCACTGCCGCCCGTATCGAGCTCAACCACGGGAGCAAACGTCTCAGCGAAGTCGATATCAGGTTTCTGTGTGAATCCTCGTGCCACAACCCGTGCCTTTCGTTTCTCAATTTCTTCAATGGACTTATATTTGTTTCGGAGAATAAACCTGCTTCCAATAACCTTTTGTTCTCTTGGACGGTCAACCAGTCGCCAAGTTTCATTCTTCAACAATGAGATGACTTCGGACATCATTGCGTCCTTCCAAGCTGAAGAATCAGCCTTTACGCCGTTCACGATTGTTGAAATCTCGACTATTCCTTTCGCTTCGATGTTCGCCGAAGCCGTGTTTGTTTGCTAACTTCAATTTGCCCGCTTCTCCTTGTTTGATCTCGGTAAAACTGCCCGTGTCCTTGCAGAGATGAGATGTGCACCCGCTGTCAAGGCACTAAGCATCGTTAGGGGCGTCGTTTGCAATTAGACAGGTCTCATCTTCTGCTACAATTGACAGCGACAAATTGTCGGGCTTTGCAGAATTCCCCTGGTATTTGCACACCGATGATTTGTGTCTAGGTTTATGGCACTTAAAGCATTTAAAGTCGAAGGATTTCGTCGATTGCGTTTTCTCCTTGTCTCCCGAATCTCCCTTCTTTTTATTGTTCCACTTTTTGTTCTTGGCGAAAATGACACCTTGCGCAGAACTCGGTGACATTCCCTTCCTGTCGAATTCCTCCACAGTCTTCGTTCGTAGATTCTCTGGTGTTGGAAGGTAGTCTCTACTCTCGATGCCAACCCTGAAATTCTCGTAGTTCGACAGTAGACTGTAGAGCATCATGATAGCGAGTTGATCCGGTTTGAAAACGTCCATCTCCGCTAACTTATCCACTGCAAAACTCGTGAAGTTGTTCGCGTACGTTACCATCCTCGTCCATCTTCAAAGTAAAGCTCTTCAACAGGGTGGCTTTGCGCGCAGGTCTTTTCGATCGAAAAGTTTCCTCTAATTTTGTCCATAAATCGCGTGCACTTGTGCAGTTTTTAACCGACATTAGTTGACTTGCGCTGATAGACAAAATTAGATCAGACGTGGCTTTTTCGTTGTTTATGACTCAAGCCTGTACGACTGCCGCGTTTTCTTCTCAGGGTTCTGGCTTCGCAATCGTTCCGCTAACATATCCCCCAGACGTCGTTCTTCACTAGTAAGGCGAGCATAAGTACGGTTCCGGAACGCATTTTCACTATAATCGTGCGCGAATTACTTCTACAACAAGGCTCGACTGCACTATTCAGTTACTCGTGCGCAAAATTGTCCGAATGCGCAGATTCAGTTTTCAAGAAACTTCTCGATCGCGACACACAAAGATGGCGTCAAACGCGTGCACGCACAACGTACAGAGATGACGTCGAACGTTCGAGAACTTGTTCGAACTTCGGAAATCCGCCGCCCTCTTCTGCCTTTTTGCGTTCGCGGCATACAAACTCACAAGAGTGTGACACTCGCGGCACACGGTTCCTCTCTGAAGTTCTCGCCGGTCCAATTCCACAACTTGTCGACCACGTCTTGATACATTTCTTTGTCGATTTTACGAGTTATTTCTTCGCCCGTTGATCGCGTTCCGCGTTGCCTAGGCCCCGTAACCTGTCAGAGGTAGGTGGAAAATCATCATACAACGATTAGAACAAACAAGGTTTATTGTTATCAAATCGGTGATCCAACTGTGTCCAACGGACGTTACTCGCGGAATGACGGAGCGCCGGTTAGTACATGAAAACGAACGTGCAAGGGCGCTAGCCGCACTGACATGCGCCTTCATGCAGGGCGCTCATTGGGCGATGAATCTCGCTAATAATAATAATAATAATAATTATTATTATTATTATTATTATAAAGACTACTTACCATGTGATATAAAGAATATTCCTACATATTTTATAGATGATAATTTAATGTTTTAGATTGTATACATGAAATCCACAGTTAGGACTACTAAACGTATTTGTCAACACCCCCACTACACCTACAATCATAAGACTGATACATGTTTCATTACAACTCCCATCACCATCAAACCATTACAATCCATGATATTTATTTTCAGAGAGAATTGAGAGTATATTCGGTTCAAGTAATACAAATACACAGTCACAAGGCAAAGTAGATAAAAATAAAAATATGAAAACAGTCCCCCCTTCAAAAACGCACACAAAAACATAATTTTTGAGTTTTAGCAGTTTTCTCAGTTCTAATGCTGCACGTTGTTCCTTACTGAGCTCCATACATTTACCCCAAGTATTCGCTATTGGAAGCAATAATCACTATATGAAATTAATCTTGTGTTTATCTAGATGTTGAAAGATAAGTTGTTTCTTTGACGTTAAAGATCTGAAGTTTAAAAATGTACATACATCTCATTTCATTAACGTTTGTTGAAAATTAAATTCTGATATTATTAAAGTTTTTACTAATATTGATTGTACATGGAAGCTGCTGAGACACCTGTAAAGTACAAATAATAATAAAAAATAATATTGTAATGATATCGCACGATCGGGATGTCGGGCGCCAGGTTCAGTGCCTGTAACGAATGGATGGAAGAGAAGGGAGGTCATAAATTAGTCCATTGAATCGTTTCTAACAAAATTTAATTTATTCCTGGCAACATGAGCTGCCAGGGAAGTCACAGGTCACAAGAGAGCGACACAGATTACTTGCTAACCTTGCGTTACGTGCTCATAATCTTAACAGTTAATGAAAAAATGTCTTAACTCTAACATTAATGTCTTATTGATAACAATTCATGCATCTTTAACTATCATTGCATCTTTAAGGCCTGAGCGCGGCCACGCTTAAGTCTCTCGCCAAAATGTCCTGCGAGGGAGCCCCGCGTCATAACTACGGGAGATAGTTCGACTCCGGTTAAATACCGGATTAATCACCAATGGCTGGCGGTGGCTCCGCAGACCGGCCGGATGGCGGTCCTCATTCGGAGGCAGCGGGCGGTCTCAGGTCACCGACCTCCTACTGGGTGTTTCTCCTCAGCTCGTGGCGTGGCGACGGAGTCGTCACATCGGGCGGACTCAGTCAGTTGAGGACGCACGGGTGCTGGCCGTGGTTTAGTGTGGGCTTGAATGGGCCCGATATGGCACTAGGCGGCGGATGCAGATCAACTATGCGAAAGTTACGCGGGACCTCGTCATCTCCCGCCCATGTTTCCTCCGCGGTAATTCTTATGCGAATGATGTTCTCTCAGTAGTGACTTTAGGCGTAACGATGTTCTCTGCTCGTGATTCTAAACGTAATACAGCTCTCTCAGTACTTGTGATCTGAGTCGTAGATTAGAGAGAATTAGTGTGTCTATTCGAGAGTCCGAATTCGAGTGAAGTTTCTCTGCACATCTCGCGTCCAAGTTACCTCCGTTTCCCGCTCCCAAAACGTTTCCGAACCTGCAGATCTGCCCCTTCCCTCACGATGAGACGTCCCATAGGCCGAAACTAAGTGCGTTTTATTTTTAAGTTCTCTCTGTGAGATTCCAAAAGCTTCTCTCGCAGCTGTCCGAACACTTGTTCGAGCGGTTGCGTTTTTTTCTGGGCCATAAATTTGTCAGCGGAGGCTGATGGGCTGCCGGCGACTGTCGAGTCGTCAATAACCCCTTTGGGAATTTGGATTCCTTGCGAGGGCGCGTGGCGAAAGGGCGCGCGGGCGCTTATTGTTTGTCTTGAGTGCCCGGTGGCTCCTCGAAGGGTCGCAGCGCGAAGGGTATATGACGGGCCATAAATGTGTCCGCTACTAAGCGACATCCCACTCAGCGGCCGGTCTGGCAGCTGTCAATTGGCGGGCGTGGCCGGGCGGTCGTTAGGATTCTTCGCAACAAAAGTCCAGTCCCGCGACCTACTTTCCTTCCTGTGATGGAAGTTATTTCGATATATATATATATATATATATATATATATATATATATATATATATATATATATATATATATATATATGTCAGTAAGCTAAGATCAGCTTAACAACAATAAAAATTCACTATTTCACCGGGTATGTAACCATGTCCTACTTGCCCTGGATGGAATAATACAAAAAATGGGAACATTGTCATCATCATCAGTCATCCTGATAATTTGCTATGATAGAAATCTCTGAAGCTGCCGGCCTAACTTCTACTTGCCAATTTTCTTCCACAATTTTCTCTGCCACATAAATCTTCGAACTAAAGCTGTTTCCAGAATTAATGAGTATTATATGTTAACAAATTTTCTGCAAAAAAAAAAAAAAAATCGCAATATTTTGTTTTCCATTTTAATTTTCACTTACATCTCCACTGAAATCTGGTTTAATGCTTGCTTTGATTTTTTTGTCACTGCTTGGTGGTCAACAGTGGTTCTGCAATGTCTCTGATGATATCTTTTGCACTGGCTCCATACCAACTCGTTAGGATTGTAATGACAATGGTAGGGGGAGGTGCAAAACACTTATGTCCAGCTTCTTCAATCATTTCATCTACAACATAACTGCACCGACATCTCCTGATATGATTTTTCAAATAATGAAAACATTGGCAATCACATTGTATCAAAATCATGCAAAAAATCTAACTGCCTTATTCTATGATTAATTCAACAAAACTTATGCTTAAGATTTCCTTTCCTGAACAACTACTTCAGAAGCTTTCAAAAGAAGACTTACGGGTATGCTCTGGTCTAAAGGGTGTAATGTGCAGAGTTAGAAATTTCTGCAAGTCACCCTTCCTCCATTTGGATGAAGGCCTTTTCACTTTCTAAAAAATTGGAAATGACAAAAGGATGTTCGTATATTTCAGTTATATTCAAAGACAACAAAGCATTTCTTTTAATTCTCTCTGTAAATACATGTAAAACATTTTACTGGTAAAGTTGATGTTCTCGAAGAAAAATTGATTACTGATATAGCAAAGATTACTGAACCTCATTGAATGTAATACATTTTCGATTCCATCCTTTTTAGTGGTGGAAATAAAAGTTGAAACATCCATTTTCACCACTGTACCTGTTTTATAATTGGTTATTTTTATCTAGGATTAAAGAATTATTTGAATTAATATTTTTCACACTTCTGAAAGAACAATTAATGAAATGACACTCACCAGCCCTGAATGAACAGGGTGTTGTCCATTACAAGTAACTGATGGTTCTGCCAACCAAGGTAATAACTCTTCTTTCGTCGATTTTTTAAACATCTCTAGTGTCAGTCCCATGATATTCATCTATTCCTTTTGTCTTCAAGGGAATCAATAGTTCTGCATCTTCGATGAAAACCATTTGCACCTCCTGCATGTAAGACTATATATCTTTTACCTACATCTAAATTTTTGCTTGAGCAGCTCTCCTTGTTTTTATCTTGCCATGACCTAGTGGTAAAACCTAAAGGATAGATTGTCAAAAACAATTAGTAAAGATGATCTACCAAAATAAAATATTAAACCACTATGTAGGTGCTGCAAACTTGACAAACAATATTCATCATACACGTCATTACACACACTGATGTAACTACTATTTCTCAAGATATGCAATTCATTTTATGCAAAGCATGCCTTTTCCATTCACTTATATCTAGGATTTCATAATTTTCAACACTACAAAATTTAGTTGATTTTCTTTTTCTTACCTTTTGAATAAAACTAAGTCTCATCCAAAAATACATTCATAAACTTCAGCTTTCAGTTTCATATAGTCTATCAATAAATCAGATCTTGCAATAACAATATAATTTCTTTCCAATAGTGACCTGCGATTATCCGTCTTTTTCCATTCAAACCCTGTGGTACAAAGCAGATAAGACAAAGTAGTCCCCCCCCCCAGTGAACTCTATATCACTATCATAATTAACTGCAGTTAAAATTGAGTCCAGAGTAACACTTTGTCCTGAGAAAATTGTTGTATTATACAAAACAACATAGGAACTCACGTACATGCAAATATAAGTAAATTACTTACCATTCTCATACATTGAATAAATAACGCACCTAATCAAGCCCTGTCCAAAATCATCCACTGTACATGTTCCCTTCTATTCCAGGACACTTCCTTTTCGGAGTCTGATCAGTATCAGGGTCTTGCTTCCAATATCTGTAAAATTAAATTCAACATAATCAAAACAATTTCACCTGACACTTTTTTTATAATTTTACTCACTTTTGAACTATGTGTGTTTTCAGTTCAGTGCATAGGCAGTTTTGTCAATAACTGAAGAAGTTTTGATATTGCCTCGCATCAATCTGCTCTTCCACAAATCTTGCAATAAAAAAGTTGTCTTCTTGGCCCTAATGCTGCATCATTTTTCCCTTCACGGTGGACTCATTGCTAAAGTGGCTTCAAACTATTAATATTTATCATTAACTACATTAAATATTATTACAAAAATAAATATCTACTATAAGAAATAAAATAATTAAAATGCAAGTAATTACAAATTAAATATTATATAAATAGCTATTATTGTTATTAAATTGTTAATTTAACATATTAGTATATTAATGTTACATCTAATATTTCAATGAATTAAATATAATATAAAAATACTATATACTGAATAAATAATGGAAATTCTCTGAAATATGTGTAGTGAAATCATTCACGTCTACTCTCTTCTGTGTCGACGATCTCACAAAGGTTTAGCAGGCTGAAGAGAAGGGCTCAGCTAGGGCCTCTCTGGGGGTGGCAGGCAAAAATACACAAAACTGTCATAAACACAGAAAATGGTCCTTGAAACTCCAAAGGCCCGCCCTGGACTTGCCAACAAAAGAGAAGTTCCATTAGCTGCACCTCTCTTTTCTTCAGTGAACTCACCAATTCTAGCTGAACACAGTACACGTAAATTATTAACTTTTAATAATAGTAATCTTGAACATAGTTTCAGAATACTTCAACATTTTATCACTATAATAAAATATTTTTCATTGAACATTCTCTTTTGTCGGGATAAAAATACAGTAGGTTGTGCCACGGCACATTAGCCAACGTTCATGAAATGAAATTGAATCATTTCTGCATGTTAATCACCGGGCCATGCACACAGGCATGATCCATGTGGTATGGCATCAATGGCTGTCAAAATATTGGTCACATGACTGACCACTCTGTAAGTTCATCAATTCATTGTGAAGATCTGATGGCCATAGAAGCTCAGTAAGTCTTGCTTTTATATTTAAGGTCACATCAACTTCTAGGTCATTAGCGATCACTGTTGCGAGTAACGGGTTGGTAACTATGATGATGATGATGATGATGATGATAGGGGGTGAATGGACGAACACAATACAACCATGCCCGAGGCAGGACTCTAACCCGCGATCCTTCGGTCCGATATCGCTATGGCACTTCTGTCTTAGCGATCTTGGCCATCCGGACCGGCAAGTCTTGCTTTGTTAGAGATATTTTTTTGTAACATACTTGCAAACTCATTTATGACATAATCTTAACATAAAAACATATAATGTAATGTACAGTAATATATCGAAAAAAAATATTTAAAAAAAATTCTTATTCATTCAGAATATCTTGTAAACTATAAAATATTATTCAATGCAGACTTCTTGTTTCTTTAAAACCATGTATTGAAGGAAAATCCATTCTCTAATCAATATGTTACATAGGTTTGCAGCATAGAGAGGTCGTTACCTTGTTTAATCAGCATGTTCCAAGTTTTTTCTGTCTGGCAGTTTTCCTCGTTACAGAAATTCTGAGACCCTGGTTTTACTGTGATAAGATATTTTGAAAATGTATTAAGAGATGTTCTTATTTTATTTGTGCTGCAGGCTCAAAAAGTTTTCATGAAAATTATGGCCTCTTATTTAAGTAAGCCCACCAAGAAGGGTTAACAAAAATAAAACAAACTTTCAAAATAGCTTCTTTATTGTTGTGGTTTGCAATTGGTCTAAAGGATTTACCAAAACAATGTATTTGATAAATGCAAAGTTTAAAAAAAATCATAAGTGAAAAGTTTAATTTGAGTTAGGGAAATTGTCATTACATTTTTTTGCTTCCCTAATGTTAATTCAGTTTTTTGGTGTTGGTTTAACTTAAGTATGGTTTTGGGTCACGAAATTTGTGTCAAAGCTTTATAGTTCTGATGGTAATTTGCATGTTGTTATGCCTATTGTTTGTGGTCTTGTGTGGTACAACCTTTCCATATTCCAGTAATATATGCCAAAAGCGAAATCAGCTATTTTAGATTCTCATAAATTTCTCTCCAAATTTGTTGCAGATAATGGAATTTCATAATCCTATATCTATGGATATCGTTGTTTTTTTTGAAGATAGTCCATGGCTTTTATTCAAGTTACTTAAGGAACAGTTGAAGTGCAGTTATATATTCAGCTTGTGATGGAAATCAGAGACACACAAAATGTTTATATTCAAAAAGTATATGCAGCAGTGTTTCTTATATTTTACATCGTATTGAACTTTATTGAAGAACTGCTGTGAACACAATTGTACTTTGAGATCATCTGCATTGTTTGTATTTTAAAATTTTTATTTTTTCCACTTTCCTGAAAGGAATTCAAATTTTTAATGTTTTATTTAAATTGTATAATTGCCTCCAAACATTACATATTCAAATGATTTATATTTTCAAATAATAGTGATAATGTAATGTTTTTTATTTGGGCTTATTTGGAATTTCCTCCAGGAAATTAACGTACAAAGTGCACTTATTATGTTTTGTATTCTAAGAGAGTAGAGTGTACAAACGTTGTACAAGATACAGTATTTTCTCTTTCAGAATAATAATAATAATAATAATAATAATAAAAAAAAGAAGTGTTTCAAACTGAAGTAGAGTTGTTCTGCATGAAGAGAGTAGTATATTGATTGTGCATAGCAATTGGATTGGAATAGCAATTTTTTTTTAAATAAATGTTATCCTGAATTATTACTAATATTGTAAAATTATAATATACTCTGACTTTAGAATGGAAAATTGAAAATTAATAACTTATTTCTATGTTTTGAGTGAGAGGAAGACTCTGTGCATATTATAAGAGAACATTGAGAATGTGTGTGGTTTGATGATAATTCTTTGGATATGGTGGATATGTAATATTTCATCTTTATCAATAAATGCATGTGTGATAATTGTTTTAGTTAAATGATTTTTTTAAACTTTGTTTTTAAAATAAGTAAATGTAACTTCAAGCCAATGTTTCAGCCAGTGTTGAAGTATATTTAAGACACCAATAAAGATTACTGAAGCACAGTATACAAGAAAACTTGCATTCTGCTACTTCTTGTAGTAAAATTGTAAATTTGTTTCTAATTTGGAAAGATTAGGTAGTGAACTGAATTTGAGTTGCTATTCATTAAAAGAATAATAACATGTTCACCAAAAATTATTGTAGTTAGGAAAATATTTATTTGTTCTAATACAAACCTACATATCCTGGATATTGTGCTCAGTCTTCAGGAGGTCTTACAACACTGCCAAAGTAGCATCTTTATGTACGTTGTACTTTTATGTAGTTGTTTTAGTTACAGTTGGTTTTGAGGAATGTTGTCGATTTTTTATTGTGGGTGCTTGCATGTGTGATGGCTAAAGTTCAAAATTGGCTATTTCGCACATTAGCCAGCAGTTTTTGATAAAGCTGTGAGAATGGTATGAATGGACAATTCGGACATTGCTGCAATTTCTGCTGGTGTTAGCATTAGTTACAGGGCGAGTGCTAAAGTAATTGGTTTTCCAAGGGTGCGGCATCTGGCGTGTTTGCAAAAATTATTTAGGCATAAAAGTGAATAGAAAATTAGGTGTATCACTGACTCAAGGTTGTGTTTTGTTAAATGCGAAAGTCGGAAGCTCATTATCCCAACTCAGAAAAGTATAAATAGAGAAATTAGGTGGTGCCATGTATTGAGATATTACTACTGATACTGTGGATCTCGAAACTTTTCAGCTCAACACCTTTTCTGTTACAAACGCTAAAATATTCCCACCTGTCTGATTCCTGTTTATCACATAATATCTTACATTCATCACCATCATAATGTACTTCACCTACTCTAGACACTTTGTTTTGCCTAATGTGCCATTCATCTAGCTTAAGTCCTAAGTATGCTTTGTAGCTGATTTTTCTACTTTTCATTCACTTTGGATAGTACTGACTAACCACAATACTTAATTATTTTGCAAATTAGCCGATTAGGACATAGGTATATTCTGGAAAAAGTTTTCTTCTCAAAAATGCCCATTGATTTAAGTTAGAACAACACTGTTCCTAAAGGGTTCCAGGATTTTTTTCAAAATGAACTTTTAAATATTGATCTGGATTATCTTGCCCTATGAATTTGAAAATGGAACTTGAAGGGAAGAGATCATGAATAATGAGATTCAAAAACATTTAAAAATATTTGACGCAAGACACTCAAATTTTTTATTATCAATGTCTTTTCATAGGGAGAAAATTGTTCTTAATAATGTAACAGAATAATATTTTCATTAACACGTGTTCAACAATTACAAATGTAAAATTTTTTTGAAACTTAGTGTTACTGAGTTTGGAATTTTCTTCCTAATGAAATTGATTATGCAATATAAGTAATATATAAATTGTTATAAAAACAGTTCAACGTCTTTTGTTGTTGCTTGTATTCCCAAAAATTGATGAAATTCTAAAAAGCTTCAATAACTTTTTCATAAAAAAGTGCTATTTTCCCCCCCTGCGTTTCTATGTGTGATAATGCTCAGAATGTTATACTTTCTTTTCTTTCTTTCCCTTTTCTTTTCCAAACCCTTTCGAGGGGAGGTCTTGTGGCATATACTTGTTACAATGACAGTTTTTGTTTCTTTTCCTCAAATGTATTTACTTGCAATTTAGTTCTGGTAGAAACAGTATGATTTACAAACACTGCAGTTGATATTTGGTATTTGCATTTATAATACATGTTAAAAAAAAGTCTATATTTGATATATCTTTTTAATTTGCGCACTTATATTAATAAATTACTCATCATCTTTGGCAAGACAGCTCATGAAAAGTCAAGACTGTTCAAGTGGGTTTGTGTCTTTTGTAAACCAGAGGGGCTTCTACAAGTGATGCATGGTCAGTCTCCTATTAACTCATATCTTGTTTTCCTAGACTGATGATACTACATTTAGGTGGCTCCTCAATTTGTACTAAGGATGCTGCGTGCACCCTGTTCCAGACCCAATCCTAAGGTGAAAATTCCCTAGGATTGCCAGGGAATTGAACTATGGACCTCCAGATCTAGACTTCAGATTGTAGCTAGCTATGATAGCTAATGATAGCCTCTACATTACAGAGGTGGTCGATAAATTAATACAACACTTTATTATTCATTTGCAACCTACTGTATTAAATACAGAATAATTGATGTAGAAGATTCTGTGAAACACTTAACATTTTGTTTTTTCTAAAAAGTTTTGATATTATACAGGTGTATAAATACAGCCAAGAACCTAAACTATTCACAGGTACATGCAAAAATACAAAAATGAAAATACTGCACTGACAGTGTATTCAACCTTCGAAATTAATTTTCAAAAGTATATAAAAGCAATGTCAAGGCCCTCCAGATGAATTATTTGAAAGTTGTGTTTGTTTAAAACTTTATATGTGAAACTGCTGCCATTTTGACATGTGCAGGCATATAAATAAATAATATAAAACATGGTGTATTGTAGGTTGCACCACAAATTATTTATCAAATTGTTCAGAAAACCCTAAATATTTAAATTAAACTTAAACCAAAAATTTTTGACTCTCTTTAATGATGGCTATATTTATATTACAAATATTTTTCTTGATCTAGTGCATTCAAATGTACAACATTTAGAAACAATATCTTATAAAGTTGTCAAAAATCGGAATGATTGGGATGGACCAAAGAATTTGTAAGGTAGACTCTAAAACTGTGCAGTTTTTGAAATTTATCGTACAGTGTTTCAGACTTTTTTCTTCTCTTTTTTTAGTTTAATTTTATATTACCATATAATTATGAACTTTTTTTTGTTCATTTCATAATTAATAATACTATACGTGTTATTTACAGTGATTTAGGCATAATCAGTTGTACTGTTTCCTGTAAACTACGTAATAAAAATGTTCGTACAGTATTTTCTCATTAATGACTTAAAAAATGTGTCCTTGAAATTATCCATGTATCTTGGTACCTATCAACACAGCAGATTTAAGAGAAACCTTTAAAATTTTGAAAGTCTTCGACAATGTTTCTGAACTACCAGAAATTTTTGTGTGTCCTAATTATGCACACTTGAGGGGGCACCATTTAAAACTGAGCAAAACCAAGTTTAAACACTAGCATAATAAATTACTATCAGAGTTATAGACTAATGGAATAATCTGCCCGAGACAAAATAGTCGAGAACAACAGATGAATTCAAACATAGGTATGACTTAGGCATTTGCACAACACGTAAATATTGAGGAAGGTAGTAATCACAATTAGTAATGCTTAGCCCAGCAGGACCAAGTAGGTGGTCTGTAGCTCATTGTGGGTTAGCGTGAACATACCTAATCTATTGCACTACAAGGACGTGAACCACAATGGACCAAAGAATTAGTAAGGTAGACTCTAAAACTGTACAGTATTTGAAATTTATAGCATAGTGTTTCAGACTTTTTTGTTCTCTTTTTTTTAGTTTTTTTGTTCATTTCATAATTAATAATATTATATGTGTTATTTACACTGATTTAGGCACAATCAGGTGTACTGTTGCCTGTAAACTAAATAATAAAAATGTTCGCACAATATTTTCTGATTAATGGCTGAAGAATGTGTCCTTGAAATTAGCCACAGATCAAAGAGTTTGCACAAGATATCTGTGCACTCAACGACTGTTCAAGATCAAGCAAGACACATGAGAAGGGCAACACTTCATGAGCATTAGACCCATCTACTCTCACTACCACTGTTTAGAAAACTTTGGGTAGCCTATTGTGATGGATTGTAGTTGCCCAGAAGTTGGTTTGGCTGAGTAGTAATTTTGTTACTTTTTCTTTTTTCTTTTCCTTGTGAGTTCTTACATGAAATGTGGTTGTAACTTTTTTGTCTAAAGGCAAGGTCTAAAAGCTAGATGTCCTTTGTTTTTGAGACTAAATTCAGTATAGCAGTCTCCCACCCAGAGGTGGGATTTCTCATGCAAAGTCGATATTTCTGTGATGTTTTCATAATTTTTAATTTTTCATTAATATTTTTTAAGTGTTAGAGGATCATAAATTTTAGAAAATGTGAACATGTTCTTTATCAAATACAAAATTTTTAATATAAATTTCTTGAGGTATTCTAAGACACTTGCTTTTTTTTCAATTGGTCACAGGTATGACAAAAATCAGAAGGACGATACTAATCTGCCCTAGACTTCTTCTTTACTAACGATGAACAGTACTTTCTCTGCCTACTGAGCCCCATTGGTAGCAGTGATCAGTCTTATTTGACATTCAAATGAATTGTCAAGATCACTGGCAATTCATTGACAAAAGAAAAATTGAAAATCCTAAAGAGAGATATTAATCAACTCACATTAGTAAGGCATTTTCAATTGACATTAATTTCAATTGAAGGTATCTGAGTACCAGCGTATTTGGTGCTTTAGATGCATGCTTACCAGAGCAGTGTAAACATATAATGAGGCAATGAGGCCCAAACGCTGAAGCAACCACAATATTTTAGAGCTCATTCCCTATAAAAACAGATTATGGACATAACTCTAACTTGCTCGACTTCAGACACATTACAATGCTTATAGTAGAGCCTGGAAGTTTAGGCTTTTTTTTTCTAAACCAGGCAGGCAGAAAGGCCTTTATTTTTCCTAAAATAGGCATGCAAAAACTCATTTATTCTGACTAAAGTAGGGATACACAATGGCATGTAAACAATGAAAAACCACAATTTAAAAGCAATTGTAAAAAAATCATAATTAAATGATTTAAATGTTTACTCCAAAATTTACTTAAGCACCTACATTGAAGGAAACAATCTTTTTCTTTGTTATCTTAATGCGACATGGCCACCTGCTATGATGATTTAGGAATTTGTTTCACATACTCTACAAAATACTATTGTGGACTACGTTTGGAATATTGGAATGACATAAGTGAAAATGCGATTGTATTTTTCACCCTTTGCACTTGGGAAATTACCTGCACCGAGAAGGAGCTTTGTCCCCAAAAGGGATTGGAGGCCATGCTTAAAAATACGATGAGATTATTTGTGAGTGTACAAAACCTATTGGCATCATCTCCTTTCTCATTCAGAGTTTTAACACTAACAACTGTATTCATTCATCCAAGGACAAAATTATTTCACATCTACCCTGCAGTCACTGCTTTGGGTCAATGGTGAAGCTATTGCTAATACAGTGATGCTATAGCTGACCCTCAAGCAATTGCTAATACCTTTGCAGAATCATTTGAGAAATGTTTGATAGTAGAATCTGATACATCACCAACTGAGGAATCTTTGGAGGACATCGTCTTACAAGAATCTTGAGAATTGTGACCTCAACAGCCTTGATCCAAGGCTGTACCATCCTTCCTTATTGAAGAAGGGCTTTTTGGAAATTGCCCAACTCTACATAAAATCTTTCGTCTGCCATTAGATTTTGAAATCTTGCCAGCTGATTGGTAAACCACAGAAACCATATTTACCATCATGATGAGATGTAAGAGATCCCAGCAACTACAGTCCCAATTATTCTGATCATTTTAATATGTAAATATTCTGGAGATAGTTATAGCTAAATGTGTACTGAATCATGTTATGGCAACTGGATGTGTCCTTCCAAGCCAACATGGTTTCATTTCCGGAAAGTTGGTTAATACAAACTTGCATGCTTGTCTTCAAGACTTGACTGCAGCCCTGGACAACATCATTACTAGTGATATCATTTATGTTCACGTCTCTAAGGCTTGAAAAAGTCCAAATTCACAGAATACTACTTAAACAGCACTTGGGAATAAAGAGAACGTTTTTATTGGATCCAGGACTTTCTTTAAAACCGCAACTTGTGTGTTAGAATAAGATAGAGAACATTGTGTAAAAGGACAATTAGCAGTAGAGTCCCTGAGACTCTGTACTTGCCCAATTTTGTTTATTCACAACTTAGAAACACATTTTGTGAGATATGCTGACAACAGGAAGTTGGGTTCTCACCTGCTCATCAGACACACCCAACTTCAAATTTACCTTTTTGCAGTTTAACACTGTAGTATACAGTAGGTTGGCTCTTGAATAGTGCCAAGGGTTTTGTCATGCATATGGAAAAAAAATAACCCTAAGCTACCTAATCATATTGGTACAAATGTGCTGATGCCATTGACGTTATAAATGACCTTTGAATTTTTACCACTGAAAATCTCAAATGGGATATCCATGTTTCTTATATTGCCCATAAAACTAATAATCCATGATTCACAAAGCTTTTCCAATGATTGACAGTGAATATTTTGCTGTCCTGTGCCAAACTTACACTCTTCCTATCATTGAATTTGGCACTAAGCTATGGAACCCATACTTCATGAAGGACATTAATTTGCTTGAAAACTTGCAAAGGAGAGCTACATGTATTCCAGCTAATATCAGGAAAATTACTTATGAACAGTGACTAGCAAAACTTGGACAGCTGTTGCTGAGCAATAGAAGAAAATGAGCTGTGATTGAGATGGAAGATCTAACAATCATATTATAACACTGATCATCACAGAATATTTCAAAGATCACAAAAATCCAATGTCAGAGGCTACCCTATGAAACTGATGGAAGGTGCATTCAAGCCAGCACAATAGAAACATTTTGTGACAGTGGTGAACTTTTGGAACAAACTTCTGGAGACAGTGGTCACAGCCTTTTCTATAATCTCTTTCAAAGCTTTGTATATCATCTTCGTGGATGAATGTAATAATAATATTAATAATAATAATAATAATAATAATAATAATAATAATAATAATATTTATTGAGTCACATATACAATTACAATCGTGTATGACGAGTCAATATGATGCCTTGGGTGGAGAGAGCGAAGTTATATTACTGTTCAGGAGCAAACAAGGGACCATCTCAGCATTTGCTCAAAGGACCAGGGAAACTGAACAAAACCTGATCGAGATGGGGTCATTGGCCTAGAAATACAATACTTGTTACAGTTAGATTAAGATATTATACAGTAGATAAATTATCTGCTAATAATTAACATTAATAATAATAATTATTACATTAATAATACATATCAATTATGTTTGCAACTACATCAAATTTTACAATAGTAGTACATTCTATATTTATAACTTGAAATGGTGAGGAGGCAAGTTTTGACCAGTTTTTTTCTTCTTCTATTCTCCTTCTATTTCACAGGATCATTTTCAGCTTGAAACAGTTCGTATGAAACAGAAAGTCTAATGGAATAAGAAATTCTTATTTTTTTATATTTTTTAAGGGAAATGTTGTAATTTGAAAATTCCTTTACACTGTAGAACATGTTGTTAAGCAGGAAAGCTTTCAATTTACTTTTAAATGTATGAATTGTGTTTGTCTTTGATATCATTGCCTAGTTTGTTGTAAAGTGTAATGCCCTCTATTAGGGTACTTTTTTGATAAGTGTAGTTTCAGAGTGGGGAACGTGTAGGTTATCCTTTTGATGGGTGTTGTAGTTATGTACATCAGAATTTAAAATAAAAGTGTCTTTGTTTTCCATGAGAATTTTATTTGTGAAGACCACTATTTCAAATATGTACATGCATGGTAGAGGAAGAATCCTAAGTTTATTAAACAAGGGTTTGCAAGACTCCAGCTTATGAGTGCTGGTCATTGTTCGCAGTATTCTTTTTTGGATAATAAATGTGCGAGTGCTTTCAGGGGCATTTCCCCAGAATATTATTCCATATTTTAGGTGTGAGTGCACATACTTCAGCTGTGAACTAGTGTTGACTCCCATCATCTTCACCTACTTACTTACATATTTTATTTTAATATTTTCAGTACTTTTTATTTACAATTGTTATTTGTGATATGCTTTCTTATGTCCTTATTCTTTTTGAATGAATATTGTGATACAGTAAGTCAGATCATGCTACTTTACAGTATAATATTAATTTATTGATTTTGTTACAAACAGTTTGAATATCAATATGTTGTCAGATACATCAGTATATGTCAGATTGTATATCAGTAAGTTACATATCCCAAATCAGGAAATACTGGTATTTACTGTTGCCAATAATAATAATAATAATAATAATAATAATAATAATAATAATAACAATAATAACAACAATAATAATAATAACAATAATAATAATAATAAATATAAGTAATAAACGCCAAATTTAACTGATATTTAAGAATTACTACAAGTATTTGTGTATATTCAGTGTGTTTATAAGTGAGGAGGATGATTTTTTAAAGTAAAGTATTTTGGATATATTTGCCATGGCAGTGTTTCTGGAGTATCGTTTGTATTTTAATTGAAGCTTATAAGAATTGTTTATCAAAGTTTCAAAATCTGCATAAAAAAGTTCAATTTTCCATCTGAAGTCTGTTCTGAAGGGACCATGCAAGTGTGTGAAGTGGGAACCCGCTGGGAAATGGTCATATGAAATGTGTTTCAGATTAATTATGAGAGTTTTAGAAGAGAAAGATAAAAAATTAAGATAAAATCAGATGTAATGACTGAAGGGACTAAGCATTTCAGTCATTAATGCTAATTATATAAATAATTTTGCAAATTTTTTCACCTGAACTTTGTTCCCCTTTAAATTTGAGTGTTATCTAGAATTATTTTGAGAAAGAGTCTACCAAAAGACTGACCTATTGTATCACCACTAGTTTGATTTATATACCCAAAGCCCTAGGAAATTGGTGAACTGCTGTTTGACAACTCCTTTCAAACGCTTTCAAACTTATTCTTTGTGAATAGGGTTTCTCTGCAAGGTTTCAGTGAAAACAATATTTAGAACTGCTTGAATGCAGAAAAGGTAGTCATCTTTACTTTTTCATTGATTTGACCAGAAGTCTAGAATGTGGAGAAAAGGAAGCTGTAATCTTGATGATAATGATATACTCAAATTTAATTTTGAGAATTTAAATTCATCAATTTATTAAATTTTAATTTTCAGTGAAATCTGGTTAAATGGCTACTTTAGTTAAGCAGTCACCCCCCCAGAAAGGGGCACTTTTCAATGGAATTGATTGAGTTTTCCGTAAGATATGTCATCCCTCTCAATAATTTCCTCTTTTGAACGGCCACATCCAGTGATTTTGAGCTGTATTAGAATATGAAGTGAGGGAGAAAATTACTCTTGATTCAGTAACTTCCTGTGACTGGATGCAGTATTAGATTTCTTAGAAGGATGATATTCAGAGTTGCTTATGGTGCAAGGAATTAGTTTTTGCTTTAAAAAAACATGTTTTTTATCTTTATGAAATATCATATTGAGATTTGAAGATGATGAAATAAACTTCCTGCCACCGCATTCCCATCACCTCACCTTGATTGACAAACGGCCACCTCTATTAAAGTCAATTTTCACTGGAACTGTGAATGGACACTTAAGATAGCTTTCAATGTTAAATAAATAAAGATATTGTCTGGTATCAATACTATTGTATTGATACCAGACAATATCTTTATTTATTTATCATAATAAAAAGGTATCTACCTCACCAGCGATCTAATTAATAAGGTATCAATGTGTTTTAGATGCGATTGTAACTTGATTTACTTGTATATGTAGTATAGAGAAAATATTGTAATGCTGCAGGAAAAAAATGACGTTTTTCAATAGAAAAACTTAGTTTTCTGGGTTCTGAATACTCCAAAAGTGAATCTATATGCACCTATTTGTGGTAAATTACTTTCTTGAATACATAGTGTAGTCAGAATTCACGTCATGTGGCACCTTGATACCACAAATGTGGTTTTCAACAAAGCTCTGATCATTTTTCTGTGTATAGTGAACACTAGGGCCTAAGTGGTTCAAAGATTTTCTTCAAAATGGATATTCCCCAAATGATCTGGCACTACTTCAAACCTCCAAATACTTCATGTGACATTTTAAACTTTTCTCAAAAATTTTCAAAAATGCTCAATTGATTTTTTCCCCAAAATTGCTCAATATTCCCCAAAAAATTTCCATTCAAAAATATATTTTTTTCTCCTGTGATATTCTGAAAGTCTCATTTTGATTAAATGATTAGGGGACCAAAACAAAGAGAAAATGTAAAAAGATACACGTGTTATAAATTAAAATACTATTTCCTCAATATGAATATTATGGGAACAAAAAACTAAACGATTGTGATAATGGAGACTGTCTATTAATATTATATTCAGCATTAAGTTGCGGGTTTAATTGTAAACTGCTGCAGGAGGCATGAAATGTTGCAACATTCATTTTTTTAAAGTTTGTTTTTCACAAAAAAATTATTGCACATTTATGCTCTCAAGCAGCATACACTTTTCTTATGCAGTTGCAGTGTAAATTTCTCATGTGATTGTGGTGTTGTTAGATATCATCTTGTGTATCGAGCTGCAAATGAAATGTCTTGAACGTATGAGATACTGAAATATTTCTGAAGAATTTTCTTACAAATTCCCTTATCTAATGTGTTAGGAGGAAAATCATTTTCAATTTTAAAGATACTAAAAATTTATTGAAGGCATACAATGGGTGAAGAAAGACTTAACTGTGTTGTTTTGAATGCAAAAGGAGTTTTAAACCTTATTAACACTGCCAAAATAATTCATGATTTTTCAAGAGATAAAGCAAAACTGAACTGGCACGAAATTTTTTATTACTTTTCGTTTTTGTTAATATGTTTGAGGGTTCTCTTGTATCTATTTTATGATATGGTTTATTATTCTTTTATGATATGTTTATTTAGTTCTCTTTCTATCTTGAGTTTGAGAGCCACAATTTTTTTTCACTGAGGACATCTACTAGACTTGAGTCACCACTGTCTACTACATTTTCAGTGAAGTTTTGTAATTGTGAGAAACACATTCATTAATGAGTGGATAGTTGACATGACATGGCATTTGAAGGGCTCAGAACAAGGGGCTATCCCACATTGACCTAGTTCTGAGATATTGTGGGTTTCACTAGAACTTTTATAATATAACTTAGTACAATTTATACATAGAACACTTGCATACTAGTCACTACTAGATATAAATAACACATTAAACTAAAAGAACAATATTTAAAATTTTATTGATTCTAATAACTCTCATTTCGTAAAAAAAGAAACGTGGGATAGTATTTTTTTCTACTGAGCCCGTCAATTTTGAAAGCGATACTTTTGTTATTGAGATACTGAGATTCAGTCAATCAACGGCGAATTTTCGACACAGATCTTATTACCGCGCCCTGGTAATGAAAAAGTGTTGTTGCTAAATATAGGGGGGGGGTCCTCTAATATGTTGTGTAGCCAGAATTAATATTTTGGATACACAACATCGTTCTGGCTGAGGACATAGCCCCTGGGATTTTAATTTTGGAGAGTACTTTACATGAAACCCTTCGGACATTTTAAGAATGTTAAAAAAAATTGCTCCAAAAATGACTGTTGAATAGGACATTCGAAGGACGTTTAAGAGAATGAGGCAGGTTTCATTTTCATTAAAATCCCCCAGTTTTTCGAAAATTCAGTCTTGGAAATAGCTCCAGTGGCGTAGGCTCAATATATGCGAGTGATTTGTCGCTTCCCAGGATGTTTGTCTTTTTTAAAACCTTTATTAATACGTTTTTCTATTCTGTAAGTTTATCTTTCTGTTCCGTTTGTGCCTTTCATTTTTTCCATGCGCTGTCCGGTACGCGTCTGTCATCTCCGTGAATGAGAAAGGCTGAGAAACATTCCTTCGTCGGCTGCTCTTCGTAACCGAAGTCATTGGAACCTCCATGTGCAGTGTGGAAGATGCGAGATTTAGGTCGACACTGACTGTTGTATCGTGGTCTTTTCATTGGCGCTTCTGTATTCCCATCCCAAAACTTTATTCCCTCCTTCGAGCACCTGCTCTTCTTTCAGTAAGAGGACTGGGAATCTCAGTGGCCATGCCCTAACGACTTGTGGTTCCCATGACCTCACTACATACACATTCACATGCGCACGCATATTTGCCAACTGTCCTGAACCAGATAACGAGACGTGGGTTATCAGTACTGACACAGAACTTACCGCACGCGACTGTTTTGTTGCCAGGTTTTTCACGTGTATTGTGTGTTACGAAAATGTCGAGTTTTTCTTGAAACTGTGATATAGAGTATCACATGAACTTCCATAATGAAAAATCATAGTTTCGAAACTACCACGTGATAATTGCTGCGGCGGCGGCGTGCGGCGATGGTCAAACGGTTAGCGTATCGGACTGTTAAACCCAAGTTCGCGGGTTCAAACTCGAAGCCGTGGATTTTTAAGGACGAAAAAATCCTTCATACGCCTTCCTTTGGAGGGGAAGTTAAGCCGGCTGTCCAATGTTAGAAGATTTACAGTATGTAAAAGATTATCAAGCCTAAATGAAGCCTCTGAACCAAATTCAAATCACCTGTTATGTCGCCCGAGTGATACCTCCTTTCTCCGCCAGTGGGTGAAAAGACCGTAGCGAAATTGGCGTGGTCAGTCGGAAGAGCGTTGCCCCGAGTCTCGCCTTGTAAAATAAGGCATTAATTCAATTCAATAATTAGAATCCATTAATTTTGGGCTGAAAAGATGTTTCATGACGAGCACATGTTTTGTAGAAGTATATGAGTTTCATGAGGCAGGAAATACTGAGATAATACTCCCATGTCCTTTGAAATGTTTCAAAAACTTTGGTTCTCAAGTACGCTAGAATATAACGGCCAATCGATCTCTTCTTCGTCTTCTTCTTTTTCTTCATCTTCAAGTATTTAGGCATAATGCATGTTACGCCGCTTAATTTTGGTCCCTCCAGCGCATTCTTGGACGTCCTACATTCCTTTTTCCTCTCGGCTGATAATTTGCCACTTGTTTAGGAATTCTCTCGTTGTTCATTCGCAACATGTGATCTTGCCATGAGAGTCTGCAGTTGGTGACTTTCTCTATAAGACTTTCTACATTTAGCTCGTTTCGGATTTGCGTGTTTGTCCAAAAGGCTATATCCCGCTACCGCTCTAAGGAATCTCATTTCCGCTGCCTGCAGTCTTGATATATCTTTTTTTGTCATTGTCCACACTTCACTCCCGTATAAGCAGGTTGGTATTGACATAACTTTGTAAAATTTAATGAGAGCGTCTCTTCTCACTTTTGAACTGAGTGTTTTTATAGTTCCATTCATTTGATTGAATCGTTCTATTTTCTTATTTATGTCGATTTTGCCATAGAATGATATGTCTGCCCCCAAGAATGTGAAGTGTTGTATCTGCTCTACAGTTTTATTTACTACAATCTTTGAGCGTATCGGGTATCGACCTTGGAATGCCGTCACTTTCGTTTTGATGTCTGATATTTCAAGATTATATTCTGCCATTATCCGCTGCGGTTCATACGTTGCTTTTTGTAATATATCTTCTCTTTCTGCTATTATTGCTTGGTCATCTGCAAAAAGTATTGTCCATAATTTTGATGTAGTTTGGTCTAGGCTGTAAAATTTTAATCTGCTCTTCCACTCACGAAGAGCTTTGTCTATGTAGATATTAAACAGCGGTGAAAGACTACATCCTTGTCGTAGGCCTTTGTCCACTTCCGCTTTTCCATCTGGTTTCCAAGTAATACAGATTTCAGATTTATTATACATATTTTCAATTACAAGGATAAGATGTTCGGGGATTCCTTTCTTTCTTAATATTTCAAAGAGGGTATGCCTGGCTACAGTGTCAAAAGCTTTCTTGTAATCTACAAACAAGATGTGGGTTTGCTTGTTATATTCTCTGTGTTTCTCTCAAATTTGTACACAGCTTCGGTAGCGTAGCTACTGGTAGGGCCTCCCTTGCCGGACAGGTCAAGGTATAGGGGTGAGACGAAAAAGTACTCCAGAAGAGGACCTCAACGGCAAGAAGAGGATTTCGAGAAGAAATTGCTAGAAGAACCATGCATGAACATCTTAAGGTGAAAAAGATGGTGAAGACGTCCTGGATAGATGCAACTCAAAAGCCGTGGAAGGCAATGCATCTAGGGCTAGCAATCCGAAAAACTGCCCTGCAAGTTTGGAGGCAGTGAGATGGCATACCCATCACAAAACTAACCTGCATATGGGCTAGAAACCCTATCAGGCGAAAAAAAAACAACCAATTTCTCACAGACCGCAACAATTACAACCGGACGCCCCCCAATCGATCTATAATTATAAAATTAGATGTATTGCTCATGTTTCAACGTACTTTTGTGAATTATTCTTTTGTTTATTATTGCCAGAGTAAGCAATTCAAAATTAGCAATTCTTAAAGATTCTTCAGTGGCGTTTACGGCTTTCATGCTTTGAGCTGTCGCTGACATTAGAAATAATCTTTGAGTTTATAACCATTCATAATCTTCGATTATGTAGTTTTTACTTCCTCGCACTTACTGACGTAAGAAGAGAGAGAATTGTAATCGTGCTAATGCAAATATTAATGACGAGAGAAGTCAAATAATTTTTTTGTAGTTTTTGAGAAAAAACAACAAAATATTAGAGCAATATGGCGTTAATACTATCATTTAGAGTGCATTTAGCACTATCCCTACGAAAAGTTTAAAGAAAAAATTTGGAGCCGTTCTTGAGAAAATCTGGTTTTTGTAATTTTCAAAAAATATATATATAAATTTAATGAGAGAACTGACTACGGAGTAGACATTTTATTTCAAGGAAGAATCTCTTCAATATTTGTAGTTGTAGGAAGACGCCAAAAATTCAAAATTATGCAAGTTTCGAAAAATTAGAGTTAACCTAAAATCCGACTCAATTCTTGCAAGAAATTTAAAGAAAAAAAATTGAAATCGTTTTTGAGAAATTTTGAAAATGTCCGGGGGGCTTCTTGTAAAGTACCCCCGAATTTTGAAGAAACTATTACAAAATCGCGGCGCTTTGAATGGAGCCAGATCGACTGTGGAATATCCATTTTGGAAAAAATAGTACATATGGTTTAGGCGCTAGAGGTTTTCACGAACGAACGTTTTGCCGTCAATTGTCTTTCCCGTATGAAGGATCCGCAAAACTGTAATTCCGAATACACCACGTGTTAAGAGGATTTTTTTTCAATTAGCAACTGGATTCATCCATTTTTTCATTATCAGGGCCCGGCAATGAATTTTTTTCTGCCGAAAATCTGCTTTTTTTTTTTTTTTTTTTTTTTTTTTTTTTTTTTTTTTTTTTTTTTTTTGCGCGTTACATAACTTTCCTCATACTACATATATTACTCTGTATTCGGGAAAGTAAAAAATTATCTGTCCCCTTTTGAACCTTATTCTGTTTTCCAGTCCTATTTAACTCCACCATTCAACAGTAACTTTACCCGCTAATTTCTGCCAATTTAAATCTCATTTCTCAATTTCATTCGGGTGCGACCGCTTCCCAATCATCGGTGTATGGCCTCACAATGTACTTCCCAAACCCGTTACAAAAATTCACTTCGTTACTTCGCGCGCCGCTGTCCGTGGCGCCATGGACCTGACCGTCGCTGCCCGCCGTCGCCTCGCCGGGCGGCTCCGTGGGTAGCCTCAGCCTAGGCGAAAGATTTGCTTTGGCGCTGCTCTCGTAGGACGTCTCGACCTCTTCTCTGGATGCCAAGTTCACCAAATTACGCGGGCACCAGTCTTCTTCCTTCCTTCTGCTTCTTCCGGAGGGAACGACCGTCCACACGTCTTCTCTGTTCTTTCGCGCCCGTTCAATGCCTGCATGGGTAAAGTCCTTGCACGTCGTAGTTAATGGCGTTTGATATATTTCTGGCATAGCTTACGGCACTCGTTCATTTCACTGCCACTCTTACGATGTTACAGTTCTTAGTGCTGTTTCATCATGCGAATTCTAACACGTTAATGCGTCGGTGACTCGTTCCACCTCGAAATACAGTACAAACTCTCTGTTCTGCCCACAATGGCGGATTTTACATTTTCTTGTGCTATCAGCTAACGCTAATTATTACTCCACGTAATCAAGATGTCTGTTACGACCACTACTCATACTTTAGGCACTTAAAAAAGCAAACAACAGTCGGTGACTCGTACAAGAAGGCCTGATCTCACCATATGTGTGCGGTTACCTTTCGTGATAGGGCAGGTAAAACGTCACACCCCTTCTGCTGCGCGCATCTGTCCCTGCAAATTCTGTGCGGTATTCCGGTTCACAGCGGCAAGCGTTCGTCTAAGTGTAGCCTTTTTTTACACAAAAGTTTCCTGGGCGCCTGGGCCCTTTTTTGACTGAATCGAACGTCACATACACGCGTCCTCGCCTCCGGCTAGCCGCGTCTGGGAGGGTGAGTGCAACAACGTTTCGACGGTGCCAGTGCCTTCGCGACTTTCTCAATGCTGTATTCTTGATTGTTATTGGATTGCTAGAGGTATAGAAAAACACTGCACCATCCGATTCGTTTCATGGTTTTATTTGAACTAAAATTAGATTGTACAAGTTGCGTCAGGTAGGAAAACAAAGTAACATCACCGTTATAATAAAGCGGAGAGTCAAGGCTCAGCTCCGAGATGGCGTTTTTGTGCACCAATGAATATGAAGAGATGATTCCAATGCGTGTCAACATATTTTTGTTATGACAGTTCTCCCATGCTCATTTGAAAACGTGTTAACATTGAATTTTAAGTATGAAGTCGTTGAGGTGTCTTGGTAGTTGCCGGGGTCTTGTAGATCGACGTAGAGTCTGGTCCGGGCGATGGCCTCGTTCGATCCCTGGTTCTTGTTCTTCAATTATTTCTGGTGTGTCTATGTCAACTGGGACTTGTGGTTGATTTACGTGCAGTTCTTCATTACGCTGGTTCAGTGGAATGTGTACCAAATTTGTCAAGTCAACTTGATGTTTTGATTATCAAGATTCGGCGCAAACCTTACTTTTTTTTGACGTTTCTGCTAAAGTCGGTTCTGGAGTTTCGGTTAATAGTAGATGGTCTATATGCCGTTTGAAGATGTAACCGTCATCAAATTTCACTAGTTAGTGCAATTGTCCAATTTTTTTAATAATTACTCCGAACTTCCATTGGTTTTTATTGGCTGTGTAGTAGCCGACTTGTACGCGTTCTCCCACACTTAATTGACGTAATCAATCAGTGCATCTAGTTCAATGCGAATGTTTTGGTGCAGAAACTGTTCAGCAGGGGTTCTCTGGTTGTTTAAAGGAGTCGCTCTGTACCTGAAAAGAATTTCCCGAACTTTCTTTCGCATTGAAAGTGGTTCGTTGATAATTGTTGCTAATCGTTTTTTCAATGTTTGCACATTCCTTTCTGCTAATCCATTCGTTGCAGGGTGTCCTGGCGCGATAAACTTGCAAAAAATGGCTGATGTTTTGCAGAAGTGTTGAAAATGCTCACTGGAGAATATTGTAGCATTATCTGCAACTATTACTTCTGAAAATCCGTGTCTTGAAAACATTTCTTGGAGCAATTCGATGGTTGATGCTGCAGATGGCGCTGACGGGCATGGTTCAATTTCTGCCCATTTCGATTTTGGATCAATGGCAACTAAAAAATTATGTCCTTGTTCGATTCCTGGTTCTTCTTCAATTATATCTGGTGTGTCTATGTCATCGATTGCTCCTGCTTAATCGATGGGAATACGCTGCCAATGTTCTTCTGGTTTTTGCCGTGGTTGTAGAGGAGCTTTTGCTGGACTGTTTTTCTCTTTTGCACATTCAGAACATGTTCAAACGATATGTTCGGTATCATTCTCTATGTTCTTCCAGTATACATACCGGCATGCGAGTTGTTTCATTTTTGAAATTCCGATATGAGTTCGATGAAGTTCCTCCAAAACAGCTTTCGTAGTTTTGATGGTACCACGACGCGTTGACCTCTAAAAAGTATGCTGTTGTCCATGGTAAAATCTACATCAGTTGTTTCGTCTTCTTGGAGTTCTCGGAGGATGCCAGAAAGTTGGTCATCAGCTTCGGTCACCTTCTGAATTTATTCTAATGTGATTTTGTGTGTAAATTCTGTTGATGGTTTCTTCATATAGAAAATGGACTCCTTCGTTGATAGCTGTTTCTGTGCATGATTTAAGTTCTTCATTCAGTGGTATCTGCGATAAAGTCAGCATTGGTATTCTCAGATCCTCATCTGAATATAACTTTATAATCGAATCCTGATAGAAAAGCTGCGTAAATTGATTGCGTTAATTGACGTGTCTTCCTCGACTCGACTGAACAGTGAATATGGAATTTCTCTTTCACGGTGAAAACTTGGTTTGGCTTTCTTTCGAAGTTTGAATGCCACATTGAAATTTGGTACGCGTCCAATCTTTTCTTCGAAAATGTCTGAAAATTGTGTCATAATTTCATTGGTTTCATCGATATTACTTACAGGGTTTGTTTCGGTTGATACTTGGCTTTGTTGATCGAGTTCTTGTAAATTGATGTTTAATTTTCTGGTCCAAACTCGGCCTAAAAGAGCGTCGTATTCTTCGGGAACAATGTAGATTTTATCTTGGGTGGTTTTCCCGTTAATTCGACGTTGACATTAATTTTACCATCTGGAACGAAGACATCATGCTTGTACGATCGGAATCGCTGAGGTGTTGGCTCAAGTGCGACATTGAATTTGAAATCGGCGAGCTTGTTTCGAGGCAACATCGTGTAACCGGCGCCTGAATCAACTTCGAATTTGATTAATTTTTCTTCAACTTTAACGTGGGCGTAATAGCGCTTCAAATTATCGTTTAGGGTTTGATTTTGGTAGATGTCGACAATTTGAAATGGTTCATACTCTTTGGGTATCGTACCCAGTTGAATTGAATTAGCCTGTTCTTCCTGTACAGAATGAGTTTGTTTTGATTTTCGTTCTAATAAGGACCGGATACATACCTTAGAAATATGACCGGTTTTCTTGCACTCAAAACATTTCAGAGATGATTTATTAGTGCGACAGTCATTTAGAAGGTGATTATTTTTTCCGCACCTCACACATAGTCCACCGATGTCCAATTTAGCGAAGCCAATTCTTGATTCCCATTTCCTCGAACTTGATTGCGCGATGGGCTGCGTTGATGTTTGTCATTTTCACGTTTTGTGTGGTTATTTTTCTTCGAAATTTTGACTTTGTTGATATTAGCTGTTGATGTCGATGCAGAGGTCCTTTGAGCGAGTTCCTTTGAGTACATTTTTGAAGCATCAAGGGTTTTCGCTTTCGTCCCAATATCTTCAAAACTTTTCATTTCCAAATGTAGCAATTGCTCCCTGATTTAGTTGTCCTTTATTCCTCGAATAAACTGTGCTCGAAGAAAAGTGTCTGCAATGGAAATTTCGCATGAACATTCTGAAATAAAATGACAATCTCCGATGTCCGCTCTCAGGTTTGCGACGAATTCTGCAATAGATTATCAGATTGATATTTTGATAAAAATTGATGCTGAGCCACAATAACGTTCTTTTCTGGTGCTAAATGTTTTTCTATACGTTTGATTAATTCATCGTATGTTTTTTCTTTTGGCATTTTTGGTGCTGATATCATGTTGAAATATTTTGCACCGATAGAATTTAAAAGTAACTTTGCACAGTAATCTTTGTTATTTATTACATTCTTCAGTTTTAAATAATTTTCGAAACGAGATACGTAATTTCGAAACGATTCTCTTGTGGGATCCAAATATTCAAAATGTGGCAAAAGAGCAGTATTGACCGATATTTCTTGATTGGTTCTCTCTGGTTGATTAGTGTTTATTTCTAATATTTGCTGTTGAAATTTCATAAATTCAGAAAATTGTGTCGCATCCATTGTGCTGTCTGTTGTTGAATTAAGTTCATTTTATTACCTTCAAGCAGTGATGCGAGCTATTCGATCCACCCACGATCACCACTTGTTGGCAATGTAACATATACTTCCTCTATTAAAAATTGCTCGAAATAAAAAAAAATTAATTTGTCAGCTCTCGAAGTATTGTGTGTGATTGTTACTTGAGATCCTGTGCACCAATGAATATGAAGAGATGATGCCAATGCGTGTCCAATTTTTTTTTTTTTTTTGTCATGACACTCAATAATTTGCGTTCTAACTTTCTCAGGAGTTTGATGGATCTTCACCTGCTTCGGTTATTTCTTTAGATTTTTTGGAGAAAATCATGAACAGAAGTACTCTTCAACAGAAAATAATTCGCGCCAGTGAAGTTTGGAATGCTATCAGTGCTCGCTGCGGGGTTTTGCCTTTAACTGTTTCTTGTGCCAATTAAGGGGAAGCAAAGTCATCGGTCAAGAAAAGTTGCGCGATTGAAATTAATATCCCCTATTATTATTAGATTATAACCCCACCCTCTCGTCTGTTTGTCCTGTCCATTGCAATAGATGGAAAAATCAGGAATGTATCAGACCAACTGGATTGTTTGAATGCAGCCAAGATTGCCATGATTGTCATGCCCGGTTGTACGGTGTTAACTTCGTCTAAAAGTTGATCGAACTTGGGCATTAAATACGATACGTTACTGATTTTAGTTAATTATTAAGCGTGATGCTGCCTCCTTGCCGTTCCTTTCCTATTGACGATCCTTGCGTGACTCCTGATGTATCTAATGACTAGATTTCGGTTCAATTTTTGTTTGTCCATCAGTTGTTCTCTGAGGTATTTCAGATATTTACTTTCCCCGAATTCATATGTGCGTACGGAGTGATATACGTAGTATAAGGAAACTTGGGTAATGCTGTGGAAAATCGATTTCGACGGAAGTACACGTCTTGGAACAGGAAGCCCCCCGGCCATTTTCACAATTTTCTCAACAAAAAAAAATAGTAAATTTAAAAAAAAAGCTTCCATTTTTTTGTTCTATTTCTTACTAGAATAGAGTAAAATACAGTTATAAAAGTGGTGCAGGTCCGATTTTCAGTTTTAACGCAGAAGTTTCGAAAATTTCAAAATGTTTTGGTCGTCTTCCTACAACTACAAAATTGAAGATACAGATTTTTCCTTCAAATAAAATTTGTTCTCCATTGTGAGTTGTTTCATTGCCATGCACATTTTTTTGAAAATTTTAGTAGTTTTCGCGCAATATTGTTCGAGTAATATGTACAATTTTAAAAATTACAAAAACATGATTTTCTCAAAAACGGCGCCAATTTTTTTCTTTCATCTTTTGACAGATGGTTCTAAATGTACTTTATAAGATGAGTAACACGCCGTATTTTTGAGAAAATGGCGCTTGAACATATCTGAAAACGCGATATTTTGAGCTAATTTTCACAGAAAATGTTTAGTTTTCTAGAATGTTTTTGACATCATTATTATTACACATGTACGTTATCGCTAATGTACATACATGCTAGTTAAAAAAAACAATTTTTTGTAATTTTTGAAATAAAATAGAGCAATGTGAAGTTTGTCGTCTCGTAACATGCATATATCTCTATCTCTACTAAAATTTCAAAGAAAAAAATTGGAGCAGTTTTCGAGAAAATCTGGTTTTTGTAATTTTTAAAATTGCACATATTTTAAGCAATATTGCACCAAAGTTACTAAAAGTTTTAAAAAATGTACAGGACCTTTTTGAAAGAACTAAATATGGAGAAAAATATTTATTTGAAGGAAAAATCTCAACTTTAATTTCGTATTTGTAGGAAGATGCCGGAAAAAAATCACACTTTTTGTTTTCGAAAATTCTGAGTTTACAGTGAAAATCGAACCTATGCCATCTTTATAAGTATATTTTACTCTTTTCTTACAAGAAATTTAAAGAAAAAATGTTGAATCATTTTTTAGAAAATTTTAAAAATGTCGCAGGAGAGTCATGTAAAGTACTCCCGAAAAATTAATCATTGTTTTTCGAAACCGCAGAGCTTCGACTCGGGCCAAATCGACAGCGGTTTATTCGGTTTGGAAAAATCGTACGCAGTTTAGGCAATAGGGTTGTTGACACACCCAGACGGACGGACGTTTTGCCATCGACGATTTTTCGCTATCAAGGACCCACAAAACGGATTCTAGCTACTCCTCGTTTTAGAGGATTTTTACTTTCTCGTGTACGTACGTATATACGGAGTAACCACAAATATGGATTTTGACTACACAGCGTGTTAAGAGGAAGTAATTTCGTAAATATAGGAACAAGATTTATCGTTACCGCAATAAGGGTTTTTCTGTGGAAAATTGGCCGTTTTTCCTGCCGCATTACAATATTTTTTCTATATTGGGTAAGTTCTAGCTAGAAAGGAAACTAGAGGGGCTACAACAGCATGGAGATAAGAAGTTTTTAGTTTTATTTGTTCATAAAATCTTCAAATTAAATCATGATCATAAATTTCCTTTAGACCACGGCCGACCAGACCGGAAGGTAATTTGAAAAGATCATGTTCAATTTTTCGAAAAAAATAGTATTTTGGGGGTAACTATGCATTAAACAAACAATTTAAAGAATTATTATCTCTAAAACTGATTCAGATTTTTTCCTCGTATGTACCAAAGAAAGAAAGTGGTGCTGGTCCCTTTTTCGGCGACCTCTTTTTGTTTTCGAAAATTGCAAACTAAATTTGAAATTGTACTTTTGAATTCTCCGCGTTTCGTGTGACACACAGACAGTTCGCAAAATGGCACACGGCAGTTTCAAATTTTTGGGATTATTCTTATTGTTCTGATCGTATGATTTAGATATTATTCTTGTAAAAGAAAATAAGGATCGTAATAGGTTTAACTTTGAGCTAACAAATACACTTCTTTTACTTCTAAAAGTTTTGATCGCTTATTATGGTATTCAAAAATTGGAAGCTCACTGCAATGTAATAAAGACAAGTGTGTGAAATATTATTCTTACTTTTCTGTACAATGCGCTGAAAATCCTGTTACAGTTGACTTTGTTCATGTTTGTTTCATTTACAAAAGTAAGAAATTATTACTGTTCCTATCGAAATAAATGCAGATATGAACCACAGACTCTCAAACAATTTGAATTAGTTTGAACTTTTTCAAGTCATAGCTGAGGATTTAGTAGAGCAGAAATTCAATAGTACTTGTTTCCGGTAATGTGAAAAAGTCTGAGCTGTTGGAGCACCTCTAGTTACTTTCTCGCCTACTGCTTACGCATTATAGAGAAAATATTGTAATGCTGCGGGGAAACCGGAAATGTTAGGAAAAAACTCTCAGGCCCTGGTAACGAAAAAGGGTTTAAATCTTGTTCCTGTATGTAGTAAGTTACTTCCCCAAACACGTTGCTTAGTCCAGATTCTACGTTTCGTGGGTCACTGATAACGAAAAATCGTACCACGGCAAATAATGTCAAAACCTCTCGGTCGGCGAACAATGTTAGCAGTTAAACCATAAGCAGGAATATCACCGAAATTGATATTCCGTGAACGAACTGACTGATGTTGCGATCCCTTGATTTTTTTATTAAACGTTTATTTACAGTGTATTCATACATTAGAACACTAAATAAATTTGTTGCCTAAGTAAAGTTGCAATAAGCATAATAAAAGTAATTTTGCAATAAGCAATTTTGAAACAAATTAAAGTATTTTTTTTTTTTTCTTTCAAAAACCACTTCCTATTTTTTCTTTAATTTTTTCCTCGTATGTAACAGAGAACAGTAAAAAAAGAGGTACTGATCCTCTTCTTGGCACACATTGTATTTTTGAAAATTGCAAACAAAAATTTTAAGATTTAAAAGTGCAATATTGAGAAGAACGGTATGTTTGTTACATGAAAGCTGTTCTAAAATATCAGTTCTTCACACACACACACATGCACACGCACACGCTCACACGCTAACTCGCTCACTCGCTCACTCTTTCTTTCTCTCTCACTCCTTCTTTCTCTCTCACTCTTTCTCACTCTCTCTCTTTCTCTCTCACTCTTTCTCACTCTCTCTCTCTTTCTCTCTCACTCTTTCTCACTCTCTCTCTCTGTCTCACTTCTCACTCTGTCTTTCTCACTCTCTCTTTCTCACTCTCTCTCTCTCTCACTCTTTCTCACTCACTCTCTCACTCTCACTCTTTCTCACTCACTCTCTCTCTCTCTCACTCTTTCTCACTCTCTCTCTCACTCTTTCTCACTCTCTCTCACACACACACTCTCTCTTGCTCTCTCTCTCTCTTGCCCTCTCTCTCTCTCTCTCTCTCTCTCCCACCCACCTACACACACACACTCGCACGCACTCACACGCACACTCACACAAATTCCGTACTTCTTTTGCTTGCATTTTTAGGAGATATTTAATCAGTAATAGAATTAGTTATATTTCAAAAGGTATTTCATATTATCTTTCACACTGTATTGCCAAACAATGGGAACAAACAGAGCGAAATGGCAGTTTGAATATCTCAGAATAACTTCTTGTTGTTGGCGACTTGGATGGGATAAGGAGGCATAATCGACTTGAAGATAATACCATGTCTTTGCTTATCGGTATAATGTGCTGCAAATAGTTGAGAATCATTCATGTCTGTTTCTTTTGTAGAAGTAAGAAAGATCTATTGTTCCTACCAACAATGATAGCAGATATGTACCATTTATTTAGAATGCCCTATAAATATTGATTGTATGGATTCTATTAATAAAAAAACTTTTTATCTTTGATTTCTCAGGCTGGTGAATCTCAAAACTTTGGATAATAAGTTAAATAAGAAAATTCCAACTGTGGATTCAGACTCGGAAGGTGATGAAGATGAGAATGTCAAAAAGAAGAAAGTCTTTCGGAAGCATGCTAAGAAGAATGATAATAAGAAAGAAAAAGAAACATTAAAAGACTTTCATGACAAGGATGGTAAATATATTTATGTACATAATTTGTATATTTCCTATATTCTGTATTGTTATGTGTAATATACGTTTATTGTTGTCAAATGTCAACAATAATATAAAGCTGTTTATAAGGATTGTACACATCAATTCCTACTTTTTCTTGCAATAATTTGTTTTTCTATCTCACCAAGCGTAGCCACATTTTCTCATCCTTCCTTCCTTTTATTTATTTATTTATTTATTTATTTATTTATTTTGGCCCCCTGACCTCGTACTTACCTTTATAGATGGTTCCAGTATGTATTTTTATTAGCAGATTGATATTTTTTTTACTAGCAGAACCTCACGCGCGCGTGTGTGGGTGTGTATGTGTGTGGGGGGTGGGGGCGGGTGTCTCTCTCTCTTTCTCTTTCTCTCTGTCTCTCTCTTTCCACTCCCAGGGAAAAAAAGTAATAAAATGTTCAAAAAGATCTCTAGAACGCTTTGTTTAGGAATTACTTAATGATATAGATTCAAAAAAATCCTGCGTGGCAGGTTGCATTTGACATGAATATTTGGTTTTTGTTCTACAGCGCCATCTAGTAAATTTTTCTGATATTGTAATAGTTGTTCTGCTTTTCCTCGCTGAGAAGAAACGAGCAAATCAGATATATATATATATATATATATATATATATATATATATATATATATATATATATATATATATATATATATATATATATATATATATATATATATATATATATATATATATATATATATATATATTTTGTTTACCTTTACCTACTTCTTTTTGCAGCTGGTAGTATTGTCTGTAAATGTTAATGTTTATTATTCTTACAGAATTATCCAGCCAATCAGAACACTTGGATTTTTCTGACAATGATGGAAATGAAAAGCGAGGTTTAAAAGGTTTTCTTGAAGAATTACAGAAAAGCAGAGATAAATTTGCTGAAGAACTTTTATTGAGAAGTTCTGACAGTGATTTAGGTAAAATATTTTGTTGTAGTAAGCCAAATACTAACTACTCCAGCATATTGTTGGTAGAACAATGTGGCAGGTCATAATTGTTAACGAGTAATGAACACGAATTGAGTTACTAATAACAGGAGGGTCATGGATTGATTAATATTGTAAGAACTCATAAATAACCATTGATTTTTTTTGCATCATATACTCCACAAAGAAATTGATATGCCTGCCATGAAATTAATGTTAAAAGTTATTTTACACATGCACTGATATACATTTGAATTCATTATACAGATCTAATTTCATCAAATAAAACAGAAAAGGAAAAGAAAAAAAAAGAATCTAAAGTAAAAATGAAAGAAGAACCAAAAGTAAAAGAAGAAAATGAAGATGACAAGGAAAATAGTACCTCTAAAAAAAAAGGAAGTGAAGATAGCGATGAAAGTGATGATGAAATAAAGAAGGTAAGGTGTCATGGAGTAACTTTTTGGTGTGATGTATTCCCCCATAACAGTTGCACCATTGAATGATTTCAAAATTACATTAATAGAAACATCATTTGCCCTAATATAAGGAAGCTTTATCGAAGAAATGAAGTATTTGGGAAAAATAGTGAGAGTCCATATTCAAGATTAAATCATCAATTTAATTGTTCTCAAACTTGTAGCTGGTGAGGAGTATCTTCTGTAAAAAGATATATTTGGCGATAATTAGAATACTATGTGATAAGAAAATTAAAGGAAATGAAATTAATTCTTGTCAAATTTTAATTGGGAAATTCAGTGCTCCACATGCCTGGGTGCACGTAATTTGTTAATCTCATCATATGATTCAATTATTCTCATAAAATTTCAAATTTGAATTAAAATGTTGTTTAATTTAAAAAATTGTAAACAAATATTTTTAACTTCGTGAGTTAATTCACATTACTCCTTGTATTTTTGAAAATTAAAGCAAACTAAAGAGATTTAATGTGTTATTGAATGTATTTAAACATCAAAAGAAAAAAAAAACTTTAAAAAATAATAGATTATTGAGAATTTTTTTATATATGTCGGTAATGTGATGGATTCATTTTATCTGTAACATACAGTATATAATAGTTACTTTATTATCTGTTATCCTTTCCCCCCCCCTTTTTATTATTAATATAACTCGTTGCTATCTAGGTGGTTTATCAGGGCCCTGTGCTTTTGGATTGGGAATTATAGCTTACCGGTCTTTTATAATGTACAGACTATTCAACACATTCCTCTGCTAAATTGATGTGGTTTGTGCGGCTGGTCTGAAATTTTACAGAAGTTAATATGGTGGGAAAGCATATCATGCTGCATGATAAAAATAATGAAATCCGAAACATTAATTTAATGAGTTGCAAGGTGCATGATTAAGTGGTCGCTAGCCCACGTACAAACTATACCTAAATTACAGTTATTTCGGTTGTGCAATGGACTTTTGGACACATTTCTCGGCTGCGGGATCGGCGGTTACCGGCAGTTGGCACTGTCCCCTTGTGTGACTACCAGTGACCGCAGGTGGAATTAGCGGGGAGGTGCGGTCAATGTGTCATTAAGATGCAAATTTAGGTTCGGGAATACTTGCTCGTTTCTCCAATATCGAATCCAGGCGGACTCCTAGGCGCGCACACTTGTGATGTTCACTCGTTCCGTGTTAATTTGAGCCAGTACTCGCTGCGACCCGCTCAGCTTATGCACCGGCATGAATCGAACCGAACCGAAGTCACCCAAGTTCCACAAACTTTGCGGCGAAACGGAAGTAGTTTGCGAACGTTCGCTCCTAGAGTCAGCAGTCTAAGTGGTCTTTCGATGGCTCTGCGAAAAGCTCGCAGACCCCCGTCAGGTTCGTCGTGGAAGGTTTTCATTCTGACAATCAGAGTTGTTTCTTTAAATAAATTTAAGTTTTGGCCGGTTTGCGACCGGGTGGGGACGGCGTCTCCGCGACATGTGGCTCGCTGTTTTGTCTCACCAGGGCATCTGGGGTTCCCACATTCTCTTCGGTCCAAAACGCCTTCCCGGCCTCTGAACTGCAAAATTCTGGCACGCTTAAAGCGCACTGTTTAGTACTCTAAAGCAAACTTCTATTCATGGTGGACGTGTGGATGGTTATTTCCAATATAGACTGAGTATGAAAAAGATATTTAACAAATAAGTGATAAAGTTATGTACAGTTACGTAAAAACACAAATGTAATATTGACGTCCCTGCCACTCAGACTTGACACCATGAAACATAACATTCAAATCCACCAAGCAAACAAGGAAATCATGTTCCTTGCTACAGACACACAAAGTAAAATTGCAGACCTTGCATCCTTTGACAGAGCAGATTTTACTTGCCATGGTCTGCATCTTTCCGTAAAAAGGAAACGCAAATTTTTTGCACTCCTCAGTCTCCTATTCCTTCCATGACACAAACATATAAATCTGCTATCTCCATCACTCTCACCCTTTCACCTCCACAACCTTGTTCCCCCCTTCTAGTCACATCTCATGGACCCTGCCAGTTGTCTCAATCCCTTACTTCCATTGGGGTTGCCACACCTCATCAACCTTTCCAAAACTTTGCTTATAAAATACATTACATTGTGGCTTCCACTCCATCACAACAACCACCACACATTACTTCTTAAAACTTCAGGCAAACATTTAAGAAGACACACCTCGACTTTTAGCAATTAGGACAACACACGTGATAGATATTTTAAAAAAGACATCCACAACAAAATTTAACAGCTTCAGGCAATACTAGAATAAACTTTTATACATGAAGGAGTCCTTACTGAACATGGTCTTAAGAATAATGAAATTAATACTTAGCCGTTACATTAACTTACGATTAACTTCTCCAACTATAAACCTTATGCTTACTTCTGTAGAGAATTCAATAAAAGGTGGTGGTGTTGCAATAATATTGCAGAATAATTTAATTTATAAATAATTAGACTGGATTAGAGATAAGAGTATCGAAATTACTTTTGAAGTAGTAGGTGTAGATGTAAACTCACTGAGGGAGCATAAAAATCATTGGCATTTATAAATCCCCAAATTCTAGTAGCCATCTCGATCAGGTTTTTGTCCAGTTTTCCTGATCCATTGAGCAAATGCTGAGATGACCCCTTGTTTTGCTTGTGGACGTAAATGTAGCTTCACTATGCATATATTTTGTTGAACTCTCCTTTTGCTTGTAATGGTAAGAGTAGAGGTAAGGACAAGTTGCTATTTTGTTAGCAATGCAGAAGAATCATACTTGCAATTCGTGTACCGATGCAATTACGTTTTCTATAACTCAGAAACAAAAATGACTATTTTTCAAAAATTGCTAATCTTACAAATTTTAAAATTTATTTTTATTTATTTATGTTAAACTTTTACTCATCTTTCAACTATTTATAGTTAAAATAATAGGAAGGGATTCTGGAACTCAAGAAAACGAGCGCAGTTAATCCCCCCCCCCCCCCCCCCCAGTCACATACAGTTTTTACTGTTTTTTGACTGAATAAATCTAAATCTAAATGACTTCCTACTCAGGTTTGAAGAATTCCTAGCTAAACTCTTAGGAAACCACAATTGTAAGTTAATTATTTGGGAGATCCGAACATTAATGTTGAACATAATGAACTACATAATATACTAAAGTGCTTCTATCTTCATGATGTGAAGTTAAGGCCAACACATGTTACAACCTATTCCAGCTCCACCATAGACCACATCATTACAAACATTAAAATGAATAAATACTCTTCTCATAATATTGATTTTCATTAATCTGATCACAGTGCACAAATCTTTGAAATAATCAATTGCCCTGTTAGCCTTGAACTACCTAAACACACATTCACCCGTGACGCAAGTGATACTAAACTACATTTGATGAATAAATGTCTCCTAAAAGAGAAATGGACTGAAGTACTTATTAGTAATGATACAACGAGAAATGGAACTTGTTCTTGAGTACATTAAATCATCATTTAAACGTTGCATCTTCCATTATTGAGAGGTACATTAATGTAGTGAAGAAACCCAAATTTAAGCTTCCCTCTGAAATTATTGTTCTAGGAAATAAATTGAAAAACGTGTATCACCTGTTCAGAGATACTAAGAACCTCTTTTATAATGAGAAGTAAAAACAGTATAAAAAACAATATAGGATAAAACTTATGAATGAGAAAGCTTGTCAATAAAGTTAACAACTCAACAAACAAATGTAAAACATTGTGGAATATAATCAACATTGGAAAACTCGAACACACAAAAACATAAATCTACTACATAAAAGCATGTTTCTTGATAATCCTTCTGATATTTGCAGGACCTTTAACTGTCATTTCTTAAATTTTAAGCAGGACATTATAACCAGCAATACTAGTCATTCTTTATCCTCTGGAACTTCCATATCTATGTTTCTACATCACACAAATGCTACTGAAGTCAGTCAACCGATAAATTCCTTCAAAAATTGTTGCTCATTGGGGAATGATGAAATATCTTCAATAATTCTTAAAAAATTTAAGCCTGTTCTTCTCAATATATTGGTTTACTTAATAAATTCATCTCTATCTGTATTCACCTTCCCAGAATCCCTAAAAATTAGTATTGTAAGACCACATGCTAAGAATAATAATACACAAGATGTTAGGAATTACCAAACCATAACCCTTACTTCCGTATTTGGCAAACTATGAAAAAGTTATATTAGGAAGACTATTGTTTTCTTGAATCTAATAATATCCTTAACAAATTGCTACATGGCTTCAGGAAGGGCTTCTCCACCACCTTATACCTGCTTTTGTGGAATTCGTACATGAAATCATTGGAAATTTGGAATCAAATAGGGTAAAAGCTATATTCATTGATCTTACAAAGGCATTTGACAGTGTATCTCATGAAAAAGTGTTGACAAAACTAGATTATTATGGAAAAAGGGGTGGAGTTAATGACCTCATTAGATCATACTTAACAAGATGTATGCAATGTACAGAGATCATCTGGCAGTCTGAAAATTTTTTATCCAAAGTTCAATCAAATTTTGATATAATTGCCACAGGTGTTCCGCAAGTATCTGAGCTTCGACCTTTGCTATTTCTAAAATATGTTAATGATATTCCAAGCTCATCTGATTTCTCAGTAATTTCTTATGCAAATGATACAACATTGACTGAATCTTTAAAATCAATTAAAAGTTATTTTTCTATAAATGAATTGAAATTAAATGTTGATAAAACTGTATTTATTAATTTCAAGTTTCACATAATTTATCAAGGTAATATAAACTTGTTAAATTATTAGTATGAATGTGTTAAATAATGTAACTAACTTATTGTAAGTTTAAATAATTTCTAGACAGGCTTTGCTTGATACTTTCTGTAAGTCTATAAGCAATAAAATATTATTATTATTTAACGAAAGATCCATCAGGTCTATGCACAGGCATAGCCTGCTGCAATATTTTCTCTGTGTGATGTATTGCAAATTGTATTTATTACAACCTGAATAAGATTATTTGAATTGAGGGGGAAAATGGTAAGAGTAGAGGTAAGGGCGAGTTACTGTTTTGTTAGCAATGCAGAAAAATCATACTTGCAATTTGTTTCCTGATGCAAATAAGTTTTCTATAACTCAGAAATGAAAATGTCAGTTTTTTCAAATATTCCTAATCTTCTTATTTTTAAAATTTATTTTTATTTATTTGTTAAACTTTTACTCTTCTTTCAACTTTTTATAGTTACAATGACAGGAAGGGATTCTGGAACTCAAGAAAACGTGTGCAGATAATCTTCTCCCCTATGAGTCACATACAGATTTTACTGTTTTTTTGTCTAAATCTAAAAATCTAAAATGTATAATTTCACAAACAAAACAAGTAAGCAGCCTCTGGCCATGTGTGGATCCAATGGTTTCATTAGATACTAAGGTTGACTGGAAAAATCAAAAACATATTTATTTTTTTTTAAGTTTTACAAATATTTGATGATGTTAATCCACAATGTCTCATACTCATGGTATGACTAGATTATCAAACTCAGTGCACTTCATCTTACCACATGTTGCTGAAGCTGAGAAACTGCAGTATTCACGTGTGCCTTCATAGATCAGCCAGTATTTGCTGTTCTATGATTCCATTTTCCATCCAACAGCAGTATTTTTGTTGCTGCAGGTCACTATGAAAATCATTTAAAATTGCTCTATATAATATTTACTCTCTTGTTCCACAGAGAAAGAAGTGGCGCAATGACAAACTACTACGTATGAAGCTTTCAGAGACTGATACTAGTGAGGAGGAGAGAAAATGGGAGGCAAGGAAAGCTAAAGATGCCAAAGAAAAAGAGAAAGGAAGGTATGTTCTGAAAAATTTTGTAATTTTACAGTTGTCAGTTTCCTCAAATTTCATTTCAGAGATCCCTTTACATCTTAGCAATTCCTATTACTTCTGCCCTTGATCTTATCCATCCTCACCTTCAACTTCCTAGGATTAAACCAATCTAATAACTTTGATTGCTCATCTACTTCATATCAGCTTACATTACATGTGTGTTCAAATGATTTGAATCCCTTTCCATTAATTATAGTTGAGACTCTCATTGTTCATGAGAGTCTATTTGTTTTGTATAAAATGGCTAGCATATCTCTTTTAAAAATTCTGAAGGATTTTTCTCTTCACATTTCAAGTTGCATTGTGTACACACTAGCCTTTCGCCCATACTAAAAGAATTAGAGTTCTCTTTATCAAAATAACGTTTGTCAAATGTAAATAGTCAGAAAGTAAAAGGACATATTATTTTGCTTTAACAATATTTTCCCTCTTATACATGGTGTTCTTTTCATTGAAATCCTCCTGCCCTTTCCGATTGTGATCATACATTATCATCTGGAAAGATCAGCTTATGAAACTGTGCTCTGCAACTTATGTTCGACAAGCTTTATCAAAAATAATTTCAACAAGCAACAGTGCATCTGAGCAAGAAGACGCATTCAACTTGAAAAAAGAAATGGAGACGTTAGAGTTTGTATTTCACGTTGTATTGCTTTCAAGAACTTTGCTCGCGGTTAACGCTGTGTCTCAAAATCTGCCAAAATCTGATTTTGATCTCTACCATGAATGATATTTTATTAAGCAACTCGCAAAGATCTAAAAGATTTTAGAGGTAACTTTGACAAAGCCAAATTCGATGCAGTAGAGTTGGCTACATCAGGGGGTATATAAGTAGAGTTTTGCGAGAAATGTGTAAAACAAAAAAAAGACATTTCTATCAACAGTGCGAAGATCAACATTTATCTGACGGCGAAAAAAAAATTCAAAGTGAATGTTTACTTCTGTAGTTCAGATTTTGTGATTAGTCAGCTGAACTATTGTTTTATTGTCTTGAATGAAATAATCGATTCGTTTGCGATCATTCAACCACAAACTTTGTTGCTGCTTTCAGAAGATCAACTTGCCAATCAAAACGAAAAATTCAGCGATAAATATTATGGCGACGTAACTGATCCCAGCTATTATCCTTGCGTAGTTGCCTGGGAGATCGAATTTCGAAGATTCATTCAATCAAAGAGTTGGCGAACGTGATCCTGATTGAGTACTTCACTCTTTCAGCTATTTCAAACGTCTTCTTGGTAACCTTGCTCTTTCTAACGATTCCCATGACGATTGCGTCTGCAGAGCGATCTTTTTAGTTTCTCGCTCTTACGAAGGTACTTCATAAGAAGAGAAAATTATGTAATCGTGCACCAAAAAGGGCGAATTTTCGTTAGAAGTCTTATTACCGGGCCATGCTAACGAAAACGTGAATACATCCTTTTGCTGACTATCGAAAAAATTCCTCTAACACATGCTGTAGTTATGGTTTTATGATACCGAAAAATCAATTGAAGGCAAAACGTCGGTCCGTCCGCCTGTGGTCAACGCTAGCGCCTAAATCTTTCAGCTGATTTTCATCTAATTTGATATTCCGCGATCGATGTGAATCAATTCGAGGCTTAAGAAGTTTCATACGAATATTTTGATTTTGGAGGTACTTTACATGAAGCCCCAAACCATTTTCATAATTTTCCCAAAAATAGTACCTTAAAAAATTAAATTGTGTCCGTAGATAGCACAAAGGACGCTTAAGAGATTGTTGGTGCAGGTTGTATTTCGTTGAAATTTCAGATTTTTAAAAATTGCAAAAGTGCAAGTTTTTGGGGGCCGTCTTCCTACAACTATGAAATTGAACATCGACATTTTAAATGAAGCGTGTGTTCGTGTGTGTGTTTGTGCGCGGGCGCGTGTGTGTGCTTTTTTACGAGGGCAGGGGAAAATCTTCCGGAACCCGCATTCCGCTGCGTGTGGGATTCATTGCTAGCTTTCGCCTTACCCATTAAAACCTCTCGCATTCCCCCAATTTCCTTATCGCTTTATGCCAACTGATGTCACGGGATACTACTTTGCAGTCGTTCTTCTACCCGAAGCTTCTTTAAAACATCTGCGGCATAGGTGCTTACCGCTCTCCAATTCTCTTGAGACACCAGCATCCTAGAGACGATGGTTTCAGGAATCACTACCTGCACGGGAGTCGGTGCAGTTCTTCCCTCTCAACGAAGCGTGGATAGTGAAAGAACACGTGTTCCACATCTTCAACCAATGCGTCAAAGGTTGGGCATGAGGAGTCATCGTCCAACCGGAAACGGAGTTGGTATGCACGATAGCACCCATGTCCCGTTAGCAACTGGGTGAAATAATGATCCACATCTCCGTTTTTTCTTTGAGTCCACTTCGTTACGTCTGGAAGACGAAAAGTCGATCTTCCAGTGGATGATAGAAACTATCGCCGTTGGCACTGGACCATTGTCACGCCCCTCTCTTCCTTCATGATGACGCTTCTAATTGTAACTCCCTCTCGCTTGCGTCTCTAGAGCCTGGCCCTCTCTTGTCCCATGCGGTCTCTAAGAGGCATGACAGCTATCATACACACAGCTCCATACGATACCGTGCGAAACGCCAAGGCCACCTTCAAGGCGATACAGCGTTTGCCATCTGGCGGAGAAATGTCGGAGCTCCGTTCTCCCCGAGCGCGTGCTTGGAGAAGCTGTGCGAGCAAAGGGGGCGGGAGACGGAGGGGTTCTTTCGGCTTGGGAAGAAAGGTTTCTTTTTGTAGATACTGTAAAATAGCGAAATGTTTAGTGTATTACAAAGAACTTCAGTATGTTCAAGAGTTCAACCGATAGTGGCATTACGCAGCTTTACAACTCAGAGAAACCCACGAGATGAAAATAATTTATCAGAATTTACAGATATCCTGCAATCATGAAATGAGAAAAGAATTTTGCCGATAGAAGATTATAGAAAAGGAATTGAAAATCACGAGGATTTACAACAACTCAAACAAAACAATACTGTATAAATAATCAAACCTGGAGTCCAAATTCTCCCACGTGACCTCTCTCGGGTACTTATTTGTTAACATTAACTACACAGGCACCCAAAATCAAAAGTTTTCAGATCCAAAGACTTCATGCATGCTTCTTTATGTATGTCTACGCGCTGATTCCGAATCCGAAGCCAAAATTCCGCCATCACCTCCAATTTTTTTAATCGCGAAAAACCACCTTGACATCGTTTTTTTTTTGGGGGGGAGTATTGTCATACCGAAAGACTTGACACATGTTTCTCATGTATCTTTCATGTATGTTGACGCGCTTAATCTGAGTCTGAAATCAGAATTGCGCTACCACCTTCTAGTTTTTTAAACCGCGAAAACCCAGCATGAAAGTGTAAATTTCATTGTTGTTTCGCAATTAAAAGAAAACGAAAGTGGTAGCGCAATTCTGACTTTCGATTCGGATTCAGCGCTTTGACATACATAAAGAAACATGTGTCAAGTCTTGGGTCTGATAACAACCCCCGAAAATAAAAATAAAAAAAATACAATGTCACGGTGGTTCTTCGCGTACAAAAACACAGGAGGATGGTGGCGCAAGTGTAGCTTCAGATTGGGATTCAGCACGTTGACATACACGGAGAAACGTGTGTAATGCCTTTAGGTCTTTTTTATTTTAATTATTTACATTTTTTTATTTTGTGTCCCTTTGTTATTGGTTCGGGACGAACTAAAAATGTTATAGAATGTTAAAACTGTGTTCTCCAAAAATGTTGTGTTAGAAGAATGGAAGTGAATAGTCGTAAATTGCTTTGTGTTATAAAATAATCTACATTCATTTTTTAAATTTTCATATTCTTATTGAATCATAAATATTATAATAATAATTACCATCAAAAACGTAATTATCGAGCGAATCTTTCTCCCCACTTCCGTACCATTGGAACACCGTATGCCCGTCCGCCTACCTTTGCTCCCCGGCACGGCTCCGAGCAGCAGGAGAGCAGACTTCTGTGATGTCACAGAGCATTGAGTTGGGAAGCCCTGTTCTATACACTGACTTCGCACCGTGGGCGTACGACCGGATCCCAAAGGCATCAGCCCAAATGGCGTAGAACAGAATAGAGTTAATAGTGCTAGATAGACTTTGCCTTGGATCCCCGTACTTCGTCCAAAGGCGGAGGCCATGCGAAAAGCTCTCTTGCAATCTACACGCAAGTGCTCGTCGAAGTGCAGTCTCGTGTCAATCTGGTCTCCTAAGTATCTTAGTGACTGCTGGTGTCTACTTTACTACTCCCTACATTGCGAGTAATACCTTCCTTCACTATTCTGCTTGTTACCAAGACACTGTTTTATGCTCGACCATCTGGAACACCACTGACGTTAGCCACCGCCGGATCACAGACTCGTTGGCAACCGGACCTCTTCAGTATGTTTGCATGACCTCTTCTGTATATTTGCCGTCAACTACCACCGCAACACCGTCAGCAAATTCAATAGCCCTTGCGCCTTCCAGTAGCTGGAGCTTCAAACGGAGTCATACATAATGTTCCACAACAGTGGACCAAGTACCGAGCCTTGCGGAAGACCACCTGAGACACCACAGGTAGACTCCAGTCTGTTTCGTACAGTACCTTTCCTCAAAGTCGCTTCTGGCTATTTTCACAATGTAATTCGGTACTCCCAGGGCTTTTTAACGCAGCAAGTATGGAACACCACTTTGCCGTATTAAATGCGTTGCTGACGTCGAAGGTAACAATAGCGCAATACTTTTTTGCACTTCTACATCATTTGCCCTCAATGGCCTTGCGTGCTATGTCGATGACGACCCTAATTGCGTCTACTTTGGATCTCGCCTTCCTGAAGCCATATTGATTATGTGGTCCTTCGGTGTAGGCTTCAATCTGTTTGCAGATGATCCGCTCTGACACCTTACCTGCAGTAACCATTAAACATATAAGCCGATATGCTGGGTCACGAGGAGGCATATCTCCTTTCGGAATGAGGACCAGTCTGTGCTTCCAACGATGGCGGAAATTCCCCTCGCATGCACTCGTTATATGCCTCTAAGAATATATCTGGCCGAGGTCCTAATAGCGGTCTTAATAACATTTGGCACCCCTTCGAAGCCAGGGACTTTGCAAATCTAGAACCTTATTATATGTTATGTGTGTGTGTGTGTGCGTGCGTGCGTGCGCGCGCGCGCGCGCAGGCACATGTGTGCGACTGAAGGATAGATAGGTCGATAGATTATATTCTCAGTTGGTGATGATATTGATGATAATGATATTATTATTATTATTATTATTATTATATTATTATTATTATTATTATTATATATAGTTAGATATAAATATAGTTAAGGAGGTTTGAAAATGTCCTTAGTGTAGGTGAATGGATTCTCTGCGGTAGCCTGTAGTTTGAACCTAGATGGTAGGATGCTGTAGTTGGGGATTCTGGTAGTATTTCATGGAAGTTTCTGAAATTTTTATAATATATATCTTGTATGGATTCTATATTCTCTATGTAATTATTCGGAACCACGGAACTTTGGTAATTTTTCTGAAGCATGTATCTTGAATAACTTGCTGTTTATTTTTGTGTGACTATGGGCTGCTTTTATCCAAGTGGGGCTTGCGTAGGTTAGTGAGGGTCTGATTACTGATTTGGAGATTATTTTACCACATTCGATTCTAAGTGAAGATTTGTGACTTAATTAGCGGAACCGGTCAGATGTTGTTCTGCCCCTTCATCTCCCTCTTTCTTCCTTCCCTTTCCCTTTCTCTCCGTCTCTCCCCCTCTCTCTGCTTCTATCTCCCTTGGGTCTTTCCCTCTCTGTCTCTCCCGCTCGTTCTCCCTGGCTCTCTCTTCCTCCCGCAAGTGTTTTCAATTAATTTTTTTAATAACTGGAGTTTTATCAGCATTTATTAATAGAAGTGATGCAGTCTTATCCATCAGAACCAAAGCACAAACAAAAAGGTCTAACCTTCACCAAGTTATCAACTTTACTAATGATACGTTGTTTGTACACTTGATTCTATATTTTGTGGTGCATCTCTGAGATTTTCTGTAATAAAAGTTATTATTATTATTATTGTTTGTTTGTTTTTCTTCTGTCTCCCTTTCTTCTTCTTCTTTCTTTCTTTCTTTCTTTCTTTCTTTCTTTCTTTCTTTCTTTCTTTCTTTCTTTCTTTCTTTCTTTCTTTCTTTCTTTTCTTTCTTTCTTTCCTTTCTTTCTTTCTTTCTTTCTTTCTTTCTTTCTTTCTTTCTTTCTTTCTTTCTTTCTTTCTTCTTCTTTCCTTCTTTCTTTCTTTCCTTCTTTCTTTCTTTCCTTCTTTCTTTCTTTCCTTCTTTCTTTCTTTCTTTCTTTCTTTCCTTCTTTCCCTTCTTTCTTTCTTTCTTTCTTTCCTTCTTTCTTTCTTTCTTATTATTATTATTATTATTATTATTATTATTCAGTACTTATTGATACATTCTCACCCATTTCAAATAAAGTACCCATAAAATGGAAGGGTTAAGAGGGTGAAATATTAGTTTTTCTACATTGCCATTCATATTTCACACACATTGGGAGCATTTTTTACGTTCTTTTTCAGCTTAATATTTTCAGATGTGTCAAAGTTGCAATCTTTATTTAATTATTGAAATGGGGAAATTCAGTCTGACTTGTTTTCTCTGTTCACATATTTTCTTGTCATTGAGAGTATTATTGATGATGATAGGATATTCCGGGCAGATGTAGCATTTAGTCTGTTTCTGTAATTCTTTGAATGATTATATGAAAATCCTATTTCATATATTGCTACTTCAAGGTGCTTAAACGGAACAGATTTCTGTATTACAATGCCATCAAGACTGCTGAACACTTACGCATTTAGAACACAAATGTATTTAAAGAATATTTATTTATTAGTGTGGTAAGACAAATTAATTTCACATAAATGTGAGATATAGTGAAATAACATTGGTTAGTTATATAATATATTTTATTTTTTCTGTTATTTTGGTCAGTCATTCATGTTCTGAGGTTTTCATTTTAGAATTCTATCTTTATAATCAGTATGTAGAATATGGATGCACCAAAATTCTTTTCTGGCAATTTTTCAGATGAAAACGTATATTCATGCGAAAAATACTTTTTCAAGTATAGATAAATTGGGCTATATTTAATCAATTATAGTTCTCTGATGTAGAATACCAATAATTAATTCTGGGCTTCACAAGCATTAAACATCCTGAGAGGATAAAATAATATTCAGTTTATTATAAATGCTTATAATATCTGAATGATTCAAAATGTTTAAGATATGTTATATGTTGTCATCCATATACCTCATGTAAAATTGTTCTCTCTCCCCCTCTCTCTCTCCCTCTCCCCCCCTCTCTCTCCCTCTCCCCCCTCTCTCCCTCTCCCCCCTCTCTCTCCCCCCTCTCTCCCTCTCCCCCCTCTCTCTCTCCCTCTCCCCCCTCTCTCCCTCTCCCCCCTCTCTCCCTCTCCCCCTCTCTCTCTCCCTCTCCCCCCTCTCTCTCTCCCTCTCCCCCTCTCTCCCTCTCCCCCCTCACCCCCCTCTCTCCCTCTCCCCCCTCTCTCCCTCTCCCCCCTCTCTCCCTCTCCCCCCTCTCTCCCTCTCCCCCTCTCTCCCTCTCCCCCCTCTCTCCCTCTCCCCCCTCTCTCTCCCTCTCCCCCCCTCTCTCCCCCTCTCCCCCTCTCTCCCCTCTCCCCCCCTCTCTCCCTCTCCCCCTCTCTCCCTCTCCCCCCTCTCTCCTCTCCCCCCTCTCTCCCTCTCCCCCCTCTCTCCCTCTCCCCCCTCTCTCCCTCTCCCCCCTCTCTCCCTCTCCCCCCTCTCTCCCTCTCCCCCCCTCTCTCTCCCTCTCCCCCTCTCCCCCCTCTCTCTCCCTCCTCCCCCCCCTCTCTCCCTCTCCCCCCTCTCTCTCCCTCTCCCCCCTCTCTCTCCCTCTCCCCCCTCTCTCTCCCTCTCCCCCCTCTCTCTCCCTCTCCCCCTCTCTCTCCCTCTCCCCCCTCTCTCTCCCTCTCCCCCCTCTCTCTCCCTCTCCCCCCTCTCTCTCCCTCTCCCCCTCTCTCTCCCTCTCCCCTCTCTCCCTCTCCCCTCTCTCTCCCTCCCCCCCTCTCTCCCTCTCCCCCTCTCTCTCCCTCCCCCCCTCTCTCTCCCTCCCCCCCTCTCTCTCCCTCCCCCCTCTCTCTCCCTCCCCCCTCTCTCTCCCTCCCCCCCTCTCTCCCTTTCCCCCTCTCTCCCTCTCTCCCCCCTCTCTCGCTCTCTCTCAGTCTCCCTCTCTCCCCCCTCTCTCGCTCTCTCTCAGTCTCCCCCTCTCCCCCCTCTCTCGCTCTCTCTGTCTCCCTCTCTCCCCCCTCTCAGTCTCCCTCTCTCCCCCTCTCTCGCTCTCCTCTCCGTCTCCCTCTCTCCCCCCTCTCTCGCTCTCTCTCCGTCTCCCTCTCTCCCCCCTCTCTCGCTCTCTCTCCGTCTCCCTCTCTCCCCCTCTCTCGCTCTCTCTCCGTCTCCCTCTCCCCTCTCTCTCGCTCTCTCTCCGTCTCCCTCTCCCCTCTCTCTCCCTCTCCCCCTCTCTCTCCCTCTCTCCCCCTCTCTCTCCTTCTCTCCCCCTCTCTCTCCTTCTCTCCCCTCTCTCTCCCCTCTCTCCCCCTCTCTCTCCCTCTCTCTCCCCCTCTCTCCCCCTCTCTCTCCCTCTCTCTCCCTCTCTCTCCCCCTCTCTCCCTCTCTCTCCCCCTCTCTCCCTCTCTCTCCCTCTCTCTCCCTCTCTCTCCCTCTCCCCCCTCTCTCCCTCTCTCTCCCTCTCTCTCCCTCTCCCCCCTCTCTCCCCCTCTCTCTCCCTCTCTCCCCCTCTCTCTCCCTCTCTCTCCCTCTCTCTCCCCCCCCTCTCCCCCTCTCTCTCCCCCTCTCTCCCTCTCTCTCCCTCTCTCTCCCTCTCCCCCCTCTCTCCCCCCCTCTCTCCCCCTCTCTCTCCCTCTCTCCCCCCTCCTCTCTCCCCCTCTCTGTCCCCCCTCTCTCCCCCTCTCTCCCCCTCTCTCTCCCCCTCTCTCCCCCTCTCTCCCCCTCCCCCCCTCTCTCCCCCCTCTCTCTCCCTCTCCCCCTCTCTCCCTCTCTCTCCCCCTCTCTCTCCCTCTCTCTCTCCCTCTCTCCCCCCCCTCTCTCTCCCCCTCTCTCTCTTTCTCTCTCCTCCCTCTATCTCCCTGACTCCTTAACAAACACTTTTCTGTTAATTTTTGTAATCAGTTGTCATGGTGTTATTGTTAGGGCCAATTTCTTACATCCTTTAAAACTAATTGGTTGTGGATAACAAGCGCATTATCAAAAAATTGTCAACTCCATATCGGTAGCAGCATTTAAATAAAATAAGGTTACATTATCTATATTGAGGTGATTTTTTGATTTACTTATTTCATGGGCTAAAGCCCACTTTACATAAAAATACATTATTCTAATTAAAAGACATTGGTTTCATAAGCATCATATGCATAAACACATGCTGAATAAAACAATTACTATTGAAATAAATCAGTTTTCTCAGTATTATGCTAGAGAAATGTGGCTTTTCTTACTAAGTACAGCCAGTCAATAACTTAAATTAACTGAAGAACAAACTTTGGTAGTGCCAAAAGCAATTTCAGTCATGAAATTGTTTTTACACTACCAAAGTTCTTTCTTGTGAAATCAAATATTACTCACAATTAGTTTTGGAAACTAAATATAAAAACACAGAATTTCTTAAACATGCAAAGAGGCTCAAATAATTTTACAAAAATATATGATTCACTTTTAATAATATTTGCTTGTTAAATATTCACTTATTGATACTGTACTCTCATCCATTGTTGTGTTTCATTCCCCATCTCCCCATCACTGCTTCTCTTTTCATGTACTTAGAGTCAGTTTAACATACTTCTTGCCTGAGTTTTTCAATATTAACTTAATAGTTATTGACTGCCTCTCCTTAATAAGAAAAGCCACATTTTTCTGTATAATAAAATAATTATTCACCACTACAAAATCATTTACACTTGAGAGAAATAATACAAACTTCCTTCATATTAACTAGATTACATATATTCAATAATCATTAGATCAGTCACAGATAACAAGGATAGGTTATCCATATTTATTCACTGTTCTTCTGATTAATAAGTTTAACTATGTAATATTCATATTAAAAAGGTCTACTTCAAGATCATCAATTATGTCACATATTCTTGTTATTGGATCATTTATTGCGTTCTATAGAATTTTATGTTAAAGTTTGGATTTTGTCTGCATACTCTAGCAGGAACATTAAACTTCAATTCATTAATCAGCTTGGGACAAACCAAATAGTAGTTAGAGTTTGTACCAAAATTTGCTGTTGTTGCATTTCCTTGCAGAATTAATTTAGGGTATTTGCAGTCTTGAAGCAATATGTTTGTATTTGAGATCAACAAAGGGATCGGGAATTCCTAATCTGCTTGATGTAATTGTTAAAAAATGCATGCTGAACTGTTTCCAGCCTTTTGACGTTTTGGTGAAAAAAAGGTGACTATATCACTAACCCCCACATCAATATTGGTCATACAAGGAGATGATGTAAGGTTATAAGAACCTCAACTGAATATAACTTTATATAAAGTCTTAGTTGCTGTATAGATTTAAATGTTTCGTGTACATGAGCCTCAAAGGTCATATTGGAATCAAATACCACTCTTTGGTTTTTAATAGTAGAGTCTTTTTCGAGGTTCACTCCATCAATTGAGTAAATATTTATTAAGGGTTATCTTGTTCTTGAAAAGGTAATTGGATAAATTGAGTCACACATTATTCCTCTGACACCAATTGTGCAGATTGCAAAGTACTCACTCAATCGTCATTGTCACTGCCCTTGGTTTAGGAGAGGTGCTCCTGTCCTATTAATTGGTAGTAAAATAGTATTTCTTCATGTGGTGAAGTGTTCCTGCTGATGCCATCTTCTTGTTGGTCTGCCCCTATCCCTCTTGCCATTCGGTCTAATTTAATGCCATCTGTGGTAGACTTTGTCCATTCTTTTCATGTGTTCTCTCAGTTTCCTTTGGTAATTTTTGATTTCTTCTGTTAAATTACCTGTGTTCAGTTCTTTCATAAATTGTTACATTTTGAATTTTGTCCTTTCTTGTTACTCCTTAACACTGGGCTTAGATACTTCATCTGAGCTTCTTCTATGCTTCTATGAGTACCTAAAAATGTAAGATCCGATTTAACTCCGCAAATCATAAATAATTTTTATTCTTCTGACGAAATAAGTGAAAGCAAAAAAAAAAAAAAAAAAAAAAAAAATCATATTTTAGCTCTTATCAATCTTACATGTATGCCATTTTCAATTTTGAAACAGAGGTTATCTAAATTTGGAATTAGGTTCAGAAGAGGAAGAGATGGTTGAAAGCATTTCCAAGAGCTTCTAGACTTGAGTTAACTCGCACATGAATTTCTTTTTATAGAAGGTAACAGTGTTCACTTCAAAAGTATTTCTAATTTTCTCTGCCAAGTGTTGTACCCTGGAAGTAACATGTGTATTGAATTGAATTGAATTAATGCCTTATTTTACCTGGCGAGACTCAGGCCATTAGGCCTGCTCTTCTGTCTGACCAAGCAAATTTCGCTCCGCTCCTGTCACCAACTACCAGAGAAAGGAAGTATTTCTTGGGTGAGAAACAGGCGATTTGAATTTAGCTCAGAGACGTCATTTAGGCTTGAGGATCTTTTACATGCAAGTAAATCTACTCACATGGGACAGCCGGCTTTACTTCCCCTCCGAAGGAAGGCGTACGAAGGATTTTTTCGCCCTTTAAAATCCACGGCTTCGATCGGGTTTGAACCCTTTATCTTGGGTACAACAGTCCGACACGCTAACCGTTATACCATCGCCGCCAATGTGTAAGGTGTAGCAGATGACTATTATCCTCTATTGGTGTCCTCAAAATATGAATAATACTTTTTTGTTCATGTCAGTCTTCCAATAAAAAGAATGCTACATGAAATCATTTACCATGAACTTAGTGGTCGTAATATCACAATAGACATGCTTATAGCTGAAAAAAGACATATATTTTGGATTCCAAATGTAACACAATAATATAATTTACACAATATGACTTCTAGTTTATTAATGTTATATTTTCACTTGTAGTGATTCGGAGGATCCTCCTGCAATCAAAAAGAAAAGGTAATATTTAACTTCTAATTTTACATTTTTGCATTCATGTTTTGTTTTCTTCAGCCTTTGTTAGACACGATAAAGATTGGGATTTCAATATATTTAACATCACCTAATCTTTTAAGTGTTATAACATGCTTATATTTAAGAATTTAGTGCTTAACCTAAATTAATATATCCCAAAGATTCTCGTACTTTTAATGCTCCTTCAGTTTTTATGAATACATAACTTCCTGAACGCTTGATAAAGACAATCCTGGGAAATGTTTTAATGACACACCCAAACACAAAGGTTCAAAGCACTTTTGATCCACTTCAAGTCCACGGTCACATTTTATTTCGATAAAAAGTGTTAATTCTTCTAGAATTTTGCATTGATCAACTGGATTTTGAACTCTGGCACCCAGGGATGGAAAACTTGCATGTTGATCTCTTTCCTATGATAACCCCATAATGTTTTGGTAACTCTTCATATTCTTGTAGACTTTTTTGTGTTATGCACAATACAAAAGTTTTCCTTCTTTTGTGTTGGTCTTGAGTAGTTCCTATTGCGCAGATTTATTCATAACAGCATGTGTACGTGAAATGCACGCATGCTTTAAATGATGATATGCATTGCATATCAATATTTAAACCTTTACATGCTTTGTATGTATCTCTATATGATAGCATTGTAATGGGGCATATTTCCTTGATATTCTGTAATTTTCATGATAAGAAAAATCATTTGAATTTTCTGTTCATTATTAACCTTTTGTGCATGTTATTGTTATCGCAAATGTGACTTCAATTTCAACACTTCTAAAGAGACTGTTTCTTAGTATTCCTGTGATTGATTACAGTCCAATTGTTTGGAATCTGGATGGCTTAAAATTCAAAACCAGGTGGAAGTATATCTTCAAGTGAAACACTAGATGTTTTGTTACTGCATGTTGATAATATAATGCAAAAGCATTCTTTTTTAAAATTTAAATACAACATATATGCCTTTCTTTTAGTGCAATTTATAATTTATGATAATATGAAGAAATAAAAATATTGTTTGCAGCAAAAAAACTGGAGCTCAACGACGTCTTTTAAATTCAGATTCAGATGTTCTTACAATAAGTTCTGATAGCCCGTCAAGTGATTCTGATGACAATCTCTTTAAGCCTAGCGCTAAGAGAAAACATAAAGGCAGTAGTGGAAGTGACAAATCAAAGAAAAAAAGTTCTGCTTCAGAAAGTGATCAATCTGCGTAAGTATTTGTTATGCACTCATTTTGCAACATTTTCTTATTGACTTCAATGGACAATGATTTGATGAGCATTTTTGTATTGCAGCAAGAAAAAAACAAAACGTCGTCGAATCAAAAAACCTGCATCTGATTCAAGTAATAGTGACAGTAATGATGATGTACAGAGTTCTCAAAAAGTAAGTAATCAATTCTTTTCCACTTTCTCGCCTTTCTACATATGTAGTAAAGAGAGAGTCTTGTAATTGTCTAATTCTGACAGAAAAGCTCTTATTGTCGGGCCCTTGTTTTGGAATAGGGGATACATCTTGTTTCTGTATGGAGTAAATTCCTTCTTCAAACAAGTTGTTTAGCCAAAACTCCTAAAATGTTCAGATAATTTTCTTCAAAATTGACGTTCTCTGCACTATTAGAATAAACTAGAGGGCCTGTGAGTTTGAAACTGATGTTTTAATTTTTGGGGGTCTTTAAATAAGTTTGCTCTGATTTTTTTCCAAAAATGGCTGACTTTTGGATTTTGTTTTTAGTTATTTATTTTATATATTAAGCTTTGCCCTTGCAAAATTTCAACATTTTTTTGGCGTCTTTCTACAACTACAATATTGAAGATAGAGATATTTTCCATAATGTAATCTGTTCTTCAGAGATTAATTTTTAAATAAGGTCATGTACAATTTTCCATAATATGAATAATTTTTGCATAATTTTGCCTGAAATGTAGGCCACTTAAAATATATGTGAATGCTTTCACAAACAGAGTAAATAGATACTTGACGAACCAGGATGTGCCACGTACTAGCCATAGTTCGGAATGTTTCGGTCTTCTGCGACCTTTCTCAGGGCACAATGCCTTCATTCCTGAACTGCCAAGTATCTAATTTTTAAACAGTTATTTTCTCAAAAACTGTTCTAAATTTTTTCATTAAATTTTCTCTTTTTATTTATCAAAGGTCAGTAAAAAAATTGTGCTTGTCTCATTTTCATCGAACTCTCTGTATTTTTGAAAATTAAAAAACATTAACATTGTGAAAATACAATATTGAGGATAGAAATTTTTTCGTAAATAAAATCTGTTCTAAAACTTTAGTAAGTAGCCATAGAATAAACCAAACAAAGAATAAGCCTTCAGAAAAAATTAGGACCTTCACTTCTGTAAAATGAATAAGATCTCCTCTCCTCCTAGTTTTCCTTCCAGTTTTATCCAACATATTTGCAACCTTAACAAACTTATCGTTGAAGACTATAATGTAAAAGTAGTTAAAGAGAAAATCATGCATTAAAGGTTTTCTCCAATTTTATGAAAGTTTCAATGACTCTTTGAACAATTTATTTGGGTCCTAATGTGTAAAAGGGTTGAAATTAATTATGTCCACATTTAATGTCAACAAAGGAAGATGATTATTATTGGGTGAGCACTAGACTTATAAAGTATGGTGCTTCTGTAAGTATGCTGCTTTGCTATTGTACATTTAAATTTTAACAATTTCATTTTGTAAAATTTCTTCTTTACAGACAGATACAACACCAAATAAGGGCCGCAAAAATATTAGAAAAGTCATGAAAGATGACAATGTTGCAGAAGCAACACGCCGAGCAGCTAAAGAAGAAGAAGAACGACGTAAAAGAATTGCTGAAAAACAAAAATTGGTATGCTGAGTTGTATTCATACTTTTTATAAATTTCTTAGTTAAAAATGTACTAAAAATATTATTTTTCTCCTTGTGCTTTATTGTGAGTGAAAAATTAACCAGTAACAAATTATTTAATACTTGTAAAGGTTATATTAGATACGTAAACCCTGAGATTAATAAATACTATTTGTGTTTAATTTAACAGTTTTTACTTTCTTGCTACAGTTTACACAGTATTGAGAAAGAATAGAAAAAACAGCATATTTTCAACAGAAAAACCCTTATTGCTTGGTCCTCGTACCGAAAAAGTGGATAAATATTGCCTCTTTAGTAAATTACTTCCTCTAACACGTTGTAAAGTCAGAATCCGTGTGTTGTGGGTCCTTGATACCGAAAAATCAATCAAGCAAAACGTCTTTCCATTGGCCTCTAAACAATGCTAGTGGCTAAATCATAAGCACAATTACCACCAGAAATGATAATTTCCAATCAATCTGTCTGATGTCATGGCCCCTTGAATTTGAAATCAATATTTTAATTGACACGACATGTAATTGATATGAAGCCCCTGGATATTTTCAAAATTTTGTGATAATGCCACTAAATTTTTTGATTAAATTTTGACCTCGGCTAGCATATAGAATGGTTAACAGAAAGGTTCAGGTCTGATTTTCGTTGAAAACCCAGATATATTAGCACAGAAATTGTAATATTTCAATATTACATAACCGTTTCCATTAATGTATGAGAAAAGATTGTTATTTCATGAAGAAGGCATGTATGCCTTCATGCATTACAGCATTTCATGTATTAATGTCAAGATACAATAATGTATGAAATTTGTAAATATGCCTAGTTATCAGTTCCTTTAATTATATCAAAGAAAACAGTTTAAAAGAATAAATTATGTTTGTATTTCAGTATAATGCTCTTTACAATTTGGCTGAAGCTCAAGTTGAGACTGTGGATAAATTGGTCCTGGATTTTGATGCAGAAACAAAGAAAGAATTAGTTCAAGTAGACAAAAATCTTGTGAAAAAGTTGAAACCACACCAGGTAAGATTAAAATGTATTTCAGTATGAAAAGATACATAAGATTTCAAAATGTTTTTAAAATTATATTCAAAAACTGTCCAGAATATAACAGTTTAGTGGAGGCCAGTGCCCCCACAAACTGGAGGTTGCAGCTCCACCAAAGGCTAAAAATGTAATTTCCAAAATTAAGAAAACAATTATATAAGAAAACATAAGAAAATCGTATAAATTAATTAAACCAAGTTTAATAAAAGTCTATGTTGAAACATAACTTACATGATTTTATGCATATTGTCCTTGTCAGTTATATTCACTTCCTGCACATGTGGTCTGGCTTTGATTTCCAGTGAGCATTGGATTTTTTGTATTAGTTATACATTAAGATCATTGACAATAATAGAGTTCATACAAAACAAAACAGAATTTGGTTTCAAAAATACAGTGATTGGTCTCCAGCACCGTGTAACGAGCACTATTGTTTGCACATGTTTTATGCAAATAAAATTATTTCATTTTAAAATTGCACTACTGTGGTATACATTGCAATAATGAAAGATCTTCCACACACACTCGTATTAACAACAATGCTGAGACTGTAATTGCTGCCAGTGCTGGGAAGATGCACCCGTCAGGAGAGGCAGAAAGGAATTTCCTTCTAGAATGGGCAACTTTACATAAAAGTCTCATCAAATGTACATTTTGAATCAACAAACTTAACATGAAATGAAAAAAATTTCCAAACAAATAATGCATTGAATGTCACCAATAATTTACTAATCTAATGTACTTTCAATAACATGCAAAATTCATAAAATTCAATTGCAGTTATTGTCTGATGAAGGTAGATGATTGGTATTATCTATTGGGTGCGACACCACATTTGGCGACTAGACCCATGGAAGAACACTGATCACCACACCAAAGGCACTGGGTTGAAACACAGGGCCAAAGAGTAAATGCAGTAAACGAAGTAATAGTGCCAAGAGCATGACATGGTGTGCTGCATGGGGGAGAACCAGACCCGGAGAGGGCTTATTGGGCTCTTCTTGATTTCAAAATGATTTCATATACATTAATATTGCTGCAATACCTTGAATATTGAATATCCTTAAAAGGGAAATCTATATTACTAGCAAATTACAAGATCGTTTTTGATTATTGGAGGGAAGGGAGCAATTTTGCATGAGCCACCACTGCCTAAGAATTAATTGGTTAATATTCCTACTTGTCATGCCATACTAAACTTACTCAGAAACATATGTTTAGTTGTTGTTTAAATGTCAAGGCAATGTGTAGTTGTTGCATTGAAAATTCTAGGCTAGTGTAGCTAGATTTTTTGTGGTTTTCCTATAGGATGTTCATATACTTTACTTATTTCTGATAAGAAAAAATTAATAAGGCAAGACTTGAAATTACCATAAGAGTCATGTTGCATTGTTATTTTGTTTACTTACATTTTGCCATTGTTTTTGAGGATATAAAATTGTTTTTAAAATCAATTTAAATGCACTGTTGTATTTGAATAGAAATGTATCCATAAATAAATGAAAAATGAAACAATTCTCAGTTCTTCTTTAACTATTGCTTTCAGGTGAAAGGAGTTAAATTCATGTGGGACGCTTGCTTTGAATCATTAGAAATGATTAAGAAGAGTGAAGGATCTGGATGCATTTTAGCGCATTGCATGGGTTTGGGTAAAACATTACAGGTAAATAATATGACCATTGATTCTTTGGAATATATGTGCTCTAGAATATTCTTTGAAATTCTCTCCAATTTTTCCTTTTTAAATGCATATATAATTTTTCTTGTATTTAGTTGTTCTTGCACATTACTCTAAAAATATATTGAACTTCTTGCTGGCAGTGTTGTACACTTATGTCAGGAAAACAAATTTGGTAATGTACTTTTATTTCAAATTTCTTCAAATTATTTTATTTTTCTTTATTATACTTCAAATTTATTTCAAATTTTATGTATCCTGAGAGGTATGTGAAAATCAAGACTATGACACAAATTTCAATTAGTTCTGGGGTGAAGTTTAATGTGTTTTAGTCCGTATGATTTATATAATTTATCAAAAAAAACTTTCATTATCTTACATTGCCATCTTTAATTTTTATGACCTTTTAACTTATTCTTAAATTGTGTATTTAAAAAGTTTCTAGTCATTATTGTCCACAAGAATAGGTATCTTGGATCTCAAGTTTCTATCTCAGCCTATCAATCCTTTTTCTTTATGGCTTCTGAATGTTGCCTTCTCCACTTCCTTCCATGTGAACCTTGATCTAGTAGTAGAGCAAAGTTGTTTGCTATTTTCATAGATTTGAGACCATTGTTCTTTACTACACTAGCTATGTCTCTTGTTAACCTTGTTTCTCCCCCTGTCATTATCCCTATGTAGCATCTATCTCCATTCTGGAGCCCACTAGTTCATTTTATTCGTACTTCCGATAATTCTTCTACTTATGCCATTTTATTTATTTAATTTACAGACAGCAGTTCAACTGATTATACCTGTAACATAGTAACATTATGACTGTAAAATAGAGTATGTCACAAATTTCTTGGTCAATTGTAGTTCATGACCTTGGAGCCCAATAGATTGGGTGTGTCCAGGTTAATCCACTCTGAGCTTTATGTTAAACTATGAGTTTAGTTCAATTTGTATAACAAGTTCTTGTCACCAATTCTTGCAACTCAATATCTAACTCATTATGTCTACAATCTTTTGCTGCCCCCAGTTTCATCAGGTTTAATTACCAATTGGAAGAAATCTTTTTCTTAACAATTTTTAAGATTATCGTATTCTTACTGTGTAGACTATCCATCCCTTTTAGAACAATGATCTCATGGCTGGATTAATAGAAACAAGTGGCATGACTGTAATACAGATCCAATGGTGTGATAGATACCAGGAAATGTACAGGAACAGAATTATGTTTTCTTGGCGTTTGCAGCCCAAGACCTTCTTTTTTTTTTTTATCTTTTCTCATTGTGGCAAATTAGTAATTAAAAATGATAAATTTATTACTTGATTAGTGTTTTTCGGACTGGTAGTTATTCCATAAGTGTAGTGCATGTTTTATCGTTAGTGGTGGCGTGAACGTTCCCTACTGGATGGCAAGATCCATTACTGACTTACATGTCAGCTTGCAGGAGTTTCCCCAACTGTTGGGCCACCACCTCAGCCAGGACATGCTCTATGCTCTCTTCCAATATGTGTGGTAGTGTAGTGTATGGAAGTGGAAGTATGGAGTAAAAACAAAGGAAAGGAAGGAAAGATAGTATACAGTCCATGGCCCATTTGTTAGGGCACTGCTCTGGTATTCGCCTGGTCTTCAACAGCGAAACCACAGAAAACTAATCAGAGCAGCCAGCAGCTCAATTAATCCTAGTTATCTAGCTAGTATTGAAAATCCTACCACCATTGGGACTCGAAACCCTAGACCTTTCCAGTCAGAGACACTGCAGTAACATCAGTTGATGTCCTCAGCCCTCTGGTTTTAATTTTACTGTAGTTACTTAATGCAAGTGTGATAGTAATTATGTATATTTTTTCTTCAAAAGTGTGAAAGGTATATTTCAAAGGACATCTCTTAAATTTCTCCTGTTTTCCACTTCTTAATTTGGTAAATAATTAGAGGAAAAGTTGGTATGCCAGGAAAGTCTCTCTGCAGTGGCACCATACTGATGAGTGCTAGAAACAGAAATTATGTTGGTAGCATGAGCTGCAGCTCATAACAAAAGAAAATGTAAATAACGTACCCAACACAATCGTAACAGATGCCAGAAAGTTTGTCCCCTTCAATTGGTTTCCAGTGATCTGGTTGCTACCAACATTAATGTGTTTTCAATAGGAGGCCCTGACTTGGCTCAGTGCAGAGAGACTTTCCTGGCACACTATGAATAATTATTGCATTGTCTATTTTATAAGGATATTTCCATTAAAAAAATCATTCTGTGCAAATTTTGAATTTTTGTTATTTGCTTTCTGCTTTGTTTCTATCTTAAAGCATCATTTCTTGTCTAGAAGATAATAATATTTCTATTGTAATCATGTGGTGTTTTTTGTTTTTTTTGCATTGCTTTGCAAATTAGGTAATTACCTTGGCACACACTCTGTTGAATAACCATAAGACTAAAATTAAGACTGTGTTGGTTGTATGCCCATTAAGTACTGTGCTTAACTGGGTTAGTGAATTCAGTAAATGGCTTGATGAAACGGAAGATAATGACATTGAAGTAATGGATATAACAAGGTGTGTAGTATACTCATTAATTTTTTTCTTCTTTCTTCCTAAATTTAACTAGTTTACTAGTAGTGAAAATGTTTCTTAAATTATTTCACGGCCTTGTGTTATGTTGATATGTTTAGATACAAACAAATGTACGAGCGCATTGGACTCCTGAAGCATTGGCATTCAAAAGGGGGTGTTTTGATTTTGTCATATTCATCATATCGCACTTTGACAAATCCTTCAATTAGAAGGCAGAAAAAGAAAAGCATTGAAAGCCTCCAGGCAACTCTTGTAGATCCAGGTACCTTTTGTTATTTTAATTATTTCTATATTCTATATAATATTTCTATACGTCTGTTGTTTAACCATGTTTCATTATTTATATTTTTGTAATGTTTGTATACTTTTTTATGAGGAGAATGTATTCAACACAAAAATTTGATATTATTTTTAAGGAAATAGTGGTTGTAAGATTTTGAATTGTTTTTGCAGAATAAACTGTGTCTTCTCCTCTTCATGATAAGAAAACAATTAGTTTTCACTTTCTATTCAACCAATATTTCTTATGGTGCCATGTTATAATTTTATACAGACTATCATAAATTATTTCAAAAGTATTAGCCGATTTATACATAGTTTATAATGCTGCAGGTTATAAAATATGTTTTTTTGTAACCAAATGCTACAATCTTTAAAAGTTTCTGTGCATACTTCAACATTTTTATTCATACTTCAGCACATTTGCATACTTATTTTAAGGCTAAAAGCTTGCATAAAATTTTCCAGTCGTAATCTTCAACTCAAATAAATATTGTTCCCGAAAAATATTGAGTTTATTCATGGTGGATGCTTTCGTCTCCCACTGAAAATGTGATGGATCTTCACCTTCCTACTTGTGTCGAGAATTGATTCTGTTTTGAGGTTCCTAATGCCAGCAGACATCGGCGGACTAAAGATATGGCTTGATGATTTCAACCACATCCTCTTTATGTTTGGCCACTAGAGTGAGCTCTGCATCGTCCATGAAACCGCTGATCTCCTTCCGACACCTTTGGGCATCTCTATTGTGTGGACTCCATTCCACAGTAGGGGGCCGAAGACATCCCTGTGAAACGCTTCCGGTAAACGTATGGGTCTTTCGTGTGGTACAACAACATTCTTCCTGAAAGTAGCCGTCGATGATCTTAATCGGATACTGCGGCACTCTCATATGCTGCAAAGCTCTTAGAATGCAACTCCATCTTGCCGAATTGAAGGTGTTCTTAACAGGGGGGGGATAGTACAATGCTTTTTCCTACCCCTTCTCCATTTTTGCCTTGTGTTGCCTTCCTGGCTATGTCAACTACATGTTGAGCGTCATCTATTGTAGATCTTTTCTCCTTTCTAAATCCGTATTGGTTTTCTGGAAGCCCTCCTGTGCTCTCCATAGCTTGTTCCACATGACTGCATATCAATCGTTTAAGTTCTTTCCCAGCTTTGTCTCCGTCATGCATACAGGCCAGTAGGACGATGCTTTCTGTATTGGACCTTTCCTCTTAGGAAGTAGTACCAGCCGCTGCATCTTCCAATTTATCTGAAATACGCCTCTCATACGTCTCTAACAAGATTGGGCAGGTTCGAATTGCTACTTTGAGGGCAATGTTTGTGATGCCTTCTGGACCCGGAGCCTTGTTGTTCCCCACCTTTTCACAAGCGAGTTCGATTTCTTCCTCTGTAACTGAGTGTATCTCGTAATCGCCTTCTCTTGGTCTCGCCTCGAGCTCCAGGAGCCGCTCTGGACTTTTGGGAAGAGCATGGTGACTATTCTTTGAAGAGTGGTTAGGCACTTGTGGGTTCCTCATTTTGCCCATTACAATACTGTAGGGTCTTCCCCATGGATCATTATACACTTCATTGTACAGCTCGTCCCAGCCTGGCGTTTGCTGTCCTTGATGACTGTTTTTAGGTTGCGCCGGGCCTTTTCGTATTGTTGACGTCGTACAACCTTGGATTCTCTTCCTTGTGCTCGTTGGTGCGGCCTCCTTGCAATTTCCTCCTTCCACCAGTACAGTGCCCAGTGGTAGGGCAACAAGCCCGCTCTTCTAGGATCGCATGAATGAGCGATGTGGTTCATCAATTGTAGGGCTTTATTGTTGGGTGTGTTTGTTAGATCAACACCTACGAGCAGTGTGTGTGCGGGTGCGCCCATTTTTTGTCATGTTGGATTTCAGGCATTCTGTATGGTCTTTTTTAATAGTACCCCTTTTTTATCTCTTGAACCCAGTTGGAATTGTTTGTTAAGTATTTATTGTACAATGTAATTTATAAATCATATACAGTTTCAAATTCTTTATGATTTTTCCTACTTGTTTCAGGGCCAGATTTAGTCATTTGTGATGAAGGTCATCAACTTAAAAATGAAGAAAGTGCACTTTCCAAAGCAATGAGTCGCTTGAGAACAAAACGGCGAATAGTGTTGACTGGAACTCCATTGCAAAACAATTTGCTGGAATGTAAGTAATTCCCAAGCCATTGTAAACTTCAGTGTTGTTTATTTCATAATATTACATGCAATTACAGCTAACAATGAGTTTTTATGAATAGGTTTCAGTGACTATGCAAACTTTCTGATAACTTGAACACTGACACATTAAATAATACATGCATGACTCAGTTGTTTGGTAATGCAGTAAAACCTGTCTAAACCGGAATCGTTTGGGTCCAATATTTTTTCTTGTGTCTTGTACAAGTTTCCGTCGTATTCGGTTTTCCAATAAAAAAACTGCCAGTTGAGAAAACGCAATTGTGCAAATATGGAATAGGTTGCATGATAAGTTTAACTCTCCTAAAACATTTGAAAGAAACGAAAACGTCCCGGGAGAGACAAAGAAAATTACGTACAGAAACGCAACACAAAGTCTCTTGAAACAAAGAACTCCATAAAACATAAAAGAAATCTTGTTTTAATATTTGTAGAAACAGATTAATTCTGCTGATTTAGTCTTCGTCTATTTGTCTAGGTCCTTGTGAATACTATGCCAATCACCAATAAAAAAATATTTTAACAATCCATTCTTGATTTTTTAAGTTGACATTCGTTTCGTTTTTTAAGGTGTCATTCACTTAAGTTTTCCCAACTTTAAATTTCTTTGTTCAAAAGAATCTTTTCACCACGACCGAAAATTCGAGATCGTGTTGTTAAGGTCATGGAACACTTTTTACAGAACTGTTGATACAAATGACAAATATACAAGTACATAATTTTTAGGCGCTCTCATTTCACTTCTGTAGGTCCTTTCCTCTCAAAAAGAAGAAAATAGAATATTTAACGGAAAAGCAATACTTGGATAACATGTGGGATTAGAACATCATCTAAAACCAAACGAATCATTCATTTCATTTATAAACCACGTATCTTATGATATCCACCTCTAACTCTCAAAAATACAAATAATTGTTAAGAAAAATCATAAGGCAGGCTAACAATGAGGATACTCATGAAACAATGAGGATACTCAAATAACAAAACAAAAGCAATGTGGAACATAGTTTGAGGGTCAGTCAAATGAAAACGAGAGAACTGGGAGAAAAGTAATCGCAATATCTATTTATATATTTATCCCACTTTGAGATAAGACGGCCAATGCCTTCACAGTAAAACGTTTGGGATAGTTTCCGTTATGCGTATACTAATTCACTAGCAAAAAGTTTAAAGTTCCTTTAACCAGAAACATTTCGTTCACCTCAAAGGAATCTGTTCTCTGCAATGTGAACAGATAAACCTTGTGATACAAGTCAATCAACATTTACGCGGTACATTTAAACATTAGTTTTAAACAAAACCCACATGATTCTAATTTATTCGTAATACTATTAATATATTTCTAATTTATTAATGCTCTATTGGCAAGTGATGACGGAGATCAAAATTCAGCACTACCATTTAATATTTCGATTAATCTTTGGTTTACGGTGCACCTCAGTCATAACCGCCTTCGCTACTGTCACTTGTTTTAGAAAAAAATACATTATAAGTATTACTACAGTAAAATCTGTTTAAACCGGGACCTGTACTAGCCGGAAACCTGCCATAACCGGAAAATTTCTCTGGTCCGTGAAATTATATGGTATTTTACACAGCATAAAATAGAATCTGTCCAACGCGGAAACGAAACGGTTTTTCATGTTCTGGTTTGGGGACTCTATTAAACGGAATGCGATTGGCGGAGACGCGAGATATTCTTAATGCAATGCATTAAATTCTATATTCCGCGCGATTTAGTCGTGGTAACCGCCCTGTGAAGGAGAGAGGCCGACAGCGACCTTGGGGTCGCTGTTGAAAGAGTCAACAAGCAGTCCCATTTCAGCCATTAAGCAGTGGGATGGTGTGTATTTTTATGAGTTTCACAACCAGTTTAACAATGCGAAAACCATAACACTCTTAACATTATTTAACATTAGATGAAAAGATCAAACTTATGGAAGGAAGAGAAAAACAAAAGCTGTCAATGAAGAATGTTTAATATTCATTTATTGACGATTTCTTCCATAAATATGTTGTATGTAAATCTAGTTTAATAATCATAATGAAATCGTGTCATTTTTAATTTACTTTAAGTACGTTACTTACAATAATTTACTAGTTTCATAACGAAAATATCAATGTTACAAGTGTCGTTAAAAATACAACCTTGCATAAAACGTAAACCCCCAAACCGGAACATTTTTTTTTGCTCTATCGATTCCGGCTTGGACAGATTTTACTGTTCTGTATTACTACTTTAATAATACACTATTGGGGGCTGCTGCGCCCACAAATTCGCAAATCGCAATTCTACGAAAAATACATTGAAAATTTAAAGGTAAATCTGAAGATAAAGGTTGCCACTCTTATTTTGATTCAGTGTTTCGTATTTTTCACACTAGAAATCTAATTGTATTGCCCACGCAATTTTATAACCAATGCATTTCGACACGAAGTGGTTCGCGTCGTTACTTGACGGATCCAATGTGCTGCGTTCGCGAGGGCTTCAGGTCTTCGCCCTCGCGACCTGGCTCGCGCCTCCGCTCTCGCTCCGGCACCTTACGCTGTTTATAAACCTCCCTTACTTTTAAAGAGCGTTTATTTTAAAGGGAATAACCATTTTTAAGAGAATTTATTTTAACGGGAATAGTAAATAAGTAGAAGTTTAAAAAATAACTTACGTATTCGCATTATATATTTTTGCGATGTGTTGTGGGAATTATTCGTCTCGGTAGACATTTCAGACCAACTTAAAAGACTTACAGTGCGAAGACACACTAAATTCCACGCCGACTCAATGAGAAAAATGTATCATTTAACGTTTCCACGTTCAATTAACATTTGATAATACACCATGTTCAGCAAACAACACGAGATGTGCAATGTAAAATACTTCACCTGTTACCATGCAAGAAACAGACACAATTACGTAAATAAATCAAAGTAGTCTTAGATATTTTAATTCATCGTTTTACGACTTCTAAAGTGGTAGGTGGCTGTGTTATTTTTATTTATTTCTGGTCACTTTATAACGTCAATGTCATCAGCGACCTCTGTCATTTTGCAATTGTATATACAAACATAATACTTACAATCATGACAAGAACAAAAATGTTTAAGCAAATCACATTTTCTCAATGTATAAGGTTCAATCTAACTGCAGTTCGTACACATTATTTAGCTATATGAGACTGTACAGTTTTGTAGTTGCTAAGAATTTTATTGTTTGGCACACCCGTCTGTAGAACTGAGTAATGATTGTAGGTTCCTTAAATTTTTATAAGTTTTCTTATATTATCAGTAGCAAGGGCATTCAAGAATAAGGTGGGAGGCGGACAGTGCTGCACCACACTTTCGGCAGGGTTGTAGATCTGATCTCTTAAATAGATCACAGAAATTGAGATTGAAATGCCCTATCCTTAAGTCTAGTGATTACAACCTGCTCTGTCCTCTTGAAACGTTTTCGAGGGAGAGTTGGTTATTTTCTTTGTATTGAAAACATCGTCGATATTATAAATCGTAAAATTAGTGGTAATATTGTGAAGTAATTAGTTGTTTTCGGGTTTGTAGGCCGTGGTTCAACGGAGACTGGTCCAAACGTTTCGCCTGACTAACGTCAGTCAACGCGGTGCTGCCAAGAAGGACACTTCGCCCCCCGACAGCAACGCCACTGATGATGCCTGCCACAGTTGCAGGCGAGACGTTTGGACCAGTCTCCGTTGGACCACGGCCTACAAACCCGAAAACAACTAATTATGATGTAGAAACCGGCCGTGAAAGCCTACATTGTATGTTAATATTGTGAAGTGTTTTGCTTTGAAAGCGTCTATGTTGTTATAAATCGTAAAATCAGTATAATATTGCAAAGTACTAATTTAAATATTTGGGGTCGCCCATAAATTACGTAACACAATTTTAGAGTATTTAGAAGACCTCCTCTCCCCCCTGTAACGCGCTATTGTTTCCCCTCTAATAATCACGTAACGCAAGTACCCCCCACCATTCCAATAAGTTAAACTCTATTATGTAGCAGAAACGAGTTATATTAATTGTATTTGTGGTGGACATTAAAATGTATTATAATTAACGTGAGAATCAGTTGATAGTGCGGACTGCACATAACAATAAATTAGGGGACAATTTTTTACTTAAAGAAGGTCGCGTAGACGTGAAAATTTCTGAAAACTCCTGTACATGCTGTCGTGGATGTCGAATAGGCTCCGAGTCTACTGCACCAAGTAATTGGATTCTAGAATATACTATAGATCAGTTTGAATATTTGCTTCGTGATCTGTAAGATTCAATCAATACCTAAATCGTTGATGACAAATATTTTCATTTATTATATTTTTAATTTACTTTGTTAATATGGTAATGTTTTAGTATAAGACTGAATAAAAGGAATTATACGCTCCTGGGTGAGCAGGGGTATCCACGGAGGGCAGCGCTGTCATCCCCCCACTATATCTCCGTGGTGGGTGGGGACCACGGGAACGAATCTTATATCCATCTCCATGGATACTAAACCTTCTCCCCCTCCCCTCCCTGTTCCGCGAAGAAGAGGAGATATCCAGAACTAACTATTGATTTCAATAGTGTTTTTCTTTTTTTTTTTTTCAAAAGATGACCGACTGAAAAGTCTCGTTTCCTCCTCACGGCATGCGCCGAGGAAAGAAAAACGTTTTAAAACGTATGTGCTGCTCGTCTGGCGCGAGCCATATAGGAAGCAAATAGAGAAACTCCTAAAAGCAGAGCAGATAGCCGGCCTCCAGATGCTAGTGACAACGCACCCAACCTTGAACCTGTGCAAAGGCGTCGTAAACCACAACGACTTTGCTTCAGAAAATGAACTAATTTAATTTTACAAGAGTCAAGGTGTATCTGAAGTTTATATGATTAAAAGGAAAGAGCAGAGGACAGTGATGGCTACTTCAACCCTCATCCGTATCTTTGACCGCCCAACCAAGATTTGGGCTTACCTAGCAACGGTTTATGTCGTTAAGCCCAGTGTAGGAAGTTCGGTGCATCAGTGCACGATCCACATCACTGCTCTACACCACCGCACTGTATCAATTGTGAAGGTGACCACTCAGTCAACTACCAGTGCCCTACCATTCTCCGGGAATGAGAGATTCAGAAGATAAGAGTCACAACAAAAGGTTTCCTTCCCTGAGGCCAAATGACGGCACCAGGCTAGAAATCCAGAAGACCTCTCACGATCCTTCTCCAATACTTAAAAGATCAAGTCCTTAGGGGTAACAGCAAGTTGTCAAACACAACTTGCTCCTGCTCTAGTAGCGCACTTCTGTTGTCAGGTGTCGCCTATTGACTTCCCTGATGATACGGCGTGCATCCAAGATGGAAAGGTAATTATACCCACAAAGTTTAAAACACCATGGCAAACCTTCCACCAGACACAGATCACTACCATTGAGCCCCTTAAGGAAATAGTTTCAAGTCAGGTATTGCTTCTGAAAAAAATTCTTTACCGAAGTCCCGCCCTCCTACTACTTCCAAGACTCGAACTGAGCGATCCTCCAGCCCATGTAGATCTCGTTCGCCTGTGTCAAAAAAACTGAAAATTCTCCCAAGCCAAGTGACCATCTCCAGCAGCAATCAGGATGACTGCTGTTGACGAGTAACACCACGAGAGTTCCTTTAAAACTTTTCAAAGGCTGAGAAAGATAAAAAGCCTAAGAAATAATTTCCTACAATGGCTCTCTAGTGGAATCCAAACGGCATTCGTGTCCATTCAAAATTAAGATTGACAATTTCTCGCCATAGACCATCTATAGCCTGCCTTTAGGAAACATATTCTTCCCCATCAACCCCTCTTGTCTTCTGGGGTTTAACATCTGTCGGTTTGATCAAGATGGACTCCGTGCTCACGGTGGTGTCGCAGTACTTATCCGTGAGTCCCTGTTCTCTGAGGAACAAAACATTCGAACCGACTTTCAAACTGTATGCGTTCGGAAACACCTACCACCCTTTTCCCTAACGGTGTGCAATATATACAATCCTCCTGGCGAAGTCGTGTCACAAGATCTTGAAGATGTGTTTTCTCAGTTGCCCGCCCCATATTGTGGGGGACTTCCATGCCCACAATCCCGCCTGGGGTGGCTCGAAGACCTGCTCGAGAGGCAATATACTTGAAAATATTATTGACATTCGGAACATAATTCTTCTGAATACTGGCGAAAGCACACATTTTTCCGTGGCTTCAAACCCTTTCTCATCCGTTGATCAGGCTCTCTGTAGTCCATCTCTCTCTACCATCTTTGAGTGGACCGTCCTTGCCGACTTGCATGGCAGTGACCATATCCCCATCGTGGTCAATTTCGATATTCTCGACCCAAACATTGCTCGTCCTCGCTGGCTAATCCACCGAGCTGAATGCGAAACTTTCGAGAACGGAATACGGAAATCGGAAACCTCCCCAAACGATATCGGGTTGCTCATTTTACTGATGCCATTCTTCATGCAACCTCAATTGCCGTTCCGATGTCGTCAGGTTACCCACGACATCCTCCTCTGCCATGGTGGAATGCCGACTGTGCCATTGCGGTGCGAGACCGGAAACGGGCATTGGCAAAGCTTAGTAGGTTCCCAACAATAGATAATCTGACCAATTATAAAAGATTGACTATTCGGGAAGTAAGACCGCGCCCTGGAGAACTTATGACGTCTCTTGCCGTCTGTCTTAGGACTTCTGGTAAAAGGAAATCTCACCTCACCCGAAGGTAATGTTAAGAATTGGCCTCACACTACGAGCATATCTTTAGCACCGTACACTACTCTCCTAGCTTTCTGAAGACCAAACCGCAGACTAGATTTCTCGAGTCTGCAGAGAACTGCCGACTAGAATTCTCGAGTCTGCAGAGAACTGCCGACTAGAATTCTCGAGTCTGCAGAGAACTGCCGACTAGATTTCTCGAGACGCATGGAGGAAGATTAAAATGCTCATTTCTCCATTTCTCAATTTGCCGGTGCCCTCTCTTGTGCGAAGATTTTGCTCCAGGACCAGATCAAATACGTAATCAAATGCTTAAACACCTACCGAAAAATGTTCGTTCTTTTCTCCTCCACATTTTCAACGTGTTTTTGGATGAATATTCCTTACCAAAGATGAAGCCATTGTTATTCCAATTCCTAAAGAAGGAAAGGAGAGATCAATCCCTTGAAGTTACCGCCCAATCTCGCTCAGAAGCTGTGTGTGAATGCTTTTAGAACGAATGGTAAACAACAGTCGGGTCTGGCTTCTGAAGCAAAGGAATCCATTTACACCTTTTCAGTGTGGTTATTATTTTTCAACTTTCTTACGAGTTGATCATTCAAACGAGGCAGGTTTTGTTACTATATTATTTTGTATAGGAGAGTTTGATAAGGAAACAATAAAGCTGTGGGAAACACAAATTTAGCATATCATTGTTATTTTAAATAATTTTTTGTCTCTATTCTACAGATCATTGCATGGTACAGTTCGTTAAACCAAATCTTTTAGGAACAAAAAAGGAATTCAAAAATAGGTTTATAAATCCAATCAATAATGGTCAGTATGATAATTCAACTGCACATGATGTAAAAGTAATGAAGAGAAGAGCTCATGTTCTACACAAAATGTTGGATAGTAGTGTTCAAGTAAGTTGTATTACAATAAAATGTTTGTGGAATGTTGGAAAAGGCTCATTTGTACATCTCTGTATTTTATTGTTCTTACTTGTTTTTTTCTTTTCAGAGATATGATTATTCTGTTTTAACTCCGTTTTTGCCTCCTAAATTTGAGTATGTACTATTAGTTCGACTCACAGACTTGCAAATTAAACTTTACAAATACTTTTTGGAAAATCTTTCCTTTGCAAGTCCAGATGGTCAAAAAACTAAAACTGCACGCTTATTCAGTGACTTTCAAGCTTTACAGAGGATATGGACTCATCCTCGTGTTTTACTTATGAATGCTGAGAGAAGAGAGAAAAAGGTAGAACAGTATTATCATTTCATTGTATGTGGTTTTGTTAAGAACCCTACCAGTCCTGATGCTCCTGCTTGATAGGAAGATGAATTTTAATCTAGTGCCCAAAATCATTCAGAGAGGTTTCAAAGGTCCCTGCAATCTTTCATTCATTTTAGGTAGTGGAAATCATTTATATTAACATTCTCTCTTTGAATTTTACAAAGTAATCACAGCACAAGAAACATTCTAAATTTAATAGTAACATTTTGTAGTCTTCCTCCCTTAAATCTCCAATTGCAGAAATGTTCTATACAATAAATAGCAGATATAAAATGATAAACATGTAAAATGTAACTACATTCAGAAACAAGAAGCCAAAAGATTCAATAATTATGAAGTGATAGAAATAATGCAAAGGACTGTAGAACAGATATTTAGTTCTTTTATAAACACTTTTATAACTATACTGGAATTCATCAGCATTATATAGACAGCTATGTTTATCAGGTATAATATAATTCCTTCTGGTCTCTTATGTATTTCTGGGAGATTGAAATATATCTGCCGTTTCAAAACACTCAGTATTTTGAGAACCTTTAACAAATAACTAACATAAGAAGAAATTTGAGTTTTTCATAATTTTTCTCCCTTCAAATTTATAATCAATGACCATGCAAGTGAACAGGGTTCAATTTGGATATCTCCAGCTTATAACAATATAATAACAACAATAAATCTTCTCCAACAATAAATATATAAGAGAATCTGTTGATAATTTTGACTTTTGTCTTCAAATAAATCCAGGGTTCTCAAAGAGTGCTTAACAATCCTCTTCATGTGCTAAAAAAAAGTGTATGATCCATTTTAACACACAGATTTTCCCATTATTTTCAAACGGTTGGATCATAAGTACCCTCTGAAGTAATGTGAAAGTTGTACTTTTAAAAATATTTAAATTTTTAATGTTACACCAGTTTATAGTTTATTCATATGGTAGAATTATCTGAATCAGCCTGATTTAATATTGCCTAAAATTTACAATCAGCAGCAAATTGCAACAAAGATGAAAAGTTTAAGACAGCATCATCACTAATAAATTAATGAAAACAAAAATGGTCCAAGATGTGAACTTTGAGATATGATGTTCTTTGAATTCTACAACTGATGAGCTAGCAATTCAATCAGTTGGAAAGCTCACACTCTCGCTGTCTCTTACACTCTCATGGCCACTCGCACTCTGTACCTCTTTCTGTGAGGTGTTTCCAAGAGAAACTGAGCATCCTTTTTTAGATCTCAACTTGAAGAACAACTTGTAAAGTGTAAATTCAAAATGAATTGTGAGGTGTTCACTCTTTTTGTACCAATTGAAAATTTGCAGGGAACCAAACAACTCCCAATTACACCACTTTGCCTCCCAACAGATGACTGGCTCCACTTACAGCATAAGCTTGTGTTCCTACCTACACTGTTGCTCAGTAACATACAACTACACCCTTTGTGCTATTAGAATAACACTTGCACATGATTGGCAATCTAATTTAAATATTACCAAAAATGAAATGACATCACATGTTCTTTTAAGAGCTCAGTTTTTACACATTATTATTATTATTATTATTATTATTATTATTATTATTATTATTATTATTTTATTATTATTATTATTTTATTTTTATTATTTTTATTATTATTATTACTATTATTATTGTTATTATTGATTGAGTCATGTGTACAATTACAATAGTCTATGACGAGTCATGACTATATATATAGAATATGATATCTTGGGTGCAAAAAGTGGAAGTTACATTACTGTCCAGAAGCAAAAAAGGGGCCATCTGAGCATTTGCTCAAAGGGCTAAGGAAACTGGACAAAAAAACTGATTGAGATGAAGTCATTGGCCTAGGAATTAAACTACAATACATGATGTTGATGATCATGTTTATATTATTGTTACACTTACCAAATTTTTCATTTTAAGCAACTCTTGGAAGAAGATTATGACTCAGAAGGATCCCTAAAGGATTTTATTGCTACAAGTTCTGAATCTTCTTCCTCTTCAGATTCAGATGTTGAAGAAGTTATTAAAAAGAGTGACAATAAAAGGAGAACACGCAGTGCAAAGAAGGGTAGGTCCATTCTCAGCATACCTGTAGAGTTACTTTTAACTTAGATTCAATAAAAAAGAACTTATTTCCTTTTCTGTGAAAATAACAATGACATAAATTTGCTTAAATATTTTGCTTTTCTTTTATTGTTCAAATTGCAGAGCAACGGTCAAGATAATGGCATGAAAATAAAAATGCTTATTTATATTCTATGAGAAATCATCATTTATTTTTTATTTTTTTTGTTCTTTTGATACTTGTGTAGATGATAATGGCAGTGAATCAGGAAAATCTGAAAAAAATGATGATGAAACTGAGGATAAGTATGGCCATCGTGGAGAATGGTGGTGGCAGTTCATTTCTGATGACTCACAATTAGATGATATACAACAAAGTGGAAAAATTGCTATGCTTTTTACAATTTTGGAAGAATGTGAAAAAATAGGTGATAAAGTGTAAGTACAAATTGATTTATTGAACATGAGAAAATTCTCTTTGGAAAAATGTACTTTCATTGTTTATGAATTAAATTTTACAGATTGGTTTTTAGTCAAAGCCTTCTCTCTTTAGATCTTATTGAATTTTTCTTAAGAAAGAAAGATGAAGAGAGTCAAAATAATGATGTGAAGGAAAAGACATCATGGTGTTTAGGTTCAGATTACTTCCGGTTGGATGGGTCATCTAATGCTGAAAATCGTATGGCTTGGTGCAATTGTTTCAACAAAGAAGATAACTACAGGTTTATTGAGATTTATTTTTTGTTTAGTATGGTTTATAACATAATGCCTTTTTCTGTTGAGAAATATAGTATGTATTGTTAAATGTAAATACACCTAGATTTCTGTGTTAACTTTTACAAACTCATGTGTTGAAATGCTGACTGCTGTTATATTAATTGTGCAACTTTTCTTGAACAATGACCTTGCTTTCCCCTCTGGCACAATAAACAGTTTAAGGCAAAACCCTGCAACAAGCACTGATAACAATGTTCCAAACACATCTTCACTGGCTAAATTGGGTGGTGTTCTTATATTTAGAGTCAACTTATATTTGAGTAAATATGGTATCTGACAACCTCTAGCTGTGTGTATTGAAAGTTTTGTCCTAACAGGTATTCATTATTCTTCACCTAAATGGTGGGAATTCTGTTACGATTTCAATACAACAGAATAACACACATCACATAACTTGCATCCTGAAGCATCTAAATTTGAGATTCAAAATAACCCCATATATATATATATATATATATATATATATATATATATATATATATATATATATATATATATATATAAATAAGCATATGTTTTTATTACATTGTAGAGCACGCTTGTTCCTCATATCCACTCGTGCAGGAGGACTTGGAATAAACCTCACTGCAGCAAATCGAGTGATAATATTTGATGCATCATGGAATCCTTCATATGATGTGCAAAGTATCTTCAGAGTTTACAGATTTGGACAGAAGAAACCTTGTTACATTTATCGCTTTTTAGCCCAGGTAGGTTGGCTTCTAAGTTGAAATTTCTATCCTTTGCTGATAATAAAGACTCTTTGTTATAATAACATGTTAAATGGCAGCATACGATGGAAGAGAAAATTTATAATAGGCAAGTCACCAAATTATCCCTTGCTTGTCGTGTTGTTGATGAGCAACAAATTGAAAGGCATTATAGTATGGATGATCTGCAAGAATTATATAATTTTAATCCAGAAGAAAAGAAAGCAAAAGAGACTCCACTTGTTCCAAAGGTAATTGTCATTTAATTATTCAGTTATCTGTGTTTTGAGATTAATAATTCAATTCAGTAGTCCCTGAGAAACACTTGCCTCTTCCTGAAGGGGTAATAGTGTAAAAGGACCCTGAAACAGGAGTCCAAAAAGGGAGCAGCTGGGGCAAATAATAATTGTAGCTACAAAGTTTTTTCCATTCAGAAGAAATAAAAAATGTATTTACATTTAATTCAAATAAATCGCTATAAGTTATTTGTGAAGTGTAGAGAAAAGTATTCTGTGCATGTTTTGGGGAGGTGACAGAACTTTCATTTGAAATAAGGAATCCCTCTTTGTATCTACAGATTCCCCAGGCCTGTTTTCTCTTTACCCCTGCTCTAAAGGTCATATTATTCAGGGTTGTTGCGCACCTGGGAAGGGCAGGGATTTTTTTGTCGGGGGGGGGGGGGGGGGAAGAAGAAAAAAATTGCACGGAATTTTTGAAGTTAACCTTCCTTCACTCCCGCTTTTCGATTTTGTCCAACAATTTTCCCTTTTTGAGTATATTCAGTATTTCTTTCCGATGTGACAGTTTCGCTTCTTGTCTCATGCCAAGGAAATACTGAGTGCAGAATTTTAGTGTATGAGGAGTGTCTCGTCGATAACATGTCGAAGAAATTGTTATTGGTTCAGGGTCATGTCTGGGAAGGAGTTCAGAGTGAACGAGGAATTGGCAAAATTGAAATTGCTAAAGGCATAATCCAATATGTGAGAAATGTTCGTTGCCAATATAATGATGAGCTTCAAGAAATGAAAAACAAAGATCTTATAAGAATGAGTAGAGAGCTAAGGGGAAACTGCAAAGGGAAAAAAATAATTAATTTTAGTTTAGAAATATTAATGTTGAATATTACCATCAATCATTTATTGTTAATTTAGTTTAAATCATTTGTGCTATTACTTAAACTGTGATTCAAAAAGCGATTGTATTATTTATATGAAATTGTTTACAAATCTATGTAAATTCTAATGAATATGTCTTTCAATTGTTTGATAATACTTTCTGTAATTATTCAAATGACCTGGAAAGGGCAGGGAATTGCAAAACTTCAAGCACAACAATCCTGATTATTTAAGTTGTAGCACTTGTGGGGCAAGTGCTAAATAGTTCATTTTCACAGTTTTTTATTGTTGAGAAAAAAATTTGGCCAAGACACCTTTTTTTCTATCTTTAGATTCAGAGATAATGAAAGTTGATGGGAAACTTAATATATTGAAATAGCGTATTGAAGAAATAATTTTATTTCATCAAAACAGTTTTAACAAAATATTTACTTAAAGTTCTTAAGTGGCAAATAGTATGCCCTTGCCCTACAAGAATGATCTACATTTACTCCATGACCTTGTTTTACCGGGGCAACTATTTTGTATCACTGCTTAAAAACTATAAATCGTAAATCATGAAATATTTTGAAGAACAGTTTCTACAGATATTACAATCGTTTTCTTTTTCCTTTCTCGCTACTGCTTATGCAGTACAGAGAAAGTATTGTAATTCTGCTGGGGAAACATCAAATTATCGACAGAAAAACTCATATTGCTGGGCCCTGCTAACGAAAAAGTGGATCTTACCCCTATATGAAGTGAATTTTCTCTTAACACACTGTGTAGTGAGAATCCAGGTTTTGTGAGTCCTTTATACCGAAAAATCGATTGACTGCAAAACATCTGTTTCTCTGTGAACAACATTCATGGCTAAAACCTAAGCAGACTTTTTACCAAAATTGATATTCTTCAACCGATCTTGTTGATGTCGTGGCCCCTTGGATTTGAAACCTTAATTTTGGTTTTGGTTAAAAATGGCAACACTGCGGTTTCAAATTATATTTGAATGCTTCTTGTTGTCTTCGGTTGTGATGAACGTATGATACAGTTAAAATTCTTTCGAAAGAAAATAGATCTAAGAAGGTAATATTATTAATATAGAACTACCAAATACACTTCTAGTCTTTAAGATGTTTTGATCACTGATAATGGTATTCAGAAATTGTTAGTTCACTTCAATGTAGTCAAGGCAAGCTTGTGTGAAATATTATTTATTTCCTGTATAATGTGCGTGAATACTGTAACAGTTAAATTTATTCATTTTAGAATTGACTGCTGTTCCTGGCCCTCAAAATAAACACTGATATGCACCACTGGTGCTTTGTTTCAATTGATTGAATTGGAGGTTTTCAAGTTATAACTTAAATTTTTAATATGACAGTTCCTGCCATACTAAAAGCAAATATGTATTACAATAGTACTCAATTATTTATGATAATGCGAGAAAGCCTGTGCTGTTGTAGCACTTCTAGTATTAAACTATTGGTGTTACAGAATGACACAGACTTTCTTGTACTAGTTAGTTTTCTCATTTCTTTGGTCTGGGCTAGAATTATACGTACGACATTTTTTTAAGCATACATTCTTTTATCCTATAAAAAAAACTAATCCAAAAATTTGGAACCGTTTTGGCAGAGGGGAATTGGAAACGTTCCTAAAGCTATGTTTAAAGAAACATAAATATTTTAATATCCATTTCAAATTCAAGGGGCTACAACATCAGCCAGAAAAATTGGGGAATATCAATTTTGGTGAAAATCTTACTTGTGATTAGCCTCTAGCGTTGTTCACGGAGGGATGGACATATTGCCGTAAGCCAATTCTATGGTATGAAGACTCCCCAAAAAGCAGATTCTGAATGTACAATTTTCTATATGCTACATTAAATAGCACACACTTCCCACTTAAAGTCGTGGCAACTGGGTAATTCCTAGGCATTTTAGGATCCAATGGGATCCAATAGGATCTAGGATCCAATAGGATCCTAGACTTCCCCACAGGACATTGAAGATTCTTTCCTGCATTTACTACCAGCAATGCTAAATTGCGCCATCGTAATTTACAAATTGTGTGTAAAGTTTAATAGAGCTTCTGAGAGCAATTAACGAGATAGTCAGTAGATGGCCTCGAGACGTGATCCCCAGGGTCTTGAGGGCACTGACTGTAAATTTTGGCATTGCCCCAGAGGTTCCAACCACCACTGACAGGATTCTGGCGATGGGTACTCCCATGAAGTTGGGCTGTCAGGGGGATGACTGGTTGGTATTTTACCACCCTTTCTTCCCCTGCTTTCAGAAGGCTAGACCCATCCTCGTGGCGGGCAGTCACATCGACCACGTGGACCCCTTCCCGGCTTTTTATTACCAGATCAGGTTGAGTTTAACCCCGGCAACAGAGAAAGTGGCTTCCGTGGACACTACCGTGTCCGATTTCCGGAGCATCTTCCCTTCTATGAAATTTTTGATCTTGTCATGACGCTTTATTCTTGCTGTCTTCGTAAAAATGCACTGATCGAGGATGTGATTCATGGTTTCTCCCGCTGTATTGCACTTTCTGCGGAAAACATCCTCTCTGGACCTTCCTCTACTAAGAGTAGTTTTATTGGCAGCGGTATTTGATCTCAATTGGAGTGCAGTGATAAAAAGATCAGGTTTCAGAAGATGATAGTCTTTTAAAAAGGCATTTCCAATCGGATCGTTTATATGCGCCCTAACCGCTCTCCGTTGGGATCCCAGCTTCGTCCAGGCGGCTACCTCGTCGTCGGCGCATTTCTTCTTATAAGCTCTTAAATCTTGTTAAGAATAGAGCCAGTTGAGTCTCAGTGATTTTGCGGTCTTTAGTGTCCGTTGGTAAAAACTCGGACAGGAGCTCAACCATCTGCAAATAGGATCTGCAGATTTTTCTAATCGTAATCCTAGGTTCAGCGCAACTCTGGGAACGTGTCGGGCGAGCCGCAGCAATCCCAGTCCTCCATCTCTCTTGGCCGGATAGAATAAGCCATCTGCAGTTCTCATATGCAGATGCAGGAACTGTTTGACTGCCATTCTGATTTGACCGTCCGCTTCCCTGAGCATCGACATTGATGGCATGGATAGAACCAATTGATAAATGTAATGTGGCATTATATAGGTGTGAAGTAATGCCAACTTCTGAGTGGGCTTTAAATGCGCCTTTTGAAGCCTCGACACTGCTTCCATAAAATTCGATATGGATGCCTTAGATGCGAAGCCGTTCCAGATAGAGTAGTTCACTTCCAGGTATGTAAGATTATGGTCATTGCTGATAAGGGGAATTCTCTCCCCCAACCTTTCCAGACAGGGGTCCTCAATGAACCAGGATCGTTCAAAAGTAATTTGAAATGAACATTTCGCGACGGACAATGTCATTCCGAGGGCCCCAAGATATTCCGCCACTATATTGTAACACTTACCGGTCGTCTCGTTAGAGAACGTCCAGTCAGCGGCGCCGGTTGTAGCTCAGTCGGTGATGGAAGGAATTGTTGACAAGACACAAAGGCAGTACGAGACAAACACTTTGATCACTGGTAAAAATCACTTTTATTCCTGGGCAAAATAATTTAAAATGCCCCAGGGAAGTTACACTTGTAAATTGAAAAATTAAAAAAAAGAAAATGAAGAGATTAGTTAGAAAGAAAAGAAAATTAGATGTTAGACATCACAGTAAAGCTTAAAAAACTAGAAAGAATTATCCTTAATATTACAATGGTAATAATAATAAAAAAATTACAAATCAGTGTGCCAGCTGCGCGGCACTGCGTTACATAAGTCTGACAGGGGTGAATGCCCTGGAGTTTATACTGCCTTGGGAACGGTTCTTCTATGCAGCCGGGACGGACCCGGCGGGGACCAGGGGGGCGGTCGCGGCCTTGGCAGGAACGCAGCGGTGGCGGTGCCTCCCCTCTCCAACAGCTGAGCGGCCCTCTCGTGACGTCACCAGTGGAGCGACGGCGTCTGCGGCGCTCAACGGAGTCTGACCGCGCTGTCTGGCAGATTCTGGCAGATTCTTGAAGACCGTCGGGATTTTCTCCCGACCTCAGGCGCGGAGTAAATAACTATGTGTCCTTCTCACATACAATTTTGGAAAGTATTGAAATCCTTCAGATACGTTCGCCTCACTTCAACGAATAACACCCCCCAGAGAATTTTCTCTCTCTGCTGCAGTCTACTCGCTGCGTCTTGCCCCTTTTAATAAGTCTTTTGGAGGAACACTTGCCTCTATCCGACGAATAATACCCCCAGAGAAATTCTTTCCCAATTGTTATCTGCCCCGAAGCTCAGGCTCGCACTGAAGTTTTCTAAGTCTTGTGGAGACACACTGGTCTCTCCCCGATGAAATAATTACTCCCCAGGAGAAGTTTCTCTCCCGACTGCCCTGCGTCTAAAATGATCTGGCCCCGTCTGATGCTCTGGCCCTTCTCCCGTCTGGCCCCGTCTGATGCCCAAGCTCTTCTGAAATTTTCTAAGTCCGACAGAGGCGCACTTGCCTCTGACCGACGAATATCCCCCCCAGAGAAGTTTCTCCCCCGACTGCCCTGCCTCTTCTGATTTTTGTAAGTTGAAATTGTATTAGGTCAACTTTTACCCCCACCCGTTTCTCTTGTATGCTTCAGCTCCTTAGAAAAGTCACGTTGCTATTGGCCAAAGGTACTGGCGCAGCGTATTAATTTCAACCAATTGCGACGAGGGAAACATGGAACTTTCCGCTCTCCGTGCCAGCTGCACGTGCACAATGTTGTTCTTATTCTTCGAGAACATCGGCCGTGCTTGCATAAGGCAGGCATTGGAATTATGGATTTGGGTTTCCCCGAAAAGGAACGGGCGATCTAGAGATTTACCAGATGTTCTGGCGTTCACGTGCGCCTCCTCGTCAATGTGTTAACGCCGTCCCTCTTAACGACTATTTTAATGTGCCGGAGGCGCAAACGGCTGTCCGATAAGCGGGGTTGCGCGCGTGAGGCCATGTGTTTACTTTCCCAGTCGAACTCAGGGTGGCCGAGTCTGTTTGTTTAAATTTTTAGTCCGCTGAATTTCGTTTCAAAACGTATGACGAAATCTGTATCGCTACAATATCAACCAATTCTTGAGCTCCTGGGGAATCTTTGCTAACAGTACCAGATCGTCAGCAAATGCTAACACGGACACACTCCTTCCCAATAGCGTGTATCCTGACATGTTTTCAAATTTCTCAAGCAGGCACTCAATGACGAGATTAAAAGGGAGTGGGGACAAGGGATCCCCCTGTTTTACTCCTCTACGAATTGGCGCCTCAATTCCTTTCGAGGGGTGCTGAATGACGGTGGACATCGGCGTAAGGGTCCATTACCAAATTGGTAAAGGCGACTGGGATCCCTTTCCTAGACAGAGCCCACCGAATCGCTGCGTGAGGAACAGTGTCAAATGCTTTGGATATATCTAGCACAACACCTACACCACCCTTTGTTTTTTTCATGTCACTGACTGCTTCAGGAAGAATTTGAATATTAGCGAAGCAGCCAGGTTCAGGGATAAACCCTTTCTGGCGTGGATTGAACTTTACCACGGATCGAATGCGTTTGTCCATTATTCCCCAAAAGATTCTGCACAGCAGAGAACTAATTGTGATGGGGCGATAGTTAGTGACCACCGAATTATCCTTACCCTCTTTTGGTATAAGGATGGTGCAATGAGTTTTCCACCGAGAAGGCACAAAGCCACTGTATAAAATTTGGGTGTACAGTAGGGACAATATTTCCATTTTTGCTCCTGAGGATATGTAGCTAACTTTTATCTTATCAGATCCTGGAGCCGTGGCATTTTTCATCCCAGCCAGACTTTTAATTTCGGCAACTTGCACCGCGAATACAATTGTGTCTGGGTCCATTTCAGATGTCAACAATTTATCGCCCTTTCTTAATTCGGAAAGCCGAAATGGGGGCGTGTTACCCTAGATGGATTCGTACAGGTCATTAACCTCATCCCTGTTAAGGGGCTGTTTATCGACATTACTACAGTCAATGCCCGTCCTAATGCACTTTGCCAAAAGCGCTGGATCATTCTTGAAGAGGTCCTGTGCCCTAGCATAAGAGTAGCGCTTCCTAGCGCGTTTGCCTCCATGTCTACGGGGCCTTTTTGAACTGATAGTGGTGGGTACAGAAGACTTCCCTGCTCTAGGCAGTGCAGTCCTACCACTACGCTGCGCCTTGGCAGTTCGAGCCCTATTAGCTGCGTCTGGATGAACATGGCGCAAATGTTGTGAGAGCCCTTATTTGGTTGCGAAGTTGGCGGAGCATAACTCGCATATAAAGCTCTTTTAGATTCTTTCGGACTCGGGCACTTAGGGAAATGACTCAAAGCTGATAGCTTACCTTTGTAATTCTTGCTGCATTTGGAGCATGAAAAGATTAGGGGGGTATTACTATGGATAGTATCGTGATGCCGAACCATGTTATTCAAATCAGTGGCCATGTAGCCATCCTCTCCTTTCTGGTCACAATGTGCGTAGCGACTCGCCTCGAAGGGAATCCTAATCATGTACCGTTCCAAGCTAGGGTCGTCATAAATGGTGGCCTGTTGTTCACGGGGCGCGCCACCATGCGCACCCGCGTCCGAGGCTTCGTTAACAGTATCCGCTGCCAGTCGCTCCGAGGAGCACGACGGGGCCGTGAGCTGCAGACCCTCGACCCCCTTCCCCCGTGACGTGGGGTCCCCGAGATGATTTTCTGTCAGGGATTTCCTTCCCTTAGCTAGATGCTCCCGTTTTAAGGCGCCGGAGACTCGCGCATCCCTCTTGGCTGCACCTCAAGTTGCCCTGAGATGCATTACCAGGGGTCACCGCGCGGAGGTGAGAGAGTGGACTTGTCGGCCACGCAACGGCAAACCCATTACAAGCGGTTATTACTACGGCCATACGGTTGCGATCCCATTACAGGAGGGCTTCTCAGTACTTACTGGGGTAGGTTTACTAGCATCGCCTACACCACCGAGACCATGGGCGACATCGGACCCCCAAGAGGGAAGTTAGAGGAAGTAATTTACTTCATATCGGATCAGTAATCCAATTTTCCGGTACTAGAGGCCTATAATGCAAATTTTTCTTTTCAAAAATTACCATTTTTCAAAGCTGCATTGGTAACTTTATCTATATTTCTTACTTAGTATCCAAGAAAGTAACTAGTGGTGCTACAGAATGGCATATACATTTTCACACTAGTTTTCTAATCTCTATAGTCTGCGGTAGCTTTTCAGTTTTGCCCCACCCTCTTCCCAGCAGGCATGTATTGCCACTAAAGAACATTTTATTACTTTTCTGGTCCTATTGGCAAATTTTCGTTAAAACGTTTGGAGCCTTTTTTGAGAAAATGATGTTTGAGCATTTCTGAAAATACACAATTTGGAACTCATTTTCACTGAAAACTTCATTGGAAGCACTTCTTCTCACACATGCAGTAATAAATAAAAAATGTTTGTAATATTAGCAAAAAATCAAACACAAACATTAACTTCTTCTTAAAGTGATGGGAAGGTTGAATTTAGGTGTGAGGCTGATGGTCAAGGGGTAAAGTATATGGTATGCTAACTTAGAACCTGTGTTTAAATCCCAATGCAGATAAAAAATACTTGTTGATTATAAACACTTTTGCACATTCATGTATTATTATAATATTGCGGAGCTGTTACAAATAATGTGAGAAAATATATGCTGTTGTAGTGTTACTAGTTTATTACTACTAGTTGAACCTATGAAAATATTTTAATTCATACGGTCAGTTCCTGAACTGTGAGTTATATTATTACAAAAGTCTAGTAAAGTGCTCGAGGAAATCTTGTAATATTTTAATTAGAGACTTTGGCCTTTCTGACTAAATTGCACAAAATATCAAATGGTGAATTTAAACCTTTATAAATTTAATAAAAGGTTCAGAAAGGTTTTGTTTTGTAAATTACAGCTTTAGGAGTATAAATTTCAAGCCTCTGGGCCTCACAATCAACGTTTTCAGGGAATGTTCAGAAAACAGTTGTGTACTATGTGTTTTGAGTTTGAGGATAGTGCTAAGAGGGGTCATTAAAATTATCAAAGTATTAAATTCAATTTCATACATTAAAGGCAAATATGATTGTACAAAAAATACTGTTTTCCTTGAACTTTTGAATGATATGTTACTTGAGTTACTCGTGAAAGGTTCTCAAAAATCAGGTAGATTTGTCTAATGAATTATTTCTATTATTATTATTATTATTGTTGTTGTTGTTGTAATGAGAGCAGTCACAAAGAATATAAATATGTTGATGTTTATTTTTTTTTTACCAGGATGTTTTATTGGCTGAATTAGTTCGAGGAGAAAACTCGTGGGTTGATAGCTATCATGAACATGATACATTGTTAGAAAACAAGGAAGAAGAGGAACTAAATGAAGAGGAGCGTAAGGCAGCATGGGAAGATTATGAAAAAGAAAAGCAAGGCCCAAGACCATCTGGTATGTTACCTTTACAATTTTATGTAAGAAGAAATGTTTGTGATTTAGTATTATTTGTCATGTCCATCATGATATTTCATCGAGGAACCATGTAACATAATATTACTTTTTCATTTCTGTTTAATAGTGGCAATGTATGATAATTCTTCACTAATCACCTACTTAAATCAATTCGGCTACACAGAACATCAGATACGAGATAGCATCATGAAAGAGGTAAGTATTTAATAACAATTGCCCATTATTTGTAGTTAAAATAATAATCTTTACTATTAATGTTTCGTGTAAAACAAAAATTCTTTTGAGCAAGTTTCATATTCCAAAATGGTATGTTTTCAAGTACACAAGCTGTAATTTGTAAGAAAATATTTAACTTCATTGTTGCATGAACAATTCATGAATGGCATCTGATACTGCTTATTTAACATTCTTAAACAAATTTTGCATCGATGTGCCATCAGAGTATTGTGAGGTCTCTACTACTTATTTAGCTTTAAAGTTCTTGCAACATGCGTATTGTAAATAATGAACACATATTCCTTGATTCTAAATTCTCAAAATAGAAAATATATTCTCTTGTTATTATTGCCCTGCTCACATACAAATTCAGTAATATAATAATCCTTGTTTGTTATTATATTGCTGGCTAGCATCCAATTACATTCTACATATCCCGATTCATGGGTATCGACATACAACTAATGTCTGCTTACGTTGACACAAATTGATGATTTCTGAAAATTTGTTCTTGATGAAAATTATTTACATAGATTGCAATTCATTACTAAATAATCAACCTTACAACAGTTACAACTTAAATAAAAGAATATAAAAAATGTTCATTGCTATCTTTGACAAAACATATTAAAATTTGAACTCAATTTTATATTAGTTCATTTTGTATTCAATAATGACCGGTTCTTTTGTGCAATTTCAATTAAATCCCTACTTTTGAATTATTACATGCACGTACGTGTGCATGTTTGCTATGATGTTGTGATTTACACATGCAGATTAATCTAAGAAACGTGGCTGATTACTTGCTGCTGATCCAGGTCACCACTTACAAAAGAAATTATTCTGTGTGTTGCATGAAGAATCAATTCATTCTAAGAAATAAAATAGTTTATTAATAAAGAGGACCACTTCAATTGAAGCTAGTTTCATTGCAACAAGTTTTGAAGTGTAATGTGTAACATATTTAAAGAAAATGGATTTTGTAGAATTAAGTAATTTTGTACAAATGATACAACTAAGATAATCATACATAGTCTGATTTGGAAAGAAAGAAGATTGGAGAAGGAGGCGAATAGTGGAGGATGGTTTACTGCTTGTTTCAATACTTTCAGTAAGATTGTTATAGGCATTATCATTTCAAAATTTATTATCTTCTTTGCTCTTTAATTTGACAAATTCATACATATTTATCTGAGAGGAGAATTAATGTTTTCTAAATACTGATTAAAAGAAGTATAAATCTTCAAGAGAATCTGGCAACATTATTCATTTTCATATTTAAATAATTCCATCTCAGGTTAGGAGTATATTATTAACAATATTTTACACTAACCATGTTATTACTCTTGTTATTTTTTGCAGAATCCTCAATGGTCAGATACACAGATACAATTCCATGTAGGACGAGTTCTGAAACAAATTCATGACTACGTTGCTGCACAGGTATGCATTTGTTGATAAAATAAAATAATTTGATTGTATTGCCTCTTTCTGCCATTTAAATGTATTTAGTTCAATTGTTTGTGTATTTTTGTTTTCATTACAAGTAATGAAATGAAAATAAACAGGACAAACATTTTTTCAGAATAAATTCATAAGAAGAGTAAAAAAGAGTTGCTACATAGCAATGACTCAGACATATTCACAATACATAGTTGAGGCAAATAGGTGGGGCAAAATAAAATGAATTAAAGAAATAACTGTAAAACAGGAATCTCGAACTGGCGACCCACGGGGCTATTTGTTGTGGCCCGCAAAAGGTTTTTAGTCAAAAGTTGAAGTCCCTTGCATTCATATCAAATGAGAACAGAAAGCCTAATGCACAAACCCTGTCAAAGTCAACACTCCCTTAATGTTAAAAAATGGGTTCAAGTTTGGATTAAGAATTATTTTGTAGTTAATTCAGAAATTCAAAAATATCACAATGTGTTTCACTGAGTTCTGCATGCTACGGCCTTATATTATGCATGATTCCAATCCCCCCTCCCCCATTTCAGAGCAGCCAGGCAAAGTGCTGAGATCAAGAATATGGGTAGTCAGATATGGATCGCCCGAGTAGTGAAAATATGGCCCGCAATCCTTTTAAAACTTTTAGTTGTGGCCCTTGAGGCCTTGCAAGTTGAACACCCCTGCTGTAAAACAATTAAATTATTCAATATTTGTAAATTTTGAATGCAAGCTATAATCTAATTGCCTAGAGCCTTTTTACTGCCCTGGGCTTCTTGCTTCAGTATTCTTTTAAGAATCGATAACCACACTGGTTTCAGAGGACTATTTCAATTTTGGAATTGCCTCAAATACTCTTTTATATTCAATATTTCAAAACATGATACTTTTTTAGGAATTTCATTGAATCATATTGAAGTGTGTGTGTGTGTGTGTGTGTGCGTGTGTGTTTTTTTTTTTTTTTTTTTTTTTTTTTTTTTTTTTTTTTTATGTAAATATTCATTGGCATTACATCTTATTTTCAGGAATATCGCAAACAAGTCCAAGCACAATTTAATTTGAATCGAGGGCAGCAGCCAATGTACTTTCATAATCCTAGTACTCAGGATATAATGGGGCAAAATCAGTATCAAAATGCTATGCAAAATATGGGAGGTGGACATCTTTTACAGCAGTTGACCAGTCAGCAACCAAGCAATGCAATGCAAACTATGCAACCTCAACCTGGCTCCTCACAGGCTGTTGACAACAGTAATAGAATCAAGGTATTCTTGAAAATGTATTGTGAAGTGAAGGTTCTTATGAATCCAAGTGCATTGTTTTTATGTGATTTCTCTCATTGTGCAGGTTAAAAGTTTTGGACATATGACGAATAGTAACTTTGGAAATACCAGTCAAATGAATCAGCTGGTACCTAATCCATTTGCTTCCAAAACTGGAATTGCAGGTACTTTTTTTTAATGGATTCTTAGTTTTTATATGATACAGAATAAACCTACATTGAATTAACATATAAACAATCACACATGCCCAATGTGTTGCAATTTTCTTGCAATCACATATCAAAGGCTGGCATAAATGAAATTATTGGAACTGTAGAAGTTCTGAGGAAAATGTGTAATAACGACAAATTCAATTAGTTGAAGTATTTACTACAACCCCAAGGCAAACTATCGTCAAATATTGGTTTCATGTCAGAATGACCATGCATGGGCAGAGTAGCTAAAATATATCCCAAAAAAATATAACTTATGTATTATATACATTAGAACTACATTGTTAATTTTACTATTATGAGAAAATTAGACTGGCAAAATGCATTAAAGGTTATATATAATTGTGACTGTGAGTGTCGTTATTTTAAAATTTAAAAATTCAAAGCTAACATGGTTTTCTTCATCTACTTATATTAAGTTACATTTTCACCTTAAAAACTTTGCTTTTTCTTTGTTGAATTTGTGCTTGCACAAGTGTGTTTATGTGAGGGAGTGCTAATATTTCTTTTCTGTTTTTATTAACAGCTGGTGCTATTAACAAACCAACTATGCAGAAATCTTCAAACAATGGAGTTGCAGATGTTATTGAAGTGGAATGACAAAAGTAGATTTTTTTTAAAAATTATTATTGTTTCTTTTTAAGGTAATATCTTTGACTGATGGGTCATTAAGATTGAGTCTTGTTCATAATTTCATGTATTACTTTGCCTTTTTTAACTAAAAGTGTATATAATTTTAATTCTCAAATGTGGAATCAGAAGAGAACAATGACAAAATACAATGCATTTATATGTTGATATGTAGTGAGTGAAAATGATGTACATACAAATTTCATTCTATTTGTTTTGTTTATTGAACATTCCTTTGCTCCTGTAATTTGTTAATGTAATTTATAGTGCTTTCTGAATTGGAAAGAAAATTTATTATGAAAGTGAACGATTACATTGCAAAAGAAGTTTGAAACATTTAATGTATGTTGAAAAATAAGACTGGCAAAATGTGAAGGTTATAACACCAGACACTTGAATACCTGAAGAATAAGCTGCAGATGAAACTGAAGATCTTTTTTTAAATAAAGTTTTTATATTGAATAATGTATTTAAACAAATTTATTACGAGAATTTCCCAGGCACAACTCTCATGAATTACTTATGAAGCATATAGTTCTATAGTGTAACATACAGAGAGAGTACTTTAGAGACTAAACAAGAAACTTTCTACTCTGAAGGAAAATTTGGTTTTGAATGGTTTGTGCATAAGATAATATGCCATCTGTAACTTATTCCAGAATTTCAAAAACAGTTTTTTAGGATGTGATATGTTAATGAGCTAATATCAAATGTGTAATTTACTTTTCTGATTATGTATCATTAATGTTTTTGTCCCCTTTTGTGTTTATCAAGTGCTTGCCAATTTTGTTATAGTGTTAAGATATGATTTAATTGCATAGAAAGATAATATTTTTAGAAGTTAAATTGGATTAACTTGTTTTCTGTGTACGTGAAACTTTGTGTGAGGTAGTAACTTCTATGTGGTGTCAATAACTAGTAAGTCAGTTCCTGATAAATATCTTGCCCCACTGAATAAGATGGTGTGACAAGTTTTCCCTTTTTTTCTTTTTCTAAAAGGTAATTTGATATTCATGACCAGTATTCTATTGTCCAATATATATTAAATAGAATTGATGTTTCATGTAATTTAAGAGTTTATTTGATTTTTTGTATCCCAAACCATAATATGCTAAACAAGTAGGTACCGTATTTAACCGAGTATAAGACGATTTTTTTTCGTCATATACTTGCAGATTAAGCCTAGTTGGTTAGAATTTAAGTTTTTACATTGCCTATCCTTGTCATGAAACTCGTCAATGTTGAACGCGTAACAATAAATTGCGAAGAGGGTAAAAATATCGCGCGTAACAATACGTAATTATATTTGCTTTCTTATTCGCGGTATCCGCCGCGAATTTGTCGGACAATTCAGACCGATATTTTTGAATAGGCTGGCAAGGAGAATCTCTAACCGAATGGCATTGTATCAAATTGAACGTAACGTGAAAATGAGTGCCGAGAGATTGTTACACGATGCGTGTTAGAGGAGGCCGCGCGGAATTTCGATTCGTCGCCCAGCGAATTCGAATCTGAACAGAAACAGAGGCCATCAACAAGTGCGAGACGGATAGGAAACTTGGCAACAAGTGTTTGATGAAAGACTAGAACAACGCAAACTTTAGTCCGCAGAACTTTCAAGAGGGGACTTAAAAGTGGGACAGTGACAGAGCATGGAAGGAGAACCAAAAAAGAAAGAAACATTGATATATATGAAGATGGTAAGGGTAGTGACAAAAATCATGATTATATTAGGGAACAAGAAATTAATACTTCAACAATAACTTAACATTTTCATCAACAAGGCAAGTTTCTAGTCAATAAGACATTTTGTAATTTTGACAAAATAGCAAGCATTAGTTAAAAATTCTGAGGAGGCCTCATCAAAATTAGGGGGTCGACGTATATTCGGGTAAATACGGTACTAGCAGGCTGAACCCAAAAGAAGCACTGTGGGATGAGGTATTGGGTTAAGACTATTCATTTCACCTTTTGAACAAAATAACATTGTTATTGAACCATTAAAATCACAAACACACGTTAATTTAGGAGAGCACTGAGCACCCTTTTTGCATCTAACCATCGTAGTCCAGCTGTCCATTCCCTTCCCGTGCAACAGTGTTGCCCAGTTGTTTTACCGCGTCGCTTTTTTTCTTCGGCGGCAAATCCCAAAAAATCCTCAGATTCCCACATTCATCCGTCCTGACAATCATCCGACGCCGATTACTAAGAACCATCGGGCCATGGCTGCATGTATTCGGCGCACGTGGAAGTATTCCTGGGACCCTCGTGATCACCTTCCCGACGCACATCATGTGTCATTAACTTTAACTGTAGTAATTCGATATGATCCGAGATTTTTCGCCTTCAGCTTCGAATTTGGCCCAAAATGGATGCGCTTAATGATCACTAAATCACCAACTTAGAAGCTCTCCTTCGCTGGTTGAAATTTGCTCTATTTTCTTCCTGTACCTATAAAATTTGAATTTTGGCGTCTTGTATCTTCTCATTGCCTCGTTCTTGAAATTAACCTATGAGTTCATTTTAAAGCTTGACAACATGTAGATCTGTTTTACTATACATGTTAACTCCTGTTAATTGCTCAAATGGGAATCTTCCTATACTCCTGAGACGTGGAATTGATGGCACGTTTGACTGAGCGCACCGCCTGATTCCGTTTCGTAGCATTGCCAATATTTAGCTTTGCGGTGACGGATGCTATAATGGAATTGATCCGTTCGACCTGTCCATTAGCTCGAGGATGTCCCGTTGTAATCAGAATGCGTCGAATCTCCTCCGCTACAGTAGTTATTGCATTCTTGAGATGTAAATGATGTCCCTCGGTCGGTGATAATTGGAATAGGATTTCCAAAGTTTGTTTTCTGCTGCTCCATCCTTTTGATTGTCTCTGACGTCTTCGTTGTTTTCACAGGGTAAAGCCATGTAAATTTTGTAAATGCGTCGACAATGCTTACTATGTGGTTATACTCTTTGTTAGTTGACTGGGAGGTCCAATGTAATAAGTGTGGAGCGGCTCACTTTCCTTGAACAGTGGATGGAGGATCCCTTCCTTTTTGCCTGATTTTGTGTTGATTACTAAACATTTGATGCTGATAAATTAACTCTTGAGAACTACACTGCATTTCACTTTTATTTATAACAAAATACATATACATAAACTCTTATTGAACGTCTTTGACGGTCTTTTACAAACACTACATTGCTGCACAGTAAGACAAAAGGACGAATGAATATGATCATTCGTTTACATACCAAAAACAGATGACGACAGTGTCGGCGCGTTCACAAATCTCAATCTCTCAATATAGAGTACATTTCCAATAATATACTAGACGCAGATGGCGACACTGTCGACATGTTCACAAACTTCAACCTTACAATATAAATGTATATTTCCAACACGCCTCCTTACATTTATATACATACTATCTTAAATTCAGTTAATATTCATCATATTCCTAAAATACACAAACTTGTCTTTACACAAAGCTTTCGTGAAAATATCTGCCATGTTATCATCAGTATTTACTTTGACTATATCAATTAAACCATTCATATACAACTCGTTGACAAAATGATAATGGACTTCAATATGTTTTGAGTTTTTTGTAAAGTTACCATATTTAGCGATACTCAATGCTCCTGAGTTGTCTTCGTACATTACAATCGGTTCATCAAAATTCAAATCAAAAATTTTCATTACATCTTTTAGAAATTTCACTTCACTCACAGCATCTGATAGCGCAACATACTCTGCATACGTCGAAGCTTTTGTTACACTTGATTGTTTGCGAGACTTCCAAAATACAACATTGTCAAACATACGGATCACATAACCTGTCGTAGATTTACGATCTATATTGTCACCTGCCCAATCTGAATCTACATAACAATCAAGAACTTTTGCATTTTCGTTTCTACAATAATTCAATTTCAGGTTTCTTGTCAAATACAGATATTTTAAGATTCTCAGACAATACTTATAGTGTGTGTCGTCATAACAATTCTGAAACCTGCTCAAATAATTAACAGAATAACTGATATCTGGCCTTGTTCCTGAACTAATATATAACAACGCACCAATCAAATTTCTATACTTTATATCATTACGCAATTCCTGAGTTGGTTCTAATTTCAAGTTAACTTCCATCGGTGTAGCATATAATTTTGAGTCTTTAATCTTGTATTTTTCGGCTAATGAATTAATATAATTTTCCTGACTCAAGCTCATTTTGTTTTTCTTGTATTCGTAATTTATATCAATTCCTAAATAACTTTTAACCTCACCTAAATCTTTCATACTAAATCTATTTGACAACAAATTTTTGATTTCTTTAATTCGACTTTTCTTTACACAACAAATGAGCAAGTCGTCAACAAAAATTATCAAGTAAATCAGGACATTACTTTTTCGCAAAACATAAAGGCAATAATCATATTCACTTCTTTGGAATCCTAAACTTTTCAAGAAAGTATCTAAACACTCATACCAAGCTCTCGGACTTTCTCGTAAACCGTACAGTGCTTTCATCAATTTGCACACTCGATTTGTGCCGTCTTCGTAGCCTTCAGGTTGTTTAACATAAACTTCTGATATGATTTCGCCATTTAAAAAGGCTGTTTCTACATCCATTTGTTCAATAATTAAACCAAAATGACAACAGTATGACAGTAAAATCTTCAAAGTTTGCATTTTAGCTACTGGTGCATATATATCATCAACACATTCCTTTTGTTGAAATCCCCTAACAACTAATCTTGCTTTGTACCTATTATCAAACTTTTTAGTAAAAACCCATTTAACATCTATAAGATCTTTGCCCTCTGGCTTACTAACTAACTCCCATGTGTCATTTTTCTTCAAACATTCAATTTCCCTATCCATAGCTTGACTCCAGCTTTTCGATTCATTGCTATTAATCGCCTCCTCAAAACTAACCGGGCTATCTGCACTACATACGTTAATATAAATAAAGTTACTTGTATTATCATCCCTATAGCGTTGTGGAGTTTTAACCACTCTACCCGACCTTGTTGTTTTTTCCTTTAGCGCTGCTTTTGGAGATTCGATTTCGACTAACCTTTCTTCGTCCTCGCTGTTATCTTCAGACCCAGTTTCCCAATTTTCACACCCAGATTCATCTAATCTTTTACTCACGGAACCATTATCCTTTAAACCTACACATCTAATATTTTCTTCAACAACCTCTACATGCCTGGCCACAACAATTTTATTATTTATGAGTACCCTATATCCAACGTCACTGTAACCTAACAGAACTCCCAAATCTGCTTTTCTATCCCATTTTGACTTTCTCAATTCTGGCACCCTTACAAAGACTCTACTTCCATACAATTTTAAATGTGTGACATTAGGCTTTTCTCCAAAAAATATTTCATAAGGAGTTTTCAATTCTGCGGTATTTGCAAGACATCTATTTTTCAGATACGCGGCAGCACAAACTACTTCTGGCCAAAACCTATTGTTAACTTTTGCTTCGGCTAATAAACATCTTGACATGTCCATGATTGACCTATTGAACCTCTCAGCAGTTCCATTCAACTCATGCACATATGGCGGGCACGCATTTAAAACAATCCCCTTTTCCTTGATGTATTGATATATATTATTATTCATGTATTCTTTTCCATTATCACACCGCAATTTCTTAATCCTTTTCCCAGTAAGATTTTCAACCTCATTTACATACCCAACTAAACAATCATATAATTGGTCTTTAGTTTTAATTGTGTAAACGCGTGCAAGTTTACTATAATCATCAATAAAAGAAACAAAGTATCTTTCACCATGCATACCTACTGTTGAATGTGGCCCATTTAGATCTGTGTGAACAATTTCTAGGATTTCTTTAGCCTTATTTCTGTTGTTTTTAAAAGGAACATTATGCATTTTATTTTCTATGCACACTTTACATTTCATAGGTTCAGACTCGACGTTTTGAGGGATTCCATCTACTAATTGATGTTTGCAAATTTTATCTAAATAATTGAAATTTACGTGCCCCAGTATCCTATGCCACTTTTCCTTTATTGTCATATTTTCTTTATTGCAGAAGTTTACGTTAAATTCCCCTTTGTTGATCACACTTGTCACTTTATATAACCTATCTTGTTTCCATGCAACTGCAATTAAACCCCTATCTTTACTAAAAACTTTTGCGCTGATGCCTTTTGCAATAATATCATGTTTCTCTGTGACTCTTGAAAAACTAATTAAATTCCTATCTAGATCTTTAATGTAAAATACATTTTTCATTTCAACTCGTTCTAATCTGTCAAACACTAAAAAATCGCTAATTACATTACCAACTTTAGTTGCCTTTAAAATCTTTCCGTTCGCGATTTTTACATTAATCGGTTCTTTTAACGTTACGCATTTAGAAAAGTATTCCTCGTTATTAATTATATGATCTGTACAACCGCTATCTAACAACCAATTAATTTCAATCTGACCTGAATCCTGTGTTACACTGTTTACTTCCTTGGCGAAGACCTCTGTCACGAAACTGCTTGCGCCACTTACATTCTGATAAAACTGTTGTTCTCCACGGTTCCTACCACCATGGTCGTCCTGTCGGTAATGTCGGTCTCCTTGCTCGTTCTGTCGGTAAGATCGGTCGTGACCATAGCGACCGCCTCTGGACCCACGTGGTCCTCCTCTGCCTCCGCGATGTCCATTTTCATAACTTTGGTTGACATAACCTCCATAGTTACCTCGTGCTCTTCCGCCACGTCCCCGGGAACCTCGATGATTCTCAGTTTGTCGACATTCCCTCTTGAAGTGTCCTGGTTTACCACATCCGTAGCACACTTTTTGGCCGCTCGCACTAGGTCTCTTCTCCGAGATGAATGCATTTGATTTTACGCCCTCACTGTCCTGGTTCTCCTTGATGCTCTTCATCCTTATTTTTGCCTTCACGTACTCCGCAGTCCGGTCTTCCTTCTTCAAAACATCCACTAGATCTCCGATATAACTTAGTGACTCGGGCAGCGTTTTGAGCATGTAATTTAGTTTCTCTTCTTCGCTTACCTTGGCCCCGGCTGACTTCAGTTCGTTTATGTATTTCTCAAACACAGTGAAGAATTCATTTATGTCGCTGTAATTCTTTAATCTGAGTCCATCTAGTTTGTTCCTGCAGACAATCTGCAACGCTGTTGACTCTTTGGAGTATAGCTCGTCAAACTTCTTCATAACCTCGAAAGCACTTACTTTATCATTCACGAACTCTAGCTGCTTGTTAGTAATTGCACTAAAAATGCAATGCATCGCCTTCAGGTTCTGTTCTTCCCATTCTACGTCCTTGTCTTCTTCTCGCTTCGACCTCGTGGTCACCTCATGGCATTTTTTTAATTTCAAATAGATAGTTAACCTCGTTTTCCAGTTTGCGTAGTCCTCTCCATCAAAAGCTGGAATGTTCAGGTCGTCCATGTCGCAAACTTCCTCGAATCGACGGACACTGGGCTGAACTCCAATATAACCTCTTCAGCAATTCATCTGCATCCGGAAACCACGCTCTGCTACCATGTTAAATTAACTCTTGAGAACTACACTGCATTTCACTTTTATTTATAACAAAATACATATACATAAACTCTTATTGAACGTCTTTGACGGTCTTTTACAAACACTACATTGCTGCACAGTAAGACAAAAGGACGAATGAATATGATCATTCGTTTACATACCAAAAACAGATGACGACAGTGTCGGCGCGTTCACAAATCTCAATCTCTCAATATAGAGTACATTTCCAATAATATACTAGACGCAGATGGCGACACTGTCGACATGTTCACAAACTTCAACCTTACAATATAAATGTATATTTCCAACAGATGCAATTGGATATCACTCTACCTTGTCTGTTAACTCCGGAATGTAAAACTCTTGCTTCACTTCTATTCTCTTAATGGCGTAATGTCCTCTTTCGTGAATGGTTTTAATTCTTGCTGCATCTGTCGAGGTATCACTAGAGTTTCCTGTCCACAGTTGACCCTGAACAGAGTCTATCTCGGACGACAAAGTCCTCGTATGGTTGTTTTTTTTTCTTTTTTTTTCAAAATATCTCTTATTGCCATTAATACTTCGTCTTTCTCCCGGGTGTTCTTGATTCTCACGTCGAGACTGAGAAACCAGAGAGTAAGGATGTACAGCGATTAAAAGCATCCACATGCTTCGTTCTTGTGCCTGGTCTGTGCTCGATGGTGTAAGAATATTCCTCTAATTCCATCGCCCAACGCGCAACTTTTGGTGACAAATTCTTTTTGTCCATCGTGCTTTGGAAGGCAAAGCTGTCAGTTATGATTTTAATCTATACCGAGTGTGTATACTCTTAAACTTTCTCAAGGCTTTAATGAGTCAAAACTTTAAGCTCGTAACTTCAATATTTTTCTTCTTGTACTTTAGTTTTCTAACTCATGTAGAGAACGGGGTGGAGTTAATCTTCTACTGAAGATCTTTGCAACAAAACTGCCCCATAGCCTTGTTGCTAGCATCCGTATGCTGTCCCGTCTCGTATTTTTGGTTGTAAATCTTCAGATCAGGGTCTGATGAAAGCATGCTTTTAAGTGTCTCAAAAAACACTTCTTTCATTTTCTTCGAATCTATATTGGTTACTCCTCATCAATCAATAGTTTTGCAATCAAGTAGTTCGGAATGAACTTTCTAAAGTATCCCTTTAATCCAAAGAAATTGCACCGCGGCGATCGTCTTTTGTTGTAGAAATTCTCGAACTGCTTTCGTCTTTTCCGAAGAGCGTTGAATAGTATATTCCAAAATTGTATGCTTCTCTTAAAAAAATGGATTTTCCCACAATTTATTTCTAACCCGCAATCTGCAACTACTTTCAACACACAGTCCAGTCTAAAGCTCTAATACCTCGTTATCGTCCACCGCCGGTATGGTGATATCGTCCAAGTAAATAAACAAGATATTTTCCAGTCAACGTCCAGAACACGGAATTTATGAAGCATTGGAACACTGCAGGCGAGTTGCACAGACCAAAAGGGACCTTTGTAAACTGAAACTGGCCTGAATGCGTCACAAAAGCGGTATTCCTTTGACTTCCTTCCTCGACGTCCACGGGAAAGAACCCATTTCTCAGATCTAATGTGTAGAATACAGAGGCGTCCTACAACTTGTCCAAAAGATCTTCTATTAAAGGCAACGGATGGTGATGGTGATGGTGATAATCGTCTCGGTGTACTGTACGTTAGTTGCTCCTTCACACAAATCTCTGTCTGGACATCTATCCTCTTCGTCTTCTTTGGAGCGTAATTGGCTCATCTTTAAATAACCCTGAAGGTAATCGGTGGCAGCGCAATGTATTGTGAAAGCTGTACAACTTCCAAGGATTGGTGTGAAAATAAATCTTCAAAAATATAAATAATCCCGCTTTACATATACAAGTAAACAGTTTCCTTGCGAGTGACGAGAGGAATTTGTGAACATTTTGTACCAGTGATCGTGAAGAACATTGCTGCTATGTAATGAGAGGCCCAAGTGCTTGAATTCAAAGCCTATGAGTCGAAAAGTTCTATGTTTGTAATGCGAATCTCCGTGTAGTAGTAACACCCCCTGGATATAGAAAACCTCCACATCGAGCTTGTGATGTAGTGTCATGGCGTCCAGAGTAGTCCTGTGCAACAGCGTTGTTTCAACATGGACAGCCGTCTGGGTAGCATCGATGTGTAATTCGAAAGTTGTGAAGATTCTAGACGCTCATGCCAATTGGTAAAGATATTCAATATTCACGTTAAGAATTACCGCTAGCATATCAGTGCTTTTTCTTTTAAAACGCCGTAAGTATGTGCTGTACCAAACTGCTGAGGAAATTACCAAGGAGGGCCTAAAGTTCACATATTTGATTTCCCGAAAGATAACTAACTGCGACGAAAATGGCTTGCTGCTATACTTCTGCATTTATTGACTCCCCACTTATCTTCCTAGAACCGAAACAAGGTGATGAACTCTAGCAGAGAAGTAAAGAATACTGGAGAACTCCTAACTGGCTTCTGGTGTTGCTGCTAGTGTGATTTCGCAGGAAGCTTTTTAACCGACAGTTTTCTTGTTGAACGTTGGAAGATTTAATGAAAAATTGAAGAAAGATACAGTGTCTGTTTTGGACAATTGTAAATCAAAGAGATGATTGTTTTCTAAAACTAGTGTGTAACATCATCCAGTGATTTCTCTTTTTATACTTATAGATAGTGGGTCATATGATTAAAAATGAACACTTACTTCGGAGCAAAGTCAGTATACTCCGCGGAACAGAGGAAAAGCTCCTTTTCGTAAACTACGTCTCCGAAGAACTTGATCTTGTCTCGCGAGCATTTTCTTATTGTGAACAAGTGATAGTGCAGGCTAAGAGTTTTAAAAATTCGTTTCATGAGTAACATAGAGATTACATACGTTACGCGCGTCGCGCACATTTGTGCGGAGCAAAGAGCACTGCTTTGTTGTCCCTTTCTTTAAATTCGAATATGAGTAGCAGTAATGACGAACAGGCACCAGACGCTCAGCTAGTTTTTGCCGAAATGCTAAGCGAATATAAACTTATTTTTGAAAAGAGTCAGCTTCCGGTGGTACGCTGTTGTCGAAACAAAACATTACTAAGTTTGAAAAAAAAAAACAACGAAAAATTCCGAGTAGAAGAGAGCGATGCAATTAACATAGAAGATATGCAATATAAAAACGCGCCTGAAAGCAAACTCCGATAAAAATCGTCTACATCACGAGAATTTCGCCTTATCTTGTAATCTTTTTTACTCCGCTGCATCTGCATATCAACACACGGTAAACAAAATCGGCCAATTTAACCTTATTTTTCAAACGAGAGTCTGCTACTTAGGTACCTCCGAAAGTTTGGAGCAAGTGCTTACTCTGGAGAGTAGACCCTTAACTTTATTCATACTAATTCTGAGCATTTGCTCGCCAGTTGAGAGTACGCTCAGAGATGGAGGAAGTGCTCAGAAACAGAGAAAATGCTCACCCACTTTATTCATATGAAACTGAGAAGGATCTCCGAAACTCGGAGCAAAGAGTAATTGCTTACTTTTATCCATACCATCCATTGTGAAGTCGTGAGCACGCGTGTGAGATTGTACTCTTCTCTTCTGGTTATTCTCATATTTCCAACTCGAAATGAGTAGCAGCAGTGATGAGGAGTAGAAGGCGCCAGAGTCTCAACTAATTTTCTCTGAGACGCTCAGCGAATATGGAATACTATTTGGAAAAAGCCAGCTTCCGGAGGTATGAAGTCTCCGGAAAGAAGCTCTGCAAAATTTGAAAAAGCAGTACTCCGAAAAATTGGGAGTTCTGTTCTAATCAATTGACCAAAAAGATATGTAACATGAAAACTCGTTTAAGAGCCAAAACAAACAAAAATAGTTCTGGCAACAAAAAAATTAAATTGAAGGCGTGGGACAAAAAATGAATTAATGAACGGGGACAGTCACCTAGCAGTGTGCCGAATAAAAGGTAAGAAAACTGTTGTATTTTTATTTCATTATGTAAACTGAATATATTCACAATCATTTCAATTATAATTTATGTATGAAAACATGTGTTAATTGAATAAAATGAACATATGTTTTCTTAAATAAATTATAATTGAAATTATTGTGAATATATTCAGTTAATGTTATACATATTGTATATGCCAAAAAGATCTCGTTCTCGATCTCTTAACCTAACCTATACTTTGATCTAGAACTATAACAATTGTAAACGGCCCATCAAACAGGAATTAATTCCGAAAACAACTTCTGTTCCCGCGATGACGAATGCACTGATCTGATCAAGACTCGATAGCTCGCTCGATATGTCGCCTGGAGCGGTTGTTCCTTTTTCTTGCCGCGTTCTTTAGGTCCTCGTGGATGATCCGGTCTTTTGTCGTCACTTCTTCCAGTCCACTGACCTCCGGAGGGATCTTAAAGTTCTCAAATGCCTTGTTCTTCTTTCTTTGAAGTGCGTTTCCCACGTTCGTGCGTTCTCTTCGTACTAGCGTGTGCGATCATATTTAACACCTCGTTTAGAATTGACATCGCTTCAAACCATCCCTTATGATTTTCCGATACATACACACGGAACAGTCGTGATCACACCTTCATCACCCAAATTACTTGTTCCGGATTCACTTCAATTTGCCAGTAAGTTGATGCAAGATCTAAAGCGCTGAATACTCCTGCTTTGTTTAATTTGGTAGTCATTTCTTTACCGTGGGCGATGTGTCGAATCGTGGAACTGTAATGGCGTTCAGCTTTTTTGCGTCTAAACATGTACGGATGTTTCCGTTCTTAACGACGACCATGTGAGTTCTGACGAATGGCGTTACCGCTTTCTTCATTACTCCCTTCTTTTCCATATCTGTTATCACCCACTACACGAGCTCTCTGTACACTTGTGGTATCGGATACTGTTTCGCGACAAATGGCTTTTTCTCCTTTAGCTCTAAATCGAACAGATAACCCCTAGCAGGTTCCTCCGTTTCACCGAAAATTTTCACAAATCTGAATAACAGCTCTTCTACCCTTCTCAGTCAGTGGCGTCTTCTATCGCTTTTCTTATATCTTCAAGGGTCTCTTCCATTGACGCTTGCATTTCGTACCTTCTATCATCGCCTCGTCATCCTCTGTGACCACCGGACCACTCCTAAATGTACTGCTTGACATTAGCGAATGACACCTTTGCCTATGTTAACCAAATCCCTCAGTGCGTCTATCCCGATGACAATTTGGGGAATGAGTCCACGAATGACGATCGCAGCCAAGTCTATGGTCACCCCTCCAGCATCCAAATTTGTTTACCGTTCGTATTTGCCGCCCTTTTATTATCCATTACGACTCTCAACTTCCGAGTCAGTAACTCTATCAGATCCCTTCCTTGTTCTTTTAATCTATTAAACCGCTCTTCTGACACAGCACTGGTACTACCCCCGGTAGCTATAAGCGCCTCTGTTTTGATACATAACAGCTTGCCCGTAATATTAAACATTTATTTGGTATCGCCGCACGTCATTTTCTTCTCGTAGAAGCAAATCACTCGATACAACAATGCTCGCCATCGCTACAATTGCCACCGGTTTCTTATTACCATTCGTTTGGATCGTACTGTCCGTCCGCTCGAAACTTATTTAAATTTCCTTGTAGACCTCAGCATGCCACTGCGTTTTAATCGCCCTTTCACCTTCGTTGTTGATAAGTTCCTGGCTCTCCTTTTGCTTCCCGGAATTTAGCTGATTCGCGTTGTTTTCTCACTGCTGGGCTTTAGGTTTGAAATTTCCATTTGAAACGTATTCACTTTCTCAGCCTTTTCCCCCGAACGAACGTCTATTGCGTACATGTTAGCATTTTGGAACTTTCCGTCTTGGAACTGGTTCATTCCTTCCGACGCGCATGGATAGGAAGCTCTACCGTCTCTTTTTTCGTTCCCGTTTCCGTCATTGTCAGTAAATTGGTCGAATCGACTCACCCGTTCGAACAACGCACCAATAGTTTCGGGCATATTATTCCAGAGCAAGTTTCTAGTGCCATTAGGAATCTGTCTAATTAAAAAGCGAATAATTTCAATAGCATTAAAATTTTCGCTACAATTTTGTGCTTTAAAACATAAGACTTCCTCAACTATATAGTACGTATAATATATAGTACGTAACTACGGTATCATTACGTAGTATTCGTCTTATGCATATATTTTCTTCCCGACTTTAATATAGTTGAATTTATCATTTTATGGAACGGAGAGACTGTAACATTAAAGTTAAGTAAATCAAACCTAAGTTTTCTTATCCCTTCCCCATCCATGTCGCCGTCCAACAATGAAATTCTCGGGAAAACTCCAACTGCAATGTCGCTGCATTGTGTATCAACCAATACATATTATATATTCATAAGGCAATTTATTGGATGGCTTTCAGGTCTGGATGTTCAATGTTTGTGTGAAATTGTCCTTGCTTGTCTATATAATGTGCTGCAATTTGTGATAACTTATGAGATTTATTCATGTTTGTTTTTTTGTTACAGTAAGAAAGGACTATTGTACCTGACTATCGAAGTAATTGCGGATATGCACCGCAGGCTCTTTGTTTGAATTTGCTTGGATATTTTCTAGTGATTGCGTTGAAGTGAGGGAAAAAATCGCAATAATATATTACCTAACCATTCAGAATAATTCGAGACAATATGTGCTGTTGTGACGCTTCTTCGTGAAATTTATATACTTCATTTCATTATTTCTCAAACCATAGAGCAAGAATGTTTATGGAATTTCCAATCCATCGAGTACTTACAATATATATTTATATTCATAAGGCATATTAAGAATGCCCGAAGAGAGGATAGTGAAAGTTGCATTCAACTACAAGCCGAAAGGGAGAAGAAATGTGGAAAGACCACTGAGAAGATGGAGTGAGCAGTTTTCAGGAGCCGGAACCGACTGAACAAGTCTAATCCTTGCATTTGATGATGATGATAATGATGATGATTCTTAAGGCAGAGCATTTCCTGTTACGTTCTACCATACAGTGTCAATATCCGTGAATTCGGATCAGGCCATGGAAGAAGTTTCATGATTGAACAAGTGAACAAGTTGCAACATGAAGCTAACTCGTTCGATGATCATACTGTCTTCCAATAGAGATAAGTTATAATTGTAATGATTTAACTGACAGAACGCGTTTGTTATTATTTTTATACTTTTTATTTTGAACATTCTATATTTTATTGCAAATAAATTGCACTGGAGACGATGAGTGGCACAATAATTGACGATGGTAGACACAATATATGAGAAGTAACAACGTATTATGACCACCCGTTTCCACATGTAAAAGGAAAAAACGTGGCTCATTCCTCATACACTAGAAAAGTAAGTTTGAAAGACGCGTGCGTAGTGGCGCAAAGTAACAAAAGGGTACGCTAGTGTCGCGAATACTCACGCAACTTTTCTTGAACGATGACCTTGCTTCCCCCTCTCTGACACAATAAACAGTTGAAGACAAAAGCTTGCAGCGTGCACTGATGATAACATTCCAAACACATCTTCACTGGCGCAAAATAGAAACTATTTTCCGTTGAAGACGAGAACTTCTGACCGTGATTTTCTCCAAAACATTTAAATAAATGACCAAAGCAGGTGAAGATTCATAACAGAAAATACCTCGAACTCCTGAGAAAAATAGAACGCAAATTATTGAGAAAGTTGCGAAGGCATGACTGATTCTCCAGAGACTGGCATTGCTTTATAAAATCTAGTGACTAGTACCCCCACTCTACCCGCATTTCTTCAATCCATCGTTCAAGAAACGTTGCGCGAGTAATACAAATCCGAGCACTAGCGAAAATGTTCTTTCACTACGAAGTAACTGAACGAACAAGTCGTGTTCAGTAATATAGCAGGTCAAAGAAACTATGCATCAAATACGGACGACTCCCGGACAAGCTACAGAAACTCTTCGCAGCATTCAGAATAGGTAAATTAACTTGTTTCACTATAAATCTGAAGATATAACAAATATGTAAAAGGAATCGTGCGTAATGAAAATTTAACGTAACGATTTAAAAGCAGGCAACGCGTGCATTAAACATTAGTGTAATTTACACGTGATTGTTCTTTCTTTCAGATTCTTTGTTTGGTTAAAGAACTAGCTATTCCATTACAACGTTACTTTGGTCGATTTCACTTCCCTTTTCCACATCACATGATTGCGAGAGAAAATATTGGATATGCGAGACAGCGTGGAGCAGTGAGCTACCCGACCGCTTCAAGGAACTTGGGCACTGGCAAATGGGGGCGAGGCGATTTGAAGGTCACGGGGCGAACGCAAGAACGGAAACAAAACCCTGGTGATTGAGTGTAACTGACATCTCGTTACTCTGCGGTCGAAATCAAGTAAGAACGATCCAACGAGGATTCCATTATTATTTGAAACCAAGTTAGGTCCGAGTAATGCAATAATCGGATTAGAAAGGACTTAGAACTATTTAAAAATTAATTCAGAATAATGAATCAATCAAACATTCTTTCTTAATGTGGAAATGAAATTCATGTAAGTTCTTATATTAAGGTATCGTTGTAAATGTCAGAAAAAACTTAGGCAGTGAAAGTAAGTACAGTAAATGTTAGCAAGTGGGGATTGCTTTTTTTTCTACCAGGAAAATTTAATTTAAATGTTATGTGTATATATTCTGGGTTTGTAAATGGGAGAGAATGAGTTGAAATATATTATAGTATATTTTAGCCTAACTTGTTTAATGTGAATGCTTGTGTGAATACCTTCTGTGCAGTAAAACTACAGCCTTAGACTCCTGAAATATTTTTTTTATTTATTTAAATATATGGTCAACTGTCCCATTGACTGAGCTAGCTTATTAACGGGTGAAATTACCCCTTGCCCCTATGGTTGGTTATAGTATACTTTGTGTTCATCTTATTGAGACGAAAACGGTGTTTTCCCTCATCTGAAACTATACACATAAATACACATTTACTCTATAGACTCTAGAGTCAAGGTGAACCGTCAGAGCTAACTGCACCTTGTTGGCATCAGCAAACGCGTTCAGATTCATTGCTTCCTACGACCCTCTCTTCTTGTCTGCGGGTCTCTCCGATTCCTTTGCGCCCATTCTGGCTGTGCCTTGGACAAGCGATTTATGATCACGATGACGTTGCAAGTAGAGATGTGCCCTTTACAGCTAACAGTTAATAATTTGAAACTGATCAGCGAAATAAGTTATTGCGTTTACCCTGTTATGGGATGTTATCGGTTAAAAGTCATAGTTGCAACCTTGGGGCAAAAACTATTGAGCCTATTGGGCAAAACTGAACAATATTTTGCGAAAATGTGTTATCTATACTTCCAATAAAGGCAGCGAAATCTGAATCGCTCAACCATAGCGACGATTGATGATGTTTATTATCTATTCTTATGTTTAGTTTTCTGTTAAGCAATGTGTATTGAGCTGAAAATACAGAATACATTGTGTTGTCATAAATAGAATGTATCATCATTCAATATCTATCTGCATAATATTCTTTAATAACTATATCAAGTTACAACAGGCAATGATCAGCTTGTAATACTCACTAACAATGACTTTCTACGATGTTTCACGGCAGTCCATCAGTCGCGATTAACTGGTTTTAATTCTTAATTCAGATTATAAATCCTTCAATAAATAATTCATTATTACACACCAAGTATAACAATAGTTATATATTATATCCTCTACAATAGAAATAATGGTTTTTTACAACTTGTATGCTGTGTGTTTACGGAGCTGTGACCATTTAAAAATAGTCTTTTTCTGTGGATTTAACAGAAATTTGGCCATATTGGGTCTGTGGCACGCTGAGTCAAATACAGTCATGTTTAATGATAATAAAAGTGTTGCGAACAATCGTGGCACCACCTCAGCCAAAAATCCCTTGAAAAATCACCATTAAATAATATTTATTCGTTATTTCGACGATTATTATTTAACGCGAATAAAGACAAAGAATGGGGCAAATGCGGGGTTTGGGAAAATTTTACACAATGATTTAAAACATTGTAACATTTAACATATTAGCCAACAATTACCTGAAGTAACTATGTTCTAATATTTGCAGCATACACACTTGACTAGTTTTTTAATGATTCATTAAGGAATGAAACGTGTTAAAAAGTTCACAAGGCATTCATTGAACTCTGATCGTATACAACAGCTCTAAGCTATATTATCCAACAGCTATACAACAGCTCTAGCTATATTACAGTTCCAGCTCTAAATTACGGCTTATTTCCCTCAATCTCTGCCTAGTTAGAAAATGTGCATAAGCTGTGGGCGTGACCCCCTCTAGTAACAGCAGCGGTCGAGCGCACGTCACTCTCCCAGCCTCCCAAGTCCAGCTACGGGGTATTCTGTAACCTGGCTCTTCGCTCGTACGTCGGTCGTCCTCGCCTCCTCGCCGGGGACGTCTGCGTGGTACGCTCACGACCTTGGCCTATTCTAGGGCCTCGCCATCGCTTCGCTTTCTCGCAAAACTTGCTGTTTCGCGGTTCCGCCCGAAGCGCCGTATTCGTTCACCTTCCACCAGATCCCGGCCGAATCAGCTCCCGAATTCTTCTCTCGATTCTCCCGGCACCGAAACAATAATATCCCCTTCCTCTCTCTTCCGCCGCTCTTCTCATACGGGACGCCGGCGCGTATTACTCGCCCCTTACGCGTGTATGACAAACGGCGTATTTCCGTCCCCGTATTTCCGTCGTCTGCGGTACACACGGCTATTTGTTTAGTTGTCGCTCCGTTTCAGTGCAACTTAAATATTCACCTCGTGGCAACTATTCCGCCTCGAACTCAATTCCTCACAAATCTCCACAGTTCATACTAATTATTCTGCTCACAAGTCGAATATGTAGATTTTCTCTTCCTCTGCCTAACTACTTTCTCTATTCTCCACTGCTACTGCCTCTCAGATGACGTCTACTACTCTCTCAACGAAAGGCGAACGCACAACGCGCACGCTCGACGACCACCAAGAAGAAGGAGCGGTCCGCTGTCTGGCCTCTTCTAGAGGGGCAACACCGCGTCACAACCCCTCCTGACTGGTCCCTCGCGCTCGCCATTAATTGCAAGTCTGGAGTCTGAGCTGTGGGCAGCGTATTTGGGCGGTGCCGTAGTAGCGTGGGAAGCTGAGGTGTTTGGTCCATGGTCTTGCAACTCTCCATCAAAACAGGAGACAAAGCTTGAAAGTGCTACTCTAGGAGGCGCTAGTGTCGCCAGGTACAGCTGCAGGTTAGACTCGCAACTTCCGCACATAAAAATTGGCTAATTTTTGAGAAATAAGAAAATTGTTTTTTAAATGTTCATTCATAGTATACACGTATGAGAAACCCCTGAAGAAAGCGCGAACATCGGCGCTATCTTTTGTAACATTATGAGCCTGCTTGCGACCTGAGAACTCACGCAGCAGCAACGCACGTTTTAAGATCGATGGCAGCAGTTCGTGCTTTAGTTTCTGTAAGAATGTACTGCATCAGAGCGCACCACCATAATGGATTCTACCACCTTATATGGGAGTTATAAGGTTATGGTTGGATCCATGGGCCAAACTCCACTATATATATATATATATATATATATATATATATATATTTCTGAGAACCGAAAAACTGGTACACTTGCCTAATATCATGGCCCTCGCGAGCACGCAGAAGTGCCCCACAACACGAAATGGCATGGACTCTACTAATGTCGAAAGTAGTGCTAAAGGTAATGGACGCCGTGAATCCTGCGGGGATGCCCATAAACACATAAGAAAACAAAAATAACTCGTAAGAAAAAAGGGGTGGAAATCTCTTCTGGTGAGCACGTTGCAAGGCATCCCAGGATATGCTCAATAATGATCTGCCTAACAATGTGTCTGGAGATTTTGGTTGTCAGTGGAAGTGTTTAAATTTAGAAGAGTGTTCCTGGAGCCATTACTAGCAACTCCGGTCATGTGGGTTGTCGCATTGTCGTGCTGAAATTGCCCAAGTCGGTATGTACATTGGACACGAATTGGTGCAGGTAATCAGGCAGGATGTTTACGTACGTGTCAATTGTCAGAGTCGTATCTGGACGTATCAAGGGTCCCGTATCACTCCAGCTGCATAAACCCTATACCATCACCAGCTTGAGCAGTCCCCTGTTGACCTGCAGAGTCCATGGATTCATAAGGTTGACGCTTCATACTCGTACACGCCATCCACCCGAAACAATGTGACCAGGTTGGACCAAGCAATGTGTTTCCAGTCATCAACAGTCCAATTTCCGTGTTGACGGGCTCAAGCAAGGCTTAAAACTTTGTGTCATCAAGGATGAACATCACTTATATCGTGATAACCTACCATTGTGCTACAATGCAGGTGGCTACAGTGCCGATCTAATAACTGTGCCAGACTCCGGACCGGAGCGCCGTATTCTGGTTCAAGATCTCTTTAATTCAATAATTAAATCGTTATGATTTTGTACCAGTTTTTTGTGCTCTTATATATATATATATATATATATATATATATATATATATATATATATACATATACATATACATATAAAGGTTAGAAAGGAGGTAATATAAGGAAAAGATTGAACACTGTTAAAGAGATGTTAATTTGTGAAGAGAACTGAAAATAAAGATTCACGCTTGATAATGAAATTAGGTAATTGTAGAACTAAAACGATCCATGTCAATCCAACTAGTTGAGGTCGCTTAAACGCCCTAACTTCAACTCGGAAGGATAATGGATTGACGTTTCGTCTTGGACATATATTTTTGTCAATTTTCTTTGTTAATTCCTTACATATATTGACCCTTATATCTCCCTCGTCGTTGGTAAACAACCGCAGTCATAACACGGCGCAGGGAGGGAAATACAGAGTATTTCATAATCAATCAGTATTCCATAATCCATATGTTATCCATAAGTATTTCAGGGGAAGATTTAGATTCGTAACCCTATCAACATTATTTTAAAAAAAATATTCTTAGCTTGCAATTGCAAAAAATGCTCATGTATATGTACTATTCGAAATAGGAATACTCTTTTGGATGTGATGCAATAAATATGCGACAATTGTTTTGAATAAATTCAGTAAAATTACAAAAATGTTGGGGGCATAGAACCTGTACCCTTTCTAAATTCACCATTCCTACGGAATCCATCAGAAATTGCTACCTTCATAGACTACTGACCAAATACTCACCATTTGTGACTGGGACTGAATAGTATGTTTGGTCTCAGTACGGGGGCGGCAGGATTCTTGTAACATGGTTAGAGGAGGGTCAAATTCGAAAACAAAACGAAAACAATTTGTACTTATGTATTTTCAACAATACTGATGTGGAAGAATTGAAGTATCAAAAGAATACATTTCTAAATCGTATCACAACGGTAAAAGTATACACAACAAAATACACATTCAAGAAAATACTTAATCTATACAATTCGTGATATAGAATTTGATTTTCTTTTAAATCTTGGGTAATCCATTGGGCTTCATTAATTTTTATGAAGAAGCTGAAATGAGAAATAAAAAGTTAAAACATGTGTTAGATTTATATATCCAGTACACATACACACATTCATACAATGAGGATGTTCACAAAGGCTCTCCATCCCCCAAAACTTAAACATATCCACGAAAATTAATGCAAAAGAAGTTTGAAAAATTTGAAATACACTGCAATTTTTCTCATATTGACAGAGTTCGAAATTATATAAGAGAACATTGCAGATTGGGGGAGACAAGAGGGAATTGAAAGATAGAATTTGTAAATGGCAATTATATAAAATGTATGCAGTTTGAAGAACTTGTCGGAGCAAGCCTGCATAATTTCAGCCACAATATTGTCGCTTACAATTTATAAATGTACATTATAATTCACACGCGTTGCATTGCCTTCCACCAGCGTAGTCTCGTATATATTACTCAGTCCTGTAATAATGATTTATTCAATTATTCATTGCAGTCGTATATCTCGGCTGAGGCAACGCTGGTCATACTTTTAGGTTTGTTCTTACCATCAAACCGACGGCCGGTCAGTAGTGCCGTAGCGATCTCGGACCAGAAGACCGTGTGTTCGAGTCCCGTCCCGAGTATGAGTGTATTTGTGTATGTCTATAAGTGTGTACCGTCTTTTCAACCTTCACTATCATCATCATCATCATCATCATCATCTCACCGTCCATACCCCCAAGGGCTAACAACTTTGGGCGATCAAAATCGGGATTCAGCTAAAATCCTGATCCCCCCAGAAAGGCACTTGCTAAAGCAGGAGGCGCGCGTGGTCCAAGTTAGCCTATACGCGAAAAAAAATCAGACCGACGCTTCGGCAAGCGTTCATCCCCGGTCCTTCCAAGAATTTGGCGCACCTCTGACGTCCCCGCATCTGTCCAACCCGTTGCCCTGCCAACGACGCCTCGCTGACTGCGCAGAACCCTTCAAAAGACAACGTGCGCACTGCAACACTTTTTGGAAGTGCTCATAGTGATGTCACTATGGTGTCGTTCAAACTCCAGATTTGATGAAACCGTCAACGTCTGATACCTACCAGGAGCAGAGTTGCATAAATCGCAGTATAATTCATTTCCACCGAGTAGTTTATACTGCTGACAATGTTCGTGTGTCTTAATCGTATGCTCATGAGTGCACGTTCAACCACAATGGCATCACGTCATCGTTAGAGCCAGCCAGTAATAAATCAAGATATCATTTGTAATACTGTTAATGAATCAGTTACTAATTCTCAATTGTTTAAAAGATCAAGATGAAGGCAGAATCTTATTTATTTTCTAGAGTGCTATTATTCAGCACTGATTACTTTGATCCATTTTATTTAATTTCAAGTAGTGATTAATCTTTTATTAAATATTGTTGTTTCACTACTTATGAATTCATGTTAAGAACAGAATTCATTTAATTTATGTCATCTGAATTCATGCTACTATTAATTTATTGCTTCAGTAGTTTCTGTCTGTGAATTCATGTCAAGAACAAATATTAACATGCTACTGCATAAATTGAATGTTCAGATCAATATTAATTGATATATTTTACCTAACTTTGAACAATTACTCATCTGTTAATTCAATAACTGTTGATTAGTATCTAATTACAATATTCAATTAATTGCGTATCAGTCAATTATTTTTTAATTATAATTAAGTTAAAGGCGAATTTCTTGTGTTCTGAATCTCCTTTCACGGCAATCCCAAGCTAATTTAGGGTAGGTAATTTTTTAAGTTTTTAAAAAAAATTTAAGGTCGCATCAACAGCTAGGTTATTATCGATCACTACAGATTAACGGTATGGCTAACATGATGTGATATGGTGATGGCGAGGGGTGAAAGGACGAATACAAATACAACCATGCCTGAGGCGGGACTCAAACCCGCGATCCTTCAGTCTTAGATCGCTACGACACTACTGCCTTAACGATCTCGGTCGACAGGGTAGGTAATTTAGGCAGGTTTTTGGAGTGCCTCAACACACAAATGGTCCTTCGAGAAAAAAAGTTAATAAAGAAATTAGTGAAAAGCTATCATAGTAAGTGATGTGAATGAAATCTCCCAGGTAACAAGCAGTCTACTTCTCTATTTGACTGCCTCACTCCACCAGAACTAAAAGTACAATATCCTTATATATCATTATTGAAACTAAAAATGGGAATGCATGTGTTTTAGCCTTCGCTGGGCCAGGCAGTGACCTTTGCTTTATTTTGTGGGAGTAGGAGCTCGGGCGCGAGTCCCAGGAGCTTTGATTCAGCCCCCCGCCCCCCATAGTAGCTGACCGCGCCGAGACAATACCTATTAATACTTAGAAGTAATACCCTTAATTAGTGTCTGTTGGCCGAGAGAGCCTATGTAATGATTTTAGCTAAATTAACGATTTCTTGAATAGTCACTGGCGAAAATATCTGACTTATTGCCTAAATAAAATAAAATTGACAATAGTATTATTGCAAATAACCTTCAAAGCACATTTTAAAATACACGTATTAATGGTAGCATCAAAAGCAGTTCATCTGTATGGCCACATATTAAAAATAATGATAAAAATTATTATTTTCTTTCCGCTGGCGCTGTAGTCCAGTTTGAGTCTTGACACAAAGTCTGCAAAACTTGCTACTAAGTCTTTCGCAGTATGAGATTCAATCTTTCATACGGATTTTACACCTGACTGAAACATAACATTGAAGTACATCGTGAAATTAATATCACAGACAATGCTACTGTATAATATGTTGTTGTAAAATATAGAATTTTTTCCAGACATTTGTAAAATAATCAAAGTCATAGAAGCTTGGAGTGATGTGTGTCTAGTACGTCTAAAATAGGAAGGTTAACATCTAAATTACATTCGCCATGCGCAGAGGATCAAAAATGGTATAGTGCTAAGTGGTTAAGTGCTACTACGATGTGAAAACACGGCCGCAACATCGATGTCATGTTAGAGATTTAGCACTGCTATTACATTATCTTTACCTTTTTTATGTAATATCATAATTGTTTTAGGCCCTTAGAGGGCAATGTGCTAGATGACCATTTAATAAAAGCTTGTGAAAACCCTTTGAAAGTCAGAAATGTCGACCAGGAAGTTATTCAATAATAATAAAAAAATCTCTCGCCTTTGCAGACAAATCTCAAACGGAGAACATCGCCTTCTGTGCTCTTGGGAACCGCGCAAAATCCATTTCATTCGTATGAAGAAATATATATTGATTTGCAATCAGGTTAAATAATTTGGCATAATAAAATTTTATATTCTACTGGGGTGAATAATAATATTTTAAGGTATTGCTCGAATTAATGAGGTGCCATGCTCTGATGATCCTTATCGCGAGTTGCCTTTGATCGAAAACCAATGTAAAAGATGAAGTACATACCTGGTTATTGAACGCATATTATGAATGCAGAAAAGAAGGAAAAATAATATTGTTGTAACTTACACAGACATGCTATAAATAGGAAAATTTAAGCAAGTGAGTAAAATTAAATGTGTTACAGAATATTGAATTAGTACCTCAGATAGTTATTTTGTAGTTTTATATTATAGATGAATAATGAATATAAATGATTTCAGAGAAAATACTGCACTAAAACTAATACCAAGTCTTAGCATTAGTGTATACATATAGTGAAAGATTTAAAGATATATAAAGTTCTAATAGGATCAATTAATTCTGAAATGATAAAAAAAGCAAATACATATGAACTCCAAATAAAAGATTTGAAAGAAGTGTAATATAACCAGAGAGCATTAAAATAAATTGGTATAGGTGGCCAAATAATCAAATGGAGACATATAATTAAGTAATAAAATATACCAAGCTCCCAAATCAGAGAAGTATGATTGATTTTTGTAACCAAAGGATTTGGTATGAAAGAAGTGGAGAATGAACAATGTTACTTATAATTTATCATTACTCCTAAATGAATACGTATTGCTTATGATTGATTTTTGTAACCAAAGGATTTGGTATGAAAGAAGTGGAGAATGAACAATGTTACTTATAATTTATCATTACTCCTAAATGAATACGTATTGCTTAAAATATCCCCCAAAACTTCATGAACACTACACCACAATATTTGTTCCTTCCCTTTCTTGTGTAAGAAATGTATAGATGTGATAAAAACCGCTAAAGAGTGATTAATTTCAAGAAAATGTTTCCTAAATTACACAACTCAGTCAGTCTTCTACTAATATGTATGACTGGGTTGTTTTTAAGAAAATAAATGGATTTACCGAAAGTATCATTAGCAAGTCAGTTAGTGTAATTAAGATGCAGGTACTTCTGGTGCAGCAGGAGTGTCAGTAGCAGCAGGGGTTTCAGGCACAGCAGGAGCATCGCTAGCAGCAGGTGCTACTGCAGCTTCAGCAGGTGGGGGTGCAGCAGCAGCATCAGTAGGTGCAGGCATGGGGATTTCAGAATTTGGAGGAGAGGCACCTTCTGCTGCTGGTGGGGCCGCTTCTGCAGGAGGAGCAGCTTCAGCGGTTGGAGCAGGAGCACCTTCAGCAGGTGGTGCTGCTGTTGGAGATGCTCCTTCAGCAGGTGCCCCTTCAGCAGGTGGTGCTGCTGTAGATGCTCCTTCAGCAGGTGGAGCTGCTGCAGCGGGTGCCCCTTCAGCAGGCGGGGCTGCCGCAGGGGATGCCCCTTCAGCTGGTGGTGCACCCTCGGCAGGTGGTGCTGCTGCAGCAAGTGCTCCTTCAGCTGGTGCTGTTGCAGGTGATGCTCCTTCAACTGGTGGAGCACCCTCAGCAGGCGGTGCAGCTGCCGGAGGTGCTCCTTCAGCAGGTGGTGCTCCTGCAGGTGGCGCACCTTCAGCTGGCGGTGCTCCTTCAGCAGGCGGTGGCCCCGCAGGCGGTGCACCTTCAGCAGGCGGTGCACCTTCTGCAGGGGGTGCTCCTTCAGCAGGCGGTGCACCTTCTGCAGGGGGTGCTCCTTCTGCAGGGGGTGCTCCTTCAGCAGGCGGTGCACCTTCTGCAGGGGGTGCTCCTTCAGCAGGAGGTGCTCCTTCAGCAGGAGGTGCTCCTTCAGCAGGGGGTGCTCCTTCAGCAGGGGGTGCTCCTTCAGCAGGGGGTACTCCTTCAGCAGGGGGTGCTCCTTCAGCAGGTGGTGCACCTTCTCCTTCAGCGGGTGGTGCACCTGCAGGAGCAGCTTCTCCTTCCTCTTCTTTTCCCTGAACAGAGAGATTTATTGAATTTATCTACAATAGTGATTTTATTTCACAAAATAATATAAAAATTAAATAACTGTTAGTAATTAAAGCATGTAAACAAAAGTAGGAAACATCATATGCCAACAATAATTTAAGTATGACAATATGAAGGGTCAGTGAACCAACTATGCCCCTGTGCCTAATACCACCTACATGTGTTTCCAAGGTACCATGCATTCCATGTATGGTTTCTTATGTGAAACTTATAGTTCTGGCGTATAGTTGCGCTAAAACCGCATACACCATAACTATAAGTTTCACATAAGAACCCATATATGGAGAGCATGGCATCTTGGAAATAAGAGTTTGGGATATTAGAGACAGGGGCGATAATTTGTACACTGACCCTACATAATCATTTGAAGCTATTCAGTCGTCACTAATTGTAGGTATCACTTAAAACTAAATTGAATGACATTCGTAAGTGGATTTCATGATTGACAGCTAGAAAGATGTTTTCAGTAATGTGCCATGTAATGATATGATGTACAGGGCTGTCTTAACAGCATTGGGGGTCCTTGGGCCTAGGTTAATTTGAGAACTCCCTATTCTTACTTTCACCGCCCCCCCCCATTTTGATGCTGAAATGCAAAGAAACTCATATCAAGTCACATTGTATTTTGTGAAAATATTTTGAAAGTGTTTAAATTTAACACTATTCAAGAAAAAATTTAAACATACAATAAATGTATAAATAAGTAAGAATAACAGATTTATAACTAGATTAAAAAATACTACACATTATAGTGTTAATTGTTTATTGAATTGTACAACATAAAATTGAATTGCATCAACCTGCAACATTCCATATTATAAATATTATCCAATGATGTGCTACATATCATTCCTACATACATATCATATGCCAATTTTGCGTATAGTTTAATCGTACATAATTTTTTATATATTTTTATTTTTTTTTTTTGAAAATGTAGTATTTTTTAAGAACTATCGGAGGCTATTGAACATGGGGGCCATGCGTAAACACAGCACTAGTAATGGGTCTTCAGAAATTTATTTAATTATTTATTTATTAAATAAATTTCTAGTGTTTATACGTCTGGTGTTTTTATTCTCCTTCTTTCATCCATTCTCAAGCCGTAGTTACAAACTCACATCTTGTAAGACATGTGTTACATGGTAAATTAATAAGAATAGGAAGATCTTAACTCTCCAAATGTTGGAGATTTATGTATTAATCCTGTTCATCGAAGTTACTAAACCTCTTTCATGTCATGTGAGCACATTTCTCTTTTGTTATGGGGCTATGTTTAGGGGGTCTCTGAGCGACAGCCTGTTAGGGCGGCAACCTAACCTTGGGTAGGCATGTCCGCTTCTCGTACGGTGATACGAGCGGGCGGCACTTAGGGTCCCAACCCCACAGTTCATGTGTTAAGGCGGGTAAACATTGTACAGTTTTCGTGCAGATTGGACTTACAGAAAACAGCCCACTCTGCGCGATTTCGAAATGAAATCTTTTGAGTGTTCGCAATTTTTCATGCAGTAAGTTGGTAGTTTGACTCAATCTCTTCTAGTGGCAGAATTATTCCCTAACCTTATTCCTATCCTTATTCCTTCCCCATTCTGGCCGCTGGGTAGTGACGCAGAAGCGCGTAAGAGAGACGCGTACGCGGAGATGCTGTCTGGCGGTCCTCTTGACAACCGACTGAGACGAGACGTGACGGACTATGTAATTAATGGAGGATTACTGCTGCGCAGCAATTAATGAAGGATAACCCCAAAAACGCGAAGCGCTCAACGACCCCCAAGGAATTTGAGACCGAAACCACCCCGTCAACCAGGCGATTAAGGTATCGGAAAAAGAGGGCCAAACCTATGCCGAAATAATTTTAAAAAATGCAGACTGTGGTAGACCGGAAGGATCACGGTAACGGAATCTTAAAAATCCGCAGGATACAAAAGAAGGAAATATGTGTGCGTGCTAGACAAAGATAGCGATAGAGCCCCACTTAAGGAGGCCGTAGCCAAGGCAGTAGTCGGACCAGCTGAAGTTATACGTAATACCCTGATTCCAAAAGAAAGGTAGAAATACTGGACATAGATGAGACAAGAGATGAAGACGAAGTTGTGAATGTGGTCGTATAGGGGCACAGACAGCACAGGTAGAAGGACACTGCAGACTTCGGAAAGAATACGGGAACGTGCAAGCGGCGACAATGTTACTGCCCGCGGAACTAGCACAAAAACGGTTGGAAATGAAAAAGCTCCAAAACCGGGTGGGTAAGATTAGAGAGAAAAAGAAATAGATGGGCCAAATCAGAGAGAAAAAGCAGACAACACTAAAATGCTTCAGATGTCTTGATTTTGGCCATATCTCAACCATATGAAAGGGTCCGGATAGACGTAATGTGTGCTATACGTACGGCGAAGTGGGGCCCTTAGCTAAGGAGTGAAAAGGTAAAGTTCAGTGCATCGTCTGTAAAGAGAAGAATAGGCGAGAACAAGCCAGACACGATCACTGGCTGCGACTTAAGGGATGTGCGTCCTTTATGGCTGATGTAGATAAGATGCTGGTATAGATAGTAATCGAAAATAATGAAGTAAGAGCTTTCCTCCGCCTGCCCCTCCACGAATGTAATGTCTAACGACGGTTTCCATGGAGGGGCGGCCCATGGCTCAAGCGAAAGGAGGTTAGGTTTTAGTCAGTAGATCAGTTAGCGAATGCCGAATGGCGAATGCCGAATGGCGAATGCCGAATGGCGAATGCCGAATGGCGAATGCCGAATGGCGAATGGCGAATGGCGAATGCCGAATGACGAATGGCGAATGGCGAATGCCGAATGGCGAATGCCGAATGGCGGTGAAAAGTGCTCCCAAACAAAATCGATAATCGGAATGATCATATGAAAGAGAATGAAAAATGACGTAATTCTAAAAAAACAGCCTCTTAGGGATTCAAACCCGATAGAAACCATGAATTTGTAAGGACGAAAAAATCCTTCATACGCCTTCCTTCGGAGGGGAAGTAAAGCCGGCTGTCCCATGTTCGTAGATTACCGCGTGTAAAAGATCCTCAAGCCTAAATGAAACCTCTGAGCTAAATTCAAATCGCCTGTTTCGTCGTGATACCTTCTTTCTCCGGATGAAAGAAGTGTAGTCCAATTTGCATGGTCAGACGGACGAGCGGGCCTGATAGCTCGAGTCTCGCCAGTAAAATAAGTAATAATTCAAGTTAATCTATTGCAGAGACACAACAATATTTTTCGTGTTTTATTTTATCTCAGATTCTATTGCATGTATCAGGCTGAAAAAATAACAGTGACGGGGGAAAATAGTTGAATTTGAAGGTATTTTCGTCAACTAATTTTGACGCTAAATTCAAATAGAAGAAATATAAAAATTTTTGAAAATAATTTTCGAAATGATAATGTTGAAGTACTGTTTTCTCCTGAAAATATATCATACAACATTCTATAACATATTTTTTCAGATTTTTAAACAATGTGGGCAAGAGTGAAAAAAATTAAAAGCCGTTTTTATCATATTTAAAAATTGAAATATATCCTTTGAATAAATGTTCTTACAAATATTGATAGTCTCTGCAAAGCACAACCTGAGAGGACGTTGGAGAAGTTTGAAGGGGATCATGCAATCGGATGGTATTGGTTGTCTGGTGATAGAAGTTTTCTTGGACTGCATACATTTTCGTTCTTAACAGACGTTCTGGCCGGGCACAAGTTGCCTATAGTTCGATCACTTACTCAAAGAAACCCTGGACTGCGCGAAAAGTGGTGGAGGGGAAGGTTCCCTCTCTTAGAGTCTCAACTTCATCGTCGCCATTGATGCCGAAAATCGATTGACGGCAAAACGTCTGTCTGTTAATCTGTCCGTTTGTCTGTGCACAGCACTAGCGCATAAACCGTTCAACCTATTTTCTCCAAACTTGATATTCACTTATTGTTCTAGCGAATATCGCGGACCCTGGAATTTAAAAACGAAATTTTAATTTTAGGGGGTACTTTACATGAAGCCCCTGGGACACTTTCAAAAATTTCAAAGAAAAGGACCAAATTTGTTGATTAAATTTTGTTGATGAATACTTCAAAGGAGGCTTAAGAGAATGGTACAGATTTCATTTTCTTTGAAATCCTCGATTTTATGAAAGCTGGAAAAATTAATTAAAATATCAAAATTGGAGATAAAGATTTTTGTCTCAGACAAAGTATGTTGTACAAAATAAGCTCTTCAAAAATGGTCTGGTAAAATGTTTTGAAAAACCGAGTAGTTTTTGCGTATTTTGCGATTGAAATTTACTTTTTTTTAAAAACCGCGGCAATTAAAAAAAATTCTTCACATTTGTAATAAGGAACGGTAATAAATAAGGCGCTAGTCTCATTTTTGGGTATTGCTCGTTTCTTTTCGAAAATTGCCAAAAGCATTTCAAAACTACAAAATTGAAGATAAAAGATTTTTGCCTCAAAGTCTGTTGTACATAAGCACTTTAAAAAAGGTCCTATACAAGTTTTTTGCGTAATTTTTGCTTGAAATTAATGCAGGGTTTTATATTTAGCAAGGTTTCACACCAACTACGGGCTACGAGAGAAATTGAATGATATGAAAAATAATGAATTTCATGTAATTATAAATTCCTATTCAAAATGACAATGTTAATTCTATTTTTCTTTTCTCGCTTTATTACTTATCACTCAATGTGTATTCTCAATGTATTAATATATTTTTTAGAAATCTGCAAATCTCAATAGAAAATTCATAACAATCCGCAAGGATTGAGAAGCTCTTCAGTAGCACTTGTTTTGTTTATGTCATCTTCTCCCGAGAACCCATGGACGCTATCTTTGTTGAAAAGCAAGTGTTTATCGAATCTTAAGTGTGAATGTTAGAGGTCAGTAATGAAATGAAACGCTGTTGGAATTGTTATCGTACAACGAAAGGCATCTCACAAATGTTCGTAATTATTTTGATGTCAATTGCATGAATTCTAATTACTGTATTGATATTATTAGCTAAGCGAATGCACATAGTTTAGATAACGCTGCGCTGGCAACAGTGTGTTGCTCAGTTCTTGGTTGAATTGGACGTTTTGAAATAATTGCTGAGGCGTTAGAAACGCAGAAAATGCAATATTTCAATATTACGTAACTGATTCCGATAACGCGAGAAAGTATGTGCTGTTGTAGCTCCACAAGTTTCTAAGTGGTCGAGAAATTGAATACTACTGGGATGGTTGATGCGCTACAATCCTCGTCAAGAACAGGCACACTTTCGCTGTTTTACTTTCTCTTTCCCTCCCCCCGTCTCTTTCCCTCCCCCCCCTCTCTCTCTCTTTCAGTCTCCATACCGGCTGAAATTAATTTAGAGCCAGCATAGTCGTTGCCTCTACACTGGAGGTCATATTTTCGAATCCCGGCGGTGGCGATTTTTTTATTCTAGCTAGATAGCCGCATTGCAGTGGTTTCTCCGATTAATACTTGGCGAACGCCGGGCAGTACCCTAAAAAACAAGTCATGGACCACGCACAATCTTTCTTTACTTTCCCTTGTCCTATCCTCTCCCCTTGCTCACATACATTTTTCCACTTACATGCTCTGCACTACCACCCATGTCTAGAAAGCAGTAGGGAGCATAAAGCTTCCCTCGGCTGGGGCGGTGCCTCCTTTGGTGGCGATACCTGGAGTGGGAAATATCCGCAAGACGATCTTGGAAGTTGCATACGTGTATAATGTCGGCGCCGGATCTAACCATCCAGCGGAAGAGGAACACCGCGATAAAACATTAATTACACTGACGAGACTAAATACCACAGCAGCTGACGTGCCCGGAAACATTACTCAATCAAAGCCGATCAGCAGAGTATTGTGATGAAATACTGTATGACTGTGACATTTCCTATAGGTAAAAAATAATTAAATCAACAGAGCCAACTAGGGATTAGGCGTCTAACATTGATATTTTTATATAAATAGACTAATGGCGATTCATGCCAGATGTAGTAACGTGTTTGCGATACAAAAACAAATTTTCGCTATATAAATGTATATAGATAATTAATACATTTGTAAAATTACTGTTGTAGGTAGAATTGCAATTTTCTTTTGCATTAACAGCGATACGATACGATAGAATGATCCAGTGGATAATTCCGGAATAATGTCCAGGTGCTACAATAGTAAAGCATTTTCCACCTTCTTACGTTCATGGGGTACAACTAGGGACAGGAGTACAAGCTGATCCACTTAAGGGAGGAAAGGGGATAATTTAGTAACGCGACTAAAGCCATTAGAGAAGGCCAATTCAAAAGTGAGAGAGAATCTCTTGGTCGCTTACGAGGATCCCGCGGTTGGTAATAGAACTACTAGAATCTCATTAAGTAGAAACTAGTCGTCTCTCCCACTCTCTCTTCCTCTCAAACACATTTAGTTGCAGATTCTGCACGTCTCTGAGCAGGTGGGGTAATATTAAGCGTCGGACCACCAAAAATGTAATAGATTGTCCACGAAGCTCTCATCCTGTATATTACGATGTGAGAAACGTTTCTTTGAAGCATTTGGCCTCAATATTTTTGTTTTTAATACCCTAGAACCCTTTGTTACGATATAGTGTCAACAAAACGTATACTGCGATGCGGGTTGCATTTGACATGAATATTTAGTTTTGTTCTTTTTTATTTTTTCTGGAATTTTACCGATATGTCAATATTTATAATGCTATATATATATATATATATATATATATATATATATATATATATATATATATATATATATATATATATATATATATAGCATTATAAATATGCAGTGATTATATATATAATCACTGCTGCTTCAGCATTCGCAAACTACCTGGAAGGTGAAAAAGTAAACGGCAGTGGCGTAGCGTCAATGAATGCGAGATTGTCGCATCCCTTAATTATTCGGTTGATTATATGATTTCTAATATTTATTGTGCGTGTTTCTCATTTTCTCTATGCAAAAATAATATCATCCTTTCTTTGGACGCTTCAGACCATTATATCATTCCATCAGACCATTATATCGGTTAGAGTACCTTGTTCTGTAACACTGTGGTTTCGTAAAAGAGAGTCGCATCCGTTCCCTGTGTTCGATTCACCTGAAAGGCCAATAACCTTCCAGAATGTTGGAATATTGGACTTACAAATCACTTTACTGATGCGATTTCACAAATGCATCTGCTATACTAGTCTCAGCTCCAATAATTTAATTCATTGGCCACCAGGCGCGGTAACGTAAGGACTTGGCGGAAGCAGTTCAGTGATTTCGCCATGGTGCTTGTACAGCAGGTTGTTCACCATCTTAATTAGTAAAACTTTCTTCAAGGTTTTAGACCAGCGTTTGTCAACTGGCGGAGAAATGACTTCGGAACTCATTTCCCCTCCCCGACGCCTACCCGGAGAAGCGGTGCGAGCAAAGGGGGTCGGGACGGAGGGGCAGACGGCGGTCGCCGATAACGAAAACCAGTGGGCCTTTGCCGAGGGAACATGAGTGGGAGACCATCTACACCTGTTAATTTTCTTTCGGTTTGAGAATAAAAAATTCCTTTTGTAGATACCGTAACAATGGTGAAGTGTTTAGTGTATTCGAAAGAACTGCATTATGTTAAAAAGTTCAACTGACAGATAATTTACGGATAACCTGCAATCATGAAATGAGAAAAGGATTTAGCAGCTAGAAGATTATGAAAAAGTAATTGCAAATTACGAGAATTCACAACAACTAGGGTGTACTGTATATCGAAATAATCGAGCCTGGAATCCAAATTCTTTCCCGTGAACCCTCCCGTGTATCTATTTGTTAACATTAACTACACGGGCACGCAAAGTAAAAAAGTTATCAGACTCAAAGGCTTTATACATGCTTTTCTATATATATGTCAACGCGCTGATTCCGAATCTGAAGCCAGAATTGCGCCATCACTGCCAGGTTTTTTAATCGCAAAAAAACAGTGTCATTGACACGTCAAAAACAGTCAAGGGAAAAGGGACGTGCAGGGTGTTCTTGCAATGCACTACATTGTCGTATATTTTTGTGCAGTTGCAATGGTGATTCATGCATAGAAACTTGTACATCCATTTTTGTCATAATTTTAACGTGAATATACTCTTCGTTTCGTCACAACCACATCACCCATTCACGATGTATTTCCACCATGACGCTGATAATACCCAAGTAATGAGGTGATACGTCATTTTGGCAAGATGAGGACATACACAGAAAATTATCCATCGTCATTTATCTCTCTATTTCTGTGTTCTCTGCATTCGCTATGTAGCTATAAAGCGCGTCCGAGGTTAAGAATGAAGTACAAGGCCTCATGGGCTTTTCCAGTGAAGAAACATCCCCTGTGTTTTAAGATTTAAAACCTGTTTTAAATCCCCATTAACATAAGTGGCAAAGTGCTCCTTAGTGTGAAATAAATGGTTAATCATTTTATAACTATACATTTCCGAACGGGATTTATAGGGGAAAGTTGTTCAAAATGGGGACGGCAGTTTCTTATTGATAAGGGCTACTTAGGGTGACCAAACGTGGTACTACTACACTAGAGGGCCTGTCAAACTGTTTGAGAGGAGTAGTGGCTGCGTATGCGTGTAATTGTTTGTTTTACGAAAGTTTCAATGTTTTTGTTAAAAGCCGCTACGATTTCATCTACCTAGTGTATTGGATCGTAACAAACCGCTTTTTGTCATTCACTTTTAGTGAGTGAAGCATTCATTCTCTTAGTTTTAGGTACATTTTAACAAACAATTTATTCCGTTATCTCGTATGGTTGTAAAAGGTCGCCATGTTTGCTAGCTGTCGTCATGACCTGATCAAATTGGAACAGTGAAGCAGCTTAAAGCAGGGACGTCTCCGAAAATGCTGATGATGCCTGTATCTTCTGCAACGAGCTTTAGATAAATTCCAAGAGGATCGGAAGGTGGATAGAGTGTGATACCTGTCATGGTTGGGCACACGAAGCCTGTTTCAATGCTGAAAACGGGATCACACCATTATTTGTGACTTGTGCGTGATTTTGGCCCGATTTTGTTCCTGTACAAACTAGAATGTTAATGAAAAACAAATTTACAAAGTGACAATATGTTTCGTACTTGCCATAGTTTACTTAATTTGATTATTGATTTCTAAATGTTTTGTAGTAAATGTATTCAATATTTGTTCATTTTAAAGTGAGTACCGCATTTTAGCCTACCGGTTGTCCAAAACGGGGACATGGCACATTTTTACGAAAACGTACTTTTCCATCGAAGTCCATATTTTTGTAAACACAAAAACTATTACTTCTGACAGTCTTATCGATAATTTAGTTTCTAATAAGTTAAAATATGTTAGCGTCCCCATTTTGGACGACTTTCCCCTACTCAGTGTCTACCGGAAGATGACTATCCGCTTTCCCGGCGTGAGACAGCTTGTTTTCACGTGAATCACATCCCTTTGTTCCCGTAGACCCGACTTACAACTTCCGACGCGCCAGTGTCGAAACGTCCGGCACTAGGAGCATACTCGATACTAGGATCTCCCGTTCGTCGCTGTAGTGGCAACACTCGTTGCCGTCAGCTAACAAAGCGCAAATCTATTTAAACGCTTTTCACTAACTTCTGGTTCCTTCATGCCTTCTTCTTGTGGATATAAGGAGATTTGGGGACAAGTTTCCACTTGGGAAAGTTCTCGCTAGTTTTGGGTACGCTAGTTTTATGTAAAAACAATTATATCATGGCACATTAACATTACCTCCCATTAATGAGACTGAATGATATAGGCTGCCTAAATAGGTAGGTATTTATTTATCTCAATTATCCATTAAATAGCCCCGTCCGCTACCCATCTTTCTTTTCGTTTAAGGTCCTTTATTACCCGTAAAGTTTTGATACTACAGTTCACGACACTGATAGTTAACATCTTCCATCGTCACGAGTTTATATCAGTTTCTTGCAAAACGAGGAAAGCAAATTAATTTTATAAAGGGGTTTTTACCTGCAGGCACGGGACTGAGCTGATAGATTTGTCGGTTTTTCTGAATCCAAATCACGGAATTTAAAACTTGGCGTTTGGACATAGTGCGTTTCCTTCTCGATGACGCTGTGGTTCGTGTCAATGTTTATGCTGAATTTGTTAGCTTTTCTAAACTTACAGATTATCTCAGAGAAATTGATACTCATTGTCATTGCCGATACTCATTGCTTTTCTCAACAAAATGTGTACAATAGTGTGGGATCAATACAATACATTTTAAAGGGCAAATTCGAACTTCAGAAGAATCTGATAAAAATAATATAATATAAAGCTGGCATTTAATTATACAATGAGTACACATTTTTACTTTCTCGCTACGAAGTAGAGAATAAACGGCGAATTTTCGGCAGAGAAAGTCTTATTAGAGTAGACCTGGTAACGAGAAAGTGAATAAACCCAGTTGATAAATTTCGAGAATAAAAGTTTGGAGGATCTTTCACACCAAAAAAATTGAACGTCGGCAAAACGTCCGCCTGTGAACGATCGTCTGTGAACAACGCTAGCGGCTAAACCGTTCAGCCGATTTTCTCCAATCGATCTGGCGTGTATCGCGACCCCTTGAATTTGAAATCGACATTTTAATTTTGGGGGTTACTTTACGTGAAGCCTCTGGAACATTTTCCAAGTTAAAAATGGCTCCATTGTTTTTTATTAAATTTTGTTGTTGGATAGTGTGAAAACGTAAGATTGATATAGGTCTCATGTACGTTAAAATCCCTGATTTTTCGACAATTGCAAAATTCAAAATTTTTTCGGAATCTTTCTACAACTAAAATATTCAAAATTGTGATTTTTCCGTTAATGAAATTTGTTCCTTAAAGATAGATTCTGAAAAAAGTCAATGTTCAATTTTTCGAAAATTCCAATTTTTTCGTGTAATTTTACGTGAAAATGTGTGAGAAAATTCGTAGTTTTAGCACCACTAGTTATTATTAGCTGAAGTCGTGCGATTACGTCGCACAGAAGAGCGATAGAAAAGTAGCGACAGAAAATACTGTATATCCATGAATACTCATATGTTTTATGTTTACCAAGATCTTTACACATGTATACATATTGTTTTGGCCTTTTAACAGCAAACCCTATTATCAACCTTACCTTAATGTAATGACTGGAATTTTTTAATGTCATCACTAGCGACCAGATTTTTATGCAATTACATATTTTTTTTATTATTCTATTCACCGTTCTCAAAACTGTAATCTTGACCAATCGTCCCCGTCCTAACACAATATCCAATTTTTTCGATACATATTTAGTACTAGGGTCCTATATTACACATTTTACTTTATTTTGCTATTTTCACGACATTATTTATTTTTATCAACTTTCTTCCATGCTGTACGTATTCTTTTATGAAAAGTATTTTCAAAAAATTTGCTTAGTGTGCTTTTGGGTAAAGAATGGCTAGCACTAGCCTCTCTTATCGACATTTCATTTTAAAGGGACCTTCACAATTAATTTTCAAATTATTACCTCGTATTTCCCGCGAATTTTACCCGTACTTTCCTGAAACACGATCGATATTCACATGGGCATTCGAATATTACCCCCTATCAACCTTCACCCAAGAAATACGAAAAAATTATGAGAAGACAACGAAGTAAGAAGAATACAACACAGACATAAATTGTTCAAACGACCTTGTATTGCTGTAACGTAACAAATACACATTAGTAAACTTTCTAGTTACAGTACAAGATGTATAAACGTACACTGAGAGAAGTTCCAAAGCTTCAAAGTTATCTTCTTACAATTGTCAACCTACAAAAAAACGTGGCGCACAAACCAAACTGCTTGATGTACTCATGCAAAGCTAATTCGTTTCTAGAAACTCACTGGCAGTGTGGCACGTGCTCTCACCAGTGTCCTAAACTACTTTTGTCCGATACCATCTGCTATCTGATATTACCCGATCTTTCCCAATTACTGAGTGCTGTTGAATCGAGATGTGCTTCAAGACGAGTTCAGTTCTTAAAGTCCATCGCGCCCGCTTCACAGGGGCGGATTAATATTTATGCCGCCTGTAGGCACATCAAATTTGCCGCCCTTTGTTTAAAATTAATGTTACATTTCTAATTGTAACATTTCAGTAACAATTCCTCATTAATTTAAACGTTTTAACTTTAAAAGTAACATTATATTTTGCACATTGTTTTCATAAATTAAATAATTTTTTTGGATTAGCTAATTTTGGATATAAACTGTATCTTCATAGCAAGTAACGTTCAACATTATTAACGTTTCAACACTGAAACGTTAACATTAAAAGGATACTAAAACATAACAACTGGAAATGCAACATGTTTTCTTTCGTCAACGGGCCTTAGTTTCAGATTCATATACTTCTGAAATCATAAGGTATACTCTAATGAAGTAGACAAATAAATAGCTTGTATTAAATGTTAATATGATATTTTTAAAATAAAAATATGATTTATGTTGTTATAGTTTTTAGAGAACCTAAATTTGTTTTAGAAAATATCAAGAAAATTTTCCGCCTTTGAAAATTTGCCGCCCTTGAAAATTTGCCGCCGTAGGCACGTGCCTACTGTGCCTATGCGTAAACCCACCTCTGCCGCTTCAGTTATCTCAACGGCGGAAAGTGCGCGCCAGCGAATTTTTATTAATAAAGGAAGGCTGCGATCTATTGAATATAGTGACCTCCACGCCTAATGTTTTGTATCTCCTTTGTTTATCACCGTTCACTGGAAGCCGATTAGGAGACATCAAACTCGTTCCTTTTAAAGCTTTAATATTTATGACATTTTTTCCCGAAATTGGGAGGGGGTTACTGCCTATTCTTGCCCCCCTGAATTCTCCCACTGATTATCAACCAGTAATAATAATATTAATTGGATATCAATTGTAACAATCAAGGAGTAAATATAACCGTAAATCAAAGTTACAGTGAGACAGTAAATAAAGTAACAGTATATAAAATGAAGTAGTACCTCTTGATAACCTACCTTTTTCTCACTTCCGGACATACAGTAACCACACCACATCCCAGCATTCTCAGGACCTATATTCTATTTAGGGTTTAGGATCACATCAAGTTGCAGTTCTACCAAGTCTGTCTAAAACACACACACCTCAACATCCTGCACATTGAATAAACATACATTTTCTTGACAATGCTTGTTTTTGAACATTGAATGATTTTTCTATTAAGTCCCACTTATACTAGACATAAAAAAACATTTGACATTTTTCGTGCAGCCAATAAGAACATGCAACAGTTTGAACAAAAATGTGTCAACAATATCTGTATATTGTATCAACTGTAGATGTACTTGACAGACCTAGACATTTTATTTTAATAAATAATATACACGTGTGATAATGTGATATTTTTGAAAGTGTGCTGCAAAAATTTTATATTTGTTTAGGAAAATGAGGGAAACTCTCATGTTTTTTTAAAATAAAAATATTGTAAGTAAGAAATATCAATGCAGTTTTTTAAAATTCTTACTTTAGTTACAAATGTTTCAATGTATTTAATCTCATTCCCCCAAATTGCTATTGTATCAATGAAAGTTTAATGTTCACCATTATCTTAAACTGAAATATTTATATTCAATAAGAAGAAAATATGTTTTTTCTGAAAGTTGAAGGTAAGTTTGTGGGTTTGCTCTCAGCAAGTGAGCTAAGTCTTGTAAATTATTGAAATGAGAATGGTTTAATTCTCGTTTGGCAAAATCATGTGCCATGAGATATCTGAAAGAATAACCATAATTTGAGAAATAAAAATATTACAGAATAATTAGCTTTGTTGCTACTTGCTACAAATTTGGCTGTTATATATTACCATATAATATAATTTTTTCAATATTTGAAATAAATGAAATATTAAAAGAAAAGTGGATTTTTCTTTTAATAATTATGAATAGAAATTTGAAAAATATAACATCGAAATATTACATGTATGAGGTGATAACCATGCAATGTTTTGGTTTTGATTGAAATAAAGAACCTTTTGGTGCACACTCAGAACACAAATAATTCTACTAATTAAATTCTTTATGCACATTGTGTTTTTTTCATTCCTATGTATGCTTACATATACATTTACTCAGGCAATTCATGATTTCATTGTATTTAGCTTAGCAAATTGAAAATTTATACATTTTTTCTAGTCATACTCTTGGTACATTATGAGAGAAAAATCAGCTATAGTGTTACAAAAACGTGTTACGTGCTGAATGTTTTGATAACAAAGTGAATAAAATGATATTTTCATGGAAAAAGAACCCACAAACATTTTCATACTGCACTTTGCAATTTCAATTTTCCATTGTTTTGGCCAAAACAAACAAATTTTTTAATGTTATTTTTCCTTCTCAGTGTCACAAACTAAATAAATAAAAAAGGTATGTGGGAATTACTTTGTAAATTTCTCAGATTTAAGCTCTAGAGCTGTCTTTGAGATTTATCTGTCATCTATTTGCTTGGTAGCAGAGTAGATATAAGCATACAAACAAGAAGACATTTATTCATTTCACACTTATGTTGGAATTGAAAGGAGCAAATTGGAGGAAACACATAAGGATAACGAAGAGATAAACACTTTAATGAAGTGTCTTGTACACTTTGGTATCACATTTTACTGTCATTATAGTTTTTGTTCTTATGGCCAGTGAAGGAGTACATACATTTAAGACAAACTATATACTCTACACTTATTTTTGGATTTAGATCTACATTCTGTTTTCATGGAGTTATTTCACTATCTGGTGTTCACATAGAAAATGTAGAGGAAGTGATTTGCATGAACAAGAATAGTAATATTTTCTTTTACCATGTGTGGTAAATGTTCATGCAATGTTGAAAATTTACATGAATAAAAACAAACATAAAAAATGCACATTCAAAATCAACAAAGTAAAACAAAAATCAAATGATATACAACGTGCATATTGTGTTTCGCTTTGTGATTTGTAATGTATGTCATAAAAAAATAAAATTTCGAGAAAATATGAACTCCTCACAGTGAAATCTGGAACTTTTGGTAAAAAATTATTGTTGCAGAAAAATGTTATTGTTACATAATTTGTTATTTCTAAATGACTTAAAAGTATAGAATAATTTGGAGTATTTAACATCAAAAATAAAAATCATGTGTGTGAAGTAATGATTAAGAAATTCATGCTTCAACTTTCTCTTCTACCTTATCACCTTTCTTGGACCAGTCTGGTTTCTTCTGCAAGAAAAAAGGAAAACAATTATTAATAATAATACTTTCATGAGGTAAGTGTTAAAAAATATGCAGCAATTTAGTATAGAAGACAACATGAAAACGATTTTGACCTGTGAGTTGCAAACAAGTCATATATTATAACAACATAAACAAGTCAGATAAATTGTTTAAACCTACTGAAAACAATTTGTATTTGTTATTTTAAATTACAAGCATTTAGAGCTCAGTTAAGTTAATTAGATCTGAGCATTTATAGAATACTGCAGAATTTATTGCTGTTCTCTTATGAAAAATCAAATGCAGGTCACAATGTTGAAACTTATTTTAGATATTGTAAGCAGTTATAATTTGGAGAAAAAGGAATTAAATGATTTTTATAATCCTTTCATTTTGTTTTATGGCAATATAAAATTGATTTACTTCAAAATAAAATTTAAAGTTGTAGGCATAAAAGAAACAAATTGTGTGAGTTATGAACAATCATTTGCATTTCAGTCCTGCATTTCAATTCTGCATTGTCAGTTGCATTGAAATTCAATTCTAGAAGTTTCATGCAGTAAGCAAATTTAGTTACTTCGGCATCAGCTGATGTCATTATGAAATGTATACAAAAAATGAGACTTTAGCATCATTGTAAAATTGTGTTATTGTAATAGCAGACAGAAAACAAAAATTTTCATTGGGAAATAAAAAAGTAAAATAGATCAACAGAAAAATACATGTATTGTGTAATACACTATACTTTCAGTTTTTTATTTCAATAATGCTAATTTGTATATGGACTTCTAGTTATAGACAATGTAATGAATCTGAATGTGTATGTCAATCAGTGTAAGATTAAAAGACACTTTAGGAAATGGCAGTTGCAAATCATGCTATTAGTATTCTGAACTTTTCCACACTTAAAGCCATTAGAACATTAATTTATATAATCATATGTTCACATTTTATATATATATATATATATATATATATATATATATATATATATATATATATATATATATATATATATATATATATATATATATATATATATATATATATATATATATATATTTAAAATAACTGAATATGACAATATTTAAAATGAAAATTAAGTTTTATGAATCGTTTCAATCCATAAAAGGTAATTTTGATTTTCAAATGCTCTAAGAAAATAGCAGTTATCATAATTAATTTGTTAGGAATTAGCTTTATTAAAATTATAGATTTAATTAATTTATTTTTTTTCAGTAAAGAAACAGAATATAATAGCTGAAAGATTTAAAGTGGCCTTTCTCTAATTAGTTTGACTAAAATCATCACATCTAAGGCATGCATGAGCAAAATCTCACCTCTGTTACAAATACTATGCGTTGTTCCCATTGTAAGTTGAAAACAATAGGAGATTGAATTTTCAACCAAACCGTTTCAAATATGTTTTTGAAATGGTTGGAGTGAATTGAACAGCAATCAATCACAAATCACACATTCAAAAATTGCACAGGATGATGTGATCTATTTTGGTATTATTAAAATAACTTTTAACTACTACAAAAAGCATCACAAATCATAAGTTTGAAAAAAGTTAAAAATTGTCATTCAAAATTAAAAAAAAATAGAAAAAATGAAAAATCAGGACCAGAAGGTGTTATTGATAGAACATTCTTGGTCAAACTATCTACTAAACAAGTTATGGATTTGTATCTGAATCTACACAAAAATGATTAGGTATACATGTAAAATTGTACTGCTATTCACAGGACAACACATTTTGGTTTTTCAAAAACAGTGAACACAAAATATACAAAAAATATATCTACTTCAACAACACAGACAAAAATTGTAAAATGTCAGAGTGGAAAATGATGCACAAAAACAAATATTATTTGTCATGTGGTATTTTTGTAATTAAATGAGATGTGTGGTAAAATAATGCAAATATTAAACTGAAATCCTGCATTAAGTGTAAGGTAAAAAAGAAACGTCATAGTTTGATAATATATTTTGTATTATTTCTTAATTTTATATATTGAAATAGATCTTAACAAATTATTAATTTTAAATATTTTCAATGAGTAACATTATGGAATTGCACCCTTTCTCTCAATAATTAACTAATTTCTTTGATTTCAAAAAAAATATTACAGATAAATATTAAATTCAGCTTTAATGAATATGAGAAAAATGTATTATTGTGTGTGATTGTAATTTTCAAATCTACTTCTTCGTCTGCCATTCTGCCTTCTCGGATTTCTTGGGCTGTGAGAATGAAAATAAATAAAAATTTGCACTTAGAATATATATTAATCTGCAAAGTTATTTAAAAAGTCAGTATTTTTAAAGGGATGCGACTTCATTTTTTTTATTTTAATTTCTCCCCTAGAATTATAAATTGGCAATTAAACTATATATTTTGTTATTTTTTATTTAGCCTATTAAATATGGCAATTTTCATCTACAGTTCAGAAGATTGATTACTAATAATGTATAAATAAATTTCATTTTTATTTTAATATTTTTGACTCTACCTATTATTTTTATTTAATCATTGATTTAGTACTGTAAGATTGGTGGACTTATACTTCTAGTTCTGTAGTCTCTTTTATTTATTTCAACTGTTGCTTTTATAAAGGTACATGTTTGAGGGTTATTTTGTAGCATGTACATACTATTCATTTTACTATTGTTTTGTACATAATTTAATTAAATGTTTTGATTTAGAACTTCAAAATTTTGAAAGTTTTGTTTAGGAATAAGTATTTGTGTAAAACAGTTGATAATTACCTTGGGGAACCAAATACTGAAGGAAACCAACCTTAAGTCTACATTAACTTCTAGTTAATGTTTCATCAATTCATAATGGACCTCATCATGACTATTAAATTATTTCATAAATATTAACATAATGGATAAATTTAGATAATTTTTTTTAAGGAAAGTTTTTGTCACAATACATTTTCTTAACAGACTCAGGATAAAACAGGAATTGGTTTATTTCAATTGTTTGGATCCCCAGGGTCATTGTCAACTATTTTATTAAAAATTGGGATCTTTTGGCAAAAGAACTTTTCAAGTATTTGTGTGTAATAAAGTGATCTTTTCAACAGACAAATGTAAAAAAAATTATTATTAAATATTATACACATAAAAATGTGAGAAAACTATGTCACTTGAATAAAAATAATTAAACACTAAATTTTTTCAATAATCAATGAAAATGTTTTTCTTCAAAAAAAGTCTTTATTGTCACAAATTAGTATTGTGGTTGGAGTCATTCTTTTTGTTAACTTTTTTATAAAGTTCTACAATTTTTATAAAAACGTATGCTTAATTTAACAATTTTTAAGTTCTCTCCTATCTACTTTTATATTTTGAACTTACTACGTATATATTTTGAACCCACACTTGATTTTTTAATGAATTTCATCTCTGATTTCGTAATAACTGTTATTTTAATTCTTTTATTTTATTCATCTTCAAAATTTATTTGTCATTTTTTATTTTCAGACATAATGATGTCAAATATATGTTTTTATATACACCTGAAGATGCATGCAATTAACACACAAAATGTTGTGTTGAACAATAAAGACTTTTTTTTAAGAAAAAATTTCATTTATTATCAAGAAACAAAAGGATACTTGTGTTCAATTATTATGCTTTAAACAAACTCAGCGTATGTATTTTCCAGTGTGTGTCTATTACCTAACAAATTTATTAAATTTCCAACATTGCTGAATTTGAAAATTTTTGGGAAAAAATTGTATTTGATAAACTTAAGGATCGAAATATTTAACTTGTTAAATAATGATAATAAAACAAACAAATAATTTCTCATCTGGTAAAATTATATCTCTTATTTCTAATTATAGAAGAGTTCAAGTTACCCCAGCTCTGTAAAATTATTTGAAATTCCCAATATTAAATTGTTCATTACTTTTGTAAGCAGTAGTACTTGCGATCCACCAAAATAAAGGTTGAAAGTAATTTATCCATGTTCCTTTATACAATGTTTTCTTCTAAAATTCTTTAAAGTTTGTAAACAAGTTTAAAAGTATGTCATAATAAGGTAAAAAGTATTTAATGTGACTTACTTCTTTGTCTTCCTCCTCAAGGGTAAATTCCTTCTTCTTGACAACCTTCAATTGGTTGCGGAAGTTGAACTCAGCTGCCTTCTTCTGCAGCTTAGCAAACTTGTTCTCATATTTGGATACCTTCTTCAGAGTGGGTTTCATGCTGTCAAAAAACACAATAATTTGATGTTTATGAAGTTTGACTTTCTAAAGGTATTTATGAACAGTTTTCTCGAATCTACTTACAACTTGCCACGAAGGTCATTGACTTGGCTGTTGAGGTCGGAGATCTGTTGACATTTTATGATAAAATACAAAAATCAGTAAAGGAATATTAAGTAATTTATAATCCAGTAGAGTTCATTTCACTTTAATGAATTTAAAAGAAAAGAAATTTCAAAATTATTTATTTTCAATGAATTAGATATTTAAAACTCATTTGAAAAATGTGCCAAAAATATTTTGAGAGCATTCTAATAATTTCTCATTTACTAATATTGTAATTATGATGTTTGTTTTAAGAAATTTAATGAACTTTAAAACAGTTTTAATTCTACTTAGATCTAATTCTAAAGTATCATGCTAATATTCATGCATAAAATAAATTCTGTTCTACTGTAAATAACTACTGGCTCATTGTTAGCTTCTGTAATTTAAAAAACTCACAAATTGGTATCTAATTTTAGAAAGTAAAAGCAAATGTAGTAATCAGGGAATAATTTGGGTTTGTAGAGCACATTACAATACACAAAAGTGATAGTGTTTATATGTACATAAGAGATAGTCATTTGTGTTCAGTTAGTGTGCAGAGTTCAGTATAAGCTGCAGAAAGCATTTGAATCAGGTTGGAATAAAGAAGAAAATTTATTAGTTTTTAACTGCACTAATGCAAACAGCATCAACTTATTTACACTGCACTGTAGGAAGTGATAATATTTCTGGGACAGTACAATGTAAGGTAAGTTTAATTGAATTTTTCAAAATTCATATATAAGAACTTTTCACATTTCTCCAGTGTTGACAAGCTGAACTATACAGAAAGACTATTCATGCAAGCGAGTCCTGCAGCAGAATTTAATATAACATACAAATAATACCATCGGTAGTTGTGTTTGTGGTACTACTTTGTGCTACAAAATATTAGTCAGTTCTGTTTTCTGTTTATATGTTAGTAAGACAAAATAAAGGTGAAATCTCCCAAATGTGTGATTTGTTACTGTTGAATGTATTAAATTTTACTTCAATGTTTTATATAAAAATATTTTTTGGAAACAGTACATGGAATAAGGTGGTTTCATGCCAGCCACTTTATAGTTAATGAAAACATTATGAAGCTATACATCACGTGTCGTCTAGAAGATATATCTATGTGAAAACAGACTCTCCTGTTGAAAAATAAAATCAAAATATGTTCAGATAATAAAAAATCACTGCACCAAAAATTGGCTGAGATGTGAATTCAAAAAATTAAAAACAATTGTAGAGTGTAATGAACTGTTGATAATTCTGGTGTAAGATTCATTGCAGTAAGTTAGTAACAACTCTTATCAGTAGAAAATGTATTTTCTATTGTAAGAGCATCTGACAAACTGCAATTAACCAAGTTTGAAACTGAAATAACTGTGCTCATGAAATTGGAATAGAGGGGAAATGAGTAGTGAATATGAACAAATACAGTGACAGAATTAGAGAACATGGCATAAAAATGCAAATCGATTCAAACAATATTATTACTGGTCATGTTCAGTATTGTTGAGTTGTTCTTAAAAAGACTACTGCAGTAATTTTTGTATTGTGCCATGGATGATAGGAGCATGATGAAATATAATAATTAAGGCTCTTTCTTGAAAGAATTTATTTAAGAGAAAAGGAACATTCTCTTTTAATTGAAGAAAACAACAATAAATATTAATTATAACTAATAACAACTGGTTTTTTAATGTAACCATTGGGCATATCCATTGAGCACAGTACAAAATCTCTTAATGTAAGAATATAGCCATACACAACACAAGAGCAACTGTGGTGCAAAATCCATATTTATTGGCCTTGGTCAGCTGAAAGCAAAAATGGGTGAAATAGGGTTTGGTATTCTTGGGGGAAAAATAAATCCATAGCATGGCACTTTTCAGTTAAATGTTAAATTTCCCTTCCATATTTTGTTAGCTCTTATGAGTTCTTGACTTTTGAATTTCAGTTTTTTATTAAGAAACGGATTTGGAATATGAAGTATTGTCACTGTATACATTGTTCTTGTAAAAGTTGGTTACAGTATAAAAATAGTGTCTGTTTTGTATTTCAGCTGTGTATTCTGCTACTAGAAAAAATCCTAAAAAGACATTATCTATTCTTAAAAGAACCATACTGTGGGTAATAACTTTCAATCCTCTTTTTCTTAAAAAAAAATTGATGGAAAAACATATGAAGTGCCATACTTTGTATTCATAGAGGGTCATGTTACTAGCAAGATTTCTGAATGACCTATTTTTTATTTGTGACTGCAAACCACAAACCACTGATGTATTTGTGTTCAAACCATTGCAAATGAAATTTGTTACATTTAAAAAGTATGTTGTTAACAAAGCAAACTTTTGTAAATGTATATATTCTATAGATCTCTACTGGACTTAAAAAGAATCAAATAGGTATATTCCATTACATAAAGGATTATAGAAAGTTTTTAATTACTTCCAGAAAATATGACATATTTGGCACTGCATGTTGTTATTTACAATGAAAATACTCTTACGATTGCGCTCATGTAAAGTCTCCCAACAAGTTAGAAAAAAGTTAAACACAGTCCTTACTTTTTCTTTTACAACTTTGTTTATTAATATTGCTTTCAGCATGAAATTTAGGTCTTAAAAAATTTGTAATTGAAAATGTCCTCCTTGCTTTTTTTTGTTACTTTATTTTATATTTTTATTGTTTCAACTTATTCATATTTTGGCAACTGGAAATTAAAAAAAATTTTTTTTGAACTACTGATTTGATAAAGTTATCTGCATTTTACACATTCTTGTGTATTATACTTGTAAGTATTAATAAGCCATATATTCATCAAAATGCAGAAAGCTTGTTATGGAAAAACAGGTCTTATTCCAGTGAAACTTTTAATAAACTTTTAACTTAACCATGCTTATGCTATTTTTCTGCGTATGCTTGTATCTTCCAATACAGCATAATTTCATGTCTATTCCAAACTTTTTCAATATTTTGTATATTCTATTTGAAACTTTCATGATTTTACCCAATTCCCAAATTTATACTAAAAAGTTTCATATACTTATTATTTGGAATAGAAATGAGGACTGAGAATGCTGTTTAAAGAAATAAAAATTTAAGAAAACATAAAACATAAACTCAAAAATGGGGTCACACAGATGTAAGTAAATGGATTGAGAAAAATATCTAGTATAGAGGAAATTCATAAGGAGACGGTCAAATTAAAGACAAGATGCCCAGTATTTCTGCTCGGGCAACATATATTTGCAATAATTTGGTTTTGAACTCACAGTAGTAGAAAGGGCTGACCACAATTTTTTAAGGGTAGCATAACATTGATTATTAGGGTAGGATATTCATGCTATAATGGCAGATGGTACACAGGAATGAAGGGATGTGTTTATCAATAAATGATAGAATTTGCACCACGTGTACATGAAAATGTTCTATATCTAATTTTTGCTGAGTCATTGTTAGTGTTTTTCTCTGTGTTTAAGATGTAAATGTAATGTTGATTCATTGTAGTAAAAGTTGGCATAAAGATATTTTGAATTTAAGAATATTTTAATATGTACTTTTATTGACATGTTAAACAAAAATAATAAATTAAAGACTTCATTTTTGGCAGTCATTGTACTATCCATACTGATGAAATAATTTACCATTTAATTTAATTATAAGAGTAAGTTAATTATATTTCTCGATTATATTTAAAATAGTAAATTGAACCATACTTATTCAGATGAGGGCACTTGCCCACAATATGTATATTTATTTTCTTTTGTCACAATTTGAATTTGAATAATGGACTTAAATGACATTTTACTTGTGAATCTGTTTGCAGGAAGGGAGGTTGGAATAATGTATGTGAGTCAACCCATAGTGAACAGTATGTTTTTATATATAAAGTCAAGCACTTCATATTTCCTTTTGACGTATTTTAGTTTTTTTTTTCATGTTTCAAATTTTAATTTTAAGAATTATTTAATGATAATTATAAAGTATTGTTGTATCTAATTTACATAAATGAAGAGGTAAACCTTTTTAACATTCTGAGTTATTTTGTTTTGTTCATTTGCTAGCCTCTGCTTAGTGAAAAGGACTGCATCAAATATTATTATTATTATTAATGCAACCAATTTCTCTGTATGAAAGCTAGCAATATGATAATAATAATACTTTTTATTTGTGTATCAATGTTGTATGTAAAGCATTCCCTTTTCAAAGTTTGGCTGTTTTGCTGATTGAATGAATGAAGTTGTGAGTGATTGTTGTGACTCAAAATTAAAACTATAATTTTAATATATATCAGGATATAATATATATTTTTTGCTCATTGTGTTTTAAAACTGAATTCTAATAATCACTATAGAGAGGAATTAATGTACACATGATCTCTGCATACCTCAAAATCCCTCTTTCGAACTTCATGTTCCAAATCCCATTTCTGACCTTCACACAGATATACGCGATCAAAATACTCCTTCACGATAACCTTCAGAGCCTCTAGAAAGACAAAGTAGCAGGCACAGTTCAGTACAGAAGTTATTGGTCAGATCTGAAGTGATGGATGGAAGAAATTTTGTACATTCTGATCCCAATATATATGTGTTTAGTTTCAAAATACTTTTGGGAGATGACTTAAATATTTTAAAAGCAATATAAAATTAAAATAAATAATATTGCTATTTAAAATAAGTTTTATTTTATCAATATAAATATTGCAGTTTTCCCCTATGCATGTTTGTTGGATGTGTTAGATTTGGTGAAATGTGTCATTTATGTAATTATGGTTGCTCAGAAAATGCTGGAGTAGGAAGTAGAAAGTTGATTTCAATGCATTGTTTGTGAGTAATTACTTGAATTTATGCATTTTCATATTTATTGTAGAGCATTATTGTTTCTTTTAAAGTTATTAAACAACTTTCTTGATATATCTACATTTCTTATGCTTATGCCTACTGTTTCTAATCAACTGAATGAAAAAATGGTTACATTTGTTAAAAAAATTAAAACTGAAATATTACTTATAAATGTTTTTAATATGCATGTTTCCCACAGGTTCATTTCCTTGAGCACTCATAATGAGTTGATTTGCATTAGTTTGCAAATCAAATGAATGTCCTTATTATGTAGATTAGAAAAGTATTTTAAGTGAATTAGGTTTTATGGGTCATAAGAAAAACGGAAAATGTTACTTTGCAACCTGGAAAACTGCAATTTTCATTTGTTATGAAACTGAAAATGGTTCAATATATTGGGACAAGAGTATACATTACTACAAATTATATCAGTCAGAAGAGCCTATACCCGTGCATCACCTCCAGAATAAATGAACCTGTAAAATAGAACATAGGATTGGCTCGAGTCAGTGTTAGAACAAGTTTGTAAAGGCGCAAAAGGTAGCGCATTAAAAATTCTCAAAACGGAGGTGATAGATGTGAAAATTATATATTCTGTGTTAACTTATTAATTGGTTGCAACGTGATACAAAAATTTACATTGGCCTGCAGCTTATGCCATTTTATGCCATTGTATGGAAGAGATTTTGTGTATTGCCCACATAGTTTTGTTATAATACAAGGGATATGTCTGCTTTCAGCTGTTAGATATTTACACTACAGAAGTGAATGGATTGTGCAAAAAGAAACACAAGAAACACAAAATATTGTTTGTGCATCAAAATAAATGTGTAGAATTTTACTTTTGGGAACTGATATTTAAAAAAAAACATCTGGCAGTATGCCAGTTAGAAATTTACCTCCATGGTTTTAAGAGCACTAGTTCTTTCTAGGTCATATTTATCACCCTCAAGATCACAAATTCTGTTGTAGTATTGCTTGCAAATTGTCTGAAGTTCAGCTAAAAGATAAAGAGAAATATCAAGAAAGGAGGCTTTAGATGTAAATAGAAGACATGTTAGTAACATTAACCAACATTAAATTTCACATGAAATTTGTGCCAGAAGTAATTTAAGAGATATAACTTCACTGTTAGCTGTGCAAATCATTAAGATTTAATGAAGAGGTTATTCTATATTATGAGTTACTGTCTATATCGCTTGGATAGATTTAATTCTCTGAAGTTAATGGTTATTGCAGTAATTAGCAATTAAGATATTCAAATTCTCATTTAATTTCTTAAATTACTGGCCAAATTTCAGTGTGTTTATAGTGTTACTGCAACTGAAGCAACTGCAGCTTCGTTCTGCTGTTACCTGTGAAATACAGTTATTTCAGAGCTGCAAAAAATTATCAGTACCTGACAAGCCAGAGTCACAATTTTCCCCGTGGTATTAAGGTGCAGAATTTAAATTGATTTGACAATTAGTCAACTTTATATTAAAATTAATAAGAAAGTATAAATCTAGGACCTAAGTAAAAGAAAAATATAGCTTGCATTCATTAATACAAAACTTTCTTGTCAATATGTCAAGGAAAATTGTGACATAAGCGTTAAAACAATGGAAGCTTTTTAAAAGCAAAAGCTGATGTAATGTTAAGAGAAAGTGTTCTTCATGTTCTGTGAACCATGTTAGCTGAGCACTTTATTATAACTGGAATAATGATACACCTAAACCACGATGACTAATATCTTATGTATTAACCAATGAATAATCTATTCTCACCACTGCTAAAATATCATTGCAAGCTTTCTACTCTAATATGCTTTGAAGCTGTAAAAACAATGCAAAAATGCACAAAATCTATTCAAAACTCAAAATGCAAAAATAGTGAAAGAAAATTCATTTTTCAAAACAGAAAAGGTTAAAAATACACAAAATTGAAAAACGAAATGTTTACATATTAGTTTTTGAAAATTATTGAAAAGAAAAATTCTACAAGATAAAAAAATATATTTAATAGGATGGGATGTCTGGAAAGTGAAGAAGGAATCTAACACTAAATAAATTTAGGATTGAATTTTGTGTGATTGCTTTGCACTTCCGGAAGCATACATTCCAACACCCTCAAAATACAAATTTATCTAAGAATTGATAAATCAACTATCTACTAATTTTAGTACATTCTACGTTCTAGAATTTCATATAGATAAAAACGACACCTTTCAACTATTTTGAATATAAAATAACTACATAACAATTTTTAAGAAACTCAGGATTTCAAAAACTCATTTTACTGCTCAGTAGCATATAGTGGATTAAAATATGAATGGGATTATTTATATTACTTCATGTAAATTCATTGTTTTCTATTGAGTATCTGATGCATGAAGCATATTTCATAGAACTGTTTGCTACTCATGCTCAGCTTCCCCATGTCACAATGTTGTCCAGAAGCAAATATTACACAGCAGTATCACTAAATATGGATGCATTATTATATTAAAGTACATTTACATATTTTGGGAGTTCATTATTTAGGCCTTACAAGCAAATTTATGCATTTGGCATAAACATTATTAAAAATGAAGCTTATTTATACATGTTAGTCATGTATTTTTAGGAAGGGGTATGTGGGCACATGTACATTCATAACTATTAAATATAATGATATTTACATTTGTTCTTGTTCAATATTTAATTTATTGTAGATATTATAACTGCAGTACGTGATTCTCAATACTTAGTTAAGGGGTTATGATAAGTAGAAAGGGAAAATTGTTTTATGCTTGAGGATATAAAACTAATATTATGACGAAACTTGGACAACTGTGTTAATATTTCAGCTGGGCTGTGTGCATTGTGACACGGAAGCCGTTACACACCTCCAAATCCTTCCGGGCTACTTCATACTCAAGGTCATATTTCTCTGCTTCGAGGTTTCCAATGCGGGTGTGGTACGCTTTGATGATGGATTTCAGGTTCGCTGAGACAGTAAAAGGTGGGTGCAGTTGCAGTCATGATTGCTGGTTCATACAATAGGAACAGGATAACAAGGACTGATGTTTTCTGGCAGCAGGAAATGCATTTATGCAAATTTAAATAATACTTGAGTTGCCTACTTTGATTTTTTTTTAGTAAAAAATGAATGATACATTTGATGCGACTCCTCAATTATCTACTTTTATTTGAGATGGACAGTTCTGTTTTTTAATTATTTTATGCGTACTCTTTAAGTAGCATAATGATCTAGCATCCTCCAATCCTTGATAAAAAATTTAATTAGTGTCTTGAGATAAATCTATCTTTCTGTTTTTTTCTTTAGTCCTAATTCGGTATTTTTTCTCTTGATAGGAGTTGTGAAGGTGACTTCAAAAACAGAATTGAAATTCAACAAAATTATTTTCTACCAGATAACATGACATAGCCTCTTTTAACAGAAAATGAAAGAAAATTCACAAAAGGTCAATAATTTTGATTTGAGGTAAAATTAAAGGAATACTGGAACTCAACATAAATTTCAGTTATGAAAGAAACAGCAAGTTAATGAGAATGAAAGTAATAGTTCTGGAAAGTTGAATCCATGCGATGTTATCAAATATCAACATAAGTAGAGCCTTCAGTTGATAACAACTTTTGTCTTATTTCACATTGTCTACTACATTGAAATAAAGTTTATATTCTAAGTGCCAAGACCCATGCTGTTCTCATAATAAAAATGCAAAGGATGGGAAAAATTTCCCAATGCAGTTCTAAGCAAATGTAAAATGAAATAATAAACATGAATAAAAATTAATCAAAGTGTGTAATCAACTAATATGTTTGATGGTATTATTAAAAAAATCTCCAGTATGCCACCAATGAAAGAAAATAAACAGCTAAGATCTTAGCATTATAAGAAAATGTCGACAACTGAACAAATATAGATCATGTTAGAGGTGAAGCAAGAAGTGCTTTTATTGGAAGTTGAAAACATTGGAATTTCAATTATTGAGTAGTTATGCCTAAAAACTTTATTTAGAGTAAAATAATGTTTTGACATACTACTCAACTTAATTCATGAATGCAGACATAAGAATTTCTGATTTCAACTTCCTTGGATTAGATGAAATATTCAAGATGAGACAAATCGTTAATAAACAGTTCCATATGATCTCTGTTAACACGTATAGAAACTTTCAAACAAAACCCACAGTTGTAATTAATAGAAAGTGTGACACTGAAGATGGAGTTGTAATGATTACACATGTTTTCTCTACCTCAAAGTCTTTCTTTTTAACAGTATACTCCAGATCATATTTTTCATCTTCCAGAGCGTTGATTCTATTGTGATATTCCCTGAGCACACGCTTAACTGTCTCTGTAGAAATATGAAAGACATATAAAACTTTAAATATTCAACTGGATATGTTAAAAAAAAGGAGTAGGTACTGGGTAGGGAAATGCATTGAGTTCTACATTGTGGACAATTGTTCTATTTCCTAATTTTGTTTGAAATTTTGATTGAAAACCATCAGAATAAATAAAACATTTTTGATAAAAATTTAGGTACTTAATTTAAGTTATGCTTTAATTTTGGAACTTTGTGCTCTATTGTTGGTGGAATAAAATACAAGGGCAATCTAAAAGTGAAATTTTACCTTCTTTCTTTTTCTCTTTTCTTTTGTTCGTTGAATTATACATATTTACTATGTAATATGTATTACATATTATTACTTTGATGAAGCACTTTTATTCTGAACTAGATAGAGACATTTGAAAAAAAATTGCCTAAGTAGAATCTGTATTAAAAATGTGTTTCTCTGCTATTTTTTAAACAACCAAATGAACCAGCGGAAAACTAGTTTTTAAAAGACAGTAAATATATGTCTGTATGTGTACTTAAAAGTTTGATGTGACCTGCTTCCTGATATTGTTCTTGGATTGTAATAAAATATGACTGGAAACGAGATGTTAGAGAGAATTATTAAATCATAATTATCTAATGAAACTTTTTTGAATTCGACTATAATTGTAGTTTCATCCAGGTCATGCTTCAAAATGATTCTTTAATGCATTACATAATTTAAACACATATGTTGGAATGTAAATTATTCTGAGAAAGTGTTCTGTATATTGTATTTTGCTATGTATATGAATATGTAATAGAATAATGGGTAGGGTAAATTAAAAATTGTGTATTTTTTAAGCCTTTTTTACTTGTCTTGGCTCCATATCTATAAAAACTAAAAGTGATATAAAAGAAATTGAAAATAGAGTTGTGAAATTCTTAACTTTATGCATAACAGTAATTTTTTGAGATGACAATTGTAAGGGGTTCAACTTTTAGGAAATGACCAACACTCAACTAGAAACAAAATTAAATTAGAAAGGAGTTTGAAAGTTTGGAGATTACGTTGATATAAAATTTGAAAGAACTGTTTCATGGGTCACATTTATCATTTTTGTTATGTTGTCCTCTTGTTGCATTCTTCTGTAAGGAAATATATGCAAACTGAAGTTGGATTGCCTAATTAAAAAGTGCAATTAAATTTCTTGTTTCTGCTGAATAAAAAAATGACAAAATTTATATATTTTTGTCTGTTTCATATGCTGTAAAGAAAATTTATGATTATAATTTTCACACTGAATACTGCTCAAGGAAGTACAACAACAAACATAGTTACGTCAGTCACACACAACAAAGAACCTGAAACCTTCTGAAATGATCTGCAAATAATATTTGTTTATACGAGGTAGTTGAATTAAAACTAGCAAATGTGAAGGTATTGAACAGGTTTATCTCTCAGTTTATAGCATATTCTGATTTGTGAGTTCAGTATGATAACAAGTATGGTTAATGTGAATAATGAGAAGAGTTAAAAGTGGCATACTCTGATTGTGGCACAAGCTTTTACAAGTTTGTTCTACACCAAATTCAAAGTAACAATAAGAAATATTTAATAGAAGAAACTTCTGTGGGAATTTTAAATTAGAAAATACTTAAAAAGTAAAAAATTATCTTTAAAACTTCTTTCTGTGATGTTTGTCTCCCACATACATCTGATGGTAGTGAATAGTGTTAATGCTTACAATTGTATTTAGTTATCTCTAAAAATTAAAAATTAAAAAATATGTTTGTAAAATATTTGAATTATTATTCTTAATAAAACCAGATACAAATATTCTTTGAATTGGTTTACCCAGAAGGTAAAGAACATAATACTAAGAACAAAAAGATCATAAACTCCAACAATAGTAGCCTAATATTGATTGAAATATTCTGATAAAATATGAGCATAAATAATAAAATTTATAGAAAAAAATCCTTGCAATGGCTGAGATACTAGAGGGAATTCTACAATTGTTATCATTCAGTTTTATAATTGCTGCTCCTGTCCAAAATATTTTGATGGGAAACTGTAAGCTTTAAATTAGTTCCTTTGAATTTACAATGAACATGTCGGTTAGCAGCAGCGATGAAGTGGAAAGATATATTTTATTTCAATTTGTGTTGTTTTTTTTAAAGAGAAAACTTTTGGAAGATATAATAATTGCATTATCATAAACATAACAATATTATTAACTACATAAGTATTTTATTACTTCACTTGTATAAAAGTATATTGAAATTAGTCAGTGAGTTTGTTACTGTAGCCTAACTTTTAACAACACATACCTTCATTGGCGTCGTCAACGTTCTTGGGTTTGCCGCAGCGCTCTTCAATGATGCGTCTCCTCTCAGCTGCTTTGCGTTCCTGTTCCTTCTTCAGTTCCTCAGCAGCTTTCTTTCTCAGCAGCAGCTGAAGAGTAATTTTGATGTAAGTAATGAGCTTTTTCTGATATTTAGTTCAGTGCTTTGAAATTTTAAGGGATTAATTTCTGTTTGTCTATCTCTTAATCTTTTTGAGAATATTTAAAAAGACATTATATCTACAAAACATTATGAATATGATTATCAAAATTATTTATATTTTTAAAGTTTATACTGATTTCTGGAAAAATTCTGGCTTGATAGCAAGGAGTTTCTAAAGGCCCACCCGCGTCATGTTCAGAGACCCAATTACTTAATTATTTGTTAATATACTCAATTATATATATTCAGTTTTTAAAAGATTTTGGCATTTTAATACTATAGAAGACAGCGGTCCCATTTTGTTGTTCGCCCCGCTCTCACAGAAGTGAAACGACTCCTTCACAATCGTTACGATAAGGGAGAAGAGTCCGATTTTCTAACGCAATTTGAACATAAGGATTCAAGGAGGTATACTTACTCGGAGCTTCTTCTTCCTCTCGGGGGTCATGAAACCCTTCTTGGCCTTCTTGGCCTTGGAGGCCTCCTCGAGACGCTTGCGCACCTCAGCGCGCTTGCGCTCGATCTCGGCCTGTTTCGCCTTCTTTGCCTGCAAAACAGAAACTCCAGTTGTTACGAAATGTGCATTGAACATTGAAGTGGTGAATTAATACATTTAATCCGAGTAAGGGGAGGGTTCATGGTTCAATGTAATAAAATTAAACAATTTTTCACGTATGACGGTTTGTTCAAATATGAACATTTGGTTTATGTCAAATTGGGAACTTTGCTAATGCGTTATGGTTGGTTTAAGGTCGTTTGCTCTAAAAAATCCCTAGTTAAGTTTTATCCTTCCCAAAGCCTTTATTCTTGTTTGAGGGGTGACTCCCTACTGCATCAGCTGCTGGTAAGGCAGAGAATCAATGGTGTGAATACACGCTGGAATATGTTAGGTGAAGGAATGGTCAGATACGACCCGTTTTCTATAATTCATTCAGTAAATGAAGCGTTTGGATGTAAAATAATGCTAACCGACATTTCATGTTTCGCGGGGAAATATAATGTGAAGCAGTTGATTTACACATGACCGAGGCACAAGACGTATACTGCGATTTTCGCAATTCGCCCCTGCAGATTTGCATAAATCGCAGAATAACTTATGTCTGCTATTTGTTGCCAGTTCACAGCGGCGTGTCTGCGGTGGGACAACTAGGGATTGTGCTCCGGGCCCCACTTGGCGCACGTGTGTGTGTGTGTGTGTGTGTGGGGAGACATTGTTGACGGGTGTCAAAACTAATATTTTCTCCTATTACAGTTTATATAGGTAAATTTCATTAGTAATAAATTCCATTTTTCAAAGGAATGTTCTAGGACTAATTTTCTAATGTTTTGGCCAGTCAAATAAATTTAAAACTGCATAAGCGCACCACAATATCGCCACGGTAACTCCCGTTCGATACTACATCAGCAAAACAATAAAAAACAAACAGAATACGTAGTGATAAAATAAGGTGGGGATAACAATGTAAATGGATGGTATCTCCAGATTTCCATTGACCAAGCAATGCTTGACCATTGTTTATTCTAGGGGATAAGGACGTGACTTAACCAGAATCTCTCATGCCTTGGTCCAAGAGACCATTCCTGAGTTAGGTAGCTGTGATAATGTCAGAGGACAGTTTCAATGCAAACGCGGCGTTATAAGATGTGTTTCCCCATGTCTTTCTTTCTTTCTTCCCGGCCGCCCTCCCCTTTCTTCCTTCTGCCGCTCCTCCCGCAGCTACGGTCGGCGCCACGGCAAAGTGAACAGTTGCGAGAAAAACGTTCGATTTTATTTGTAATAACTTCGGAACGAATGACACACGAAAGACATCTACTCAAAACACAAAATTTGGCGTTACGCTTTGAACGAGACCGGGAGGAGAGTATTGCGCTTGTAGCGTTAATGTAGCTGTTCGAGTGGCGGTGGCGCCGACCGCTCTCCAGCGCGCGGAGAGAGCTGCTCCCACGAGCGCGGCCCGGTGCGGAGCGGGCGGGCGGCGGGTCACAAGAAGCGCAGGCGGCCGCGGCGAGAGCGCACGCGCATCTCCATACGTGCCTCCTCGAGACGTCTTCTCTGTGGAACAAAGAGAAAATAGTGTTAATTTCGGTGGCAAAAGGCTGGTATGTATAATTCTGTACCATCGATGAGAATAACCGATGCAACGTAATTTCTTAACTGATTGTTTGAAACATTAAATGTAATGAATGTTTACCACGATTAATATTAATAACGACTTTTAATAAACTCAATTTATTAAACATAATATACGTTCAGATATTTGAAATATACGAGTTTTATCAACATAACTTCAAATGAAAACAACACTCACTCTTGATTTCAAATCTGGTTGTTCTTAAGGCAGGTACAGAATTAAGGTTTTTTATTTACATTTATCTTATGTTCTCAAATGCTTCATTGGACGTTTAGATACAGTAATCATCTATATTTTTCTTTATTAAATAATGTTATATTGTAACATCTTTGAATAAAACTTATAATTTCTTTTAATAGTTTTTGTCAGTAATATATACACATTGTTTGCACTAATATGTTAATTTATTTAACAGGCCTTTAAAATTCATATGTGAGGCTCACGATTTGCCGTTTGGCATTTATTCAGCAATGAACATTGCGGATATTATGACTGCATGCTCCTTACGACACAAAGAAACGTCAGCGATTATATAATATTTACAGCTTAACAGGTGTGTCAGTAACATCAATCAAAATATTCATGTACACATTTTATAGGCATTTCAGTAGAAGAGTATGTACAAAAGATTTGTTGCTCAACAATATTCACAGAGATGAGGCATGACAGACAGGATAACAACGCTAGTTTGGCAAATAGGATTTGGCAGATCAGTTTACTGATAAAGTAAGCTGATGGTTCGTCCTACTTGCTAACTTGCGTATTAGTTACATTCAATAAGCAAACGGCAAATTTTGCAGTCGTGTTCCTTATTCAGATTCTTCTTCCAGTGACAGATAATTTGGATATAAAGAGTATAAGAAAGGTATAAAAAGCTTTATCGATATTTCAAACAAAAAATATTCATTTGATTTATGAATATAATTTACATTTTTGGAATTGCTACCGAAGTAATGCAATTGCTTCAGGTGTCACAATACATAGCTTCTTAGTTATTATTTTATTGCACTACAAACGTCCCTAGTAATTTGCCGTTTGCTTCCGCTTCAGGGCCAAAGAGGGCGGCTGCCGGTTAGGACTTCAGAGCAGGTTAGAACACATAAAGGAGAGTTGAAAGTAAGATAGAACGAGTGTGGGGTCTTACCAAAGTGTCCTGAGCCCTGTGCGGGCTGTCTTTTGGTTGCACCTCTGTAGCACGGTGCAAGTGTGCTGCTCTGGAATAGTGCTGTGTGTTGTTCGAATAAGAAATGTCACGAGAAACAACTCTAAGAAAGGACCATACTCGACGTTTCAAGTAAGTACTATCAAAATGGCAGAGTATTGTGTAAGTACTATCAGAATCGAGTGGGAAAATGCATAAAGTGATTATAAAAACTGTATTTTGTGGTACGAGAGATGATTATCAATATTATGCGTTGTAAAAACTTCAGGAAAATACTTTTAAATAATATAACCGGCGATTAAATGTATGAAACTCAAGAGTAATCTTTTTTAAATGTTCTTATATTATTCATTTTAATGGAGTGGAGGAAGACTATTGTCATTTCTTATTTGAGGTTGAACGTACTTCAGTTCATGTTTTCTACTGAGGGAAAATGGCGCAACATTGAAACATTTACCTTGGGGAGTTCGGCCTTTGCGAAACAAGTGAATGTGATCCAAATAACAGCAATTGATGCGCATTCGAATTTAAAGTTATTCTTTTCGTTTGAGTGTAGTAAATAGTGGATTGTACGGAAGTGACAAATGTTCGATAAGAACCGACATTATCTAATAAAATACGTTTCCACTGTTCACAGGAAGTATGTAAAAGTTTATTTTTTATCGCTAATGTGGTATAATTGTGTTATGTTTTTCACAGGATGTGACTAATCGGAGAAAAGTCTGTTCTGAAAAACTCGCGGGGCTGGATTTGAAGGTCAAATGCGATCAGTTGGGGCTGGGTCAAGGATTGTGTTTTCAAGGGGAAGTAATTGAGAGTAGAGTTCCTGCTTTTTTTTTCTCCGAGATTGAGAACTATTGTTTTGTATTTATTAAAATGTCATAAATATTATTTTGTATAAAATCTAGTTTTGCAAAAAACAATCTCAGAACACGTGTTGAAAGTAGAAAAAACTTTAAAAAATATTGTCACAACATTTTTAATAGTATAATTATTTTCAACATGGATTTTAATTTTCGTAAAAACTCTATTGTCAATTTAGGAAATCGACAAACCTAAACGATACATTTACTCGGAGTTTATATTTCTAAAAGTGAAACAAATAATAAATGTTCTTGATAGAAGGGCGAATATTGGGTATTGATGTGAAATATGAAAAAATGATATTAATATGTACTATAACTGTAAATTGTACTCATGAAACTAACTAAAATATAATATATCAAAATAATTCTCGGCCGAAATCGCAGAGCAGTAACTCTCTTTTTAGGAAACAACAGGGATACACAAAAAGCACACACATACCTGAATTTACGTAGTCTGATGAACTCATACTGCATCGGAGAACACGATCAGGGAGGACAGAGTTAACGTCGACAGCAATCGGAAGGGCAGAAGATGAAACATGGAAAGCACGCAATTAGCTCATAGGCAACAAAATATAATTACCAATATAAAATACCAAAATTAACAGATGTTGTATGGCATAAAAAATTGAAAGATAAAATTAATTGGCAAATTTATTTAAAATAAAATTAATGATAATCAAATTCAATAAAAATCAAATTCTATTAATTCTTGTTAATATGTATATCATGTTAAAGTAATATACAATAATTTACAAAATCTAATAATTCTAATTTTATTTATCAAACTGAAGAAGAAAAGAAAGCATGTGATTCATTTTATTACCATATTGAAGATACTTAACTTTCGTTTGGGTTGTTTACGTGGAAAACATTCTGAAGAATACGTTCTTATTATTTATTAAGCTTTCGTTTTGGAACACTTATGTGATTGTTTGATTCTTAAAATTCAATTTGGAAATCAACCATAGAAATATATAAATACTTTCTTTTCTTATTTCTCTCGTAAATAACAGGAAGCAGTAGAAATAATACATATAGTGGTTAGGCGGAAGAGCGGGCCTGATGGCCCGTGTCTCGCCACATAAATAAAGTCACTGTTATTATAGTGTACAGCGAATGGCGATGCATTGTATAATGATTGTTTGAAAAGTGTATCCATTCCGAAGAAATTTTTCTAATTCGAAAAAAAAAAGATCTTTGGATGAATCGGAAGGGCTGCTGCCTGGAGTCCCTAGATATAGTGGAGAATTCCATTGTTTTTGTCACGAGAATAGTATCTGTGTGGTATTCTGCGTGTTGAGAACCTAGAATCTAACCCAAACCAATATTAATATTCTTGAAAATCTCCATAGCGTCATCAATTGCTATAATTTTCCTTCAGCTCCTGATTGCCGCCAGACGGGGCTATCGGGTGAGAGGATAACGGCGGCCGATGCACAACCCTGTAGCTAGGGACACGCCGCCGAGTGCGGGGAGGCCCCGCTCGGAGGACACGGAAGCTCCGCACGGCCCCCAGGCGCGTCCGATTCATATTTGGCCGCCCGCCTTGTCACTGGGCTAAACATAGGCGATTGGGGACGGCGTGTCGCCAGGATATTTACGCGGCATAATTCCCACCAGGCGGCGGGGTGGGCGTGGGCGACCCTTGCTCTTCGGCGAGGCAGAGCGAGAGGTCGTCGATCTGAAGCGTGCACTGCCCGTGGGCAGCGTGGCAGAGACGTCAAAATACGCGCTCGGACGTCATCGAATTTTACGGATTATGAAGTTGATATACTACTCGATATTTATTGAGCGATTAGTAATACTCTAAACGAACAATTTTTAACATTTTTCATTTCGTATTGTCGTGTTGGTTTAGGCACATTGAGTAGGCATAAGTAACGTAATTCTTCGAAGATATATGTATATATCCCTGTATATAGGGAGAGAGGAGAAAAGAGAGAGAGGGAAAGAGAGGGAAAGAGGGAGAGAGAGGAGAGGGAGAGAGAGGAGAGGGAGAGAGAGGAGAGGGAGAGAGAGGAGAGGGAGAGAGAGGAGAGGAAGAGAGAGAGGAAGAGAGAGGGGAAGAGAGAGAGAGGAAGAGAGATAGAGAGGGGAAGAGAGAGAGAGGAAGAGAGAGAGAAAGAGAGAGAGAAAGAGAGAGGAAGAGAGAGAGAGAGGAAGAGAGAGAGGAAGAGAGAGAGGAAGAGAGAGAGGAAGAGAGAGAGGAAGAGAGAGAGAGGAAGAGAGATAGAGAGGAAGAGAGATAGAGAGGAAGAGAGATAGAGAGGAAGAGAGAGAGGAGGAGAGAGAGGAAGAGAGAGAGAGGAAGAGAGAGAGAGGAAGAGAGAGAGGAAGAGAGAGAGAGAGGAAGAGAGAGAGAGAGGAAGAGAGAGAGGAAGAGAGAGAGAGGAAGAGAGAGAGAGGAAGAGAGAAAGAGGAAGAGAGAGAGGAAGAGAGAGAGAGGAAGAGAGAGAGAGGGAGAGAGAGAGAGAGTGAGAGAGAGAGAAAGAGAGAGAAGTCTTGGAAATGTAATAACTCATATCTGGAAGTCCATGGGCCATGGGCATGGTCACTGCTAACGTAATTAGACCTGAGCACAAACCGAGTACACACTGAGTTGATTAACTTATAATTATATTCAAGTTCGAGGTATTCAGATTCAACATATCTCAGCTACGATTCGGTGAGGTAAGATCGAGGTAATAATTATTTTGCAGACAATTCTCCCAGAATTTATTATTTTTATTCGCTAGACTTTATGATAACTGTTTTAGAGTGTGAATTCTCGAAATATTGGAAGATATATAGGAAGATTAGGAATAAATAATATTGGAAGATTTATAGGAAAGATTAGTTCTATAACATGACAGTAAATCAATACCCATTAAATCAAAACTTTCAATCTACATTTTTTACCTACTGTTTAAAGAAATTTTTATTTTTGACTACAAGTTATATCAAATTTGGAAAGAATTTGGTTACGACATGATCCATTGTATTAAATCAGGGGTTCCCAACGGGGTCGGTTAAGTCCTCCCGGGGGTCGATGAAATTTTAAAGGGGTCAATGATCAAGGGGTCCTATGGGGGTTAATAGCCGAATATGAACCTGCGCCTTATGGATATAATTAATATTTAATTGATTACAAAAATATATTAATGCTCTTAAATGATTTCTGATGTATAGCAACACAACGTATACGAATAAATTTCACATTTGCTCCTCTTATTTCATGTATGTCTCTCATTCTCAGAAATTGAGAAATTAGGATGTAGAAACTAAAAAAATATAACTATGCGTGGACAACGATACTCTATCGCGCAAGAAAGTACTCTCCTCAATAAGCACTGGAGAAATATTCACCAGTGCTTCTTAAAGAATACTCAACAATTTGTAACCATTGCATTTTTATGAAGATTAGAAATTCTGCCACTCAAAAGCAGAAATGAAAAATTCAGACGTTTACGAATGTTGCTGTACGAAATTGTTATCTTTAAGGTATTTATGTGCAATTCTTTGAGTCACGATTATCGATGCGATATACCATAGAAAAAAATCGGCCTTTTCTGGCGCAAGAAGAATTTATATGGCGAGAAAATAAAAACGTAAAGGGATCGATGAAGCAAATATTCTCTTAAAAGGGGTCGATGGAAGAAATAGTTTCTCAATTCTTGAAGATTAAAAACACATGAACACATGTACATTTCTTTTCCTTACAAAAGAGCTCAAATCTGTTACGTCTATGTTCCGCGCTTACGCATAGATTGAGATCCAATAAGCACAGAGATTGGTGCATTCCGTCAAATGAAATAGCGGAAGAATTATCCGAGGCGAATTCATGCGAACTTCAAGTGCAGTGTAGGTTTTTTGGTGGCGCACTGTAGCCATTTGCAGCCTTCTGAGAATTTGAATTGAATTGATGCCTTATTTTCCGTGACGAGACTCAGGCCATCCGGCCCGCTCTTGCATCTGACCACGCCAATTTCGGTACGCTCCTTTCACCCATTAGAGGAGAAAGGAGGTATTTCTTGGGCGACGAAACAGGCGATTTGAATTTAGCTCAGAGGCGTAATTTCGGCTTGAGGATATGTTACATGCAGTAAATCTACTAACATGGGACAGCCAGCTTTACTTCCCTTCAGTACGAAGGATTTCCTCGCCCTTAAAAATCCACGATCTTCGCTTTGCTTCGATCGCGTTTCAACCCGTGAACTTGGGTATAACAGTCCGATACGCTAACGTACACCATCGCCGCCTTCTGAGAGCTTGTGGGATTCGCGCTTTTGGGAGTGACTTTGGAAGCGAATTTCTCGCAGTGTTCTCAGTATTTGAACGGTAAGAAAGATCCTCATAACTCTAAACCGCACTTCGACAAACGAAGAACAGTGTCCGATATTTTGGTAAGACCAAAATGAATATTTCTTTTCTAAAAATATAATTCCTCTATGACTTCAAAAACCTTTTGGATATTAAAAGAAAAAGAAAGTTTATCCGCGTTAACTTTAATTTATGTCAAAATGTTAAAATTTATGCTGTAATTTTCAAGTCTTTGTGTTAACGGAAAACAGTTGAAGATGCGAGTAACTTTAGGTAAGCCGTAAATATCGTAACTGAAGAAGAATGTCGAATCGTCATTCCAATCCTCTAAGAAAGTTTTATTTTGCCGTTCAGATCTCAGATAACGCTAGTGTTGTTTGACGCCATCTGCTTCTTTGTGCTCAACGGATCTAGATCACTCACCTCACCTCATCGTCCGCCATGGTGAAAGGGTGTTAGTTCCTGAACTTCCGAACCAAACCTGCAACAAAAGAAATTATTTCTGCTTTAGATTCCAGTAACAATGATGTTAGTGAGGTTTTTAATAAGCAACTTTAGAAATGTATTTATATCTTAGAAAGGGTTCCTATATATTTTGAAAAATATTGATAATTACCATTCGCATTTTAAGTTTTTTGGTAAGTTATGGAAATTAATTATTATAAGCTGAAATGAATAAACATGCGAAAACAAGATAGAATAACTACTAGGATGAATGCTAACTCCACATTACAATACATGGTGTTGCATATTTTGTTACGCTAATGAGCAAACGGAAATAGGTCAAATATGAGTGAAAATGTTATTTTTTTCTCATTCATTATTTTCGAAACAAAAAATCATATAATCATTATATTAAACGTTCCAAACAGGTGATATTGTCGAGTAATTTAAGGGATGTAGTAGAAGTAAAGGAAAACCTTTGTTTTATATGATATTTTGTCATACGTATTGATGGAACAACTGTAATTGATTGATATCACATCAAGTACTGATATTCACAAGTATTCGATTTAAACTCTTGAACACTTAAACTTTTGAGCCATGTGGATTCCGTGACGTATCACAACTCTCATTGGTATTCATTTACTTCTGTCGTGTCACCTTCAGTAAGTCGAAATTCACGACAGTCACGTCACAACATCGTTCCTAAATACCCTGTTATATTGAAATTTCTGTTGATGAGCATTCTTCATGACCTATCGGACACATTAAACTTGGTCATTGCAGAAGTTTAACAATATAGTGCACTCATTTCTGAAGTAATAATTTCGAACGGAATCATCATTAAAAAAACCTTTCTGCTTGACAATATGTCTTTCATAGCATTAAAATTCACAATTTAAGGACAGTGGATAAGGACAATAGTTATGGACACTAACAGTAACCATTAAGATTTAAGAAGGCATAATTTAAGAATTACTGGAATCAACATTGATTCCAGGCTGATTAATGTCTACCTGTCTGTTAGATCAAAACCGTAAGGAAGAAACAGTCTAAATCTCTCAGTCAAAGAACCGCAAACTAAATATTTCGTATTGTAATGGATATCAGCTTCTTGACGAGAATTTCGATGATAGAATGCATCATCTTAAGTGCCTGAAACGATGGCTATCGTGTAGGATAACTAAAATTTTGCGCTAATTAATTCGGCAATTTAGCACTACGATTCCTGTCGTAGTAGTGTGTACAATTCAATAAATAACTCTCTCTAAAATACAAAAAATAGAAAAATACTTTTGCGAAGTAGTAAGTAATAAAGGGACAGGATACTATTTTCAATTGCATTCCATTTTTATTCACTCCACATTTACAGTAAATGTTTAATTTATTATTAAACTTAGTATAATGAGCCACAACACGAATTTGAATAACTACAGAGAAACGAAATAAACCAACAAAAATATAATATTTGTCAGGCCTAAGATACTCGGTTAGATCTTGAGCAAACCGCAAATGAAGAAGAACAGAGCGTCATCGGCGACATTCAGTGCAGGTTGGTGCCGCACGGTGCCCTTGTTTATACCGCTGGTGCCGGAATTAAACGCATCTATTTCTGAACGCGCTCTGCCTATCGTTGGAACGTAGCTCCGCTTTACCTCGCTCTGCTCCTGGCCTTCTCGCAGCAAAAACGAGGTCGCATGCAGCGTTACAATCTCTTTTTTCTTAGCAACTTGTGAAGGATAAAAACCAGACTTTTTTCTTTTAATATGATTCTTTTTCTCTTTGTAGTGGATATTGAGAGGGCAAGAGGTAAAGGACGTGAGACGTAGAGGGGGAGAAAGAGAGGGAGAGGGAGAGAAAAAGAGAGAGCGAGAGAGCGAGCGAGAGAGCGAGAGCGAGAGAGAGAGCGAGAGCGAGAGCGAGAGCGAGAGAGCGAGAGCGAGAGCGAGAGAGAGAGCGAGCGAGAGCGAGAGCGAGAGAGAGAGCAAGAGAAATAGCGAGAGAGCGAGAGCGAGAGCGAGAAAAAGAGAAAATATGAAAGTGAATGAAGGTTGACAAATCAAATGATAACCAATTGAAATTGATTTAATTTCGTGGAACTGTGAAAAGTGATCGATCGGATATATTTAAATATCGATACTATTTAAATAAAGTTGTGATTTCATCAAAGATAAACATACACATGAAAATTGAACAAATCATGGTGACACAGAACACTTAAACGATAACGACGTTTTTCTGTCAATGTGATATGTAGACGTAATTTACATTTCATGAAAAGAGCAATAAATCCATGAGAATTGTTTGATTCGTGTTGTTAACTCATGTTAACAGAGCTCAAAATTTCATTTTAAGATTCCCAATCAAGAGGGCGGACTAAGACATATTTTAGTACGTTTCAATTTTAAATGACTCTTACAGTTTGTGTATTTTTCATGACGAAATATAAAATAAATATTTCGTTATGGAGTGTGTTGTATTCTCTGTTCAAGCGTTCCATTGGCCAGCATGATCAGCCTTGTTTCCTCTTTTCTGGCATCGCCTCGCATTCGCGAGTAGGCACGTTAGGAGGTTGCTTTGCTTCCCGGCGTATTCTAAGAAAAGGTCCCGGAATGAGCCCAGAGCAGTAACTGGCTTTGTCCACACTCGCACGCGCGTTATGATTGGTTTTCGGCCACATTTAAATGGCGGCTTTTGTTGAATTATCAAGATAACTATTTGAAGAATTATTTTTATTATCAAAGTATTTATTGCTTGATTTTTAAATGAAAATGTTTGCGCGATTTTAAATATTTGAATTAAATAGTTTTTAAGTTAATAGTATCATTGATAAAGTGAGTGGACTAATACGAACCCAATTTCCTTGGTGTTAACGATATAGATAATGACAGTTGTCGACCTTTTCCTTTGTGGAATACAGTTGTACATTGTGCTGCAGAGAAAAAATGAAAAAAAATTCTACATCAGGTATACATTCCCCAGAAAGTATTTCAGAACGGAGTCAATTACAATTCAGACCCATTCCCATACCCATACATTTCTTAAAGGCAAATGGTACCATTTTAGAATGTTAATTTCTTCTTGAAATGATGTTACCATGTTTTTTATGGAATATTCCTTTAGAATTTGTTGCGATCAATATATGACGATTGTTTTGAATAAACTGAATAAAAATGGAACTATGGGGGAACATTGCTTTCATGGCCCTTGGCTCCGATACCCTTTTGTCGTCTGTTTGCCCAATGGACATTTGTTCACGAGACACCTCTGGTAAGTGTATGTCCTATCTCTGTTTCCTTCAAGAAAACTATCCTGTTTGTTTTTTGAAGTGAAACTTTTTTTTCGCTGTAGAATAACTGTACACACTGAATTACTGAGCGTAACGAAAAGTGCATCGCTTATGTCCTGGTCATACTGCATGGTGAAGGCATAAAAAAATTCACCTTTTGTATTCACCTTATCTTCACGAGTCTTAAGTAGTGGCTAAAATAGTTCCCGCGTCCGCCGCCTGCGCCGCGAAGCGCCACCGCCTCTGAGTTTATTTCATCTATCTTTCTATCATCGATAGCGAATAATGCCGAAAACATTAACTAAGCTCTAAAGGGAGAGTCATGAAAATATTTGTGCACAATTCCTTACCTTACAAAAATAATATTTTATTCTACAAATATCCTATTTCTGAACCTTTGAAGTTTTACTTAAATCGCGTGGCAGAAACGCAATCTTTTGTTTTCAAACTAAGGGCGAACGTTTTTATTTGTTTTGCTCAGAATTTGAGTTGAATATGTTGTAACGAATTGTCAGAATTATCAATTACAGGGTAATAATTAACATGAATTATTTTCAATCATTATAATATATATGAATGAGTGAAAACCAGAAATATGTAAGTAACATTTTATAAATTCTGAGAAATCTGTTTATTTAAGTCAATATCACTGTAAAGTCGCGGTGATTTGTTTCATCATTACAACCATAGCTTTTTATTTGTTCTTTAAAAAACCGAAAATATATTGCCACTGAAATATAACCTAAAATAAACATGTTTTTTTCAGAATTGATAAAATATCATTTGTACCGTTCTGGTTTTCACTCACTCATATCAGTTGATTTATTTTTGCATCTCACATTTATTTGAGCAAATTTAAACTATTTTTTCTTAAAAACTGTATTACCTTGCCTATTAGTTATAATAATAATAATAATAATAATAATAATAATAATAATAATAATAATAATGCCTTTCGAGAAAAGATGTCATTTTAGAAATGAAGTTTGTAATTCTTAAAATCCCTCCATATCAGCAAAACTAAAAGAAAGGCAATTATCTTATTTCGTGCGGAGAATCAGTTCGTACACGGCTACACAGCTGCGGTATAACGATTTCATTTTGAATAAGGAAAATATGAACATTAATTTGTGTGCAGTTTCTGTATCCAAGTGAAAACAACAGTGTTTAAAGCTGTCTTTAAAAGAGGACACATAAACCGACAATATTTTCAATTACTAAGAAATTTTAAAAAAGGCCTGCCATTCTGAGAGTTCCTCTGTGACTGAGACAAGTTTATCAAGGCCAAATGCTTAATGTGAAAGAAATAATCCGTTCTTTGTTAAATTAACAATTTGACAGCAAACAAACATTGTTTGATGAGCGACATTGTTTATTGCATTACATCCACTGAATGAAATTCGCTATCATTTTTATTGTATAATTTTCTTAATAACTATCTCTAAGAGCGAGATATGGATAGTTGAAAATAAATTATTTAATTGTGCATTATATTACACATACTTAAAATGCCATCTTTTTGCCGGATTTTTGTTACAATTGTAAATGACAACAAATTGAAACTATATGTCCACAACTTTGAACCGAAAATTGAATGAACTGTTTAACGGCTAGTAGTAAAAAAATAATCACAAGGACTCATACATACGTACTTGTAGGCGTATGTGTTCTAGCCCGTTAGTTTACTAGTAAATAAAAATAAATAATTGGAGTGGTTGGTAACATTTTTCAAACTACTGAACATTTAATTTTATAATTGACTTGTGTCAATAGTAAGGATGGAAAATAAAGGTTCAGCCTTTCTGTCATATTTACATTGCATGTTTTTAAAAAGTTTCTCACAAAATAAGGTTTTTCCATAAGCTTGAACAAACGTTACAATTTAATTTTTCATTTGAATAACTCAAGTTCTGAGAGATTTATTTCGAAATTTTTTTGTTATGTGTTTCTGAAAATTTATTCAAGTTCTGTTTTTAAAATTAAATATAACCAATTTATTAATACACTTGAAATGTGAATTTGCAAGCTAGAATGAACATTCAGTAATTAAAGATGGTGAGGGAAAACAGCTGTTTTCACTACAATTTTCAGCACACTTCTTTCCATTTAATTATTATAGATAACGATTCATCTTCTGGGTTAGAAAAATAGAGTTCACCAATGAAAATATGAATTACAGCTAAAAATAACAGACATATTGAATACATTATATTCAATTTTTTTATATTTAGAGGGCCTTTCTGAGGAATATCATCTTTGTTTAAGAATATCGCCCGTAATCTGTGCATGAGAAGAAAGTGTACTGATTTCTTGCAAGTATTTCTTTTAAGTATTCATTGTATTATGATAGTGGAAAGAGGTTGGGGCAACACGATGATACCCCAAATGTCACGAACTCCATGTCGCAGATTCAAAATATTGATCTTATAAATTCCCCCAAAAACGATACACGATCCAAATGCAGTTCATAGAACTACAATACGAATTTAGAATATGAGTAGTTCATAAATCAACTGAATATATCTGGATTAACACAATATTATTTCCCTCTGACTTACAAAAATTACAAAAAGGATAAGTTATACTAAATTGTTTCAACCACTTCTCTTTACAATTTTTGTATGAAGAGTGTCGTATCTGTTTATAATTTTAACTTTTAAGCAGAATAAAAATGTCATATAGCTTATTAAATTATTATATACTACACATAATTTCAAGCGTTTTTAATATTATGTTTATAATATTATAGTTAAATACATATTCAATTATTGTTGTATTCTAGTTTATATTATTATTATTTCTATTGTGAAATTCTTTATTTTTTTCCCTGATGCTTTGAGTATACTTAGTAAACATCGTACCACTGATGTGCCTTTAAGTGAAAGAATTTGAATTTACCTAACTTGCACGTTAAAGAACTTCCCTCTTCCATATAAGGTAAAAATTATTTCTTTTCTTTTATTCTACCAGATTGTCTATTAATTGAATCAACATTAAAATAAGAAATTTTAGAATGTTTAAAAAAGTTTTTTTTTTCAAATCTCAAGTAAAATAAGCAACAATTTTACAACTTTTTGAGAGTGGTTATTTACGCATATCGGTAACATATTAAAAAAAAAGCAACTCGGCATGTACACGAGTAGGTCGCCATACGCGAAAACACGGGAGAGGAATGAATGTGGCGAACGCGCGGAGGGCGCTAGTCGGGAGGCGACTGCAGTACGAGTAGTCGAAGGGCGCAGCGCCGCCATGACGGTGCTGTACGAGCGCGCGCCCCCCGCGCCATCCGCAAATAGCCCCAGCACCCGACACCGTCGCCAAATTTGGTTGAGAGCGAGGCCCAGCGGGCGCGCCACGCCCGCTCTGCCGCCACCGCCACCATTGCCTTCGCCCGCCATTCGGACGACGACGACGACGACGGCGCGCCTCAGCCTCCGCGATAAGTAACAGATGACAACCGCCCTCCCCCGCGCTTTTGTCACTCCAACTATTAATATGCACGCGCGAGGACGATAGATCGATGACAGTTATTGGAGCGCATTGCTTGGGTCGATTGATGCGTTTTGGCTCCCGATTCTAGGAAGATTGTAAACTTTTTTTTTTATTTCCGTATACTGGGGCCTTCTATTGAATCGTCGCTGGGTATTCCGGGCTTTTTAGTTTAAGCTGGATGGGGGCGATAATTTTGAGACAGTTGCCTTGTAGACATGGTTTGAAACAATTGTGGGGATTCCTTTCACTGCCCTCAGTGACGTCGTTTGGTGCGTGATGCGGCTGTAAGCAAACGCACGCCATTGCCGCAAGTCCTCCTTCTGGAATGTAGCGTTTGCGAGCTGAGTTACGAGACGCGTCATCCACACTGCGGATGGAGAAGGGGCGTGGAAGAGTATTTCCGCGTGGTTCTGGCAGCTTTTGACGTGGCTAGTCAAGAGCCTGATCTCTGTGATTTTTTTCGACAGACAATAATTTCTGAAATCGTTTGTCATTAATCGCAAAATTTATGATGATTGTAGTCACATTGACTAAAAGGGTCAAGTAGATTTTCTGTAAAAAACACTGTACCGTTTTTTTTGTTTTAAATATTTTGACATATGTATTAAAATTATTTAGGAGATGTGTATTAAAAATGAGATATGAAAAAAATTACATATATATTAAAATGAATTTCAACTTTTTTGATTAATTTTATTAGTTTTCGGTATACTAGCGATTACAAGTAAACAATAACATAGATGAATGAAAATTTGTCACGTATTTGCCACTAAATTTTCTGAAGTAGTTTGACTTATTAAAAAGTTATAAAGCAACTACACTTATAATTATTATTTTTATGATTACCATGGAAACGGAAAAAAAGGAAAAATATTGTTGAGAGACTAAGTACATTTTCCACAAGAATATCATCCTGTTAGAGACCTGAATTTTTGTTTTATATTGTTTCTGTAGTAAGAATATGAACTATTTAGAAGAATATATTTTAATTGAGAATTATATCAATTGATTAAATCCACAAATAATTTATTACATCAGGATTTATTTTTTATTGAAAGTTGTTATGTAAAGTATATCTGAAATGTTCAAATATTCGAGTCTTACTATATACCCCTGCAAAAAACTCCAGTGATGAGGATAACACATGCCTGATGTGCTGGCTGCATTACAAGATTGCAAGGGGCAAGAATTTATATTTCGTATTAAAAAACAGAAATCAATGTGGGTAAACACGTGATTTAATTTGGTAAAATTGATTCATTTGAAACGAATCCGTTTGCAATTTGTTAAAAACTGCTGTTTAACTAGAGAACTCGGATCCTGTAATACCTTAAAAACTCTACAAAACCCTGGCAGCTAGGAAAGTGATTAGATTTTAAAGGCAAAATAAAGAAATATTTTGTTTCTTGTAATATTTGACAAGTATTATGAACCAGTATTTAAGATATTAAATTCATTGCGATAAAATAAACTAATTGTGATGAACATTAATACGAATAAGAACGGCCATATCTCCGCAAACTTAATTCAGACAATTAATATTCCGAATTCGCATTATAATACAAGCATTAACAAGCCCGACTGGTGAGTTGTATTCTCAAGCGTTTATAGTGTGAATTTAGGCAATATAAGGTGGAATGGTTACTGTAGTCGGACTTCGGTTAACATTCATCTGATCGAGGAAGAGGAAAATCTTGTTGTTCATTTCGGCGTCGCACCCGTTCCAAGCCCTCGCACCCGTTCCACCGACCAGGGGCAGGCAGAGAAAGAGATGGAGGCAGCCGAGGAGAAGCCATCGGGAGGAAGAAAACGATTCCAAAGTATTGGAGATTGGTGAGCGGATGAGTAGCTGGGGACCGATCATGTGTCCTGTATTCTTCTCTCCATTCCCCATAGCGGACGTGGGCGTAGGGTGATGGGAGGTGGCAGAGAGACAACGTGGGACGGGGCGGAGGGATGTAGGCGAGGGGAGGGGCGAGGGACAGTGAGAGAAGATGGAGGCAGAGGTGGGTGGTGGAGACGGGGGGCGGAGGTGGAGGCAGGGAGGCAGACGCGGGGGCGGGAGCGGAGCGGAGGGGAGCAGGGGCAGAGGCAGGGGCAGGGTCGGGGGCAGGGGCAGAGGTGGGGCCCGGGCGGAGGTGGAGATGTCGGGGGCGGAGAGGGGGGAGAAGGCGAAAGCGGGGGCGAGGCTAAGGCGATGGGTCGGGCGTCACAATGCCCGGTGCGCACGTCTATTTCGGTGGACGGGTGCCCGCTGCCCTTCTCGCGACTTGTTTGCACATCAGCCCAAGGGGCGCCGACGTCATCGCATGCCACTAGACCGCAGGTGCTATGTACTTGGGCACCGAGGCCGCTACAAAACACGATCTTAGACAACCGTTAGAGACTTAGGAACGAAATAAATCATTCAAAGGATCGCTGTAAACGAACTGCTAACTTTTCCTTTAACCTATATTGGTAAAACGTCCCGTGTGTAAGTTTACTGAGCGTTTTGACATCGCGTATTCGTACAAGATTCTGAATAAAAGGAAATTTTCCTGTTATCTTGAATGGTAAGATCACTCTAAAAATTGGATTTACGAAGTTAACCTATTCACTCTTAGCCTATGTCATTTATTCGCCCTCGTTCTAGTAAGAATTCGGAACGAGTCTTCTGGGTTGGGCGCGGACCTGGACGCATGCCATCTTCCAATTATGAACATCTGGCACGCGCGAACACCTAATTGGCCGGATCGCACCGGTCTTTTTTGTCGATCTTTTGCTCCCTGCGTTTGGGAAACGCAGTCGTAGAAAAACCAAACACATCACTTCACTTCCTCCACACCTTAGACAACTCTTTGAAATGCGCACACTTTTAAGAACTATCGAGCTGGGACGAGGCAAAACGGAGGGGCATAGTCGTCCACGGACGAAAGTCTTCTTACGCCGGTCTGCGTACCGAGCTGAACGCCGAAATCCTCGGTGGAAACGCTTCTGGTTGGACGCATCCTGGTCGGGGCCGCCCAAGCACCCATCCACTTACCTCGAGGGTGTTGTTGACAGAGGCCGGGGCCTAGCAACCGGTCAGTAGGTGTCCCGCTGCCTGACTGTGGCTGAAGCAGAAGCCGACGCTCGGTAGAGGGCTGCGCCGCCATTGGCGTTGCGGAGGTCACGTGACAGCGCCGCCGACGGCCCGCACCGATATAGCTCGACGAGGTGCAGCCCCCAAAAATACCCTTGAAAGACGAGCTTGGCGGGCGCGGCGGGCCGCGGGCCGAACGCGCTGTCGCCCGCGAGGCGATCGCCGCTCGTATCGCCCGCCCGGCTCCGCCCACCCCCGCCCGCCCGCCCACTGGCCGACGCGCGAGGCGAGATAATCGGTCGCAGATGGGGGCTGCGGCGCCACCCGTGCACGCGGGCGCTGGAGCGCGCGCCGACCCCAAGGCCGCCGCGCGCGGATCGGATTCGCCGCCGCTCGCCCCCGGAGCCAACTCAATTGAGTCATCGAGACTATAAGCGTTTGTCATCGCCACATGGAATCTCGAAGGAGACGTAATGCAACACTTTCCAATTGGGAAGATATCGGTTTCTCATGTTTAAGATTTATTAAATATATTGTCTAAAGAGAAGAAGAAATGTTTACAAACTTCAAAAAACGTCTAAACTGTTTAAAGAAAAAAATACTGACAGCTGTATATCACGTATGATGAGACATAACGTTTAATTGAGATTCTGGTGAAATTCTGAGAAAATAACGTGAACAGAAAATCGGTGCTTACTTATATCATGTAGGTCCATATGGTTTTAGACAATCACCTATTCTTTGTTGTCAACATTTTAAATTGACATTTTAGTATGATACATGAAAATGACATTAAAAAAATATTTTAAACTTTCTCTGAATACGACGTTTTGGAGGTGACAATTTCATCCATATTCAGATTCATTAACAAAGAATGAGGGCTCACAACCATTTTATTACCTCAGTCTGGGTAATGATCATGTGTTATTCACACGGTTTAAAATAAAATAATTTTTAAAAAAGGCCATGTTAATGTGTCATTGTAATATATCACTTTAAAATTATGAAAATAAAGAATACGTGTTTGTCTAACAGCATATGGACATATAAGATAAAAGTAACCTAATTATATAATGAGCTGTGTATACCGCAGTAGTTCAAATGAAAAGAAAACTGTACTACTCGCAAAATAGGGCTATCCAAATCTGTCCCTAACAAATACGAGTACAATACTTAACAAAAATTTGTCATCGCTAGGTTTTGCGCTTTCTAAATGTAAAGCAAATAATTTAAGTAAAAATATATGATGTAGCAATTTTGAAACATTTTGATTATGCCTAATCTATTTTTAAGCGTTCTCTTGTGTACCTTTCCTGCTTATTTTGTCATAGGAATGAAACACTTGATAGAATGAGTAGTTATGTTGAAAGTAAGTATTGAAAACCATAAAGACGTAATACTCCTATTTAACATTTAATTTAATCGTTCTTTTAAAAAAATAGAATTTTGTTTAGAAGCTGAACTTAAAGTAAATTTTAAAAAATACGTTTATTGATAACAAAACGAAAGCAATTAAATCTAAAATCAATAATTATATGAAAGAACAGTACGTATTATTTTTTCATAGAATGGTTCTTTTTTGTGTTTTTTCGATTTCCAATGTTACATGCAAAAGTGATTCTTTTGACAAAAAATAATAGATTCTTTAAAATTTGAGTTTGTTAAACTTCGACGTTTCTTGAAAGACAGCATCAATATGGCACATGTAAAAGTGTAAAAATGGTATATGGAGAATGGTACTCTATTTCTGTAATCTCCATCATATAAAACACAATTAGAAGTTTCCATTTTTAGTGTTAATGTCTAAATATACGTGTAACGGTTAGCGTATAAGTTTCTATTATTTCTAAGTTCACGGGTTCAAACCCGATCAAGGCCGTAGATTTTCAAGGGCGAAAAAATGCCTCGAACGCCTTCCTTGGGAGGGGAAATAAAGCCGGCTGTCCCATGTTAGTAGATTTACTGTATGTAAAAGATTTTTAATCCTACATGAAGCCTCTGAGCTAAATTTAAATCGCCTTATTGATTCCTCCTTTCTCCGCTAGTGGGTGAAAGTAGCGTAGCGAAATTTACGTGGTCAGACCGAAGAGCGGGTCTTCTGGCCAGAGTATCGCCACGGAAAATAAGGCATCAATTCAATTCAATATTAGGAATTTCTTCGGCATTAAATTTGATGTTCATGGGTGAAGAATAACTTTCATTTGTGTAAGGTTCTTGTCAATTTCATTCCTACATTACAAAATCAGTACTAAATAACAGGGATATATTGCCTTCAACATGGCGCGGGTCACATTGTGAAAACTCAGTGAATCCTGAAGTTATGTTTGGAATTTCAAAATACTTACAAAATTCACAAGAACAGACACATAAATGAAGTCTCTGAGAATTCAGAAGAACTGACGCATTTTACGATATGAAATTATACGTAATAGGTCAGCGACTGCGGGAAAACTTACCCGTTAATTAATGACGTTTTAATGTCTAGTTACTCACTTTTACGTAATATCCTGCTGTGATAAAAAGTCTGCAGGTTATCTGCGGCACGGTAGATTAACGTTGAAGACTGTGTCTAGTTTTTTAAGGCTGAGTTCATAAAAGTACACGAGGGTTATTAATATTATATAAATTATATATAAAATTGAACCCTCAATAAACAGCCAGCGAATGTTCCAGAGAAGTCTCCCTTTGCCACTAGGACGCAAGGAAAACAAATAGAAGGCAAGCAATGAGCAACGAAGTGCGTCTTTAAATTAGAGGGGACACTGCTCTGGCATGGGTTCAGTTAACATAGCACCCATGCCAAATTAATTTATTCGCTTAGTGAATTATAGTTGCCTAATGGACACAGGTTTGGACAATTTTGCGAGCATCTCTTCCGTATCTTGGTGAAAGCTTTCGTTTTTAAAATTTTGCTATGTGATGGAGCCAGGAAGTAGTAGTGGAAGAGATTGGCTCGAGCCTCAGCTCGCTGCGACCTCCTTTGCGATGCACTTTCGTTCCCAAGAATTTCGCAATGTTGGCATCCTGTTTACTTGCTGCACAAGCAAACCGATTTCACAGATTTGAGTCGCTATTTTAATAGCTTAGGAACAGAAATGATGCAAACCATTTAAAATACTAGCTTTTTTTTTGTTTTGAATCATTAATTTGTAAATTGCGGGCTATATATATATATATATATATATATATATATATATATATATATATATATATATATATATATATATATATATATAATGCCACATCCAGCCATGTAAGAGGTTTTCGTTAAGTACCCGGGAACTCAAAAGAAATCCAAAAATAATGCAACAGTTAACTATACAGCTACGATTGTGAGTGAAAAATGCAAATGTTTGATTGTTATTTCGCCTATTCTCATTCTGCGCGTACCCAATGATTTATCATGCTCAAAACATCACTTCTTACAACACAGCTGTCATGAATTATCAAGACTCCAAGGAAGAAACCGCCCACCAATAAATATTCGTTATTCGCGAGAAGTGTTATGGAACAGCAACCTTTTTATATTCTTGGTAAATAACTATTTTACTGCTTATATATTACACTGCGCACGTCATTACACGTAAAGAGTTTGTTAAAATAGTTAGTTTATTCCATTTTATATGAGAGTATTTACTGTATTTTTTGTTCTTGAGCAATATGCTTGCAATTTTTGGAGCTATGTTGTGTAGATTTTTTCTGCAGTAAGTTGTTGCAGACCACAAGTCCTTGTAAATAATTTATTAATTTTTATAAATAATAATATATTATTTTTATCTACATCTTCTAAACGATTTAAAAATATCCTTAGGAGATGTGGTCAAATAAATCTAGAAGAAAGAAAGTAATAGCATCATATTCCATAAACATTTAAAGGAATATCACATTCACAAATAAATTGAACGATTGCAACGCGAACAAACTAAGATGAATGAATCATTGGAAAAGGAAAGAAATACTTGGATATGGCATTAGTGATGGTTAATTTCTCATATTTGGAATATCTTCCCAAATTTTGGATATGATCCGACATCTCCTGAGTCAGTTCATACACCACAGGATGCTGTTCTCATGCTTTTAGATATTTCACGGAAAAATAACACGCCACGAGAAGTTGTTGTTCCATTACAAAAACTGAACAATCATTCAACACATTTATTGTGTCAAGGAATTCTTGGGATTATTACCTCAGAACACTACATCCTATAGCATATTATTTAATGACTACTAAAATTATTTACCAGACGTCAATATAACATTTGGAAAGGCAGGGACCGCAAGTTCTGAGTCTTCCTTCTAAAGAGCAGAAGCAAAACTGTTTGTATTGTTGAAATAAATTCTTTATTTGTGTAAATTTAAATTGATAGAATGAGAATGAATAACGTGTAGGCTTAATTACAATTATTTAAGCGTGAGGAATGTTTAGGTACTTGGCATCGTCAAGAGAAAGGCAACTGCACACTGCAACTGTAGTCACATTTCTTGCGGTGTACACTATACTGGCGGGCTGCCATATTTATACTCTTGCCAGAAACGTGGGAGCGACGTAGCTAAGAAAATACTGCAATCTGCACTACTGTAGTAATATCGTTGAATCAATTTGGAATATGTACATTTTTAATGTAGTGCACTTTACCTATAAATCTCTAAAGGACATGCTCACTTGTAAATTCGTGCAATTTAAAGTAATTACAGGGTAACTGAAAAATATCAAAGTAATGTGTGATTTTAATTCAGATTTTCATATCCAAAATACCATTAAGTAAATGTTTGTCTATTTTTTGTTTCTGATGTAATGTCTGATGTAATTTTTGAAGTAATTTTCTACCTTTATTCTGATGTCACTAATATTCCGCTTACGTAGATAATCACTATTGAATTCGTAAATTTAAAGCATTCATTTTTTACCATTGAATAATATCAATTCCGGGTACTGATATTAAGTGTTTTGTAGATTTTTATTTTTAAACGACCTTTTAACTTGTAAAGAAGATTGTTCACGTTTGTTGTATCCCAATGTTTTTATCAGTATCTAAATAATGTAAGATATGTAACATTTACTTTGTAATATTTGTACACAAATGTAATATTTCCTTTGTAGGCACTTCCGAACCTTTCAACACTTCTACTATTTTCAAAGGCATTATTTCTACATTTTGTAAAATCATTGTCTAAACCATTTTCATAAAAATACCATTTCACAAAATATCCATTTTTATAAAAATACATTAATAAAATTTTTCACTGGGTCCGCATATTGTTGACTAAGATGCAATAACAAAATAATCATCAGTGGCAAGTTTCACAGGCATTGAAGTTTAGCTACTACGCTCCCTGAACAGTGGCCTCAAGAGTCTCTTTCACCAATGGCTATTTCGTGTTTAGTTTTTTTATGGAATTTTATTCTTTGTAGTTCGAAGAAACGTAGTTCTGTAAAAATGATTTTTAATTAATATAAAATTACTTTTATAAATTGTTACAATTTATTTTAAAACTTTAGGCTAATTATTATTGGAAGCCTTTACACAAAGATTATTCTAAACTCCTTAGAATAAGTTACTTTGCAGCAGTGCAGTTTACTACAATTCGAAGTTTTGTGCTTAAAAATAAAGCCACAGCGCACATACGGAAAACGTAAATTTCCAATATTTTAGCAGTGTTTTTCGTGAGTATGTGCATTCTATCGTTCGCCAAATGCATACACATATTTCAAAGAGTATTTACCAAAACGTTTAGACATATTTTGGAAACATTCTGTGTACCTATAAACGATGAGCCCGCAGCTCGGTTAGCTATAATGAATTAATTTAGAAGGTTGGTAAATGAAGAGAAAAGTGTATATTAGAAGGGGAAGAAAAATAGAAAATTAGAAGACTAGAGGTGGTCAAAGGCAAGACAAAAGTTAGAAAATCCTCCAATATTAAATATTCCAAAATTAATAACAATCATAATGAATTATCTATAAGTAGTGGCCGTGAGGACGCTAGAGAACCTTCTACACACAAAGAATTTGGCGATGAAATTATTTTAACTCGACAAAGACGATAAAAATTAACTTCAAGATTTTCACGTAAAAAAAAGCGCGTTCTCTTCTCCACCCGCACCGATCTTAACTATTCATCGAACCGATCTTGTAGACTTTAATCCTGACGTATGTGCTGAGTTACAACTAACGTGAACTGTACACGATCGAAAATTTGAGATTGTATGTTTGAAGTGATTACTATACATTCCTCCCTGTACCACAGTATAAGGAGAAACTACCTTCAGAATGGCACAGACTTTCTTAAACTAGTTAGTTTATCCTTTAGTCTTGATTATCTTTTCGATTTTGTCTCACAGACTTCTCAGCTGCAATCGAATAACATTTAAAATACGTTTTTACGTATTCTCATGCTTTCATATCCCTAATAGTAGACTGAAAAATTATTTTAAGCATATTAAAGAAAGGTAAAATTCGGTCCTATAAGCACAATTTCATTGGAAAATTGGAAACTTTTTAAGAAAGAGTTGTTTGAGGGTTTCTGAAAATGCGTATATTGAGGCGCATTTCCCCCTTAAATATTAGATTTTTCGAGAATCTTCATAAGAAATTATTTGAAGCAACTGTTATACCTACCGCGATAATATGTAAAAAATGCAAAAATATGTAAATATTCACACATGAAAGATATTAAAAAATAAAACAAAACTTTTGTTTAATTTTAAAAACAGGAAACAAACAGAAAATTTACTTCGCAGTGACATTGTGTCATAATGATGTCAAAACAAAAGAATGCAAAAAATTGCGTTCATGTTATACTGTGCTCTATCCTTAAAAAAATGGAGAAAAATTGGATTTGTTATTGAAAAATATTGTTTTAAACTTTTTTAAATATTGCCCATATTTCACTCAAAATTACGCGAAAGGAAGACTTAGAAAAAATCAAACATTTGTAGTTTTCGAAAATTTAAAATTAACCATTCTTGTAAACAAATGTAGCCATTTTTTAGAAAATTTGGAAAATATCCCAGGGACTTCATGAAAAGTAGATCAAATATTTAAAGAATGTTATTCAGAGAGAGAGAGAGAGAGAGAGAGAGAGTGAGAGCGAGAGAGAGAGAGAGAGAGTGAGAGCGAGAGAGAGAGGGGAGAGAGAGAAAGAGAGAGGGGGGAGAGAGAAAGAGAGAGAAAGAGAAAGAGAGAGAGTGTTTGTGTTTGTAGAAATTTGAGTGAGGATAGATCGTCCGGGAAATATTCATTTTGAAAAAACTCCTACAAACATCTTAGGCGGTAATGTTGTTCACAGACAGACAGATACAGACGGCCAGGCGGAGAAGCGAACAGAAGACAAACAGACGGTTAGACAAACGGAATTTCGGACGAACGAAAATAGGGAACCAAAACTTATATTTGCGTTGAAACCTTGAAATCGATTTTACGCGGAATTATAAAACTTTTTCTACACTATGTACATTGAGGTGAAAAAGGTCATTGGATACCTCCTAATATCGTATTGGACCTCCTTTTGCCTGGTGAAGTGCAGCAATTCGACGTGGAATGGGCTCAATAAGTCATTGAAAGTTCCTTGCAGAAATATTGAGCCTCGCTACCAGTAGCCGTTATAATACTGAGCTGTCGATAATTGCGAGCCGTGAGTGTTTCGGGCCCAGAATTTTATGCACGAACTTACATATTGTTTATATCCCATATTTATTCGATTTATTCATTCATGCACCTTGAAAACATGTGTTTGAGCATTTGGTGCAGTTTAGAGAGACCATATTCCAGTAGTTCTGCCGGTGTATCTCCCAGGCCAGATGACGTATTAGATTTCATGGACTTAAGTGCTTTTTCTAAACCTTCAATTGTCAGATCTACCCTTCGCTAAAAATTTCACTTCCTTGTTTGAGTTTTTGTTTTCTAGCAGCAATCTTCCGAAATACTCTTTACATTTATTGATGCTGATGTTTGACAATGAGATATTCTTTTTCATTCGATTTAATAGATTTAATTACTTTCCAGGCTTCTGAACTTCGTGCTACACCTACGAATTGTTCCCAATAATTGCATTTATCCAGCCACAATTTATTCTTCCTTGCTAACTTTACTTCTTTACTTATAATTTTATACTGTAAACTACTTTCATTTTTCTTGTCATGATGCCATTTTAAACACAACTCTCTTATACTTTTAATATTTTCTTCTAGACTTGTAGCCCACCAATACTGTTTTACTTTTTATTTACAAGTACCTCAAGTCGCCTCTGCGTCTTGGTGAATACATCTAAGAATTAAATATGCTCTCAAAGCTGCCACGAGAAGCAATCCCAAACTTTATCTTGGTATCTTTTCCAAACTTTAGCGTACAAAGACCATCCTCAATACGTACCACTACAGGCAAAAATCAGTAGAATTCTTGAAGAACTACATATTGAGTGCATCAAACCTAAAACGAAAAGACAGTACAAAATCTCTCCTTGGACAATATCATATTTTATAGTTGATCTATAACAAAGTATCAAGAAAGTAAACAATCGGAAGAGCACCTGGGCCACGGTAATCTCAAGTGAAGTAGCAGTCAAATATCAACTTCGTCATTTTGTTAGCTAGACGACAGCTGGTGCTTGGTCCATAATGACAGCGTTGAAATTCTTTACACAACTTAAAATAAACAACTTTCGTATCCTACGCTGTTTCTTAACTGCATTACATAAAATATACAAGAATAATACCCACTCAGAAATGAAAACAATCGTAAATAAATTGTATCATGATATTGCAGTTTCAAGAAACAACAACCAAGCTGGCGTGGTGTCTTCAGCAAACTAAAACAATACAGAACGTAATAGAGAATCTGAACACTTTAACGACTAATTTGGAAGACACAAATGCAATATTAACAGTATCCAATACACTCGAAGACTTAGAAAATTACACTGGACTTAGTAAATCACACTATTCTTTATAAATACACTAGATGAAAAAAATATGAAAAAAATAAGTTTTACAATGTGGCAAATGATTGAAAGAATGAGAATAATACATAAAATTCTACAAAAAATAATAGGAATACATGTATTTTATTTCTTTGTTTAGATTTTTTTATTACTTAGAGTTATAAAGTGAGTGAAGTTTGGAGGCGGGAAGCCCAATAAAAAATATAAACATTTTTTAGTGAGAAAGCGAGTGAGGAAGACAGGGTACTTCCAAGTGGGAGCAAGTTTGAGAGAAGTTGGACAAGACGGAGCGGTGATGCAATAGAATAGATTCCACTAGGCTCCGCGACAGGGCGGAAATAGAAGGAATACCTCTATTTGTCTAATAAATTATAATGACAAATACCCCGATAACTCAGGGTACTTATGCTAGATATGTAAAATTTGAACAAGTATTATATCCATGTTAGTACTTTCTTTCAGGATTGATTCCAAAGTATTAACTATTTGTTAACCCAATGTACAAGTATTTAGTCGCTAATGACATCAGTAGTCGATGCGTTTATAAAGCAATGGAAAAAAGTGCTGACGCGATTTATATGATTCATTCTCTATCAAAATAAGCATAATCCTTTTGTAGAGGACGATCCTCCCTATGGAAGTCACCGAGTAATGATCTACATTACTAATTTCCGACGCGCGCAGAAGAGAAGTATACAACCTGTGATGTTTTGAGATGTGTCTTTAGTTTTATTATATAGGAAGGAATTCGAGAAAATATGAAAAACGTCTCTTTTTATTACTAATTTGCAATACATGCAGAAATTTAAAGCAATCAACACGTCCTCCTGATATGAGAGAGTTGTCTATTGTTTAGGTAGATACCAAATAACTTAAAAATGTAGAAAAAATAAAACAGTTTCATTATTGATTGAAAATGCAAATATTTGATTGTATTATTCCACTTATTCTCATACTGTACGTACCTACTGAATGCTCACACTCAGTGCCTCACTGCTTTCGATATATCTGATATCATGCGGCAGTAAGGTTACCCGAAGTATACTACCTGCTTTAATATTTCTTTTTGACGAGTAGCGTTTTAAACAAAATCTTTTTATTTTCTTAGTACGCTCAGGATAATAACGGCAGATTCCAACTGATCTCGTATTTTAATTAGAAGCATGACGGTAAACTCCGGCCATATACCTATTCCATATTGAAATATTAAATGAATTAGGATATGGTAAGACCCTTAAATCCACCTTCAAAAACTTGCTTGGAGTGTAAGTAAACGTGAACGAAAACAGAAAAATATAATTTTACTCGAAACGAACTTTGGTTGGGATCTGCCGTTAATATTCTGAACGCCTCATGTATAAAGAACGGTTTACTGTGTATCCATGTATATTCGATACTGTACTATATTCTATTGTATTTATGAAGACTTATTTATACTTAGTTTTCATAGTGTTGTACGAGAGTATTTTATTTATTGTTATTGAGAAGTGTGCGTGCTAAGTTTTGGAAAACCATTTTGTGTGGTTTTATCGAGCAGAAAGTTTGATGCTGAAGGCCACAATTTCGGCATATTTGACTTCATTGTTGATTCTTCGGTAATGAAACACTCGAGGAGTATATGGTTTCAAGAACTAGAAATCATTTTTGTTTCGCTTGATTGCACAGTGAGAACGAGAGCCACCTCGAGAATGAAGTTGCACATAATCGACATTCGCGCAGAGAGCTGCATTGTAATGATAAAAGGCAAATTATAATATTTCGGGACGATTAATATGTTATTTTAAGTACTCGTAGCTCAAATTCAATCAAAAAATCCTACGTAAATTTCACAACTGGAATTCCCGTATGTGCAAGTCTGTCGACATACGACATATATAAATATTTATTAGAGCAATGAGCGATTCCTACTTCAAACTTAAGTAGAGAGACGACACATTTTAAGTAGTTAACAAATTACTAAGCTAGGCAGGGGTCATTATTACTAAGTAATCATATCATTTTTATTAAATAAATTAAATAAAATTAGGAATGAGGAACGCACGGTTTCAGTATTTCCATGCAGTCCTGGGCAGACCAATAAAATGTTCCCTTTGTCTTTGTAATTATGATCCAAATATTTTACAGCAATGTTTACTTTCTATATTTTATACTATGTATGAAAACACTGTCATATCGGATTGAAATTGTGTACCTATCACAAATTTTCAAACCGGGGCCCCTGGTGAGCTTTTAATGATTAGAACATTTTCCTTAAATCCACAGTCATCATTCTCATGTAGCTTTCTGCTTGAGATTATTATTGTAAAATTTTCTGCTAAGCTACGAAAAATATCCCTACATTATCATTAGATATTTAAAACATTCTAGTATAAAAGTGAGAAACTTTGATGAAGTTTCTTACTGGAATGTTCTTTTTGAATGAAGTTAGTGAATATACAATAATTTACAAATCTGAATTAGATTGTAATAATATGATGCAATTTGAATAATTTAAATGACAATTTTTTATGAATTAAAAGTAGATGGAATGATAATTTTTAATTCATTTTCACATTTCAATTGTTACCAATTCACTTAGTGTGAGCAAACTAGGAATGAATAATAAAGGAATAGCATGTAATGTAATTGTGGTGGTTGTGTGATGACTCAACATTTACCTCCAATGAGCTCCGACAGTGGCGAGTGACTGCGTGTTTTTGGCTGGCGCGTTCCACAAATAAACCAAACTATTGTCTCTTTCAGAGCGCAAGGCCACCCCTTGAGGTAGAATATAAAACACCTACGTATGAGGTTACCATTGACCAGGCAAACCAAAATATCATGAGGGGATATAAAGAAAATAAAGAGAAAAATGATTTACATTATGATTTATTTTGTGAAAGGAGTAGTAAGCAGTTACATAATTATAATGAACAATAATTATATATTAAAATGTTTTACCCTTAGTTTTATACACATTATCAAAGGCATTTCTAGAAGAATTGAATATATTTTAGTATCTAATGTAAGATTCGTTATGCTGTAAAACATCGATGATCAGATTTTGAAGGAAATTTTCGTTTTGATCCTGATGTAAGAAAATTGTTTTTTCAAAATCGTTCGCGTGCCTGTCAATACGCCCTTCTGAAGACGGTCAGGCCCGTCAGTCCATCCGTCTGTGGCAGCTCTAGCACCTAAACCCTCAACCGATCGTAGAATTTTCTCGAAAATGTATATTTCCCAATGGGAAATTACAAATTTGAATCTCGGGTGTTTCTTTCATTGAAGATATTTTCACGTAATGGTTAAATAAATTGTAAGATTTAAGTTTCAAGAAGGTAACTTTATCGTAACAAATTATATGATAACGTATGTGCTGTTGTGCGATCTTTAGTTTGTCGATGATTTCTAAATTCAATTATCAGTAATGTTTAGTTCAGGAATTAACAGTTCCTCTTTTTTTTCTTTCCGAATGGTTTTGTTTTCTGTTAATATTTTTCTCTATCCTAGTCAACAATTAATTTTCCCTAATATTATTACTACTATTCCTATTATTATTATTATTATTATTATTATTATTATTATTATTATTATTATTATTATTACTTTTCCTGTACTTCACGACTCATGTTATGAATGGGTTGAATCTTTTCTAGGTTGCAACCAGCTTCCTAAGGACCAGATCTAGTGAAATGTGGTCTGTTTCAAATAAAGCAATTTCTTGCACTTCCCTGTCTTTTGAATGACCTGGGAATTTAGTCTAGTTCTTACACAAATTTTGCGGAACAAATCCCTGTGCTCTGATAATTATCGAGATAACCTGTACTTCTACACGCCCAAAAATTGCACTGCAGTTGACTCCAATCTCTGGTATTTGAGACGTTTCTCTGCCTCCTTGTTTACGACGTTTTGATCGCAAGGCGCAGACACATCTACAAGTAGACACGATTTTTCTCTAAACCCCGGATAATCATATCCGGTTTGTTTGCTGCTATAGTGCGATCAGTTTGAATTTGTTGGTCGAACGATATTGTACACAGACCAACAGACGTTACCAGTTTTGGTTAAGTGTTCACTTGGAGTTCAAGTGGTGTTTATAGTTCTCGCTCAGCAGCGGTCACGAGCAGACGTGCTCCGCAGCTCCGCCAGTTTGCCGAAGGCTAGCGCTTATCGCAAGTCCGACTGCCCCGGCCGCTACTAGTGCCGGTCCGGGGTCAGAAAGAAGTGCATTTATTTGTGAACAGTGGTGAATTAGGAACGTTTTCAACTTACCGTTCAAATTTACTAGTGATACAGTGGTGACCGCTCGTATTTGTGTACAAAGGTGACTTCGTTCTCGTGTGAACAGTGGTGCATCAAGAACTATTGAAAATCAATACCGCACATATATAGTGAAGTGAATTATGTTAACTGATCACGTCCCCTTCGGGGGACTAATCACACAAACAACAGAAATACTAAATAACCAAGAAAACAGTGAAGCTTTCGTCAACAATAGTACGAACGGATCGACTTTAGAACACAGTGAAATAACACTGAACCTTCAGCAACAGCACCAATTTTTATTGCATGAACATCAACAGCTAAAACAACACTTACAACAATTAGTGCAACAGAACCAACAGTTACAATTTCAAATACAGCAATATGTGCGTGAAAAAGAAACCCCAGCCACCGTCCTAGAAGCTACAGCAACTAACGGCCAAGCATCTACAACGCAGGAAACGGCCTCAACCTTGTGCAACTCATGGCAAACAATCCCGCTGCGTCGACAAAAAAGACGCAATGATGACAACTCTATACAACCCTCTAAGAAGACTAACAGTGAACACGACCCCGTATCATCAAAAAACAGGTATGAACATCTCTCTTGTGATGAAAATTTGGAAGAAACCTCGAAATTTGAGAAAATCAATGATACAACAACCAAGGGCAGCATACAAGAACAAGACAAATATCGTACACCGCCTATTTTCATTCCAGGCGTCAGAGTAATATCTGATATGATCAGATCTATTAAAGAAGTCATTAAAGATGAAGACTTCTCATATAAACTTGTCAAAACCTACCAAGATGAAGCCAAAATTACTATGAACAATGTGAAAATCGTACCTCAAACACCGGAGGTTTATCGAAAGCTTGTTAAACATCTGAATTTAAAAAAATATTGCTCATTATACATTTCAGTTAAAACAAGAAAGAGCCTTTCGGGTAGTATTAAAAAATATGCACCCAACAGCAGACGTAACGGAACTGAAAGAAGCTATAGAAGCACAAGGCCACAAAGTAAGACAAATTCATAATATCAAGCATCGTTTAACAAAAGCACCCCTACCATTGTTTTTTGTGGACTTAGAACCTCAAAGTAACAACAAAAAAATATATGACGTCGAATACTTACTACATGCAAAAATAAGTTTTGAACCACCGCGCAAAAAACGAGAAATAGTACAATGCAAGCGATGTCAGTCCTACGAGCACAGTTTTCGGTATTGTACGCTTCCGTATAGCTGCGTCAAATGTGGAAAGAATCACGATAGTCGAACCTGTACTAAAACGAGAGACACACCAGCTACATGTGCTCTATGTAGCCGTGACCATCCAGCAAATTATAAAGGCTGCGAAGTCTATCAAAAAATTCGTAACAGCAAGTATCCTAGTCAAAGTCAACACCGTAGAAATGCTACGCAAAACATAACTGAAGGCATCAATTCAAGTTCACTAACAAGTAATCAAACCTTAGGAACAGGTAGACAGTTCACATATGCACAAATGGCCCAACAATCGCAAATCAATAATCAAAATGTGTCGTATGAAAATAATCTGATTTCCATAATGCAAGAATCATTTAAAAAATTCGAGTCCATCTTAGCAAAGCAAGCTGAACAAATCTCCAGCCTAATTAATATCATGACTGCAATAATGAAGAAACTATGAGTAATTCACTGCGAATTGTCTCCTGGAATGCCAACGGAATACTTCAACATCGAAGAGAGTTAGAAGTGTTTCTACATCAAGAAAATATTGACATACTCCTAGTGTCTGAAACACATTTTACCGAAAGAAGCTATCTACGTATATCTGACTACGAAGTATATTGCACAAATCATCCAGATGGGACAGCTCATGGAGGCACAGCAGTAATAATTAAAACAAGAATCAGACACAATATGTACAAAGATAATGCTAAAGACTATCTGCAAGCAACCGCTATACAAGTATACGATAAGTTCGGTCCGCTCGTTATTTCAGCTATATACTCCCCTCCAAAACACAAGATAACCACCGATCAGTATATCAAGTTTTTTAGAACGCTCGGCACAAGGTTCGTTGCTGGAGGAGACTACAATGCTAAAAATCAACTATGGGGATCAAGACTGGTAACTACAAGAGGTCGCGCTTTAGAAGGAGCCATCTCTACACTAAAACTCCAAACAATTTCATCAGGAAATCCCACATACTGGCCAACGGATGGTAACAAGGTACCTGATGTCTTGGATTTCTTCGTCACAAAGGGAATGGCACAGACCTATCACACAATAGAACCGTCTTTTGATCTTTCATCTGATCATTCTCCAGAAATACTGACAATCAGTTCTTCTGAAATCAAAAAGAAAGAAAGCATATACCTTACAAACAGAAAAACGAACTGGGAAGAATACAGCAACTGGCTTTACCATAACACCACTGCCAAGGTCCGTCTAAAATGTCCAGAAGATATCGACGATGCTGTTGAATACTTAATACAACACATTCAACAGGCAGCCGTATATGCAACTCCAGAAATGAGAGTGTTTGAAAAAAATAAATACCCATCAGAAATACTAAAAATGATTAAAGAGAAAAGACAGATGAAGATGACCTGGCAACGCACTCATCACCCGGACGACAAACGAATACTCAACAGAACTTCCCGCCTCTTATCAAGAAAATTACAAGAAATTCATTCGGAGGAAATGAAGGAAAGAATAGAAAAGTTGTCACCCTCAAAAGCTACAGATTACTCCTTATGGAAAATTACTAAAAAATTAAAAAGGCCTACAAAACATGTCCCCCCTCTTCGTAAAACCGATGGAAACTGGGCTAGAACGGAAAACGATAAGGCAGAAGAATTTGCAAAATATTTTGCAAAAACATTTCAACCACACCCCTCAGCACTACTCACAGAAGAAAAAGAAATCATAGAATTCTTGGAATGTCCCCATCAAATGTCGCCACCAATTAAATTCTTCTCAACAAAAGAAGTCACAGCAGGGCTGAAACTACTACCAAATCACAAGGCTCCTGGACATGATCGTATTACAGGGGAAATACTTAAAAAACTGCCTAAGAAACTCATTGCCCTTGTAACATCCATTTTCAACGGAATAATACGCATCGGACACTATCCTTCGCAGTGGAAACTGGCACAATTAATTGTAATCGCAAAACCAGGAAAACAGCTACAAGATGTTTCCTCGTACAGACCAATAAGTTTATTACCTTCTTTGTCTAAGGTATTCGAAAAACTACTACTATTTCGCATATATCCATTACTTAAAGAAAATGACACAATTCCAGACCATCAGTTCGGTTTTAGAAATCGTCATTCTACAATAGAACAAATTCATAGAGTAGTCGACACCATCAACGGAGCTCTAGAAAATAAAATGTATTGTTCCGCCTTGTTTCTAGATATCGCGCAAGCGTTCGACAAAGTGTGGCATCAAGGCTTGCTATATAAAATCAAGAAATGTCTGCCGCATCCATACTATAATATACTTCGATCCTTTATTTCAGATCGATTTTTTCAAATAAAATTCGGAGATGAAATAACACCGTTTCATCCAGTATTATCAGGAGTGCCACAGGGGAGCATCCTTGGACCAGTGCTGTACACGCTGTACACCGCTGACTTACCTCAGTCCCCAGACGTCACCACTGCAACATATGCAGATGACACAGCCCTGCTAGCTTCGCACGAAAACCAAGAAACGGCAACAAGAACATTGAAAGAGCACCTCGAGCTTATAAACAAATGGTGTAAACTCTGGAGAATAAGAATGAATGAAACAAAGTTCAAATTTATAACATTTACCCTCAGACGAACAAGAAATACAAGAATAGAAATAAACGGAAAACTAATTGAAAACGTAGACACCGTCAAATATCTCGGCCTACATCTAGACAAAAAGCTAACCTGGAAGAAACATATTTCGATCAAAAGAAAGGAAGCAGAACTGAAAAGTAGACAAATGATATGGTTAATAGGAAGAAAATCTAGTTTAAGTCTAGGAAACAAAATTTTACTTTACAAAACAATACTCAAACCTATCTGGTCTTATGGAATTGAACTCTGGGGAACAGCATCACATTCAAATATAGAAATAATTCAAAGATTTCAATCGAAATGTCTCAGACTATTAAGCAATGCTCCCTGGTTTGTATCAAACGCCACTCTACATAAAGATCTCAATATCACCACTGTTAAAGAGGAAATCACTCTCAAATCTCACAAATACCAACACAGACTCGAAAATCATATTAATCATCTGGCCATAAACATCTTAGATAACAGCACAACGACAAGAAGATTGAAAAGAGTACATCCTCTTGATCTGGACCACAGATATAAATAATATTTTTCTTTTAAAATAATTGTTACTGTAGATATATTTTTTTGTCACAATGCTTGCACTATTGTATGTTTGTTTGTTATTGTGCTTTTTGTTATTTCAATGTGATATTGTTTATTGTTGCTTTTGTTTGTTTGTCTTTTTTTCTCTCTCTGAACTGGACAATTAGTTTAAAACCATTTTTAGAAAGAACCAGAATTGTATGGTTTCTTTACATGTCAATAATATATGTACAATTGTATTTGCCGAATGTTCGTGTAGAACAAATTGCAAATAAAGCAGATGTTAAAAAAAAGTGGTGTTTATTTAAAAGAGTACCACTTTGAGCATTGTTTGGAACTTCAAGGGCAGTACAGATCTGCCTGCGTAGGTAACTACACGCCCCATAGTGTATTTTCATGTATTCGGTCTTTGCTAGAATTAGACAAGCTGAGACAATATGATAAATGGTTTCAACCTGTTTCTGATAGATGCGGCATTTATCATTTTGGGAAATTTTGAGGATCGCTTTATCATAATGGTGTGTTCTCAACGCCTGATCTTCGGCAGGTAGTACAACTGCTTCCTATTCTGGCTTCATTCTTCCACTTTTAAGCTACATAAGTGATTGATATTTATTGATCTGGACTTTGTCCATTATTTTTAAATACTGTCCATGGAGTGGTTTGTCTCTCCACGATTTCTTTAATATTTATCTCTCATTCCATGTTAAGTAGCATCAGAAGTTCAGGGTCTGACTTATTCTGCGGGTCTTGCTTAGTTTTCTTCGCAATGCTTCTTGCTGCACTTACAATCCCTCTGTTTCCCATTATTCGGTCAGATTTAAAGACCTGCCTCATTAGTGGGTTATCTTGATGACTACGTACTTTTCCATTCCATCTATTGCATTTCCGAGGAGGGTTCAATTTGTCTGAGACCTTTTCCTCCCTCCTGTGTACATCAACTCAGGGTGGGCGACATGATGCATAGTAAGCACTTTTATATTTTTTAGACCCATGATTCGATTAGAAAATCGAATCATGGGTCTAAAAAATATAAAAGTGCTTAGTTTGCTTAGTTTTATGCTTAGTTTAGTTCACTAGTCCGAATCCGTACTCGAATACAGACACTGACAAACTACCTATTGCAGATATTTTATTCCTGGAGTTCAGAGCGGACTACAGGACAAGTCTCTCTCTTCTGTAATACTCTCTACGAATTCTCTCTTTCATTGTGTCATTCGAGATGTTCTCATATTCTTCAGTCCCCAGATATTTGTAAGTTTTACCTGGTTCAAGATCTTAAATCACTGATTGTATATCAACATTAATGTTTTCTGACGTAATTTTCCCATTTGATTTTTGCACACTTGTGAACACCAAACCTTATTAAGATGTCATTGCTAAAATTATTGATGAGAATTTCCTATTTGGGAGAAAATTGCTTCATTCTTAGCAAACATCTTAAGATCATCAATGTAAAACAAATGTGGTCTTTCATCACCATGGAGCTTGTAACCAAAGTCAGTGTGCGACAACTGTTTAGATAATGTAGAGGGGATAGCGAGTCTTGTTCAAAAATTTCGCTCTTAATCTGAATACTTGTTTCTACTACTTCCTTTCCGATGTGCTCTAGCAACCTGGTACTCCATGACTTAATGCTAGCCTTGTAAACCTCAATAAGTATAGGATGAAATTGTTAGATCTCCAAAGTCTTCTAAATCCAGTCCTGTGATAGTGTCAAAGGTCATCTGGAAGTCTCACGAACCCATGCTCAAATGACGTTTTCGTTTCCTCGCATCATTCAAGATGACTTTGTTTACTAGCAAACCTTCCTTACAGCCATAGGAATTTCTACGGCATCCCTTCTATTCAACTAACAACAGAAGATTATTACTTATTTCTCGCTACCGATGCTGCGATAGTAATGTAATGCTGGGGAAAGAATCGGCGAATTTTTGGCAAAAAAATATTATAGGGCTCTGGCAGCAAAAAAGTGGATAAATCCTTATTGAAAATTTAGAGAAAAAATTTCCCTAACACGTGGTGTAGCCATAATCCATGTTTTGTGGGTCCTTGATACCGAAAAATCGATTGACGGCAAAACGTCCTGCCTGTTTGTCCGTCTGCCTGTGAGCAACACTAGCGGCTAAATCGTTCAGCCGATTTTCTCCAAAACAGATAATCCCCAACCAATTTGCCTGATGCCGCGGCCCCCTTGAATATGAAATTGATATTTTAATTTGGAGCGTACTTTACGTGAAACCCTTGGGATATTTTCAATTAAAAATGACTACATAGTTTTTAATTAAACTTTGTTGTTGGATAGTGTAATAGATGTTTAAGAGAATGGTGTAGGTCTAATGTTTGATAAAACTGAATTTTCGAAAATCGCAAAAAATCGAAACTTTTTCAACGTCTTCCTACAACTAAAATATTAAAGGTAGATATTTGACTCTTAATAAAATATGTTCCTTAAAGATAGATTTTGAAATAAGGTCCTGTGCAATTTTTCGAAATTTGAGTATTTTTCGCGTTATTTCGCGTGAAATATAGACAATTTTTAATTTTTGTTTAAACAATTTTGTTCAGTATCCATCGTTTTTGATGAAATTTTGGTGGTGGATAGTCTAAAGGTCGTTCAAAAGTTCTCACATCAGATAGTTTGAAGATTTAAGAATTCGTATGTCACTGTCAAGAAGCGCGTTCTTATGAAAGTCTGTAAACAAAAGTTTAATTACTCATAAAAAACAGTAGTGACATTTCTACTTCTAGTGTACAAACTATATCGTTAAAAATCCTCATTTCGTGCCGTTTATTTACAAATCACACAAAAGGGAAAACTTTCCTTGGCGTATTATATTAATATAATATGGTATATTTAATGACTGCTACACAACTAATTAAATTAAGAAATAATATTCCGACGAGATTGATATTTTAGAGAAATATCGTCAGTTAAAGAATAGTGTGCGGTACAAATATCGAAATGTTTGGCAAATTTTCTTTTAAACAGGAATATTCTTTTAAATTAAAATAAATGAATTATCAAATAATTTAAGGGGTAAGTTTTGAATGAAATAAAGTTTTGATGTTTTTTTCACCCTTCTAGGACAATAAAAAAGTATCTGATTTTGCACATTCTTCATGATTTCTCACCGTTCTTCATGATTTTGCAGCATCCATCATGAATCTCTGAAGACACTGAAAGAAACATCTCATTCGAGACCTGATGTCAAGAACTATTCTCTCTCTCCTCGTGTCTTCTCGCGAAGTTCTCAGATCGATCATTCTCCTTTTGCCTTTGGGCGCGTGGCCTCTGGGGTCCGCGCCGCCGCCCCCTGCCGCCCCCGCCATCCGCCTCCGCCGCTGGCGCTGTGCCTGTGCCCCGCCCCCGCACGTCCTCAATCCCTTTCCCCACCTGGCAACAGGTACTCGAGCCCTGTGCGCCGCCAAGAGTAGCCAACGTGCCGGGAGTGAAGGTCGTTTCAACATCCATCGGGGAATTTCGCCCTTTGTGCGTTTCCAATTTTAGATATTCCACATTGAAATGAACAGTCATGAAATTCATTTACGCTCGAGATTTCAACCCCCTCCCCCCTCTGCTTTGATTTTCGACCGCCTCACCCGTTGTTCCTACAGGCGCGTGTTGGCGTTGAACATGTTCCGAGCTGGGCGTCGCCAGTCGCTGTCTGCTTTTTAATTGGCCTGATTATCCCGGCAAAAATGCGTGACAGCGTGCATCGCGGTGTGTTGATGAATGCGGCGTAGCTTATTCGTTTGGGGCCCAAGAGGCGCCAGAGACGACGAGATGCAGGGGTGGAGGAAGGGGGAGCAGGGGAGTTTGGACGCAGCTTCCATCTATCCGCCAGCGACGCAGTTGCGGCAGTCGCCCGCCATAGCGCTCTTCTCTGGTACGAGATGGCGCTCCGGAGCTGCCGATGTAAGCGCGGTAGACGCCCATTCGCCTAGCCTCTGCACCCTTCTACCATTCCCTCTTTCATTCACTTTCCGAAATCTCTCGTTCACTGCTCACGTAGGTTAAATTCTTCTGTTTCTAGATCTTTATTATTTCTTCACTGATGAATTGGCAAGTTTTAATTTTTCAACTTTATTTATATTACAGTTTGTACGTTAACAAATTCTTCGTACAGTAATATAATAAATACGAATCCCGTTCACACTTTTAAGGAAGCAATAAGTGCGGATAAAATAGTGAATTGCATTAATTAATCCCAGTGAAAATTTCATTGCTGCACAAATTCTCTCTCAAATTAATTACAATGAATAAAAATAACTAAATATTTAAAATGTTAATAAAGTGAGGTAAGTTTAAACTAATGTTCGACGTTTTCAAGTTGTCCATATATACTCATGAATTGACTTACTTCACACGTTAGAGCCATACTATTATCAGCAAATTTTTGGAAGCATAGAATCGAGTAATGGGTATTGCATTCTCCCTCTTTCTAACCTTCTTCGTTATTTTTGCAATTTATCTACTTGCAGAATTTCTACAAATTGGAGCATTGCAATTTATTACGAACTTTAAGATCTATTTCCAACCATACGCTAGTAGTGATATAAATAAATTCGCATTATTTGTAACTCGCATTATTTGTAACTTGCTCAATTTCCTTAACCACCTTTGCTCTATCCTAGGGAAACTACTGATACTACAACAGCACGTACTTTCTCGCGACATTACAAATAGTTATGTAATATTATAATATAACAATTTCTCTCATACACTTCAATAACAATTTGAAAAATTCTTAAACAAACGAAACATGAAAAATACAAATATTTTTTAATTCAAACGTTTAAATGAAAACAGCTTTCTGTCATTGAATTCAGTGTATCAACGATCTTCATAAATGTACCAACGATGTATTTTAGCCTTAAATAAAATTATTCGTTTATATTAACGCGAACACACTGCGGCCGTCATTTTCTCCTTCTATTAACAGTGAGGCGTTACAACAATGTCTTGCAACACGGGACAATTACCGCTATCGTATGGGACACAATATTTTGCAATTTACTATTGTTGATACCCCTGGCAATAAAATGAAAATTGATACAAGAGTATAATAATTAAATATAATATTGTTAAATTCATCAAACCTACTCGGTTTTTACGTGCATTACTCTTCACTCCCACATCTTATTATGCAAAGCGAAATCAACTATTCCTTATCACATATAACTCAATTAAAGATCGCAATTTAAAATAGGTTTTAAATAAATTATAATGTATTAATTTGTAAACATATAACAAGAGCTCAAAAGTAAGAAACGAACCAAGAAATATGAAATAATATACAAATTCTAACTTACTAAGCATCCTGCTGGAATTACCTCTATTACGTTGATGATGCTCAGTCAATTGGAAGTGGGCTATTATTTTTGTCACGAAATGACACAAAAATACTCATATTTTCAAAATAAATCAACATAACCTTATTTGAAATATGTTTATTATGAATTTTTCATTAAGAAAAATGTATATTCACGATTATAGTTGTAGGAAGGCGCCGTAAGTTTTTTAAATTATCGCAAAATTAATAATTTCAACGAACATGAGATCTGTACCATTCTCTTAGGCATCCTTTATGCGCAGGTTCCAATTTAATCAAAAAAATATTGTGCGTTTTTTAAGAAAAAGTGATTTAAAGAAAATAAAATTTTCCTCTGTTTGACACAAAATTTCGCAAAAATTGTGATTGATGAACACATTTCGTTAAGAAAAAATGTTTCTTCATAACTGTAGCTGAATGAAGACGCCGAAACAATATTGAATTTTTTCAATTTTTAAAAAGTCAAGGGTTTTCAACAAACATGAGACCTACACCATTATCTTATTATACTATCCAACTACAAATTTAATCAAAAATGAATGACCCATTTTTTTTAAATTATTAAAATGTCCCAGGGGCTTCCTGCAATGTTCCCCCCAAAATTAAAACATCGATTTCATATTCAAGAGACCGCAATATCAGCTAGATTGTTCGACGAAGTTCAATTTTGGAGAAAATCGACTGAACGGTTTAGCCGCTTGCGTTGTTCGCAGACAGACGGACGGACAGACGGACTAACGGACAGACGTTTTGCCGTCAATCGATTTTTCGGTAGCAAGAACACACAAAACCTGGATTCTGGCTTCACCACGTTTTAGAGGATTTTCTCCCTACAGACAGCATCTCGATTTATCCACTTTTTTATTGCCAGGGCCCTGTAATAAGAGTTTTTCTGACGAAAATTCGCCGTGTTTTCGCGAAGCATTACATAACTTCCTCTCTACTGCGGTAGCGCTTACCAAGAAAGTAAAAATGAAAGAAATTTTGAGCAATTTTTGAGAAAAAGACATATAAATCGTGTTGTATTTCATTCAAAAATTACACTACTATTTGCTTTGTCAAAAGATTTAACCGATGATCATATTTAAAGATGTAATTTTTTACAACAGATTTAAATATGGAAAAATCTCTTTTATCAATATTGTACTTTTGCAAAATTAATATTGTGCAATTTTTGAAAACAGAGAGTTCTGTGAAAATGCGACTGGCGCCATTTTTAATCTCCTTTGGTCTGCCCGAAGAAAAAATTAAAGAAAACATTTGAAGCAGCATTTGAGAAATTATTTGTTTAAAAATGGCCTTCTTTTACGCAAAATTACACGGGAAAATATTATATTATTTAAAAAATTGTACCTATATTTATTAAAAGATCTGTCTATGATGAACATATTTCATTCGGAAAAATATCTACTGAAGTAGCTAAGGGGAGTCTGGCTAGAGGTCGCGGAGTAAGCATCATGTCGCTCCGCTTATCGCTGTGCTTCGGTGCTCCGCTCAAACTCGTGTTTAGTGTAATTAGAAACGGGCGCCGCTACCAGTGGTTCCCCATTTTTCTAACGGTGTTGTTTTTAAGTGTAACAGTATTGTTTATTGCGCTCAACGAAATACTTTATTGCTCAGTGATAGTTTAGTGGTGCAGCGTAAGCTGTATGTTCTCAACAAGTCCCCCTCCCGCTTTTGGGGGTCAATTGGTGTCTGCAGCCCACGTTCTAAATGGTGACACCCCAGATCAGTTCACAGCAATGAATGAAGATGTGCTCCCATTTCCACCACAGGTGGAAAATATTCAACCCTGGAGCAATTTAACACATCACAGCCGCCCGCCCAGCAGCTGGATGGAGAAACGCAAGGGACACAGACTCAATCAGTAAGCACTAACGATGCTTATGTTAACAGGTATGGTGTTGCCCCGCAACATTCAGTCAACAGTCTACCAGTGGTTATAATGAAAACAGTAAAAGTCTAAAATCTATGCACGTAGATCTACCAGAAGAAAACAATGCTTAAAAAATAATATTGTACAATTTGCCAGTCAGAATAGGTGCCAAGGTTTTTCAAAATATGTCCGAACAAAATTCGCGAAACGAAAGGGAAGAAAGTGAAGAAACAGTCATTAAAATACTCCCCTCTTATGTTCATAAAGTACGCGACTATCCCATATTTATCAGTGAACTGAAAGTTATTGCAAAATACAATTTTTCAACTAAATTAGAAAAAGATACTGCAAAAATTAAATTTAGCTCAATAGAGGACTGTAGAGAATACCGGAAATTCTGTTAAACGGAGAGAATCGACCATCACACATATAGGGACCTTACTCAAAGAACTTTTTCAGTTGTCATAAAAGATCTACCAATTACCTATTCAAAAGAGGAAATATTTTAAGAACTTTCGAAAAACTTTCAAGTTTTAAAAGTTGTTAGACTGTTCGGAAAGGGAACATAAACCACCAAACTACCGTTGCGTTGGATTTAACTGATGATGAAAATAACAAAACAATTTTAAGAATAAATCAGTTTATATATAGCATTGTCAGAGTTCAAATTCGTATTAAGCCTAAAACCCCAATCATGTGCAAAAAGTGTCAGACTTTCGGTCATTTACAGGCAAAATGCGAAAGGCGACCTACATGTGTGAAATGCTTAGAAAGCCATCATTACTCTCAATGTGATAAACCTAAACATAATAATGTACCAAAGTGTGTTAACTGCAGTGGGGAGCACACGGCTAACTATGAAGTCTGCAAAGCTGACAAAGAAGCAGTTAAAAAATATAACTGGAACCAGGCTAATCATAAATTTTCATTATACAAACTGCCAAACAGGCAGTTCTCCAATCACCAACTGAATCAGAACACTCAACCTTATCACTATGCCCCTCAAGAGTTTCCTCCTCTACCGTTTAACCCAACGCCCTTGCATTCTTTCGCTTATCGCACTAGTCAGCCGCCTAGGCTAGATAACAGGAATTCTCCACCAGTTCTCCAAAATATGAATGTAATAAACGAAAACCTATTATAAACAATTATAAACAATATTCTTTCTGCAATCATATATATTACAACAAATGGTTCAATGACTCATTTCTATGCATATAAATGTCACAAAATAAAATAGAAAACTTCAAAATTCTCAAATGAAATGCAAATGGCGTAAAGCGCCAAGAGAACGAATTAAGATACTTTCTACAAGTCCATGGCATAGATGTTGAATGTATTTCAGAAACACGTTTAAAGCCGGTAGACAAATTTTCGATCCCAAAATATTTGTCCTACCGCATTGATAGAATTTCTCAAAGAGCATTGGAATAGCAATTCTCATCAATATGAAAATTAAACATACATTGATACAATCCACATTCTCAAACGAAATAGAAACAATAATTATCAAAATAGAATTGATCTCTTGTAACATAACTGTAATTGCAGCATATAAACCTCCTAACAAAAAGTTTCCGTCACGTTTCATGAAAGCATTATTTGATGGTAGATTGCAAATAATACTAGCAGGAGACCTGAATGGTAAAAAAACAAATTTTGAACTGTAATACTACTTCATACAATGGGAAACTACTTCATAAATTCGCATTGCAAAACAATCTGAAAATATTAGCTTTCCAGAGCCCACATACTACACCAATAACCCAAATGTAGTTCCTGATATACTAGTTATAGTTTTTACACAAAATTTAAACCTAGCGATTTACCAAAATGTGAAACCAGAATTAGATTCGGACCACATTCCAGTAATAATTTCTTTCAAAGCTGAACCTCAGGCACATCAAAACGAAAAAATAATAGAGGAAAAAGTAAATTGAGACATGTATAGAAACATTCTAACTAATGAATGTCAGTATCCGAAGAATCTTAAAACATGATTTGAAATTGACAATTGTATCAGCTCTCTCGAAAACTTAATTAAAAATGATATCAAAAGGTCTTCTATTAAATTTAGGAATTTCACCAAAAATTATACTCCGCTTCCAAAGCCACTATTAAATTTAATTAATGAAAAACATAACCTTCGTAGAATGTGGCAATACTCACGAAATAAAACTGTGAAACAAAAATTAAATAGCATATCTGTAAAAATTAAACAAGAATTACATAAAGTGAGGTGTATACATTTCCAAAACTTTTTAGGCAACATCCGTCCAAACTTCAGCACAACGTGGAATACAATTAAAACGATTACAAAGGAAAAATCTTTCATCTCTTCCATCCCCCAATTATTAGACTAGAGTTATTGAATAAGGCAAAATGAATTTGCGGCGGTATATATTGACACGCTCTGTGTACAGTGTCCTAATGATTTATGAACATTTCATAAATAAAATACGTGTTCTGAGGTATGTTGAAAATCAATTTGTAATCCATTCTTTCAATTTGAGTGTTATTTTGAGAGATGTGAATGAATTGTTTTATGAGCTGGTTTTTATGGCCTTCTTTTCTTAATACTTTTTAAACTATTGATCGAATATTTTCGGTGAGATTCATGTCAGAGCTATTTGCAGCCCATTGAAACCCAGATAGATCAATATAATGAAGATGTTTTACAACTTTCTTTCCTATTGTCATAGGGAGCATAGTCACTGGTTGTTTTCCAAACAACTCATTTATGTGAGGGAACCATTGGTTCTTTACGACCTGTAAATATTGTTCGGCCTCATTATATCATTAACTGTGTTTACATTTTCAATAACATTATCAACCATTACACTTCAAATAGTTACCTTTGTCAGGTGCTTCTCAGGACTCATTATAATCCTTTAAGTAAAAGGAAAAACGATTTAGTCTAATAGTTTGGCCACTTCTGTGCTATAGAAAGGGCTACTACTCAAGTATTATAATAAGCAGTTAAACGATGTTCAATATGAAACAGAGTTGATTTTGAATTTTTACTTTTCTTCTCTACTCTTCAGCATAGTACAACTAGTGATGTTAAAATAGCACATACTTTCTTGCTTGTATTTTCACGCAAAATTATTTATATACGCAAAAAGTTCTCAAATTTTTGAAAAAATATACAAGACCTTATTTCAAAATCTATCTTCCAGTAACAGATTTCATTAAGGAATAATCTCTATCTTCATATTTGTAGTTGTAGGAAGATACCGAAAAAATTTTGAACTTTTCCAACTTTAGAAAAATCAGAGTTTTTGACGAACATGAGACCTGCCCATTATTTTAAACGTCCTTTACATTATCCTACAACTAATTTTAATAAGAAACTTTCTTCTGGAAAATTTGCCAGGTGCTTTATGTAAAGTCCAGTCCTATGGGTTGACAGCCCGCTACGGGCCTTGGCCGATCAATGCTTACCCAGCCTCTCGGCCAAGGAATAAGGGGTTCATGTTGTTAGCATCTCTTCACCGTGTATTCTGGTCTTCATAACCTTAGGTTTGGGTTTCTCATCATCTCACAGCAATAGATACTGGGGCATTTGTAGAAATCGAACCCGGAGTTGCGCCATGGAAAGCGAGTACACTAACCAACGAGCCACTGAAGGCTTTCATGTAAAATACCCCTCCCCCAAAATAAATTAAAATATCGGTTTAAAACATAAGGGGCTGGGACTTCAGCCATATCGATTGGGAACTATCAGTTATGGAGAAAATCGGCTGAACGGTTTAGCCTCTAGCGTTGTTCACAGACGGCCGTCAATCAATTTTTAGGAATCGAATCTAAAGACCCACAAAACAAGGATTCTAGCTATATCAGAATTACGTGGATGGAAGTGATGGAAGACTTTTTTTATATATCTATCAACTGAATTTATACACTATTTCGTTACCAGGGCTCGGAAATAAGAGATTTTCTGCCGAAAATGCGCGCAGAATTACATAACTTTACTCCGTAGGGAGAAAGTAAAGGATATTAGAATCACATCAACAACATGATCTCGAATATCGATCGTAAAATCCGCGTTTAACGCTCTTTTCAATTAAATCTTCGAACACGCATCAGAATTAAGGTGAAATACTGCTGTTCCAAAAATAGTTAAAATTGGTGCCATTGGGGAGGAGGTTCATGCTATTTTGTATCGATTTGAATATATGTATGTTCGCTTGGCCGTATGACACAAAACGCTGTTAGATTAGTGGCTTGTGAGCTGAAACTTGGTAAATATGTCAGGAGTAAGATACGAATAAGTATGCCGTTTCGGAGATAACAATGTTTTAATTTTTGGGAATACTTTGGATAAAGGCACTTTTTTGAAAATATTTGAAATTGTTTCTTAACATTTTTGTTCATAAAGAATAAAGTGCATTTATAAGTGAGGCACAGCAGTCGTCACAATAATAATAAATCATAAAAATTAATTGAATAAATGCTTATCTGCTCTCATTTGATCATTAATAAAATTTATTAATACATGTAATAATAAAAATATGAAAAAGTCATTAATACAATGAGATTTTCACATTCTGGATCAATGCACTCACTATTTTCTGTGAACCCAGAATTACACATCTTTCAGAAAATGTAATGCAAGTGCTTTATATTTATGAAGATTTGTACAAGTATGTTGAAGGGAAATACGGCAAAGATATCCTACTATACCTTATCTCAAAAACCTACTGAATTTAACGATTAAACCGATGAATCAAACGATTCCTAGACATCACGTTTACATTCAATAACATGTTTTTGGTTTTAAATACAAAAAATTGTGAGTAAATGTGAAAGTAATGACTAGGAATTGTTTAACACATGGGTTCTTCCCCCTCAAAAAAAACAAACAACAACACTGGTTATAATTTTGTGATGCGATACGTTTTAATGTAAAGTGGATAGACTATTTCTTTGTCGTATGTGTTTTACGAAATTATTTTGGAATATTATAAAGGATTCGGCTAGCAATACGAGTAGTGGTGACCGATTTGTCTGGTCGAGATGAGTGAAACGACCTATTGATATCTTAAGGCCTCTCGGAAACAGGTTTTTGATGATTGAAACACCTATTTTTGAGAATTCTCTTAGAACGTTCGGAAGGAATGAACGGAATGAATATTAGCCATTCCTTGTCAGTACTGGACTCCCGCATCACTTGGTGCGGACCCAAAGAGGTCTAACTACGAGTAGCAGATAGACACCTGCGTACTTTATGTAGGGCTAGTGAATCTGGAAATGCTTCGCTATGTGTAATACATCATACACTACTGGTCACATGAATGTTAAACACGCTGTACGATACGTTCTACAAAAATTATAATAGATGAAAGACTTTCTCGCAAGTATGGGTTTGTTCTATGTCCTGGTTCGGGCATGATTGTCAAGTATCCTATTGTTAAACTTTTCTCCTTCAAATTTGGGCATGTGTTCGCTAAGACACTATCTTGAATACATTTGATTTATTTGTACGAGATTCAAGTAATAATTCCGACAAGTATTTCACAATTGCAGGGGCGCAATACTTGTATTCAGTGAAGACGTGCGTCATCCTTGACTGTGCGACGGGATCTGTGGAGCTCGAGTCGTCATAAACGAATGAATTATCAATACTGGCCCCACATATCCGATTTCATTCAAACCACTCTTTAACACTTTGAGGTCGTAGCCTCTGCCCATTTTCCACCATATATTGTCAGGTTTTGGGGTATATTTGAAAGTTTACATCTACTAAGCCAATAATCACAGATTCAAGATTATTTTTTATTACAAAGCAAAATTCTTGTACTTTTATATGAAGTTCCAACTTTTTGGTTTACATGAATAGTGTAAAAGAGTTTTTTAAACAAAAAACACAAAAAATAGTCTGAAAAGGTTTAACATGTTTATTTTAATTATTTTTTACAAATTCGGTTAATATTAGAACATTAAACATAACATTACCTTTGTGCCTATTACAATAATAAAGAAAACATATTTCCAATAATTGGCTCTGTTATACTAATTTTGAAGATTACTTCTTAGGCGTCACTGCAGAGGGCGTGCTCATCAGTGTATTCCAAAGTTATTTATTACCAATTAAATGACAGTAAAAGAAATTGAGCGTTGTAATTAGGTACTTAATTGGTGAAGAAACCTCCATGAATAGCCACCGATCGGAAAAATGGCGCATGTAGTGTATAAGCAAATATACAGTATGAATCACGCACCCGCAGATTTTACGGGCGTCGTAATTTAAAGGGACCTATCGGCACCCACAGATTATATGGACAGCGACTTGAACGAGTTAAACACTTCCATTAGTAATGAGAACAAAGTGTGAAAATTTCAGCGAAAGTGGTCGAGTAGTTTTTGTGTCCATGTGTGACACATACATATATAAAATGCGCATTCCCTGTGTGCACATTCTCTTTTATTTATAAATAGAATTAAAATACCTCAGCAGTTTTCATAATGCGGTCTAACATGGCGGTTCAGCTTTTAACGACTGACATTTGATGAATTAATATTAAAATTAATACAAATCAAATTATACAAAAGAAGTTTATAGGTGTTTTCGTTTTCAGTATTCATGAAACGACGCTGAAAATTGATTCCCTAGAGTGGAACATAGGCTACATAGAAGGGAGATCACGAGTAGTAAGGTAATAAACCAAGAGTAAGACTGAAATGCAAGCGATGGTCACTATCACTGTGCAATTCAAATAATAAATAAGCGATCTGAATGCGATTGTAATAAACGCGGTATTAATATTTTTAGTAAGAGGTAATTTGGGATTTTGATAACTAACTGGCTTTAAAGACCTCTCTGAAAAAATCTGCATACTCTTCTCTCTTCGTTATTTTTTCTCCACTTGGCAAATATCGAAATATATTAGTTTAAAGTAATGATACACGATACTTGTATCGATGTACGATATCGCTATTTCATTCTATTTCTTCCTTTTAGGAAGGATACGGTTTAGAATGTATATAATTAATTTGTATCAAAATGAAGGGATGAGATGGTTCTAATTATGAAAATATATTTCCTTATTCACCAATGAAATGGGATAAAGCACCGAAGTAATAGGATACATGTTTGAAAGGGGGAAAAAGTGAACAAAACAATACACTTCACAAGAAAATGAGATACTCAGGAATATAACTTATGTCTTCGATAAATTTTCTAGAGAATCCAGTAAAATAACTAGCCAACATGAATGTAGAAAATTTTCGGAAATTGAAAAATATTTCCGGATAACATAAAAAACAAAGAGCAGTGTTCCTATAATAATAAAGGAAAATATGTCTTTGTAGTCTACCTATTGTGCCTGTATATATAATTGAAAATGTATTTTTTTGTGAAAATGTTTTCTTTAAAAATATTTAATTTCGTCACAAATTGTATTGATTATGACTGGTTATTTTGTCTATGTAGCGCGTCATCAGCTAGTATCATTGGATGAAGTTATTGTAGTCCAAGTTGTATCTCTAAGTTCTCGACTGCTCTTCCGACATGTGTGGTCACTTGTGGTCACGTGTGGAGAGATTCCTGAAGGGGTAAATGTCCTACAATCCGACGTCAGTTTGGCGCCGGATCTCACCATGCAATGGGGAGGAATATTGCCACATCTCCCGAGAAAGAAGTCACTACACTAACGGGACAAATGCACGTTGTAGTTGAAACATCAACCAATCAGCCAACGTGTGTGGTAATGTAGAGCATAAATGAAAGTGTGTGTGTGTGTGTGTGTGTGTTTAGGGAGGCTAGGAGATGAAATTGAGGAAAGAATTACCACGCACGGACCAAGGCTAACTTACATAATTCTGCTTCTGAATTCGTCTAGTATTGATTGGAGAAACCATGGTAAACTACCGACCGGCGCAGAGGACTTCTAGAGTTCTCCTCTAGACAGATCTTAAATTCGACGTCTCTGGCAAGTATACAAATCAATTACCAATGGAACTCAAACCCTACAATCCCTAGTCAGAATCTCTGCATTAGCAACACTCACTGCCCTGAGCTAACTCAATCGGTGGAATAAGATGTTTCTACGGAACAGGTCGACCAAAGCGTCTCCTGGCAATTTACATTTCACCAATGTTTTGTGACAAACTTACACAGGATCCGGAAACTTCGAGAAAATCCCTGGATTACAATTTCGGGAATCGCAGATACACAAATTTTCGCATGACGCTAGGGGGCGCGGGGCCTGTAGGCCGGAGGCGAGGGCGGCCGCGGTGTCGGTGGCAGCGGCCATCGGGAGGCGGCGGCGTGCGTTAGACGGTGAGCGAGGCCGCGTAAGCGAGAGTTGGCGTGCGCACCGTCCCCCGCGGCGCCGATTCTGCCGCAAAAACGTATTACGTGTGTGCTAGGCGCGTGCGTCACGCCGGCGCCGGCGGCAGTGGTTGTGGCAGGGGAAGAGAGGACTGAGCCGTTGATGCCGGGCGACGCGGCGGGGTGCGTGAGAGGGTGCAAAGGGCAAAAGGAAGGAAAGGCAGTAAGCATGGAGAGAGAGAGAGAGAGAGAGAGAGAGAGAGAGAGAGAGAGAGAGAGAGAGGACGAGGGAGAGAAAGGAGGACAGGAGAGAAAAGGGAGCGTGAGGGAGGGACAGAACTAGAGGGTGTGAGAGAAGGGAGGGAGGGAGGTAAGGGCGAGGGGAGAGGTTATGAGAAAGGGAAGGAGAAAGAAGAGAGATGAGAGTAGGGGAAAAGGAGTGGGAGAGAGAAGGAGCAAGGACGAGAGGGAGAAGGGGGGAGAAAGGATAGAAGAAGAAGAAGAAGAAGAAGGAGGAGGGTTAGTATGGAGAGAACGAGGGAGGAGTGGGAGAAAGGATGATATAGTAGTAGAGGTGTTGGTGATAATGGTGATGGAAGTTACGGAAAGGATTGAGGCAGTGTTGACAAGGGTAGTGATGGTAGTAACTACGGTATTGGTGATGGCTATGGCAGCGCTGATGTTATTTTGTGTGATAATAATAAAGAGGATATGTTGCGTAATACCGTAAATATTAAGAACAATAATAATAATAAGATGGCATTAATTTGTGTAGAGGTGATGGCAACATTTCTGCTGTACAATGCTGAAGAAAGCGAAGCACAACGGGGAGTTGAAGAGGAGAGTTCAAAAGGTTATAAATGCAATAGTAAAAGCCGTAGGGGATATTGATTGAGATTGTGGTATTGAAGGATGGGGGTGATTGTGATGTGGTATTGAAGGGTGCGGGGTGCGATAGAGTTAACATTGTTTAGAATGAAGGCGGAGTAGGGTAGTAGTAGAGTAAGGAGTAAAATAATAGTAACATTCGTAGTGCAGGAAATAGAACAAGCTTAGCGCCTGTAACCTTTTCGGTACGCAACTTTCCAGACATTTGTGTACTGCGGGGTAGCCTGATCTTCCCGCAAATTCAATTGCCTTCTGATAATAAGTCTGATTACGGGAATTATTCTCTCTCTCTCTCTCTCTCTCTCTCTCTCTCTCTCTCTCTCTCTACCTCTCTCTCTTTCTCTCTCTCTCTCTCGCTCTCGTTCTCTCGCTCTCTCTCGCTCTCATAGATTATTAAAAGGACGATGATTTGCAACCATTTAAAAGAAATCATCGACGTATCACCTCGTAGGTGTGCTATTGTGGCTTTTGGCTAGGTTATCAACCCCTAGGTCTGCATCAAACTGATTTAAAACCGCAAATAGAAGTTCGCAGATTGTGACATAAGCAAGCGCATGTGTAACTCGTATTACATTTTATGTTGCAACTCATGTTACCACAATGTGAATACAATGCATCGCAGACAATGAAAACAGCAGATTTCAGTCCCTTTAGAAAAACGAATTGTATTTCTTATGGTATAATCTACAAAATGATAACTTAATGGACTAACAGTTACATTTTGAAAAGTATCCTCAACCTCTAGCGCAAGTTGTTATATAGTACATCCGAAGTATAGTCCCGGTAAGCGGCTATTTTCATTTTCAAAAGAATGCGTCTTACGTGATTTCCTTTTTTACGGACAATTGTTTTATTATAATGAACCTACCCTCCAATGCTAGAGATGCTAACAATAGGATATTTTACAGATTTGCATAAAAAATATGAAATATTTTTTTCAGACGATCTCAAAATGTATGTAATCAAGACCCTTTGCATATCCACTTTGTAGTACTTTTCTATTCGCTATTTTGTGGGGGGACTTCTCTTAAATATAAAATCATATTTCAAATGTACTAAGATAAGCAAAAGCAGAATAAAAAATGAAAAAAATCATGTGATTCTTCTTAAAACAAATTTGACGTATTTTCACAATTTTTGGAAGAACAATGTTTATTTTTATGTGAGGGGTAGGGTGACTAACCACAAGTCATACAATGATATTCTATAAGAAACATTATTTTAGGCAGTAATTTTCCAGGGAAGGTTTGTAAACGTAAAACAGTTGGAAGTACAACAGTTCAACAGTTGTACAATAACAGTACAATATCAGAAGAGTCAACCATGAATCATCTATTGAACTCCACTACCTATGCAAGTTTACTAGCAAGGGATTTTTAGGTATCAATACCATAGTATATTAACAAATACGTATGGCAGTGAGTGTTTAGCACTCGCTAAAACTCGACCACGAAGAATTTGAAAATAAAATGTATTGCAATATCTTTGGTGGGTGGAAGGGCGGGGGTGGAGAGCTGCGTTCCGTGGCCGGCGCGGTGCGGCGAGGCGAGGCAAGGCGCTGCGCGGCGCGGCGCGGCGCGGCGCGGCGAGGCCAGGCAGGGGCCGTGCGGCACGCTTAATTGGCACATTGTCATGCGCACGTGTCTCGCCAGGTAGTCGCCCTACAAGCGCTTGCCGTTCCGGCCCACCCTACCCCACCTCACCCCTTCACTGCACCCCGTCCCGCCTTGCCTCGTCCCCTCCTTTCTCCCAGATCTACCCGAGACTACGCCTCTCCGCTCCGTCTACTCTCCCCGTCCCGCTGCCATCTCCAAGCCGACTACCTTTACCTCTCCGCTTCCTTCGAACACATTTCTGCCTCACCCTTCTTGTGTCTAGCCTGGCAATTTCGTTCACTTCGTTTTATTTCCCCCTTTCTTTCATTTGTCCGCACCGCCGTATCACCTCATTCCGTACGAGAGGACGCCCCAACAACTTCCTATCGTCTTTCCCTCTTTTTTGATTTTCATCTCCTTCCCACTTTTTCTCTTCCCTTTGTTCCATCCTCCCTCTCTCTCCTTGTGATTACTCTGCATATTCTTATTCTCACTCTCTTCATTCTGACACTATTTCTTCTTATCTTAATCGCTTGTTCTATCACTTTATCTCTTTTCTACCACTCTCTTTCAGTCCTCTCAGTCTCTTCCCTTACTTTATCTTTTTTTGTTTTCTTCTGAAGCTCTTTCATCTCACTCTATGATATCTACCTCATTTTCCCTCCATTCGTTCAAACGTCCAACCCCACCGCGTTTCAGTTAGATCCTTTTCATTTAATTGGCATTTCTTCTTCACATTATTTCGTTTACAAACTCTCATTTAGCGTACTATATCTGTGATTATCCAGTGATTTTACGCATTTTTTTATGTCTCCTTATATTCCTCTCTTTAACACTTCTGTAACTGCAATCGTGTGTTATCCTTGCACCCCGTAGAACCTTTTAACATCCTAAAATTTTAGATTTCCTTGGTATCAGTACACTGTGTTGCCTTACTCCCCGTATGTCTTATCTACTCCCTACCCAATCTGTTCCGGACTCGCCTTCCTACTTTATTTACATCTAATTCCCATCGCCTGCATGACTTTCTCTCCATATGCTTCAATACTGCGTTGTCATGTCTCACAGCATTGCGCGATCCATTCTTCTCCACAATTTATTATTGTTCTACTGTGATTTCCACATACGATGCCACATCTGACTATCATTTAGCTCTGTCGTGATTGTGTGTGGTAAGATCAAGATAAATTCGTGTGGGTCAATCTCGTTTTTACGTCTCACCATCAATAATCACATTCACCACTCATTTTTTTTCTGCTTATTTTTACATTCATAGTTTTGCTGACCCTTGCATTTCCTCCATTTGATATCTCCTGTCTCTCTTCTATTTATTCGTTCCATATTTCTACTCGTATTTTATTATCTCTCATCTTTTAGGCATCGATTTTGTCGAAACATTATTATTCGTCGAAACTCTAGTTTCATTCCCACTTTTCAAGAGCACCTTCACCCTCCGCCTTCATGTCTATAAGGCATTCCGTTCCCACTGCCGTTCAATCCCTGCCCCTCTCACCTAGGCCCCGGCCTCCGTCTCCACCAGCGCCGCCGCAGCGGGCGCGCGCCGTGCGTGTGTGCGTGCGGGGGATCGTGCGTTCGCCGGCGGTTGCGGGGAGGACAGCGGGGACGGAGGGTGCGAGCCCGAACTCCTCGACGCGGCGGCGGCGGGGCGGCGCGGGACGGCAGGGGGCGGCGCAATGACGTCATCGCGTGCCCTCGGTCGCTAGGCAACAGCGCCGGCAGCGGCGGCGGCGGCGGCGGCGGCGGTGGCCATGCTGCAGCGTTTACACTCTGTTTTAGGCGAGGCTGCAGCGAAGAGTGGTCGTCGCCGATGCCGACGCCTTTGCCGGCCTTGGCGGTGGGGTCCGGCGGCGGGTCGCCTCGCAAGCCGCCGCGCCGCGCTGGCCCCGCCGCCTGCCCGTCGCCGCCCGCTCGCGTCTTGGCTCTGTCGCTTTTTCCCTTCTCCCCGCACGGATAGGGGGGGGGGGAGAAAGCGTTATATGCAAGTGCGAGCGGGAGGAATGCTGTAGTCATGCGTAATCCTGATCCAGGGAGTTTCCACTGCGGCAATGACGTACTCGTCCAACTGTCAATACACGCATCTGCCAAAATCGTGAATAAGCGTCAGGACGGTACTTCCTGATACGTCAACCGTTATTTAAAGCATTTCCTTCTGAATAGAAAGTAAATATTTTTCGTAGCATCTAACATACATCTTGATTTTCCATCGTTGGCTCCTTTTCTTAATAACTGTCTTCGATGGATTGAGTTACTCTTTACCTCTTCATTTCGAAGGATTAATCTAATACACAATATCATACATTTCTTAAATTTCTTTGCTGCATGCCGCTGACCGAGAGGTCCTAAGTTCGGTCACCAATTTTCGACACTAGCTTATCAGCTAGGTCGATTTCAGTCGTTGTCTGAAGAATAATTCTAGCAGCCGACTGCTCTGATCGGTACTGTTCCGGGGTTTCTCCCATCAACACCAGGGGAATGACGGAGCAGTATCCTAACAAACGGGCCTCGTACCGCGCGCGATCGATCCGTCCTCTTCATATCCTCACCCCTTAATTACGCACACACTCACCTGCACTAAACTACCACACTTGTCGGGAGACATGTCGGGAGCTTACAGTTTGTTCCAGATGAGAGGGTGCCCAGACGGTGGAAGATACCTGGTTGGGGAAAATTCCTGTAATCGGACGTAGATCGGCACCGAATCTCTCCATTCAGCGGGGGAAGGAAACAGACAAGTCCCGCGTAAAACATGCGCTACACTTACGGGAGTAACCACCATAACAGATGACGCGCCTGGATTCAATAATCAATCTATCACCTGCAGCTATTTTCAAGAATTGACGCTCTCGTTATTTATCATTTTTTTCACTTAAATAAAGAGGCAAATTCAATCATTATTGACTGCTTACTATTCTATAATTATGTTCTAAAAACGTTAACTCTTTTCTTCGAGATTTTTACTTTTCGAGCAGATGACACTTATTTCGCAGTTTAACTCTATCTGGAGAGTACGTAAATTTCGTTTACACATAAATTCTGTGTTTTCACATATTCAATGTATTCACATGAATATGCACCCTCTTATGTGGTATCTGGCAAGTGAATCGTCCTGTACGATTACATTTTTATGGGGATGGAACAAAGTTCCAAATATTCTCTAGAAAATTTATTATGAAGTAACTAGTAAAGCATCATTTTAATCATGATGTTGCAATTGATCCAATACGTATATTCAAATTCACTTTATTTTATATCACACTAAATAACTAAATGGCACTTGTGTTATTACCAAAGAATTATTTTTAGGATTAATGCAAATTTTTGTTGGTTGATAAAATTATTACATTGTATTATGTTGATAAAATATAAACAAGACTTTCTTGTTTACACTTTAATGAATTGAACTAGATAAACATAAACCCCACTTTTTGCTATGTGTATTTCACAATTTCTTAGTCATTTTTCCACGTTGCTGAGACTTTTCACATTCCACGTACATAAAAAGTTTTGTCCTTGTATTTACAGCCATCTGCGCACAAAATGTTTTACCTCTTTATTGGTATAAACCTTCGCGCCACCCAATTCGTTTTTGGTGGGCTCAAAATTATAGTAATCTCATCTCTAGACTATATGTCTGTTTGTACTGGCACAACAGTTCCTGACGGGGCCACAACCTAAGAGCGGCGTGCTGGCTTTGCTGCCATGTGTTAAGGGATACGTGCGGTTAGCACACAGGCATCCCTACGCCGTATTCTGATCTTTTTAATCTGAGAAGTGATCTTTCTCATCGTCACACAGCAACAGATACTGGGACATTGCAAGGAAAACTCACACTATAATTAGCCCTGACCGACAACCATGGGAAGCGACCTGGAAAACGAGCGCGCTGACCAGTGACTCTACGTCTAGACTGTAAAATGATACTTCAACGCGGTCCAGAGACGTTGTTGAATTTTCCTTGGGACTCAACAGCAGTGCAAGTTCTCGCCTCGTCACGGATAATGAGAACGCTGCATATTGGATTGATGGTGTATCGAATGCGATTTATGTAGGAAAACCAGATTATATATCGTATCGTATCGTTTCCCCCGACTCCTGCAAGACCTCTCATTTTCCGTCGCGGATTCATGATTTGATCGCCATTTCATTCTCGATCTCATTATTTCAGAGATATGCGCACCTCGGTGGGCGAGGGGTTAGCTTAATAACCTCTGACATCCCAGAGCGCGGATTCGACCTCGGTCGAGTCAGAGTAGTAGCCATGTCACCCTTGTGGCATGTAAAAGAACCCCTGGAGGATACCTGGATCTCTCTGACAATATCCGGTCCTAACGAAATCTCACTTTCTTCGAAACAGACAGTTCAGATATAGTCAACTGACACCGACATCTTGCGGAGAAAGTGAGTCACTCTCCATGCGTATTAGGGAACCGCCCGTGAGGCGCGCCTGTCCGAACGATCCCCAGACCCGCGTCGGAGGTAAGCTTCCAAGGAAGCCTGGGATCGCATGCGATCTGTGCATTACTACCACTATTACTACTACTACTAGTACAATTGCTAGTGCTACTACTAGCTCTACTACTACGAATACTAATACTTCCACTACTACTTTTTTGGGCGTTGCTAACCGAACAAGAGGCCATGTCGAACCGCTCTTCTTACTGCCCTCGGAACCGCCGGTTTGGCATCACGTCGGAGGCAGTGGGCTGTCTTTTATTCCATGTCTTCTGTTCTGTAATAGCTCCCTACGTCTCCCCTCCACCGTGATGATTAGGGGTTCAGGAGTGTACGTCGTGAGTCTCTTTCCTCTTTTTCTTTTGTGCTTAAAATTGTAGACAAATACTTGCTTATTTTTCTCCAGTTGCTATTGCTTTCTGTCATTTTGTTTATAATGTTTTCTGCCGTTAGGTCCTCTCCCAGTTGTAGATTTAGGTCGAATCTTTGTTTTTCCCTTCTACAGCAGCGAAAAGCAGTGTGTTCACTAGCACTACTACTAGCACCACTACTACTAGCACCACTACTACTACTACTAGTACCACTACTACTACTATCACCACTACTACTACTATCACCACTACTACTACTATCACCACTACTACTACTAGCACCACTACTACTACTTGCACAACTACTACTACTAGCACCACTACTACTACTAGCACCACTACTACTACTACTACTAGCACCACCACTACTACTAGCACCACTACTACTACTAGCACCACTACTACTACTAGCACCACTACTACTACTAGCACCACTACTAGTAGTACTACTACACACAAGATTCCTCGCATTCTCACAGAAAGGCGTCTCGTCCTAAAGCACAGAGGCCAAAATGTCTCTGGCAGATAGGCATTCAAAATGTTTGGTACCCACCTCTCACCGATATTTCAAACGATTTCTTGTTATTGTTTGTACGTTTCAATTTTATGATTGGCTGTACTGTTTTTAGAATTTTATTTCATTTTTAACATTTATTTCCTAGTTATCTCGAAGAAAGTCTTCTGTGATTCGAATGTTCTCCATTCTACCCCTCTTCACGCTTTATTTTATGTAGAAGTACACTCTTCATAAGAAATTTTTCGAGTTTGTCTTGCCGGTTCCGTTTGTACTATATGCTATACCGTAAGGTAAGGAGATAACGAATATTGCCCTCTGGGAAGATCCTAATATCGCATACTCTGCAATATTGCACAACTACTTACATTTTCAAAACATGTAAATAACCTTAATGAAAGAACTAAATATGGAGAATCTTAACTTGAAGGAAACATCAATTTTGTGGTTGTAGGAAGACGCCGGAAAAATGAAAACTTTTGAAATTTCAAAAATTCGGTCTTAACAGTGAAAATTGGGTCTTTGCCACCTTTATAAGTACATTTAAATGTATTCTTACAAGAAATTTGAAGATAAAAATGAGCCATTTTTGAGAAAGTGTAAAGTAATCCCAAATTGCAAAAATTATTCCAGGGCTACAAACTCCAGAGCAGATTATTTTCATAAAATCACGTATTCCAAAAGATAGATTCTGACCGCCATGATAACTCAGCAATTTCTGTATCAATACTAAGTCCGTAGGAATTGCATTCACATCTAAGAACAATACTTAGTTTCCATTTCTCTTGCACTGCTCAAACAAATACAAACTTTTAAAGAATTAAAACCAAAATACATCTAACCCTTACAAAATCTCCACTGTTAGGGAAGCATTCCTTGAGTTTATTAATAGTTTAATATGGTAGTTATAAGAGCAGTAGAGGATGTTCTTTGAAAGTTCTTTAATAATGACCTTATAACTAAATTCTCTTATTCTTGAGAAAGGATGGGAAACGATAGTCATAAATATAATTTAGTTATTAAAACGTGCGCGTTTTTCATGGATTGTTGACTCTAGTTCATGATAATTATCAAATTAGAAAGAGAATGCATTGATTTACGTTTAAAAATTTTCTTTCAAGCAGAAAAAAATCGATCGTATTGATTTTGATTTTCACAAGTGAACACATGCATCACTTAGATTTTTCGCCCTACCAGCAAAATAACACAATCAGTTTGGTGTCTTGCTTTCATAGTTGAAAAAACGTTAAATAGAACGAAACAAAAACAAACAGAAGTCACTGAATAAAACAAGAGCAAACAAAGTAGCTACATATAGAAGAAAGACCTGAATGTATTTCTAGGAAAATGAGATTGACATGCAGGAGGAGGAGAGAGAGGTGAAGGAAGACGAGAAGAAAGTGGTGGCGAGAGAAAAGGGGAGTAGAGGGAAGTAAAGGAGGAGGAGAGAGATGAGAAGAAGGAGAGAGATGAGAAGGAGGAGGAGAGAGATGAGGAGCAGAGGAAGGTGAAGGATGAGAACAGGAAGGCAAAAAAGCAGGAGGTGAAGGACGACAAGAGGTGAAGGTAGAGGAGGGCAGGGAAGAGAACTGAGAAGTGAATAGTCTGAAAAACGGGTAAGTGAAAACCGACCGAAAGAAATAATGAAAACAAACAAAAAAAACTGCTTGAGGACGTTTCGTTTAGGGCGCAAAAAAAAAGCAGGACAAGAACGAGAGTGCAAAGCAGCCAAGAGCCGCCCCTCGCAGGGGGAAGGCGCCTTTCGCGACGCGCGTGGCAGGAGGGCGCCACGACCAAACGCGGCCGCCGCGGCTGCTGGAGCCGCTTCCGGTTGCTATTCGCATCGCCCACATTTCCATTAGCGTCATCCTCGGCCCTGCCGAGCTGTCTGCACCGGCGGGCGGCCTTGGGGGTCTCCGCCGCCACCGCCGGTGCCCTCGTTCGCTTTCAAACACCGCGGGCTATTTTTAAGCGCGACCGACGCAACGGGTCGACGACGGCGCGCTGCCCCGCTATTTTTACGCACCTGCGTACGGAGGCGATTATTATTAAGTAATCGATTCGTTGGCGCCCGACCCGCGCGCGCATTCCTTGAGACACTTCCACCGGAAGGACGCTCGGGGCCCGCGGCGGCGCTGGCGGCGGCGGCGGGGGCGGGGCGGAGTGCCGCCGCCGGGCGTTTCTTGGGCGGACAAAAATAGTCGCGCGCGCGACACCGCCCCCGTCGCTCGCGCGGCGTCGTCGGAAGCGCCGGCCGTGGCGCCACCGCGGTGTTACCGGAATCGCCTCCGACTGTCACTCTTTCCCGCCTCGTTCACAAGCGGCTTCCAGTTCGTGGTCGTGGCTCAGGACATCGATTGAGACACTGTAGTGCCTCTGATCGGGAGGTCCTACGTTCGAGTCCCGACGGTCGTAGGATTTTGACACTAGCGAGACAGCTAGGTCGAATTTAGCCTGGAGGAGAATTCCAGCTGCCGGCTGCTCCGGTCGGTAGTAGTAGAAAACAGTCATAAATGTCAGTAGCCAGTAAAAGATAGTAACGGACGCAGTTAAAACTTGTATATCGAGTTACATCTGTCGCGTGTCGTTAAATACATTTCGTTATTATCGAATTGTTTCTAATCGTTTTAGTATCAGAAAAACAGATACCAGCAATACAATTTCTTGGAATATATATACTCATGCACCATCTTTAGCTACAGTCAATTTGTTGTAAATGAGCGGAGGACTGTCAAAATCATTAACGGACCCGGTATTAAAAGTGGCTTAAGTTCCTCTGTTTGATTGCGTTCGCGAACATGATTTCGTCAACTACACGCGACCACCAGCAGCCACAAGTGTTTTCTAGTGTTGATTTACTGGATACGAGTTGTGAGCATTTGGACGGATTAAATAAAGGTATTGTCATTACCAACATATTTATTCAATTCTGTTTTATTCATTTGTACATTTAGACGGCTTAGTCTGTGGTGGAGTTTCTGAATTTCAGACGGCAGATTCTAATATGATGGCTAAGTTTTCAAAATCTACTAGTCAAGCAAATAAAAATATTAGTAATGACAGTATTTTTTATTTACACCAAGCTTTTTCTTTTCTGCGCTTCATTGCACAAGAGTTCACGTACATAGTTTTGCTGACAGGTATATCGCAAAAGCACTAAGAGCAAACTGGTGCGTAGCGCGACATTGTTTTCGACACGGCTTCAAATCGCGGCTGATCGATGAGCAAATACATTGAAAAGACGAAACTACCAATAAACGTTACATCTTGTTGTTGTCTTTTTTTCGAAGAAATGGTAAAGGCAATCATTTCACTCCGAGACACCGTTTATCGCCTCGAGGCGCTACAGAGGCCGTGATATCACCTTTCCCCCCGGCATTAATCGTATGAATCGAACAATCGAAGCGAGACATTGCAAACCTCTCTTTCCAGTATACTTGTCTGTGAATAGCGAATGGACTGAGTGGGGTGATTATGGGATGCTAAGTTCTAATAAACAATTGAATATCTCGAGAACGGAGGGTCATAACACCGATGGGCATGAATTTTGTATTGCGTATACAGGGGATTTAGAAGAGACAATAAAAATTGCAACATTTGCCAATTTATAAACAATTTTCAACTTTTGAAGATCTAAGGAGGGGATAATCTTCCGATGTCTCGTAACCGAAAACCACGAATTAACAATTTTGGAACAATTTACTGTTTTATAAAATAATTCGAAACATGCGCCAGGACGGCCGGAAAGGCTCCGCAAATTGTGCCTGAGATGAACATCGTAATACAGCAGTTTCACAGAGTTACAATTTGAATGCTGAAAGTAAGTATAATTGTTGCTAAAATGCTAAATATTTAGTGGTCTACTGACAGTAATTCTGGACGATTACACCCCGCTCAGTAATGTTTTTCGTCGTGGCGTACGTGCAAGCAAAATCTCTCCTTCGGCAGGGAAAGATGACGATATTTTCTCCTATAGGTAAACAATCGAACAACATTCCCGCCCTCGGGAACAGGTTCTGACTGCAGCGATTGGTCAACGCGCCCCTTCCCCTGATCGAAGTTTGTCTGGACGGTTGGGAAGATAGAATTTCACCCGAAATTCTTGCGAGGCGAACTTTACTTAAATTGAGGTTGAAATGAACGAGGTGCGTAATGAAACTATAAATATCACATCATCGTAGATCTAGCTTTGAATGACCGGCATTTGAATTGTAAAAATAAATCAGCGTAGGCGTGAAAAGTATAGTCGTTTGTAGCACTTGAACATTATACCAAAGTGAGAAACAATTAACAACTTGAACAACGGACTTGAATATGGAAATAAACAATTGCATGTACAAACTTTTCAAACGTAGACGCGTGCGGCGCGGGCCACCCTTGCTAATGCATATCGCGGGGCGAGTGGCGCTATGTTGGCGGTGCTAATAATGTTGGCTCAGAGTGTTCCTTGACTTTTTCGCCACAACTCCGAAACAATATTTGTCCAACCTGGATGATAGCGGAGGGGAACCGGGTTTGACGTCACTGTGATGTCATGAGTGGCCTTCCCCTCAAGGCAATGGCCGGGGCGCGGGCGCGGTGGGGGCGGGGCCGGGGGCGGGGAGCGGGCGGCTGGCGAGCAGGTGGGGGTGCGGGTGGCTGAAAGTAGGTCACCGGCGCGCGGAGCCGTAGTGCAGCCGCCCTCCGCCCCGCCCAGCTCCGCCCCCCACGCCGCGCCGCGCCGCGCCGGGCCCAGCCGCCCCACTGCGCGCCACGCGCCGCCACGCGCCGCCGCGCCACGCACCGAGCCCTCGGCGCCGCGCCGGTCACACGCCCGCTGCGCTCCGCGGGCGCCTGCTTTTTCTTCAACTGCCGCCATCCGAAACGGATAGACTTTGTAGTTCCTATTCTGATGGTTCTATTCTGGATTCTGATGATTCTATTCAAAACAAACTACACTTCAGAAACTATTCAGAGAAGAAGAGGACAGCGGAGGACAGAATGTCATGGTGGCAGCGGCAAGGTACTTTTTGCCTTTAGGATGACGATGATGATGATGATTACGATTTTGATGGCTACCACGCAGATATTTAATTATTACTTGGGGCACCAGGGAAGAGGAAGTCATATAAAGAGAAAATAGAAAGAGAACACACACCGTATACACGCTTGGTTAAAGCAACTACGAAGAATACACAGTACCCAATTATTTTTCATTGGAACAAATTTATCTCTTGGCTAATGACCAGTGATCTGAGTAAAATTTATGCCGCTTCAATAACAAACTTGTGGTCTGAGAAAAAATGGTTGACAGATTAAATATCATTCCGAGTGGCATTGATTAAATATTATTCCGAGTGCGTCAACTATTGAGGTTATTACTCCCGAAAGCTTGGTGCATGTTTTTTGCTCGGGTGGTGTTCTTCACCCGCTGTATAGCGAGATCCGGCGCCGATCTACCGTCAGTTAGCGGGGTATCCCAACCAGGTATCTCCCACCAACGGGGCACCGCCCCAGCCAGGACAAACCCTAAACTCTCTAACGATCTCCCGGTATATGTGGTAGTGTCGTGCATGTAAGTGTAAGTGCGTGTAAAGGGGAGGGATAGGACAAAGAATGGGAAGGAAAGATCGCACGCGGTCCGTGGCCCGTTTGGTAGGGTACTGCTCCGGTATTCGCCGTATGTTGATCGAAAAAAAAAAAAAATACGGAAAACTACCGATCAGAGCAGCCGGCCGCTTGAATTGAACACCACACAGCGACTGAATTTGATCTAGTTACAAGCTTGTGTCGAAAATCCTGCCACCATCGGGACTCAAACTTAGGACTTCCCGGTCACAGGGGTTACAATGACATCAATTGATGCCCAAAACCATCTCTCCAGGTATGTCCCGTGGCTTAACCTCATGACGCGATTCTATGTAATTCACAATTCCGACTCTTAGGGCCTCAACTTTTCACTATTATTTACTTGAACTATCATCAGATTAACTATCCTAGTTTTACCTTACGTCATCCAATCCTCAAATCATCAATATATTCCTTAAATATTACAATCGAAAGGCCCTAGTAGTTGTAAGAATTTAAAATGTAATAAATACACATTTTAAAGTACCAAATGCGTGTACTCAAGTTAATGCGTGTACTCAATTGTTTAATGGAATCATGATTGAGGTGGTGTGAGTTTCTTCAGCAGGCCGATATAAGGGTAATTTCCCTTGTTTCAGCAGGTAGAGGTGAGGAGGGTAATGACTTCCTTGCATCCTTTAGAAGACCACGGGATATAGAGTAATGGCTTGCATCAACAGGCCGAGGTGAGGAGGGGGAAGCTTCCTTCCTTTAGCAGCCCATGTGTTTGGTCGCTCCCAGTGCATTCCGTGACTTATTTATTCGTGCCCAGACTGATGAGAATCCCGCTCGCGCGAAAGCGACCAGCGAATTTTACCACTAACAGAGGAAGGATGTAAGCGGCATATGGGAAAAATATATTTTTTATTTCCATATTATTTCCCATAGTTTTTAGTATGACCCTCCAAAGTTTTGGAGGTAAGGGAACATCCCACTAGCCGACGGTTGGCCGTGCGCCGGACCTCACCATCCAGCAGGGGATATTCTCCACAACATTCCATGGGGAAACGCACTAAACTTACGGGATTAATGACTTTGGCTATGGACGCGCCCAGAATCACTAGCAATCAATCAATCAATCAATCAATCAAAGTGTACGTCGTGACGCGTCGCCGGTCTCTGAATTGGCCGTAGTGTTCCCACGCCTGGCCGCCAAACTCTCTCGTCCTGACACCCCAGGATTTATTCTTCCGAAGCTAAGTCAAAGATTGTGCGCATGTGATTCCAACAGATGTGGCGTACGACGTCGTTGTGTGGGCACCGGTGGCGTCCTCCATGTAGAAACATCGGGGGGGGGGAGGAAGTAATGGCACTGCTGCCGTGTTACTGAGCTACGTTTTCATTATCGTGGAGGACATTTTGAGCACATGCTTTGGTAACTACATTTGCGGCAGCAAATGTAAATAAAGGTGGTGGTGTTACATTTTTTATGTTATTTCACGTCTTACATCACGTCTGTTCTCCATTCTTCCGCGCGGTTTGGGCATACTGTCCGTTAATCATTATCCGTCGTTCTCTTGTATAGCGGTCCTTTAGAAAAGACAACAGTTCCGTAGTCGCTTGGTCCCTAAACAATTATGCACATCTTTGACCACCACGCAAATGTTTTTAAACTGCGTTCATCACATTAGTTGGCGAATAGTGTCCTCCCTCGACCTACCTCTGGTAGTCACCCGCGTCCCTTTGAAAGAACCGGTACCAGGGCGTAGTGGCGAGGCGGCCGCGCCCCAGGAAAATGCGGGTGCTGCTCGCGGGAGGTCGCTGAGGTCGGGTTCATCGGAGCCGTCACGTTTCGGTCGGCGCGACCGAGAGCGCCATCGGTCGTACTCGGCCACTCAGCGAGCCTTAGGCCCTAACTGGGCATAAAATGGCGAGCGGTGAGGGCCGTTTCAGTCGTCTCTTAGTGTGAGCTACGAGAGTGAAAGTTATTAAGTGACTAAGCTGCCGGTCAGTATTACAGACTTCTCTGCGGGTATTTGGATTGTGACCTCGGCATCGGGTTTGGACATCTCTTCGGTTTTTGGTGAATATGGTAAGTCTCCGGTAAATATCCTGATTATTTGGTGACTACGCATGTTAACGGCTTTCTTTGTGTACTAGGAAATTGTAAATATTAACTTATTTTCCCTACCCTTACGTGGGTTTGCGCCTGCAATGCCACTTTTGTGTTACGTTCGAAATCAGCGTGACGCAAATTGCGGTCAAAATATTGGTTGTCATGTTTTCTCAATATTTTTGAAACTTTCAATGTGCACGTAAAATGATACATTCTGAATTCCTTAATTTTCCTCATCATTATTGAACATTTTAAGACAATTTTAATTACGCAGTTCATCAAAAACGAATTTTGGAATTCTCTCCTTTCTCAAAGCAGCAGCATAACTACCATAATTTGTGGTCCATAAAAACGTACATAACATCAAAGTTTGTTTGTTAATTATCACAGTGATAGATACCGTTATGATGAATGAACCACTCATTACTTGTTATCCTTGAAGCTGAATGAAGACCCCATATATGGGCGGACCCCATATACGGCATGGAAAGGCGTACTCACTAACACTGATTCACTTCTACATTCCGTTATTTTTAAATTCCGAAATGAATTGTTAGCAACATTGCAATAATCTAAGTTTTACCGAATTTTTTAATAAAATTTATGATCATTATCATATCATCAAAGAATAAAATTTCTTCGTATGTCTGAGAGGGAAGTGCCTCGAACAAATCAACCTACATCGGCATATTTGCTTTTTCATTCTTGCATTTTTGAAGATTAGCTTTTCCATACACCAAGAAAAATATTTCACGAAGCATAGAGTGAATTTACGATGAAATTAAATGCTTAATTTCTTTATTATCAAATAGCGCGGATAATATAATTGTATTACGAAATACAAAGTTAGCAACATTGGCTTGAAATCAAGAACATTTATAATTTCTTTCATTTAATTGAAAAAAAAAAACATATTTGAAATTTCTTTCATCTGACTTTTATGACAATTCTACATATGCAATATTTTAGTTCTTCCAAACAGGATAGAAAAACAAGCATTTAGGCATACAAAATAGCTTTTGGGTCATTGTGTGAGAAAAATAATTAATCACTTCTTAGATAATTTTGAGGAATATTCTAAAAAAATGTTTCAAACACTAATTTACTGCAAAGATTTAAATTTTTTGACGATTTTCGTTTGACACTGATTCATTGTCATTATGGTTGCAGACAAAACTTCCACTTGCAAATACGGTGAAGACCGTTGACGTGAAATCACTGGATGCAAATATGGTGCGCATTGAATTAGATATATAAATAAGATTAGACGGATGAGTTGCCTTCTTAAAAATATAAACATTTCGTAACAATACTTTTCGTAATTACCATTCTTTTGTCTTTCCGGCTTACTACGGCAATGACAGTTTCCGAAAATTTTCTTCTAATACCACTCCTCTGCCTAATGTTTGCTCATTTCAATATTGTGATCCTGTTGAAAATGCGATTGATAAGGAGTGGAAGACGCCTTTAGCTGTTAGTGCGCAGTGGCTTACGCTGCGGACGAGCGGGGTTTGGTGGAAGGAAAAGAGTTCTAGGATTGCGACGATCTCAGACGCCGCGCCGCGCCATGGGAGGCTGGAGCAGCGCGGCGGCAGCGGCGGTGGCGGCGGCGGCGGCGGCAGAGCGCTCTTCCGCCTCCACTCGGCTATAACTGCCCACCCGGCGAGCCGACAATCCGCGCGGCCGAGGCGGCTTCGCTAGGCCTTCTGACGTCACCGCTACGTCAGAACTGGAGCAGTAAAAAGCTGCGTCCCTCCTTCGCCGCCCCGTGCCCTCCCTCCCGCCCGCGACGTCAATACTTGTTGAACCGGAGCCGCCGCCGCCGCCTCCACAGCCGCCGCTTGCCGGAGTCTCTGATCCGGCCCCGTGCCATTGACTGCAACGGTACCGTTGCTTGTGTTTACCTCGCGGTGCGGGCGCCGCGGAGCGCCCCGCCAGGATTAGCCTCCGGAGACGGGTTAATCCAGAAGTAGGTCGGCGGCGGCGCTCGGGGATCGACGGGGACCGCGGGACGGAAGAGACGGGGGCGGCTAGGCTGGAAGGCGTCCCGGCCGTGGGATGGACCGCGGTCCGTGGGGATCCCCGGCAGGAGAAGGCGGCCCACTGGTTCTGTGGTGCTCCGGTGCAGGATGGGCACGCGTAAACAATTCACCGGAATTTCGTAGAGCGCTCCTAGGAAAGACTTAATCCCGCCGGCCGGGATTGGCAGTCAAACTCTCTTATGATATATATTCATCGAATTGCTATGAATGCATTTTCATAACTCACGATGCAATTTAATGGTAATATTATTAAACATGTGGGGGACATGTGAAAAACAAATCTAGAAGTTTCCAGCCGAAGAAGGTGGTCCATCTAAGTGGTCTTGATTTTATACTCACCTCATTCATTTGTTTCCTGCACTATGAGATCAAAAATATACGGGCACGTCCAAAATGGTGTTATGGTGTGGTTGTGTTTTTCATGGAGAGGGCTAGAACCCCTTGTTTTGTGTGGCACTATAATGGCCCACGTTGATGTTTTAAACACCTTCTTGCTCTCCACTGTTGAAGAGCAATTCGGGGATGGTCATTGCATTTTTCGACACGATTGCGCCCTTAATCATACTGCACGGCCTGTGGCAGAGTGGTTCCACGACAATAAAATCCCTGAAATGAACTGACCTGCACAGAGTTCTGACTTGAATCCTATCGAACACTTTTGGGATCTTTTGGAACACCGACTTCGTGCCAGGCCTCGCCGATCTACATTGATACCTCTCCTCAGTGCAGCACTCCGTGAAGAATGGGCTTCCGTTTCCCAAGAATCAAAGCACCTGACTGAAAGTATGCCTGCGGGAGTGGAAACTGTCATCAAGTCTAAAGGTGGGCCAATACCCTATTGAATTCCAGCATTACCGATGGAGGGCGCCACGAACTGATAAGTCATTTTCAGCCATGTGTCTGGATACTTTTGATCACATAGTATATATCTGAAGGCTGCCAGGGGCAGTGTAAGTTTCGAGCCAAAGCAAGACAATTCTGCAACTATGACGAGCCGCAATTGTTTGTTCAACTCTAATTTCCTATTTAATATTTCCTATTTCCTACTCTCGTTAAAAAACCGATTTTATTGTGAACGAATATAGCCATCTATCACGTTTCCTTGAGATACATATTATAAATATCTCTAAAACGTTAAGGCTCCTTTATCACGCATTCTCTCACCAAGAAACCAATAAGTCAGCTAATCAACATGTGACTCACAACGTACAATTAAATAGGGGCGTAGCATCCATGGATATGTTGTAAGCGCTGCTTCTCTTTCAATATGAAAGCAAAATATTCATATTTGGACATTGTAAAAATATTTTATATTCGTTACACTTTTATTCCATGTTATTCTGTCAATTATCTCAAATTAAATTCTTAAGGTCAATTTTCTCTGGGGGCTTACTGATGGTTCACAGTTTGAAAACTTACGCAAATAAATCGAACCTAGATATCTCGGAGTGTCTTTGGAGAGAAATATTTTTTCGACTTATCAAAAATTCGAGATATCGCAATAATAATTTATTTAAAAAACATGAACTTTTTTAATTAGAGACGGTTAAACATTATCGTTGAATCATAAAGTTTATGTTCATTAGTTATATAATAAGCATTTTTTGTCAGATAAAATTATCATGAAACGAATCATAAATATTATAAATGATTTTAAAAATAACTTTATTTAAATCGGCTCTATCTGGTAATCCTGAAATTTTAAATTCAAGAATTTAGACACTAAAAACGAGTAATTTTTTTCTGTTTCTTGTTTTGCGTTAGTCTTTGTCCCACAAACTTTTCTCGTAAATTTAATACACTAAAATTGTTCATCAACTGAAATATGACCATGAATATACCGCCGAAAAGTGTCTAATCCCTTCAGAGCCTGTGAGACAGAAGGTGTTTTAGAATCGTGCGCCTCTCCTATTTATTCTTCCTCTGTCGAATCCTCTTGTTCTGCTACCACCATGGAATCTAAAATTTCTTTGTCTGTAGGATGGTCTACTGTGAGCTCTGAATCGATACTAATGAAAAATGTCGTAGTAGTCTTAGCAGGGAGTTTGTGCACACCGTAGTGCCAGGACAATCTGTCTTCTGCGCATGCGCAGATGCACTAAAGTATTGCGAAACTTGAACTGCGCATACGCCGAAGATCGATAGTGATTTAACATTCGAGGTGGCACAAACTCCCTAGCATGATACCAAATTCGTAAATTCATGTCTATCGTCAGTTGTAGAAATGCTCCTGTACTGCTCTTCCCCTTGCTGCAAGTCATTTTGTCAGAATCCGGCTTATTGGAAACAGTTTGAGATTGTTTCTGATCTCACATCCGACCATGATTTTTGCAGCAAACCTATAGCGTTAAGTAAATTTAAAGTAAACTTTAAGATACCTTGCATAATTCAAAACTACTCAGTACTCTTAGGAGACACCTTTTCCTGTAGAAATGCTTCCGCTTTTTAATGGCACATTGATCCATAAGGTGCATTTTTGAAGTTATATTTGGTTGGAAGGGAATAATTCGAACTGCTTTTAAGATCTCAGTGTGTTTGGGGTGAGCGGGACAATTCTCGACAAAAATAAATTTCCTATTGTCTCTGTGAAATTTGTTGTCCACATCCATTAACCAAGATTCAAAAATAGAACTCGTCATTCACGTCTTCTTGTTATGTTTATATTCTAGAGGCAGCAATTTTACTCTTGAAAAGCATCTGGGTTTTTTCCTGAAAAACATCACTAATATCTTCGACTTTCAGTTCCTGTCATATTCAATGAAACCATCACCGTTATCCTAGCTTTATTTCTCTTACCACTTTGACACTTTTCAGCCTTAAACGGTGTTTTCTCAAAGAATCTTGTCAAAAATAGCCTGATTTCATCAACATTAAACACATCTTCTGGTTTGTAGTTCTCTAACAATCCAGGTAGGATATTGCGTTCCTTGTTTTCTCAATCTTTCACACGCACTTGCACTCTCGCATATTATAATCTTCTGCACTATTCCATTCCGGTGTTTAAAGTTTTTCATCCTACTTAGCTTGAAAATATTTAATTCCTAAATCTTGAGAATATGTTTCTGCCTTTTCCTTTATTGATGAACCCTGAATTGGAATGTTCTTGTTCCTAGCACATTTGACTCAGTGCAACAATTCTCCTTCCAGTTGAGAATAACTTGAACATTTCATTCGTTATCTTTGAGTTTAAAACGTGATACTTCCACTGCATAACGAATTTTTTTAATCACTGAAAGCGTACTTGCAGCAATACCGAATTCATTTGCGACAGACTCTTTCTTTTTCTTCCCTTTCTCCACTTCACATATTATTTTAAGTAGTTCTTTCAAAGTTAATGATTTGAACACGTTTGTCCATCACCGTGATATGTTGCACTAGTTTTTGACAAAAAATTCTGCTTCCTGAAGAGCTAACACTTGACCTACTGGGCCGGTCTTGGAAGCAATACATTCTCTTGTCCAGGCATTCAGAGCGGACGGCAAAAGCGCAGAGAGAAGCTGTCAGTGTTCAAAGCCTGTGTTTCGTGGGAAATGGCTCAGAGGGTATGAATTTCTAGTCGTGAAAACAAACTTCGTCAGTTTCTTCCAGTTAAAAGTATGATTTTTCACTCAAGGGAAGAAGATATTCTTTCGTGTTAACGAGAAATTCGTGGCATCAAATTTCGAGTTAAAGAGAATCTTACACGTAGAATACTTATAACGCGGTCAAGAATGAAACAATGATTTGACATATCAATACAAAATTCGAGTTAACGGCGTTCGAGTTATCCGGGTTTGACTGTACTGGATATAACAGTGCAATGCGCAGCGCAGAACATTAAGTGAACGACCCAATCCCTGCAATTCAGAACAAGGTCGGCAGCGGGAGCTCTTCCCTAATAATCCAAAACCCCCAAAATGTGGCATTTTAAATACAACAAGGCGCACGAACCCGTGTGAATGTAAATTTGCAAGTTGAGAACCAGAAAGATCTATCTCACAAAATTTACATTTGGCAGGAGAAAGCTTGAAAGTTTGGTGTTGTCTACAGCGCAAAGTATTAATATTACGTGATCAATTGTGATTTTTAAGTAACGAATGCATACTTTAGTATGAAATATTTCATGGTTTATTGAAGAAAAATAATTGAAAGATAAATTTCCAATACATTTGTTTTGTAATACGCTTCATCAACTTGAAGTATTCACTTCATCATAGACTTGATATCTTTTACCTGTACAATGGACAATGATTTCCATATTCTCAATATTTCAGCCTGGGGTAATTGACTTCTTACATCCAGTACACACGTTCGTTTGTGCCCAGCCCTCTTTTCTACCTTCCAAGTAGTATCAGAATGACTGATTTTATGCAAGAGGTTAGTTTGTTCAAATCTTAATTTTGCAAACTGAGTACAGGGGATTTTAGAATATGCATAGTCGTTTGTTTGATGATGATCAATGAGATCCTGTGTACATATCAGAAACACATTGTATGGTAATCTATTACAAGTTAATAGAATCCTCAACGGTGGTAATGGGAACCATACCTCATATAGTTTCAGAGACTTATCTACGGTTGAGTGTATATTGCTCATTCCCTGAATACAGGAATGGCCAGGTGCAATTCATATTCTACATTCCGTCCCGGTTATTCTTTCTTACTTTTATGGGTGAAATGTATTATGAATCACTTCTATCATAATCAGAAAAGACTTCACACTCCATTTTCAATTTTCCTCATTGACGTAAAACGAGTAGTCAAGCTCCTTTGTGAACACACAGACATAACTGACCACAGGTAGATTATGATTCCTTACCTTAAGATTCTCACGTTTGCTAACGTCTTTAGAAATAACAAAATTGCTTCACCAGTTACTTGATTACAAAATGTCCCTTGTTCACCACATCCTTAGTTTATATAAGGAATGTCATATGCTATCGTATTCAATCAAAAACTCCAAAAAGGCAATTTTAGTAGATAGAACCCTTTGTTCTTCCCTAGCATATTCTCCCCTAATTACTGTTTTTTATCATCTAAGTGGTTCGGTTTATGGGGCGTAGTGTACTTTGTGAATTGATTCGTAAAGTTCAGTGTTAAGAAATTGGGAAAATGATGTTTTATCATTTCATCATGTGAGTTTCCAACTCACATTCAGCATGGATGATAGCATTTTGACGAGAGGGGAAACGTAAGATTTGCGGATGAAGGATCAAAGATTATGTATTTTTTTAGTGTAGTCAAACGATAAATACATTAAACATGTATATAATTATACAACAAAAAATATATACAAAAAAGGAACACAATGGCTCAGAGAGAAATCCAGCGTCACGTTGAGCTACAATATTTGAAAGAAATTCTCGTTGCAAAATTAAGTAAATCGTAAGGAAAGAGGGATTTCCAAGCAAGGCTACTTTTGCGCTGCTTAAAGGCGCGCGAAGTTTAAAATGTGATGAAAATTAATATCCTCATATTTATCAATTATATATCGAATTGTCGTTTTGATAAAAACGGAATATCAAAACTTAGTCTCGAGGGGTAATACGCCGTATTACATGTTTTAATTACAACAAAACAGTAAACATCCACTACCAACGTGTTATGTATTTAACATCTTAAAAAAATCAGATTTGAATATTCTTCTTTATAAGATTATACTCGAGAGTAGTGGATCATCGATTATCTACGGGCTCACGAATCATTACACTTACGCTATTTACAGCTTAAAACGATTACTTCCCTTGATAATAATGCCATGCTACCCCACTGCAATACAAATATTTATTCGGAACCATTTTCACGTCGATAATAATTATTTGACGTGGATATCTAGTTCATTGTTGTGCGTTCCGGCATTATAAATTACTGAATTTATTTTGGGGAAAAATATGTAAGCCGTTTCTGATTTATCCGTAGCAAAGTTTGCGCTAGCTAGTCAAAGAAGAAATGTACCATAAGTTGTAAGAACAATTTATAAACTTTCTTTTGTAAGATTCTGCATACCAGAAGATCAGGAGGTGGAAGCAACATATCAGTTGCAAAACTTTCTATACTGTCTTATTGACTGGTTTACTCACACGAGATCTTCGATGGCATTTCAGATAATTGCTTCTATTGCATGATTTCATCAATTCAGGGTGTACGAAATGAGAGAAAGAAGACTATTTTGTGTCCTTACTTTCAGCTTTACAATTAGTGGCTCACAACAATAAACTTCCCCTATCCTACTGCTTCAGAATCATATTCTAATGACCCAAATTATTCACTTATATATTCATACATACACATACATACACAATAAATATACATATACATGTGTTTGCAATACATCGAGTAACCGTTTGGGGTCAATTAACAGATCTCCATAGCTTCCAAATGGCAATATCAATTTCAACCCCACTTAATCAAAAGAAGAACCTCTAAACCCCACTTAATCAAAAGTTGACCTCACCGTATCAATTGCTTTCCACTTACGCATAAACTCTGTACTTATCTGCTATGCACAAAGTGCGTTCTCTTTCCCTCCGAGATAGTTACGCATCCAAACAAACCTAGCGGCGCGACGATGGCGTAACGGTTAGCGTATCGGACTGTTATATCCAAGTTGGCGTGTTCAGACCCGACTTTTAGGGGAGAAAGAATCCTTCGTTCGCTTCGGAGGGAAGTAAAGTCGGCTGTCTCATGTTAGTAGATTAACTTGCATGTAAAAGATCCTCAAGCCTAAATGACGCCACTGAGCTTTTTTCAAATCGCCTGTTTCGTCGCCCAAGAAATACCTTCTTTCTCCGCTAGTGGGTGAAAGGAGCGTAGCGAAATTTGCGTGGTCAGACGGAAGAGCGGGCCTGATGGCCCGAGTCTCGCCACGTAAAATAAGGCATCAATTCAATTCAATTCAACCTTCTCCTGCTTCCCATACAAAGCACAGGGGTCGAGCTTTCTCGCATCCTATGTTGCAAGTACAATTAATCAACAATATACATTGGTGTCTGCAAAATTCTTACTCACCGATAACTATACATTCATTGCAACTTGACCTTCCATAACCAGATCTCTCAAACTACAATTCGTTCTCCAAGAATTAAATCTATGATCAAAAAATAATGGTATACAAATCAAACCCTCTAAATGTCAATCTATTCCTATTGCATTTTTGGGGCAATCTTGTTAATTCACCTTTCAATTCAAACCCATTCTTACCTCGTGGTAAAACACAGTTAAGTACCTAATCGTTGTATTCGCCAAACCTCCTCTACTTAAAAATAGTTTAATCACTAAAACTCACGCAAAATTAGCGGCCTTTATTTCACTTCCATCTACTGTTACCTATATATCGAAAGAAAAATTATCATCTACTTCACATTTAACCGTCAAGTACCTTATCTGACCCACTTCTACACTTAGAAATTCTCTCCCGCACGCTCGAAAATAATCGTAGGGTTGAGGGGGGGCAGTGTCGATTGAGGGTACTGTGGACAAATGTGGTTATTCCATATGTAATCTGACAACCTCCATATGTAATCTGTCAAAATTATCTCTTAGATGTTGTTCTCTTTACGCTAGCCAAGTTTGGATAATAGATCGTAGTGGTCGTTGTGTAATGGTGGATGGTGTGCTTTGTGGTTGAATTCGAAACAGTTGCGTCTCCATTAAAAACGTAAGTACAGAGTTTTAATATTAAAATATTGATTTTAAATGTTGGGTTACTTCATACTTAAATTTTCATTCTCTTCTTTACACTACAAACTGTAGAAGATCATTACCTTCTACATTCTGAATGGAAAATGTTCACTCTACACCCCCTCTTCCCTACAATTATTTTTTTACGCACCAATTTACAAACAGAACAATATCATCCAATGTTTTAAGTACGAATATACCAACAATATCCCTTGGTGACTACGAAATTCCTACTCATCGATTACCGTACATTCATTGCAATGTGACCTTCCCTTACCAGATCTCTCAATCTACAATTCGTTCTCCAAGAATTCAATCTATGGTCGCAAGAAAATGATATACAAATCAAACCCTCTAAATGCCAATCCAATATAACCTTCCCTGCAAGAACGCCTATACCTGCGAATCCTCTTTCTCCCAAACTGAGAAAATCACGGACGTCCACGATTCCCCGATTTTCCCCCAATGATCTGAAGATAACTTACCTGTACGTCCTTGTCCAGAGAACAAGACAAGGTAGTTATTTCCTACCCAATGTACTTTCAATTTTAAACCGTCTTACAATCTTATTCTTGGGTCTGAAGAGGATAATGATAGTAATTATCATCAGAAAAATATGAAAGTGGCCAATGTTGTTCTTATATAAGTGGCGTATTGTACTATATCAAACTCATGCCACTCGTGGAGTGAGGGCAAATACGTATTTATCTTATATAAGTTTATAGATTTAAAATTGATGATTGATGTAAAATGATATTTTGCATAGTAACGGTTCCTTCCAGCCTCCAAAAGCACTCGCAGCAAGTCGCGCGCAGCTGCCAAGTCGGAAGGAATGTCATCCAAGCCTTTCTCTTCAACCACCGAAAATTGCCAGTGCTTTCATTTTACACACCGTTAAGAATTGCTACAAAATCTCTGTAATACAATTCTTAGAATTTAAGGCGATTACTCGCGTTCTAAATAATAGCTAACAGGGTGTACCGCTTCAATCAACGCCTCATGAATGTGATGCAACTGGCCAAACTGGTAAGAAAGACTAGTGTGAGCTGGCCAAACGGGGTTTTGCTGCTGTGAAATGTTTGTGTTAAACCGCCTGAGGTTGATCAGGTCAACTTATGTAACTCTACAGTGCTGTAGTGCTTCTGACTGGGGTTCTAGGGGTTTTGGACACGAGTTAGGATGTCTAGGGGTCTAGGATTTTATAGACACGAGTTAGATAGCTATCTTGAATTCAGACGCTGTCAGAAGGAGAATTCTAGTGGCGGGTAGAATCGGTAGTTTTCCGTGGTTGCTCCGTTCACCACCAGGCAAATGCCGGAGCAGTTACGTAAGAAACGGTCGACGGATCGCGCGCAACCTTTCTTTCTTCTTCCTTGTCCTATCCTCACCCCCTTACTTATACTTACATGCACTGCGCTACAATACACGTCGGGAGATTAGTCTGGAGCTTACAGCTGTCCCCGCTACGGCGGTGCCCCCGCTGGTGGGATACCCGTGATTTAAAAAAAAAGAGAGAGAGAGAGAAACGCAAGCCTATGTCAAAGTCAGCGACAGATCTCACCATTCAGCGGGAGAAGAACAGTTCCTAGAGGAGTGATAAAACGTTTCGGACTAAAGACGAAAAATGTTGAGGCGCCTGGAAACGCTAAATCAATTCCTGTGTCAAAAACGGCCGTGTCAGAAATAACTGAAGCAATGCAAGTTTTTTCGCAACATAGCGAGTAGCGGCAGGTTAAACGAACACAAATTGCCTCCTTTAGTCCTTTTAACGTCACCAAAGACCTCGTCTTCCCCGTGGACTCCGCCCGCACACCCGCCCACGCGCGCGGCCCGCCGGGCGGGCGGCCGACGCGATCCCATAGAGAACGACCGCCCACGCAGTGGCGGGCTGGCGTTATCTGAGAATGCCCTGCATATTAGATGTCTCCCCTCCAAAAATACCGGCGGGGACGGAGCGCTGCGGCTCGTGCGACCTTTGGTCCCGAGTGGGTGGCGACCTCTGCATCCGCGCGGCGGGCGGGCGAGGAGGTGCGCGCCCACCTGCCCGCCGCCGCACACTGGGCCCCTCGCGGCCGCACCGCGCGCCGAACGATTGATTACACAGGGAGGCGCGCGGAGTATAGAGCGAAACGCACACTAAAATGACATAGTCACAAATGTGACTAAACAAATCGCCAAACTGGCAAACGACTAAGGTCCGTCGCGAACCTACACAAACTACTTACACCTAGCAGTAAAACGCAAAAGGCGTGTGCACTGCAAATACGGTCAAGTATTCTTTGATCAATACGATGCATTCAAACACCACACTGACATTCGGCTACGCCGAAAAAAAAATAGCGCTGCGCCAGCCGCCAGCCAGCCGCCATCCCGCACACTGCCGCGACCATACGTGTCCGCGCCGACCACACGTGTCCGCGACCCTGCCACCACTGAGGATGACCACCGCAGTCGTGAACGAAACGTTTGGTTCAGCAATGTCAACTAGACCACGGCCTAACAGCCCGGAAAATTTCTTTTAAATTGACTCCGGCCGTGAAATCCTAAGTTGCTATCAAAATGTGTTGTTTCTAAAATTGGCACTTTAACTTCTGCAGCATTACATAACTTTCCCTTTCTTCGAAGTACATGCGGGAAAGTAAAACTAGTAGACACAATATGGCACAAACTTTCTCTTAGTATTTCGTTCCCATTTCTTGTCAGTCAGACTTATTTTTAGAAAAATTACTTGCATAAGAACCTCCCAAGCCTTTTTCATATGTGAGGTAATTCATTAAATTGATTCATAAGTGAAGTCAAGTCGTAGGTAATTGCCTTCTATTACTATCGGCCAGTAGCTCGGCGCTGTTAGTATCCAGTGTGTCCGAACGGTTACCCACCCAGAAATCTGCGCTGTCTCGAGTTGCTTAACTTCCATGACTTCGTAGAGATTGATTAAAACGTTTGGCAAATGATCCCTGGAGACAGTTTTCAGAAAAATAGCTTTCTCGAACGTCATGTCGAGGAAGCACTAGATCCATTTCGAAGGAGATCAGCCTTGAGGAAGACCACGACAAAATAATCAAAACGTCGCCATCGCAGCCTTCGACGCGGCGACAGCGGGACAGCCAAGACCATTCGCAAGACTGGAATTTTTTTGTAAATCATTTTGCAATACTAAACGTAATGTCCTCGTCACATATGCAATAACTTTCGTCTTCACGAATCTACGCTCTTTCAAATGTATGCTGGTTGAAAACACTTTTGAAGGTTCATGTAGTAGCATAATTTTGCGGAGCAAGTAGAAATATTGCGAAAAAGTATGGGTTGTTGTAGCACCTCTAGTTTGGCTAGGCAAGAGTACGTTGACAGAAACGCACCACGCTCTCTCCTTTTTTGTAAGATTACTATAATAAAAAATAATAAATGACTGGGCGATGTCTTGGGGTTCGAGTCTCGATGGTACCAGGGTTTCCGACACTAGCCAGACAGCTAGGAAAACTTGAGCAGCTGTCTGGAGGAGAATTTTAACGGCCGGTAGCTCTGATCGGTAGTTTTTTGTGGTTTCTCCGATCAATACTAGGTGAATGCCGGAGCAGTACCCTTCCAAACGAGCCATGAACGGCGCGCGATCTTTCCTTCCTCTACCTTTTTCTATCGTCACCCTTTACTTACACACACTGATACTTACACGCACTACACTAAGCCACATGCTGGGAGACCGGTCGGCGGTTTAGAGCTTGTTCCGGCTGGGGCGTTGCCTCACATGTTGTTACTTGATTGATCTGATACCTGGTTGGGGAAAACCGCTAGCCGACACTAGGTCGGCGCCGCATCGCGCCTTCCAGCGAGGTAAGAACACCGCCTCCTCCAGAGCAAAACATGCACTACACTTTCGGGACTAATGACCTTAGCCGTTGACGCGCCCAGAATCACTAATAATTAATCAATCAACATAATAAATGAGACGTTAATGAAATAGCGCTCATTGCTTCACAAGTGACACCCTGCAATACTCCCATGGGGATTAGGGATGCCAGAACACTTTCTATATGCTATGTTACTAGAATAGTATCGGTATATGTATGCCGGCCATCAGAACAAAGCATTTAACCACGTGGTCTCTTTAGAGGTTTAGTTTGTGTCTAGAGATGTTAAGTTTATTGTTGTAAATGTGAGTATAATTGTTAATAATCTATGACTAAATGGAGAAAAATTTTCATGGATCTTGGATTGCAAGGGAAGTTGAAACTTGAAATTTGACATGGATAGAACTGTAGTTTGGTAAGCCTCCTTACTAAATCGTTTAATATCAGCGTCTTACTCGCAAAAACGGCAAGTTATTAATTAATAGTTTAATAAGAACTTTAAGTATGAATTCTGAAGTAAATGTGGAAATTGCTAAAAAAAATAAATTATGGTGTAAAGAAGCAACAAAAAAGAGATCTTTTTATGCGCTATGATTGGACTTTTACTGTTGCCAGTTTGTTCCTGCATTCAGGCCTACAAAATGTAATTGCTTTGGTTTTGGAACCTTTACCCACACAAATGATTCACTCAGCTAAAATTAAAACGATATTTCGATGATTTTATGTGTTAGCTATGGCCTATTTGTTTTATATTTATTTATTCTATCTCATGACATGGACCACGAACAGCAAGATATCTTTCCTGCCATCTTTGTTCCCGTCTCTCCCCTTACTCACACACGCATGCACCACACTCCCACACGCGTTGGAAGACCAATCGGTAGAGGCCTGAATGGGGAATTGCCCCGCAGAGGGAGATACCCGGAGAGAAAAAGCATGTAATCTGTATATCGATTTCACGTTCCAGCAAGACAGGACCCGTTAATTTCCGAGATAAAACTTGCACTCACGGGACTAAGACCAAAATAACTGACGGTCCTGGAAACGTAATTGGAGAAGCTAAAGATGTGATGAGAGATGAACAATCGGCTGCGCGAACGCTTTGCATGTCCACCAATACTTCGTTGTAGGGAGGGAATGCACTTTGAGAAATGGTCTCAAATTGCTATAGGAGAAATCTGTTGGATTGATTGACAAACAGTTTTATCTAATTTTCCAGATAGCCATATGTTCTAAATAAAATAATTATATATGTTCTTCCATTTTTCGACAAAATCTCCTACACAGAGGCTTGTGTACTTTGGCAACTCTCATTGAATCTTTGTCCTTGTGTCTTTGGTTGCAGACAATATTTGAATATCGAGTTGGTGGACCGACAGTTAAGCTGGTTATGGGGATGAGTTCAGCCTCAGAAAACCAAACTAGAATATTCGCGACCTTTTGCGCAATGATTGCATACATGGAAACGATACGTGATTAAGGGCAATCATCAATTAAATTTCGGTGAAGACGGAGGGTTGTGTGTTTCCTAAGCAAGCGTTCTATTCTTTCTCGGAGAATGATAGCTTTGTTCGATTGTCACTAGATCGATGAGTATGGATGATAAAGAGGGATAAATGATGTCTAGATGACATGTGATTGAGGTTGAGAAAAGTATGACTTTCAAAGTAATGATGGATGGTATACCATCGGATGGATGATATGAAAATGAACTACGAGACAATCACATGGTGGAAATATTCACGTCTTAAGTGGACGCACAGTCTTCGACTTCACGTTCATGGACAAAGGAACAAGCCCGTGCGAAATCGAAATAGGCGAAGGATGCAGGAAACCGGTAATTAGACAGTCTCACAACTATTTCACTCGTGAACTTAAAACTAATAGTGCTTAATCATATATAAAAAGGTAGCAATCTGGGAGCGATGTATCTAAAAAAAATTATCGCTCTTTCAATCCGATTTTTCTTACCGATTCTCCCCACTGGCCATAACTGTGACCGTAAATTGAGACTCATCTATTTTTGGAAGCGATCGCTTTGTCGATGTCCAATAAGCCTTATACGTAATCTCTTTGATTTTAACATATAATTCAGTTATTTTCAATATTTGGTGCATTTTGGAACTTTGTTGAACATAATTTAATTCGTAGAATAGTGATATTAAATACTACTCGTGCTTTTGAAATTCTCAGATAAATCCCCTCCTTGCTTCCCGAGTCGGGGATTTTTCGACAATTTCCAAACGTGATATTACCTATAAAAAACAAATGAAGATTGACGTGCTATTGGCTACTGAAATGTATATGAGTGATTTTGCGATCTTTTCTGTGCTATTGTGAGCAGTTCGTGGAGAAAATTCTCGCAGAAATGATGACGTTCTAAATGATCGTGATTATTGCATTAAAATCATACGAGTCTATGTTAGTCCATTTAATCATCACTGGAGAATTCTGTTAGTAATTATGGCGTATAAATCAAAAGCAAAATAATATTAATATTACTGGCATGCGTGACGTCTAGCTGGTGGAGTAGGGATTTATAAAATGTATAACTGGTGCGAGTGGAGTCAGTGACATCTTATCCGTTAGAAGGGGGGTTTAATCGCGAGGGTGGGGACGTCTGCAGCAACGAACATGGTCGAATGCGCTGACCTTTTGTAGGCGGCGATGGCGGGGCGATGGCGTGGGCGTGGGCAGAGCCCGCGCGTGGGCGTATGGGGTCGGGGCAAGTGCCCGCCGCGCCGCGCCGCGCCGCGCCGTCCCGCGGCCCTACACGCGCCCGCACTCCGGAGCTCTTGCGGGCGAAGGTCGGCAGGTCGCCGGCTGCCGACGCGGCGCCACCCGGCCCGACCGCCCTGCGAGGCCTCCGCGGGGCTGGGCACCTCTTTGACATTCTCACAAGCAGAGAGGGTGGCAACCTACGCGCTTTCAAATTGCCGGACAAAAATTGCTAGAATCTCGCGAGGAAACGAGAACTATTGTCAACTGTTTCACAGGGGCGGTGGCTCAGAGCATCAGAGCATAAGAGAGGTGACTCCGAGAATCATCTGGTGTCACTGCAGTGTCTGACCGAAAGGTCCTGAGGTTCGAGTCCCGGCGGTGGCCTAATTTTCGACTCTAGATTGTCAGCTAGGTCGAATTCAGTCGCTGTCTAGAGGAGAATTCTAGCGACCGGTTGCTCTAATTGGTAGTTTTCAGTGGTTTCTTCGATCAATATCAGACGAATGCCGGAGCAGTTCTCTATCAAACGGGCCTGGGACCGCGCGAGATGATTCCTTGTTCTATTCTCACACCGTTTACACATGTGCACTTACATGCACGACACTATCACACATACTAGGAGACCGGTCGGGGACCTAGAGCTTGTGCCGGCTGGGACAGTGCCCCGCTGGTGGAAGGTACTTGGTGGGGAAAACCCCACTCGACGCTAGATCTCGCCATCCAGCGGGCCAAATGACCGCCACCTCCTCAGCGAAAATCCTGCACTGCATTTACGGAACTAATGGCTCCATAATGACACGCCCGGAATCACTCGTGATCAATCAATCAATCAATCAACTGTTGCCACGCCTCTAAGCACAATATTCCGAAACTAATGTCCATGTCTCTCCTTCTCCGTGGACTCTCTCCCATCCTATCTCTTTTTCTGCATTCTTTATTTATCTCTTTCATTCTCTCTCCCCCTTTTCATTACCTCTTTTATGGCAAAAATATGATGAATATGTATGAAAAATGTAAGGAACTTGTGGTAAACGTTTTGGACACGTTGGGAATACACAAGAAACATGCGGGTACATGCGCAAAACACGCTCTTTGGGATACTCGCACTTCATACCACCAAGATCATAAACGAGCAAAAAATAAAATAGAATGAAAAACTCACTTCTTGCGAAATATTCTGTGCAATATAATCTCAGTCTCTTTCTTATGTTTGTTAAGAAATACGGCATGGTTTATTAGATTCATTCCATGCATTGTACCAACATTATTATGATCAGTTCAGGGTCTGGCTATTCCAAGTTGATTTCCAGTACAGTGGTGGCGGCCCCTTAAGGGCTCTAGGGCGGCGTCCCCCCCCAAAAAAGCAACCTACTAAAAAGTTGCAGGAAGTGCTTAAACGTGCAATAAATCGACACCTTTAAATTGTTCATACTTCCAGCGCCATTTTTAAGAGCGAATTTAGTTTTGAGTGCCCGATTTAGCGAAAGATAAACGTTTTTGAAATGGGTTGCATCGTGGAATATCAGGAGTCCGTCCGTAGCTGGTGCATACGAAGCAATGGGAGCTTAAGGTAGAGTGGATACTTGGAGTTGGGTAGGGACAGAATGCACCTATTAAGGTATTGTTTGGCAGAGTTCGCGGCTATTAACAAAGCTAAAAAACACCTATCCTTTCATCTGATTTCATAAATTACTGTTTAGTGTGCTGGAAATGTGAAAAAAATATGTTATTTTCGCATGACCACAATTGTCCGTTATCAACAAAAAAGGTTTCTTAGACAAAGATCAATATCTCGATACATGCAAATCGCGATATACTCAACATGCCATACCTTTCCTCGTTCAAGAAATATTAGAAGTAAAATATTATTAAGGTAAAATAATGTATGTCATAGTTCGAATATACCTACCACCTCTCCTAATTCGTAACCTTCCGGTCGCCACTGTTGTAGTACGAAACTATTTTCATCTTTATGATTTTAAAATTGAGCAATGTTGACACTACACGTCCGACTAATAAGCTATATTAATTATAAAATGTTTTCGTTACGAGATGTTTTACCAAGCGACCTTATACTTCCGAAAAGCGTATTTGAAAATTTAAAATATAATTAAGCATATTTTAGAGCACTTCTTTTCGTGCACGACGATTTAGATACCCTCTTGATACAGAAAGTTGAAAGAAACTAGTGGAGCTACAGAATGGCACAGATTTTCCCGTATTAGTTTTCTATTTCCTTTGGTCTTGGCAAGCTATTGTAACTTGCCACATACTCTTGCCAGCTGCCATACATCGCCGCCCAGTATTTTTTGACATTATCTTTAATTTTCAGTTTCTTAATTGGAGCGGAAATATTATTTTAAGATTATTAAATAACAGTAAAACTTCGTCATAATGGCAATTTTCTTTGAAAAATTGGGAGCCGTTTTTAAGAAAAGGACGCTTAAGCGCTATTATAAATTCGATATTTGAAGCTTTTTATCACTGAAAATGCTGAGTTTTCGAAAAACTTAATTAAAAGTCATTTTAAGTACTTTAATTCAAAAATACAATAGTATTTACAAATTGCTAGAAATGTCCATATCAACGGCGTAAGGTATCTTTCAAAATATTTACATTTGTATAATGTTTGAAAAAACACACCGAAATGAACACAGTCATATTAAAGAGTGGAATTAACACAATCCGTCCGAAATGTTTGAAGAAAAAATTTGGAGCCGTTTTTGAGAAAATGAGGCTTGAGCATTTCTGAAAATGCGAAATATTGAGCTAGCTTTCACAGAAAACGATTGACTTTTGGACAAATTATGTATAACATTATTTAAAGCACATGCACTTATAAATGATATAATGTGAACAACTTGCCGCTAATATAACTATTAACGACATGAGAGACAAGCAAAAAATTAAGTTTTGTAATTTTTGAAAAACGAAAGAATAGAGCAATATGGTGTTTATGTCATCTAATCTAACATATAGCACTATCCCTACCAAAAGTTTAAAGAAAAAATTGGAGGTGTTCTTGAGAATATCTTTTTGTAATTTTTTAAAATGGCAGTAATTGCACGCAATATTGCGCGAAAACTACAAAAATTGTGCTATCATGTAAAAACTACTATAATGTACATGACCTTAATAAAAAAAATTGTGGACAACAAATTGCATTTGAAGGAAAAAATCTCTATCTTTAATTTTGTTGTTGTAAGAAGACACCGAAAAAAATGCAGACTAAAAATTTTCGAAAATTTAGAGTTAACTATGAAAATTGGACTTGTGCCACTCATATCAGTATATTTTACTCTATTTTTATAAGAAATTTTTATGAAATATTTGGTGCCATTTTTGAGAAAATTATGAAAAAGGCCCTGGCGCGTCATGTAAAGTACTCCAAAAAAACTAATTAATTATTTTCTAAATCGCAGAGCTTCGACTCAGGCAAAGTAGACACGGGTTTCTTCAATTTGGAAAAAGATCCTTCGCATAGTTTAGAAACTAGTGTTGTTCACTTTCACAAGACGAACGAACGAAAGGACGGACGGACGGTTGTTTTGAAAAAAAACAACACTTTTTTGGTATTTTAGTTCTTATGTACGTACGTATACGGAAAAAATTGTTGGCGTTTTTCAGAAAACACTGTTCGGAGGTTTTTTAATCGTCACAATATTATTAAAATGCATGTAACAACGAAATATTTGATAATTCTTAAATACAGTGATTTTAAATCGCGATGCTGACGAAACATTTCTGTAATATAGAAAATCTGTAGTTCTAATAATAATGGAAAATAAGTGTGGGGGGAAGTTAAAGTTTGGAATTTTTCAAAATTTACCGTTTTAATGAAATTTAGATTTGTACCGTATTGTAGTCGTATTTCGTGGTATTTAGTTAAGAAATATAAAGACTAAATTAAGAGTAGTCGTAGGTTTAGATAGTACTTAGAGTAGTTTATAGATTGTCTGTTCAAATAGTTATTGATTTTAGTTATCCTTGGTATTATTGTCAATAATAGATAAAACAAAAATTAATTAATAAAATGCTGATGAACACAGATCGTAATAAAAACACATATTTATGTTTCATTCTAGAACTGTGGTACAACGTTTCGATACTTTTTAGTTCACTTCTTCAGGCACTGTCTGTGAAACAAGAATTTTTAACTAGATTAAAGTGAAACATTAGAATCCAAATTAACGAATACCCATAAGTACAGTACAGCGAGGTTTTGAGGCTCACCTCCTTGTCACACTTTATGAACAATAATTGTGAATGATTTGGGCTGTCCGCGTCGAAATCTGACATGCCGACGTTTCGTCCGACATATCGCGGTTTTTTTCAGGGCTGTACTGCGCCAGGATGTTGGGCGCTCCAGTTTCTATTGAACTATTGAAGGACAGCCCAGATCATGACTGGCTGCGGAAGACTACAATATCATTTAATAATTGTGAATGTTCCTTTTTGTATTTTTCTGTAGAATTTAGGTTTATTAACAAGTTTATGTAATTTGGTGAGATTAACTGACGATGAACTGGAACGATATGATTCTTATATTTTATTTGTCTCGGCTGGGGTGGTGCCCCACTGACGGAAATTTGTGGTTGAGGAAAACCCCTTAAACCGATATGTAGGTCGACGCGGGATTTCTCCATCCAACGGGGGAAATACGAGTATCACCGACATCTCTGGATTCAAAATATCCACGATGCGTACGGGATTAATGAGCGAAACTGAAATAATCAATATTCAAACCAATTATCGGGATATTTCGAAAAAGGTGTATTTTATCATTTCTTGTTTCTTTCATCTTTAAGATGCGAATTTGAAAGTTGTATCTTTATGAAACTACACAAATAAAGAGTTGCTCTCGAAAAATTGAATTGAATTTGCCTTATTTTACGTGGCGAGACTCGGGCCACCAGGCCCGCTCTTCCGTCTGACCACGCAAATTTCGCTACGCTCCTTTCACCAACTGGCAGAGAAAGGAGGTATTTCTTGGGCGAGAAACAGGCGATTTTGAATTTAGCTCAGAGGCGTTATTTAGGCTTGAGGATCTTTTACATGCAAGTAAATCTACTAACATGGGACAGCCGGCTTTACTTCCCCTCCGAAGGAAGGCGTACGAAGGATTTTGTCGCCCTAAAAATCCACGGCTTCGATCGGGTTTGAACCCGCGAGTTTGGGTATAACAGTCCGGTACGCTAACCGTCACACCATCGCCGCCGCCAAATTGAGTATCCGATTTGAAAGAAACAAAAACTTTTTAATCAATGTATTTCCAAAATACATTATTAAAGGAACGTTTATCCACATCACCTACAAAGTGAGTAAATTTCTTCCTAATGTGAGGAAACTACTGGCAGTTCGGTTGCTTTGAGATACTTATACCGCTATTGAACTATTCACTTAATCGAAATATTAATCATGTCCTGAAAATAGTACACGAAATTTCATAAATATTAGGAAAAACAAATCACATCGAAAACTTTCAATCTTACAGTAACACTTCTCCAAAGTACAAAAATGGATTATTATTTTACTTTATGCTCAATTGATATTTGATCTATTCTTCCCCAATTTCTGTCGTAATTAAGTCATGTTTGATTATATAGATAATAACTTAATTGTTGTTTTCAAATTGTTCTCTAGAAAAGTAGTTAGGATTTTAAGGGTTTCAGTCCTTTTTTGCACCTATATCGGGTCAGCGATATAGGATCAGCGATCGGGTCTTAAGATCACTTATTTTCTTCTTGTGCCTTTATAAATCTTGTGTTTCTTCACGACATCATTTGCCTTTGGATTCTTTAGGTACTTCCTCACGTGCTTTAAGGTTTTTACCACCGTTTGCCATCTACCAAAAGAATGAAATCACTATCGTTATCTGAACTTCATTTCTCTGCATAAATCCCGGTCATTTAATCATTAACTGTTTACCACTATCCATGTAGCTCGTATCACTATGAGCGAGTGGGTGGAAAGATAAATGAGTGGGTGAGAAAGTGGATGAGTAGCTGCAAGAGCGGGTGACCTGTGGGCGAGTAGTGATTGGAGAGCGCGTGGGAGGGAGGACGCGTGGGAGGGAGGGCGCGTGGGAGGGAGGACGCGTGGGAGGGAGGACGCGTGGGAGGGAGGACGCGTGGGAGGGAGGCCGCGTGGGAGGGAGGCCGCGTGGGAGGGAGGCCGCGTGGGAGGGAGGCCGCGTGGGAGGGAGGACGCGTGGGAGGGAGGCCGCGTGGGAGGGAGGCCGCGTGGGAGGGAGGACGCGTGGGAGGGAGGACGCGTGGGAGGGAGGCCGCGTGGGAGGGAGGCCGCGTGGGAGGGAGGCCGCGTGGGAGGGAGGCCGCGTGGGAGGGAGGCCGCGTGGGAGGGAGGACGCGTGGGAGGGAGGACGCGTGGGAGGGAGGACGCGTGGGAGGGAGGACGCGTGGGAGGGAGGACGCGTGGGAGGGAGGACGCGTGGGAGGGAGGACGCGTGGGAGGGAGGACGCGTGGGAGGGAGGACGCGTGGGAGGGAGGACGCGTGGGAGGGAGGCCGCGTGGGAGGGAGGCCGCGTGGGAGGGAGGCCGCGTGGGAGGGAGGACGCGTGGGAGGGAGGACGCGTGGGAGGGAGGACGCGTGGGAGGGAGGCCGCGTGGGAGGGGGACGCGTGGGAGGGAGGACGCGTGGGAGGGGGGACGCGTGGGAGGACGCGTGGGAGGGGGGGCGCGTGGGAGGGAGGACGCGTGGGGGGAGGACGCGTGGGGGGAGGACGCGTGGGGGGAGGACGCGTGGGGGGGAGGACGCGTGGGCGAGTGGGCGAGTTGTCGGGCGAGTGTGTGGGAGGCCGGGAGGATGGTCCGAGTGATGGACAGACGAGCGGGAGGAGGGTGTTACTTTTGCCGCCACAACCAATTCTCCAATGTAGCAACTATTCAGCTCAAATTCTTTATTCCGTAACATCTATTATCAATTTTGCAGCGATTTTCTTTTAGAAAATCTTTATTACAATAAACTTCAGCACTTTTGCATATTACAATCGTCATGTAAGAACGTTGTATTACCACTAATTCTCTTTCTATCCTTTTTCAATAACCATTTTTCTAACCTCATTACGGGCAAGGAGAGACACCATCCGTTAATTGTTTACGACATAAATAAACACAGTATAAATATACGAAACGATACAGACGGACAAGGAAGCATAAAAGGCGTCGGGGGGTGGGAAAGCCGGCTGACAGGCAAGTGGGTGGACGGGTGAGGGAGCGGCTGGGCGAGATGGCCAGAGAAAGACGGGAGAGTGGGCGGACGTGAAATGGGGCGGATGGGCGACCATGGGGTTCTGTGGAGGGCAAGGGGTCGGACAAGCGACTGAGGGACAGACAATCGGTCGGACGGATGAGAGAGCGGACGGGCGAATGGGCTAGAAGGTGGACGGGTGAGCGGGTGGACGGGCAAGAGGGCGGAAGGGTGAGGGATCGGACGGGCTAGGGAGCGGACAGGCGAGGGAGCGGTCGGGCTAGGCGGGGGACGGGAGAGGGGAGGGACGGGAGAGGGGAGGGACGGGAGAGGGGAGGGACGGGAGAGGGGAGGGACGGGAGAGGGGAGGGACGGGAGAGGGGAGGGACGGGAGAGGGGAGGGACGGGAGAGGAGAGGGACGGGCGAGGGGAGGGACGGGCGAGGGGTGGGACGGGCGAGGGGAGGGACGGGCGAGGGGACGGACGGGCGAGGGGGCGGACGGGCGAGGGGGCGGACGGGCGAGGGGGCGGACGGGCGAGGGGGCGGACGGGCGAGGGGGCGGACGGGCGAGGGGGCGGACGGGCGAGGGGGCGGACGGGCGAGGGGGCGGACGGGCGAGGGGGCGGACGGGCGAGGGGGCGGACGGGCGAGGGGGCGTCACAGGCACAGCGCGCGTTATTAGGAGGCGATTGTGCTCGGGGCGTCGCGCTGGTCGAAGCCGGGAGGGAGGGCCGTGGGTTGTGGGGCGGCGGGTGCGCGGAGCCGCGAGGGGCGCTCATGACGCAAGGCTGGAGGACAGCGGCGATGTCTGCGGCAACGGCGAATGCAACCAGAGCGGCGTCATATTCGCGAAAACGAAAAGCTCTTTCGCACAACTTTGCCCGAATGTTGCACGTGTTTGCCCCATGGGTTACGATTAAAGGCCACTGCGTCACACCCTCTCCGCAGGGGGTGAGGGTTGAAGGTCGGATGTCACGCAAGGGCACGCGAAACGCTTTATGCGTTCGTAACGATAAGTGCATCGAAATATAATAAATAAGTAATAAAACGACTTTCCCCTCGTCTGAAAATAAACCTCTTGATAACTTTTGGATTTCCCCCTGTTTTGGGAACGGTGTGCCCCCCGACTCTTTCTCTCCCAAGCATTCGTTGCTTCCCTCCCTCCTTCCCTCCCTCCTTCCCTCTCGTGTCCCCAATTCATCCCCATCATTCTGTAAGTCACGGCGCGCCTGGTGGGGGGATGACAATCAATGCGCTGACGTCAGAGCGGCGCGAGCCAATGGGGGCGGCTCCATTGAGCGGCTGCCGCTGCGCTCTTCTCATCCTGGAGGTTAGTCTGTCCCGCCTGGCGGTCGAGCGTGCGCGGGTCGCTCGGCCGCCCGCCGCGGCGCCGCCGCCGCCGCCGCCTCCTCCACCGCTCGGGCCGCGGCGGCAGCAGCGAACACGTGAGGAGAGCTGCGTCGCGCCGTGCGTGGCGGCGTGGGCCGCCTCCAGCCGCAGCTGCCCCGCCGCCGCTGCCGCAGCCGCAGCACCGCGCCCGCCGAAACGCCAGCGCCGCAGCCGCCTTTCACGTCCGGCGCCCAAGATTTTTTTCTTCTTCTCGTCGCGTCGTCTGTCAGAGGTGGCCCTGGCTTCACTGCTGGACGTCATTCCGCCATCGGATGACACGGAGAACCCTTGCGACGCCGGTGCCTTCCGTCGATGTCACGTGCAGGTTTGTTGTGGTCACGTGGTGACCGTTCGTCATGCAGTGCGTTTAGTCATGGGCAAGCCCAGCTGTTCTTCGATGTGTCTGTTGTTGTTTTTTTAAAATCTGAACAAGTCTCGTGAATTCCAGCTTAGTGTGCTTCGAGTTTTAAAGTTCAATGTTGTCATGCACAGGTTATATTGACGGGAAGATAAGGTTATATTGCCAATTTCAAGGGGGCGGTGCTCTGACGTCACAGATCCCGCGGTATGCTGAGACGCTCTGTGCTTTTCACTAGCGTTGTTGCTATACAGTTTATCATTAGAGTTTTAGTTTCATGTTTGTAAATTTTGTTAGCAATGCGCCAGTCCTAGGTATTCAAATGATGGAAATGTATATTTTTATACCTTTTCCTATGTGTGGTTTATATGATAATGTAAACCACATTTCCATGTTTTCCATGTTTTTCCATAGATTTTTACCCTTCATTCAGTTTCTCGCGAAATTACATCAATTCGTGAATTGTTCACTCTAAATACACATAAATGCAGTTTATAATTCAATGTGTGATTACGTAGTAAATGTCTTGTGCTTTCCTCTTATAAATCAAAACACTAGTCGACGTCGTTTTGTCATGATAATTTCATTTCACGAAGGATAAGCACACCGCTCCGCAAAAGACCAGCTCCGCGGACAGCGTCTGCGAGACTGACGGGAGACAGCAGCGCGACGAGCACGTGCTTTTGCCTACAATGCCCCGAAGATGCCATTGTTGGCCCGCCGGTAGGCGTTATGTGGCGTGGTCCCCGCCAAGGCGCTGGCCGCCGCGAATCATCGCTGCACTCATTTCGAGTACCGAACACTGTACCGCTCAGTTCCTTACTACATCGGTTCGAGCAACGATTAGATGCAAATCATTTCCTTGTTTTTTTTTTATTTTTGAATTCCTGAGCTACGTGTTTTCTTACGCAAAACCCATAAATCAATGAATGAATCTCATTAAAAGGTTTTCAAAGAATTAAATTCTTAGGATATATTCGATAGTTCATCAGATAATTGTTAATGTGAAATGAAATGGATTGAATCAATATACATTACTTTACGTGTTTATTTGAAACAATTTTAAAATGTTTCTGTTGTCGTGAAATTTGTGAAAATTAGTATCGTTTTTTGAGTGATCATGTCGTCACATAAATCAATTAGTTATTTTTTCAATGGGTTCTATATTTTATTGATTTGTTATCTGTATTAATTCATTGAGAGTTATTTTTAATTATAGTCAAGTTTTCCGAAACCACAGACGAACTTTTTTCCTGAGGTGGCAAAAATATCTAAAAACATAGGAATAAAATACTAAAGGACTGAATTCAAAACTGTATGTTTCTTTTCTGAAAAACGTATGTAAACGTGCTACTAAGCAGATAATAATGTTGATATCAGTTTATATTTACACTTTGGAATAGCTGTACGCTATTTGAAACTTCGCGGTGCGCCCCTTCGTATTTGTTTGTCGCTTGTCATTTGTTTATACCTTTTGACATCAGTATCCGTGTAGTTTTAGAGCAGAAGGTACGGTAGTTCCGATCTCTTTCTCTTTAATTGGGACGTGAGTATGTAAATTTGATATACAATGTTCATTTTCGTTATTTCCTTTTCACATCTTGGTAATCTATGCTCAACAACCCAGGAACACATCGTTAACATAACCTCTCGATTAAACGGTTTATGTGGAAATGCATGTTTTTGTTTACGATTAGTACAACCATGACCAAGAAGTGATTTCGGATGGAATTTCTAACATTGTCCCCCGCAGATATGAAAATGAAATTATATTTTGAAGTAAACCGTAGATAATACATTTGTCACGATGCAAGAGAAGAGTGGTGAAAAGAGAAATCGATTAGATTTTTTTTGATTTACGATTATTTTGTTTTACATTTTCTTATTTTAATTTCACTCTATCATGATTATTTACAGGCGAGAAACAATTCAAGATTAAGACAAACATATGGGATGTTTTCGGGCATATTTTAACAAATTATCTTTGCAATTAGTTTTTATTAGTCTAACAATTCTCTTTTAAAGCACTTGTCCCACTTGATATACATGTATTAAATCAATTTTATTTCATTATATTAACTTTTACTTTTAACGATGAACAATGTAATTTATAATGACAGTCAGTTTTTAATATCTTTGTACACGATTATCTAGTTTAATTCTATTCATTTTTTTAATGAAACGAAGTTTGTTTTATTTTTCAGTGCACATTCATAGAGAGTAGTAGAAATGCACATAATTTTGAATTTTATTTCCATGTAATCATTTCAATTATAATTACAGTATATTTTGTAAAATTTATGATTTCAAATTATGTTCAAATGCTTCGCAAATTGGACCACGATGGTTTCAGAATCATATCCCATTTTTATTACGTATTTATTTATTTGATGTTAAATCTATATATTTTGTAAAGTATGTTGTGGGGATGTAGATAATGTATGCGCAAGTGTTAAAAAACGTTGCATTGGCCCATATGTTATTTAGACTGTTTATAAATGACAGAACGTTAGACTGTTGCGTCTATGTAATTGCTAATTTTGTGCGTTCTCTTACCTATCTTGTACGTTAAAGTGATGACTTTCTTTCCAGAGATGTGTATTAAATAAATAATGATTGAAGATGACTGTCTAATTAATGTTTTATTAACATTAAAATGGCGGAGACTAAAATAAATGTTAGGAAAATTACACTACTATTTTCGAAATTAAATTATCATTTCTATTTCTACTATTTATAAAATTACATTATAATTTTCTTGAGACTCAACTTTTTGTTTTAAAAACTATGGCCTGTTAATTGAGATAAATTTGATGATTGACGCATAATATTTGTGATTGTAGAATTAAATAGATAAGAATATATTATTAAGAATTATTAGATAAGAATATTTTCCATAAATTCTTATCTAAGAAACCATGCAAAATATATACATGAACGCAATTTTAGACAACGACTATTGATTGTTCATGTCATTTCAGAAAATTATACAAGAATAAATTTTTACTCATTAATTATAATGCAACTTTTCTACTTGACATTATTATTATTATTAAGATTAATGTGGAAAGGATTTGTACTCTCCAACTTTTTATCTAGTTATTGGTTGCTGTACGAAAACAAAATTGTTTAACATGTAATATATAACATTTTTTAAACATTTGAGTCACTGTTATATATACAAAAATGTTATGATTTTCGCTTTTAATTTTGATCCAATTTTTTTCTGCTCTTGAGGAAGTGGACAAGCATATTTATTGACATTCAAGATGAGAACCTTTTGTAATATACTGTTAATGAAGTCTTCATATGAAATTTTGTTACCCTGCAACTTTTTCAAGGTAACTTTTGTACATCCGATATTAAATTACAGATTTTGTATGCAAAATGTTTCATTGCTATCGGAATATTTTCTCAAAAATTAGAATTTCGTTAAGGACTTTTATGCCATTTTTCACAAAAAATCTTTTCAAAATTAGGAAGAAACAGATTAATTGAAAAGGTCGATACGCTTAATTCCACATTTTATTTGAGTAATAAAATATGACTATCTTATCAACAGCAAGCCACATTAAAAAAATAATGTTAAAATATATTTCTAGTAATGAAAATACTATGTTTTACTTTAAATCAGACTCAAGATAGATCTGAAAGTTTATTTGGACCATTCATTTAAATGTTTTTGTAACACAGCTGATTATTATTGAAGATTCTAAGTATATTCTTTTATCTGATATTAATTATTTCAATATCATATAAATCAGTTGTATCATTATACTGGGATGAATCATTGTGTCATGATGAGTTTCGAGACAATTCTTTTTATTTTCGGAAAGATCTAGGTAGGGAAATCGTGTATGACATCGTCACAGAAAAATTCAAAAAGTGTTGTTTACATTCCTGGACCTATGAAATAGTGTCTCATAGGTTGGACTACGACGCAAGGCCATGTAAAAACATCTCTATACCCTTGTGAAGTCAGTAAACCAACGAAATCACTCGAGACGGGTGGCACGGGTAACCAGTCTTTGATATCAAGAGGCATCAGGCAGCATTGAAAGACATGAGTTTTACCCTAAACTCACAAAAGAATTATAATAATGATAATGATTATCATTATTATCACCATTATTATTATAAATACCATTTAAATCAGGATTCTACTTACTGTTTTCAAAATTGTTATATTCTTAATACTTCGAACTTTATTTCAAACTTATTCTGTGTAGAAATAAACAATAAACAACTTAATAGAGACAAAAAACTTAACTTCTAGCAAGTTTACATATTTCGACTAGGTATGAACTAGTGGTACTGGAGAATTGCATATACATTCTCGTACTAGTTAGTGTTTTGTTTACCCTCTACATTTTCCGGTAGCTATCTATCTGTGCCTAGACCTGGGGTAATCACGATCCCTACCGTCCCTCTGGAGACATTCCTAGTCAAGAGCCTCATTGCGTGCATCGGATGGGCCTATCTCGGTTCTGTACATTTCCATATTTGCCCATTGTATTCCTTGCTCCCAACTCGAGGATATTACCGTTGTTCTGGAAGTGGGATCCAGTTTCTCATTTAAACTTACATATTGAACCCAGTTGTCTGTCAGGCTAAGAGATTAAGGCGGAATTTTGGTGTGGATATAATACATGAGGATGTCGGGAAGATCCCCACGCCTCAAATACAACAGAAAACATTCATGTCTTAAAACATGGGTTTTGAACCCAACGCCTTAGTGTCTACGTACTTAGGCTCACCTACCTCAAGCTACTGTTTCATAAAACCGAAACACATGACTATTCCAATTGTGAACGTGTTAAAATTGTGAAACAATTTGGTAAAAGAAATAATATAACTAAAACTTACTTTTTATTTCTACGCGGCCTTTGTAACATTGAATGTATGTATCGGAGTACACACTGACAACATTAATTTTCATAGATACAATGCAGCATTGTTACTTTACCATCAAAATCTTTATATATCGCACGCAGTAATGAACACTTTTCTCAGAATTTACTAATTGTTCAAAAAATATTAAGGAACGTAATATTTAAAGCACGTATCAGTAAACACACTTAACATAGTTTAACTTACTTTCATGTAATATGAATAGCGTGGAAAGTTATTTTTTACAAAATATACTGCAATTTTCTTTTAAAAAATATTTTATTTTCATTGTTTCACATGTTCATAATTCTTCGAATAATAATATATAAATATGACTTAATTAATACCATAGAATAGTGAGGCTATTTTTATATGCAAATTTGCATTGAAAAATTCTCTTTTGAACGTTTTTTTGAGGAAATATTGCTTGAGAAAATGGGCAATTTTGAGCTCATTGTTACAGAAAACTTTTGAGAATTCTAAAACCTTAATAAAAATTCACTGTTAGCGATACCATACATATATTTGTGAATGTGAAACTTTATCTATTATTGAATATAGAACTTTCCTTGCTTCATTTTCTGGCAAATTTTGAATGTAATTTATAGTTACAATGAAAAGTGAAATATCAACGTTAACTATGTATGCATTAGACGGCCAAATAACGAAGGGACACTGCATCGAATAAGTGTTACACGAAACCTGTGGCTTCCAAGCCTTCGCAAGGAACAGGACTTTTCAGACGCTCTGTGCCATGATGTGTATTCCTGATACACCGAGTCTCTCCTTTCAACCAAATTTATTTCTCCACACCAGTTACTAGTGTGTGAGTGTAGTAAACCTGATTTGCATCGCCACGAGCCTGCAGGGCCACTGATGGGCATTCTAGAAGCCAGAGGAGTTCGGTGCACACGGATTTAAAAGATCGACGTCGGCTGATTGTTTGGAGAGATGAATGGAAGTAACCAGGTGATTGCGCCTGAAGTTTAAACCCAGAAGGGACTGTAATGTAGACACAGAAAAACCAAAAAGACTAAAATAATAAGAGAAATATCTATATCCCCGTATCCAGTAACTGCAAGTAGTTATACTGAACTTCCGTCATGTGCATTGTCATTCGTCGTTTTTCTTCTTTGATATCAGCCATCGGATCATCTTATTTGACTCTGTGATGGCCAGTCTTCGCAGTACCCATCACTCGCACTGCAACAATTGCACTGCTCGTGCGATTTACACACGACTTTACGTTCGAGCACGACGCTCGGTGTCAGTCTGTATTGCGTTATGAATTCATCGCTTTTCCAGCAAAATATTATTTCCTTGTTATCTTTCTTGCCTGCACACGATAAAGAGAATCTTCCAAAGTTGCTCTGGCAGTCATCCCTCAAGTTCGTGTTGCGACTAGATTTGAGAGAGATTTATGGCTAATTTGATGGCCGATCACTTCGTAAAAAATCTCTGATATCACTGCGTCCTTTCTCAGAGCGCCCGGCTTGCTCATACCTGATTGCCACGATACAGTTGATGGAAAGAGTTGTGCGTTGCAGCAGTTGGGTCTACGAATATTGATTGTGGGGGAATTAAATGAACCTAATTAACGAGGAAACTAATTTTAAGTTTTTGGAATACTCGGTTTTGGCATTAACATTGTAAACTTATGGCATATAATGTTTACATGTAAACATAACTGAAACTAAAAAGATTAGAGGGAAAGTCGTTTTAACCATTACCATTTATTCATCATTCAACTACGCATAGTAAAAGGGAGAGGAAGTGTTTCTGAAGCTCAAGAAAATAGATTATAAATTAAGAAGATTATACTCTCCCTTCATACGCCACATACAGTTTCTAATTTTTTGACGCAAAAATTATTCAAAAAATTAGATTTAATCCATGGTAACTAATTTTCTACTCTATAATTAATACATTCTTATCTCGCATTTAGATTCACATTTTTTATGCATATTAACAAGAAATGTAAAATACTTGTGTAGTTGTGTTCCGTGGCTTATCTTTTACTACTGACTTCCTGTACACAATGAAGAACTACATACAATTTTCTCGTAAAATATAAGTCGCATCAAAAATATTACTCAAAAAATTTCTTTCAGAATACGGCACTCCGATAGGCAACGACTATATAAGATAATCAGAGTCTGACACAGTTGTTAGATTGGTGACTGCTGCTACACTTACAAGTTATCACGATTTAAGTGAGTTTGAACGTGGTATTGTAGTCGGCGCAAGAGAGATGGAACATAGCATCTCCAAGGTCGCGATGGAATTTGTATTTTCCCGTACGATCATTTCACGAGTGTATTTCGGGAATCCGGTGAAACATCAAACCTCCGGCATCGCTTCGACCGCAAAAAGATATGTGCAAGAACGGGTCCGACAACGACTGAGGAGAATTATTACACATGACCTTCCGTAAATTGCTGCAGATTTCAATGCTGGGCTATCAACAAGTTTCAGTGAACCATTCAACGAGGCATTATCGATATGGGGTTTCGGAGCCGGAGGCCTACTCGTGTACTCTATGTTAGATGACTGTACGACACAAAGCTGTACGCCTCGCCTGGGACCGTCAACATCGACATTGGACTGTTGATGACTAGAAAAACGTTACCTGGACTGGTGAGTCTCGTTGCACATTGTGTCGAGCGGATGGACGTGAATGAGAATGGCGACAACCTCACGAATTCACGGACCCTGCATGTCAACAGGGAACTGTTAAATTTGTTGAAGGCTCAGTGATGTTATGATACGTGTGCAGTTGGAGTGATATGGGACCCCTAATACGTCTAGACCCGACTCTGATTAATGCCACGTATGTAAGCACACTGTCTGATTTCCTGTACTCATTTATGTCCATTGTGCACCCTGTTTTGGGCAATTGCAGCAGGACAATGCGACAGCCCACACGTCCAGAACTGCTTCAGAGAGGCTCCAGGAACACTCTTCTAATTATAAACACTTCCACTGGCCACCAAAATCCTCAGGTATGAACATTATTGACTACATCTGAGATACGTTACTACTTGCTGTTCAGAAGAGATCTCCATCCCCTCGGACTCTTACGAGTTAAATGACAGGCCTGTAGAATTCTTGGTGTCAATTACCTCCAGCCCTACTTTAGTCATTAATCGAGTCCATGCCATGTGGTGTGGCGGCACTTCTGCGTGCTCGCGGGGCCCTACACGATATTAGGCAGGTGTACCAGTCTTTTTGGCTTTTCAGTGTATTATGTACAGCTTGAAGGGGACACACCTCTAATAATAGTTACTCAATGTATGTGACTGCTGTTATCCTAAATTAATGAAGAATTCTAGTCTTTAGTCTCTTGAAGAAATAAATTGTTTAATAAATGAATTAGTGTAAGCTCTGAATTTTCATCCAATGAATATTATTTCGAGTTTGGACTTTACTTCATCGCAAAAATTATTCAAGAACAATATTTTCCTCTTTCAATTATATTAAAATTGTTGTTTACTCTCAATATAATGTCAATGATATTATGTCCACCAGATAAACTTGAAAATGTTACTTTTATTTTCTGTTGTTGCCTTCTGGCCTGCCCTTGGTACTAAAGAAAAGTTAATGTGCAGTTAACGTAAATATTTGCGTTTAGAAAACAAAATAAAAATTCAAATATTAGAATATTTGGGGAAAATTTAGAGAAATATTTTAATTTGTTTCATCTGTGACATTGATACGAGAAACATTAAAAGTGCGACATCATTTGACATCTCAATTGTGCCTCAAATACCTACATAAAGAAAACAAAGGCCCATTTACGATTACAAAAGTAGAAATTTCAAATTAGTTATATTAATAATAAATAATGTAATCGAAGAGCTTAATACAAGATTATGTTTATACAGAAAACCCCAAAGGAGATATCGATATTTTGTTAATATACACGGAACTTCTATTAATCTCTTCTTCTAAACATCAGCGAATTTTCTTTTCTTTATGGCCCAATGATATTGATGTACCGTCTGTGCTATTACTTCTAACAGAGTTACAAAATATAACAATTATGGAAGAATGTGTCAGGTCCTAATATTTAACACCTTAGCCGTTTTAACATCTAATTTGTTGAGAAACACTTCAATAAGTCCAGTCCAAAAATGGGTAAACTCAACTCTGGGAAGCAATATTTTTATAATGTCTACTTCCAAAGGAAGGTAAAACTTAGGCAGTTAATTACATAGGCCAAGAACGAATAATCACTAGAAATAAAATGATATGTATCACGTCCTGATTCCAAATATGAACTGAATTTTTTTCTAGCACTTATCATTTTTGTGATAAGATTGTTTTAATATTGCGAATGTGCGAATTTTCGCCCAAACTGTGGGTCTTGTCTAAACAACAATAAAAAACCACCAGCAAAAAAAATGAGTGAGATTTACTGAGCGTTACGTCCTGATATAAAAAAAATATGTGCTTATAGTTTTTTCTGACGCGAATAGTTTCTGAGAAACGCCGTTTTTTATGAGTACTATGCGAATTCCCAACGGCAAAGCCGTTCCTTCAGCAACTGCTGTTGCTGGGGATGAATTGAACTTTTGTTTTGACTAGCATATCTAACCAATATTCTTGTTGCGTGCGTATGATCAGGTTTCTCTTTGCTCCATAGCCGTGTGTTATTAATATTACCATCTAAATGCTTCGGAAATGAATAAAATATCCTAAACAAATTTTGCTACGAGTGTGGTTCCTCAACAACAAAAAATCAACGGCGTGGATCCCAACATATGTGTCCCTCCTCCTCATGTAAAGCTTGTATTAATTGTTTTGTGAAGACGACGAAGATAAATCTTCGCGGGGCCCCAAACCCGAAAGATTTTAAAAGATAATGCGATCACGCAAACGATGTCTTCAGAAGAACATTGTTTTTGAACAAGTTATCAGACGATGTGTGAACATTTCCAGAGGAAAACAAGTCTTCAGAATCAGAATTAATAATCAAACGATATATTAAACAAAAGAAGGCAGATAAGGGCTCATTCTATTAATTTTACTGTATTACAATTTGGTGTTTACTATAAATCCTGTTAATAATAATAAGAGATAATGCATCATGGTCCCACTGTCGTTAAAGTAAACATTACGAAAGTTGAATGAGTAGAGGACGCAAACTTGTTTCTAAACAAAACACGCATTGTTTTAAATATATAAACTAAGAATTTGAATTATTAATTAGAAGCGGGGATGATTTTTCGATTCTCTTTCTCCAGATGTATGTTTGGGATAAAATTATACTGAGGAAATTGTAATATTTATCAAGTACTTGTTAATATAAAACTGCTAGAAGTGTTAGATCATTGCAACGACCACGGGGTATTTGTAACTGTTACATAAAATATTGATAATTACATTTCATCGTAAATTAATTTAATTTTGATCATTTCAACATAACTTCTTGTCAAACTACTTGAAACACAGCACATAATGACCACTTCCTAAAATAGAAGAAAACAAATTGATCTTTCAACCATATTTGAATATAAGGTTCATGAACGACTCTTCCAAAAAATAAGATATATAGTTATCAGGTTATGGACCTCCTAAAAATTTGTTAAGTATCATTTAGAAATATGAAACTTTGATGCTACAATATTTGATATCCACAGAGAACAATAAATGAAACGTTGTGTAGACGTTGTATGACGCGAAAATGTTGGATGAAAATGTTCATTTTCTACTCTTCGGCATTGGAAAATATAATAATGATCATATGAGCAGTTATTATGAGAGGAAAATATTTTAAAAATTGAGTCGTCTTGAAACAATCTGACAGCAAATCGAATCTAGAAATTATCTGAAGATTCAAAACTGATCCTTTAAGAAGTCTCTTCAACGTTTCTGACAAACACAGAGTCGTTCCACAGAGACCTCGGTATTATTTATCTACAAGACTTAATCAACAAGAGAAGTTAAATGAATCAGAAGAAACTCCACAAGGACAATTATCAAATTATCTGATGAATAATTTTCATCATATAGGTATACAGACTTTTGAGAAAAAACATTTTAGGCCACATAACATAAAAAACGACTTATGTGTTTAATTATTTCTGTGATAATTTATAGCATTTACTAAATGTTCAAAATAAACATATTGTAAACTTGCAGAGTTTGAGAATGAAAAAATTAAAAACCTCTTACAGAGTTGTCTGTACTAAAAATTGTAGCCGTTATGACGGTTGAATTGTGAATCTCTGACCAAGTACAAAAGATCGTGGCAAAGTGAAAAGATATGAATGAAAAAATGTGTGGTAAATATGCATGGATGAATCTAAAGAAAAAAATCATTTTAAAACTTGCATAGTAAAAATCAAATAAAGAAGTAAAGCAATATATGTATACAATATATTTTATTTTGCATATTAGGATTTATTTAGTTCGGAGTGTAACATTTAACAGCGAAAAAAGGTTCAGTGATCAGAATATCCAACCATGCTTAAAATATATTTCAAATGTACTGCCAGTAAATATTCTTGATCCAGATAAATAAACTGATAATTCGACATTTTAGATGCTGAAAAAAGGTAGTAAATAAGAAGCGTTTCACTACTGATTTCTCTTAAGCGATTTTTTTTTATAAGTAATCTGATAAGATAAATTTCTTATGATTGCTGATAATGGACATGTACGAGTATGTTCAGAAAAGTCCTACAAAATTCATAAAATTGGAAACCGTAACAAGATAATTCGAGTTGTGTTATTATTCATGATATAAAAATGAATTGACAAAATGTTCTAATACGTAGTCGGATTGTCGATTTTTTCGCGAAGAATTTGATGAAAAAGCAGATTAATGTTTCATTATTACCTTAGTAACGTAATATATTCAGGATTTTGTCAAATATTTGTCGGTAAATAAGTAGTTAATCCAATTTCAGTGAAAGGGCGACACAGACACTGCGTTTCTGTGTAATTCCGTTTGAATATAACAAACTTTTAATTTACAGCTCCAGTTGAAAGATGTTTCTTCGATTCTAGCTAATTTAGATTTCATAAGTTATTACATGATTCACTGCAGTCAAAGATATGAAAAATACTTTTCATCAAATCATCTTACTTTAAAGAATTTTTTAAGAGCTTAGAGCTTTTCTTCTGTCAGTAAACAAAGAGTGCAAAGTAAGTTTACCAGATAAAGATTATAATATAGATATATTTTTAACTTTTTGTTAGATTTTTAAAGATGATACCTATTGCACTTATCCATAAAAAATTCCATGTTCAAAATTATAAGAATACCTTTATAGTGTTGAAATATAGGAAATTTTAATATCAATGAAATTGTACTTCACGTAAGGAACAGTGAAAACAATACTTCCAAAATTTGTATTGCACAACATTAACGTTATTGTGTAATAACGCTATTGTATGTATCAGTATGTCAAAATACCATTAAGCTAGGCACTTCTGGAAAAATACAAAAATGCTAAAAAGTAAGAAAAATATTAATAATAATTCCCTAGATACTTAATAAACATGTATTGTGAATTTTGCATTCCAATTAATGTTTTGTGTTTGATGTAAAATGCTGAAAATGGAACTTCCTATTTTATTACAGCCCATAAGCATTTGATAAATGTTGAAGTTGTAATTTGTAAAGGTATCGAACGCTTCTCGTGAAAGTATAACTTTTACTATGTTCTTTAAAGCTGCTTATATTATTTTCATGCTTCATAAACAATTCCTGGAAATTACCAGATTGCTTTCAAGTGTCCCAGTTTCCACCAGAAAGATAGTATAATATTTAGGAAAAAATTCTCTTTACAATTAAAGGACCGACGGAGGTTTTTGACGGAAAATGAGATTCAGAATAGAAGATGCGTTAACGTAATATGTAGATATTGTTTTATTTTCTACTGACCCTTATATTTTTAAAGATTTTCGAAAAGGCAATGCAATTTTTCATAAGTTATTAAGCTTTCTAATTTTGCTAATCACATTTAGTTCCCAACAAATTAATATATTACAAATCTATTCTTAAGTACTTCAGTAAACGATTGGATTAATGTGAATTCACAAGTTTCATATTAAAACGCGTAGGGGACATGAAAATAACTACAAATCAGTAATTTTAGTGATGTACTGTATACAAATAATGTCTGCCTTGGCGAGGCAAGGGAGCAACATGGTAGTACACGATCTTAAAGCTGTGGGTTCCAATGGTCCTTTAGAGATAGGTGATTCCAATATTCGCGTTAGAGGTGGTTGCTTAGTTGGCTTCTAACATAGGCACGCATCTCTACTCATTGTTTATCTCTCACGATTCCCCTACTATACTTTACTATTAGGCAAATTACTACTGTCTTCACCTTTGTAGAAATGAGGAGTACATGAAGGCGTAAGGTTCACCTACACTCAAAGAAATAATTATGGTACCCATGACACCCTCACATATCTAGAACATAAAGAAGAATGCGCAGACTACGCTGTTATTCACTTCAAAAATCTGTATCTTCTCAAAAGTACGTCTGTCGCTCCGACCAATTCAAAGACATTTATTGTGATATTAACATTTTGTAATTTGTTGTTCAGTTGAATTCATATGAAATATTCCCTGGTGACATTTGATAGAAAATAAAATATCTCTTCACGAACAACGGCGGCAATAGTGAAGGGTTAGGTAAACTAATATAACTACTGTCAATATATAAAACTACTATCAATAATAGCGTCTGTCTTCACCATCATAAAGTTGCCCATACTTCTGGAAATGCTAAACGAATTAATAAATTGAGGAGCATGATGTAATATCTTGCATGCCTTCGAATAATTAAAATTCAAGATGAATAATTCAGATACATAAGAAACGAAGCAAGAGTAAAAGTAAAAAGGCAGCAAGGA